>JAWDJD010000003.1:139602152-140802152 GCA_035047305.1 Bradypodion pumilum
AGAAACATAGTAAGTTTCATGGGTTTGATAGCCTCTCAGAAAAGAAACACAGTTGAGTGGATATTTAATCTGAGATTCAGACTTGTGTGCATTATGTGTATATTAACTCTCAAGCCAATATCTCAATGTTCAAGCAAACAGACTAATTAAACAAGCTAGTTAAATTTAACAGGCTAATTAAGTCAAAGACCTTGGTTTGCTTGTCTGAAACAGAAAAATCAATCTCAAAACATTAAAACCATAAAGTTCACCAAAAATGATACAGAAATGAAAAGGGATTCTTGTTAATCACAATGATACAGTTAAAAATTATGCCACTGCATAGCCAGTAAGAGCTGTGACAATGACAAGACAACCTTCCAAGCAGTGCAACAAATATCAATAAAAATAATGAATTGGTCGAGGAGATGGGCACAATTTCCCAATGTCAAAATATTGTGCCTCACTGGGAAAATGTTATTTTCCCCCCTACCAAGACAAGCTAGCAGGAGTTAAAACATTTAGGTTGCCCATAACAACTGAGTCACAATGGAGAATTCTTCAGGCAATAAAATCATATTGGAAGGCCCTTAAAATGATGCTCAGAATTATCACATTGGCAGAACACCTGATAATAGTAAAATTTAGAAATTGGAAAAGACTCCCTAACCACATACTACTGTAGAGACTGAAAAGAGAAAGCACAAATCCAGCTAGCCAAGCAAAATTAGAGCTTGGAAATATTGTATTTTATGTGTTTACCTCTTAAGAAGTATATTTGAGGACATGTTGAAGTTACATTTCATAAGAACATAAGAACAGCCTTGACTTACATCCAATTGCTAGTCCTTACTGAATGGTCTCACTGAACCCAGTCAACATTTATGCAGGTTCCACTGGTTCAAAAATATTTTGTAGCTATGACTAGCCCTTGGATTTTGACTGTCATTTGTGTATTTGTGTAATAACTAACATTTTTAGCTGCTTTGTAAGGTCATCATATTTCAACTGTTATGTCAAGGAGTAGTGATACAGTACTAGGTATGGTTGCATTGATTGTAATAAAATAGGTGGTAGCCTTTACTTATAAAAACATCTTCCAAATCGGGCATGGGACACATGATCAACAATTTTGCACAAGGTAAGCGGAGCTGAGAAAACATACCAAATATAAAGAAGTGAAATAAAGTTACTTCTATAATCGGCAGGGACCATGTCACATAGATATAACATGCTCCCAAAACAGTACATATTGGCTTAATGTTCACAATACCAGTTAAGAAATGGGGACATGACTAAAAAAGGGGGGGGGCGAAGGCAGAAACAACTTGAATAGCATTGCATAGCTTTCTGCCTTGTATCAATACAACTTGATACAGTGATAAGAATAAGAATTACTCCTACTTGGGACATTTACAGTCTGAGTTGCACTCTATGTGGTCAGAATGCATCATTGCATACGCCTTCAGCATTAAATGTAATTAAATGTAAAGGTAGATGCACAGCTCCAATAGCCAGAGTTAGCTCAAGTATACATATATTGACCATTTAAAGAGAGGAGTTTGTCAGTAAAAGTGCTGTTAAGCATCTAGCTAAGAGATTGCCTTTTTTGATTACATTTCAAAGCCAAATTCTACATTCTGATAGAGTTCCACACTTTCCATTTCAGCATTAATGTCTTCTTCCACGATCACTAATAATTAGCTTTATGTTTAGAGCTAAAAACTGCTTGGCAGGTGCTCAGAACTAAAAATGTAGAGCTAGGAAAAGAGAAAGAAAAATGTTCCTGACTCTACAGGGCCCTCCCTCTCTTTTCTAAGACTGACTCCATGGTACCTGAGCCTCCAACTCCTCTTTGGGGTAGCTTATTGCCCCAGTGCAAATATAGCCCTTCACATCCAGCCAATGGGTCACTTTTTCCTGAGTCCTAAGAAGTAACACAAACAGGAGGCATGTTGCTTTTGCATAAGCCCAAAACATCACTCAAAATGCAGTGTCCTGGTGATCAAACCCATTACATGCACCCAAACCCCACATTTAAGAGATGTGGGGTTTCTTAGTTTTCAAACTGAGAAGATTAACTGTTTTCCTGTTGCAACTAGGGTGGCAAAACAGCGATGAGCTTTCCACTGAAGCCTATGAAAGGTATTCCTCTTCCCCATCTCTTCCCAATCATTAGGGTGATGGGGGGAAATAGATGGGTTCCTCCAGCTTTCAGGATCTTGCAGAATGTGACTTCAGAGTTGCTGGTTTTCTACCCTGATTGAAATATTTGTTGTTGTTTGTTGTTCAGTCGCTCACTTGATTCCAACCATTGTTCTCCAAGCACCCCTGTCCTCTACCATAAACCTCAACCCACCCAGCTCTGTGCCCATTGCGTCTACAATGCCATCTAGCCAACTCATCCTTGGCCACCCCCTTCTTCTTTTGCCCTCCACCTTTCCCAGCATCAAGGCTTTCTCAAGTGAGTCCTCTCTTCTCATTTGATGTCCAAAGTACTTCAGCCTCATCCTTACTATTTGGCCTTCCAAAGAGCAGTCAGGGTTGATTTCTTCTAAAATTGACCTATTTGTTCTCTTCGCTGTCCAGGGGACTCTCAAAACTCTCCTCAAACACCACATTTCAAAGGCACCTATTCCTCTGCGCTCAGCTTTCCTAATGGTCCAGCTCTCACAACCATACATTACCACCGGGAATACCATTGCTTTGACTATATGAATTTTTGTTTACAAGGTGATGTCTCTGCTTTTCACTATATTCCCCAGGTTTCTCATAGCTTGTCTCTCAAGAAACAGTTGCCTTTTTATTTCATGGCTACAATCCCCATCTGCAGTGATCTTTGATCCTAAAAAAGTAAAATCTGTCACTGCTTCTACTTCTTCCCCATCTATTTTCCAGGGAGTGGTAGGGCCTGTTGCCATTATCTTGGTTTTCTTGATATTGAGTCTCAAGCCAGCTTTTGCACTCTCTTCTTTCAACCTAATCAGGAGCTTCTTTAGGTCTTCCTCACTTTCTGCCATTAGGGTGGTATCATCTGCATATCTCAAATTGTTGATGTTTCTCCCAGCAATTTTGATCCCATATTGTGATTCCTCCATCCTTGCATTGCGCATTATGTGTTCTGTGTATAAACTGGATAAGCAGGGTGATAAAACGCAGCCTTGTCTTACTCCTTTTCCTATTCCAAACCACTCCGTCATTCTGTGTTCTGTCCTAACTGTTGCTTCTTGTCTCATGTACAGATTTCTCATGAGGCATATAAGGTGTTCTGGTATTCCCATCTCTTTAATTACTTGCCACATTTTGTTGTGATCTACACAGTCAAAGGCCTTGGTGTAGTCAATGAAGCAGAAGTAGACTTGTTTCTGATATCTTTGTTTTCTCCATGATCCAATGTATGCTGGCAATGTGGTCTCTAGTCCCCCTGCCTCTTCTGAAACCCGCCTGTACTTCTGGTAATTCTCTCTCCATGTGTTGCTGAAGTCTGTCCTGTATTATCTTGAGCATCACTTTGCAAGCGTGTGGGATGAGCACAATATGAAATATTAACATATGTATTATGGCTTATGTTTTTGCAGACTAAAGTTCACTAGACTGAATACATGGAGGGTTTTCTTAAGTTGACAGGGCATTATGGAAGAGCTCTCTGGCATTTTCACATTTTATTTGGTGTAAGCTTTCATGTACTGCAGATCACGTCATCAGATGTGATCCTCACCAGCAGAAACCTTATAGACTTCAAGGAATCACCAGTTTCTTCCACTGTTTTTACTGCATCAGATTTACACAACTATCCATGGAAAATTTTAGCTGCCAGGGATTCATTTGACAAATGATTGGTTTTCTTTGTGACCCATAGGCATCTGCTTTCTGTGTCTTTTAATCCTGTCCTTCAAGTTGCTAATTGTTCTACAGTTGGCCTCACCTACTTCCATCATATACTTGCTGTTCTTTTGTGCTCCCACAAAGCCATGTTTTGCTCCCACAAAGCCATGTGGCACCTTAAAGGCTAGTACATTTATTATGGCAGAAACTTTCATGGAGTATAATCTAATGAAGTGGACTCCATTCCATAAATGCTCAGTCCACAAGAACTGAGCAGTTGCTCCTTAAACCTCAAGCTCTGCTGCTTTTACTGCATACAACACTCTTGCAAGATGCAAACTAAATTGGGAAGCAATCTTTGGTTTTAAATTATTTCAGAGTAATTACTGATAAACTACTTGAACTAAAGGAATAATTTCAAACATTTTTTACTTAGGACTGGATTTTGACCTCAAGCATGACCATTTCCCCAAATATCAAATCTAGGGGAGCTTGTTGTGATGACTCATTGAAAAGAAAAACCTCTGTGTGTGTGTTAAGAGTTGCTGCATCTATATCCTGAGTCCATTACTGAAATTCCAGGCACCAACCCTAAGTAGTAGTCAACCTGAACTTGTTGCCGAATTTTAACAAGACAGACTTCCTGTGCCTTTAGCTATTGCACAGAACAAGGAATGAATGTACAGGTTTCCTCATGATTGTGACAGAGGGAACTTCTGCTCCTTAATTCTTAAATCTTTAATAGGGCAGTAGACCTACCTCATTGAACCAGTCCAAAGAGTAAGTATTAATTTGAAATAAATTAGGGACAAAAAGAGATCTTACAGACTGTGGTTAGAACAGGAAAATCCTTAAATGGTGAAAAGAATCTATGTTCAGAAACTTTTCTCACCTTAATTAATTTACACATTAGCCTACTTTGTTTCATTATTGCTCTTCCAGCATTTAGCATAGAATTTCATTTAAGTCTGGTTTCTCAAACAGAAATGTTTTCTTAAACCATGTCTCTCCAACAATAACATGCAAAGTGTTTGCCAGATACCTAACTCAGTAAGTTGTCCAGTCAGCATGTAAATGCTTACTTTTAACTAAATCTTACTCAAGTTAGGGTACTTTTCTTGGGTCAGAAACAAACAGTCTGAGTGGTTAGATTTACAAAATAAACATTTTGACATGGATCTGACATTATACATCTCCTAGTGAGTTGACTGAGTGGGTTTTATGGGTTGAGGCACACCACTCAGACTGTTTTCCATCAGAGATTCACCTGACAAACTGATTGCTTGTTATTTCCGGTTGTAAATAACTCTTTGATTTACATGTCCGTCTCCAAACCAATACAATTTGCACACCTACTCTGGGCCTCTATATGAAATGTATAAATGTACAGAATGAAAATCCACTCTTAGGTCTGAAGAAGTGGACTTGGTCCATGAAAGCTAACATTAAAATACAGGAGTTAGTCTTTAAGGTGTCACAGCATTTTTTTCATTTTTTTTTATTTTGCTTTGTTTTGTTTACTCTCTGATATGCTTGCACAGACTAACACGGTTTTTACCAATTTTCAATGTCTTCAAACATCTATAGACCATTAAAGTTCACATTTACAGACAAATCTAACAACAGATTTATTGGAGAAAGGATTTTTCAATTAGTTACAAAAAGTCCAAATGCAAATTTAAAAATCTTTGGGGATAATCTGCATTGTTAGGATTGCTTCTGCTTTGAAGTGTATTCTGTTCATAGAAATCAGAGAGCTGTACTATTTGAAGGGACCACAAGGGTGATCTAAATAAATCAATCCTGACTTATGGTGATCCTTTTCCAGGGTTCACTAGTTAGAGAATACACAGAAATGGTTTCCCATTTATTCCCTTCTTCTGGATACCCTAGGATTGTGCAGCTTTACCCATGGCTATATACGCTGGCTCTTCTGGGAATCAAACTCACAACCAGATAACCTAAACCACTCAGCTATCCAGCCAGCCCCTGCCAGTGTGTGTGTGTGTGTGTGTGTGTGTGTGTGTGTGTGTGTGTGTGTGTGTGTGTGTGTGTGTGTGTGTGTGTGTGTGTGTGTGTGTGTGTGTGTGTGTGTGTGTGTGTGTGTGTGTGTGTGTGTGTGTGTGTGTGTGTGTGTGTGTTTTCATGCATTTTAAAAACTAAGCTATGGTGCTTGAAAAAACTGCTATATGAGGATTGATATGAGATGAGGCATAATTGTTGTAAGATCCAGGCAACACACGCAAAAGAAGTTGACATTGCTGTGAATGAAGCCATGCGTATAGTGACAGGATGCCTCAAACCTACACTAGTTGAGAAAATATATCCTCTTGTTGGTATCGCTCCACCTAAGATAAGGAGAGAAGTAGCAGTGGATGCCAAGAGAACTAAGCAAGAGAGTGACTCTCAACATCCTCTGAACAGGTATGAGCCTCAAATTCGCCGGCTCAGATCCTGGAAGAGCTTTATGGCTCACTGGTCAAGTAATAACAACCTCCCCTATGTCACATGGAGGACTCTAAATAGGGTGAGGGTTGTAGTGACTAAATGTAAGATCAACATGCTCAAGCGGGGGCTGCTGGCAGACAACAACATGCTGTGTGAGTGTGGAGAGATACAGAATCCAGTTCATTTACTGGTCTGCTGATTACTGCCAGAAACATGCACCGATGAAGACAAGTTTGCCAATGACAAAACCAAGAACGTGGCTTCATATTGGCAGTCTAGCGTTTGATCGGGACATGGAGGAGAAAGGGGGGAAAGAGGAGGAGGAGGAGGAGGAGAAAAAGGCAGTAACTTTCCATTTCAAAAGTTGTGGTTCTATCAGGAATAGCCCAAGAGAAGTGTTTTGAGGGTGGGTAAGGAAAGGATTCCCATTTGTTCTAACCAAGCGATGGAAAGAACTTCTACATGGAAACCCCTGAGTGATAACAATCAAAAGGAACCTTGCAGTTACTCTGCATTCCTTAAAAGGTGGGGAGGGGGAGTTTCAAATGGAAAACTATGTCTGGATCTATGACCCCATCCCACCAGTAAAATTAATAAGGCAGAACCCAATGACCTAATCTGGAAGCACGAGGGGAAGGAGGTTATTTCTGAAGAATCCATGACAGAGACCTTCTCTTCAGAACTTGCTATTAGAAGGCTTGACTCCAAGAGGTCCTCTGAATTCAAGGCCCTATGGCAGGGTGAGCTAGAAAATCACCTGTACCACAGCACTCTAAGGCCAGGTATGGGGGAGAAAAATAGGCAGTAGTAACTAAGAAGAAGCTTCTGCAGCACCACTTGCCATTGCTACTGCATTATGGCCTCCCGCAATGTTTACCCTCTGGCAGGGGTGGACAAGTACCTCCCTTCCAAATGCAACAATGTGCCCAGCTTGTAGTACTTTTGTATGCACCTGCAAGGCACATTAGGCAGTTACCCCCACAAGATGTGAGAGAGATACTAAACATCTCAGGTGGCAGGACCACATCTGCCACCCATGTACAAACACTGGCTCTTCTGTATGTGGATTCTAAATTGTACATGGCTAAAACTCCAACCAAGAGATGATTTTTAGTACTCTCTTCCAGTAATAGACATCAGTACTAAGACAATATGGCATATTTCCCTGACGCTATTTCGGTACATTGGCCACAGCTGAGGAAGGGTACAAAATAGGGAATGCGGTGAAGCTGTGACTAAAGGTCAAACTACACGTGATGTTAGTCAAGTGTGTAAACAAGCGTGCTTAATTGGGCAGATTTAATTGGGGGGGGCAAAGCAACTTGAATCCACTCGGTTGGGGCCCTGCAACAATTATTTGCTAAAAAATCATCCAGTTTAAATCTAACTGTATTTTCCTCCAAAGTTGTTTTTCACTACAAACAGTGTTTGGAGAACAACAACACAGCCAAAAGAGAAGTACTTAAGGAAAAAATAAATAGCACAGTTGGGGGGGGGGCTGCCAGTACTCTTTCTGTAACGTAAAGTTGCCCCATATTTGTTCAAGCCTACAACTAACATCACATGACATTTCATCCGCAGCTGACTGTTACTGGACACAAGCAGGAGTAGGAAAGGTAGATGTCCTGCACGGAGCCTTATTTAAACTGAGACTCGTTTAGAGAAGAATATTAAGTGCAGCATTCCTTTCAACCAACTACTACCCAAATACATCTCGGAACACAACAGTGGGATATACCCATTTTGTATCCAGTTGCAACAGATTGTTTCTAGAAATGTGTTTCTTCCAACTGGGGGTGGGAACTTTTGGCCTTCCAGGCAGTTTAGATTTCAGCTCTCAGAACCACCACGATCCAAAACATCTGGAGAACTAAAAGTTCCAAACCCACGTTTTTAAACTATAGTGTGATGGGTAGGGCAGTAGGTTGGAACCTCTGAGCCAGGAGTTCAAATCCTTGTGTTCCTGGTAAACGCTGAGGTGAAATCACCTAGAATGTTTATGAGGCTGACGGGGTAGTGTGCCCTGCTACCTGTGTTGCCTTTGGTAATCTGCACAATCCCGGTACGCCACCACAAAGAAAGACTAGTAAAACATTTTTGAATATTTTATACCGAGAAAACCCTGGGAACAGCTACCATTAGTCAGAAACAACTTGAAAAGGCAAGTTGTGTACCTATTGTATTGCTGTGCTATTGTTGTTTTGCCGCTTCGAGTCGCCTTGGGGCTGAAGGAAGCAGGGTACAAATAAACCTATGATATGGTAATTATCATCATGATTGTTTGCCATTCACTGCCAGTCAATTTCCATGGTACTTTCTTGAAGACATCTTAAAATAGGACCCTTCCTTCCTCGTATATCATCCTAAATATGTTGTTGATTAGACTGTGTGTCTCTTATGTCACTTCAGCTATTCATACGGAGGCATACATCCTCCACTTTCTCTAAATGAAAAAGGCCCTGTTTTCTCTCCAGAATCATTGTGATCATGTTATTGGGCTTTCTTTGACTTTTTACAGCTCTGTGATAACCATTTATTGAGATAGGGTACTTAATCTGTTAAATATGGCTGCACCACTGATGCCTATCTTATTACTATGGAAAAAGATTAAAAATTGAAATTTTTTGGAAATGAGATAAAATTGTGTATCCTGTTCCGGCTCTATGACATGGTGCAGGAAGTATACACAAGGACTGAAGTCAAGTTTGTTTCCTCAATAGATAGACACAACTGACTAAATTCTGAGGGATATAGTTTAATGTATGGACGTACCACACTGTCTCCTCCTCTTTTTCAAATTCACTATTTCTTTCTATATTCATTGTCAACAGAGGTTTAACACAAATGTGTTTTTAAAAATATCCCAACTGCTCCAGTTCAACAAACTATTCACTAAACTGGTTTTGAATTTTAGGGAATTTCCATAAACACCCTAGCTCATTTTGTGGAATTTTATTCAGGTTCCACTTGTAACCAGGTTGGTTGGTTTGACCAGATCCCATGGCATGGCAGCCCCCTTGTTGCTTACATGGCCTTGGAGTGACACCCTGTGTTCAAATGCAGCACTGCCATTTTTGACATTGCTATTTCCACACATTGGAAGTGCTGAAATGAATAGGGAGGGAGGCTCTTTAGAGGAAAGTTTCCACACACATGGTTGTACATGTACATAGAATTGGTACACACCCCATCAACACTTTTTCATGTCTCTCTGCAAAAGGGTATACAACCACTCACAAAGAAACCAAAGACAGAAGAGAAAAGGCGACCAAGGTCCTGCTTTTTCTTCTTGATCCGTTTTGCCTACCTGTAGATGTGCAATACTGCATATTATCAGTGTTTCTTCTAAATTATATAATTAACTTTTATTTGGAGGAATCATTCAGTGGTTCTCTTTTAGAGTTTGCATTACTGCCCTAATGGGCCAATGACCCCCACTGCCATGCCTGACCAAGACCCAGAAATCTCTGATGAAGAGTTGAAGGCTGCATTTCCCATGACTCCCGTACTCCTATAGAAACCTTCCATCTGCATTACACCTAAAGAACTTGTCTGGCCAGACATCCTGTTATGGTAATGCAGTAGACTGCATAGCCAGTGACTCAACGCCAAGTGTTGGGCGGTGGTAAATAACCTGACTCCTTAAAGGAGGCAATGGCTATGGGCAGATGAGCCCCTTTAGGTGGGGTGATGGCCCCATCAGTGGAGAAAATGCCACTGGAAACCATCATATTGGACCCAATGGCAAAATGACCACTTCACTATTCTGATTCCCAGCAGTCATGGAGGCTGAAGAGGCCATGCCAGATGGGCTGCCTGTGAAGGCACACCTTGTTAATATCCTCATTGTAGTCCCAGTGTTAAATCCTGCATGTCTCATTTCATAAGTACCGCAGGAGATCACAGTGTGTGGGTCACTTAATGGCAAGCTGGGATCCACCTTAAACAAATTCACGCCAGTAACATTTTCCTGAAAATGTTCTCCAGTCTCCATTTTGGAACTGAGTCCAACTGCAGACTTCATGGTTATACTATCTAGCCTGGTTTGGGAACTACAGTTTTTATTGCATTGTTATGAACTGGAATTGTTGATCTTGAAGGATCCCTTTCATCTCAACAGTGGCACAGTTTTATATTGGGGATTTGAACAACAAAAGGACTGCTTTTAAGTCAAAGATGGGAAACAAGCGAACCACAGACCATATCCATTTGCACCAGTTTTTGTGCCGCCACCTCCTCCACTACCACCACCACACAGAGAAATGAGAATTACATCCTCGGAAGCTTCTATAAAGCAAAATTATTTCCTAAAACAAGATACAAAATCCCATTTCAGAAAGAGAAAAAAAAGATACCAAACTGCTCAATTTTTCTTCATGATTTGGATAGATTTCTACTCCACTTCAGTATATCCAGTAATTCCAGTTTTTCTATTAATGGAAGTGAACTTTTGATTTTTTATCATTCAGAATGACAACAGGTCAACCTTTTAAAAAGAAGAAGAATGCAAATTCAACAAAGCAGTTACCGTGAAGGAAATATTGCTGAATCAGGTAAATCAGTAGCTACTGGAAAAGGCTCACATTTTCCTTGTGGCTGTAGGATGTTCCCTTATCTGACTGAGGGAGCAATTTAACCAGCTTCTTCCTTATTATGTATGCCAAAGCACAGGATTTTGCCACGTTAATTTTAGTTCCACCTGGGGAATCAGAAGGGAGCAAGGAGGAACAGTATACATTTTTTTCATATCTGCCTGGTTTTGTTTTGTTTTTTAATGTATGACCAACCAGATTATCATGACCTTACAATATGAGTAGCATAGAACACAGTCAACAGTTTTCCTCAAGCTGAACTGGCAGGAGCAGAGGTGGGCCCAAAGCATACCTGTCAACCTTCCCGGATTGGCCAGGATTTCCCAATTTTCGGTGCCGATTTGCGCCATTTCCCGCCCGCAGCTGCCAAAACCCTGGAATTGGCATTGGGGGGGAGAGGTATTGCACATCCCTTCTGTGCAGATTGCCTTCTACGCATGTGTAGAAGGCTTTTATGCTTGCGTAGAACCCTTCTATGCTTGCGTAGCCTGCGTAGAAGGCGATCTGCGCAGAACCGTTCTGCGCAGGTCGCGTAGAAGGCGATCTGCGCAGAACCGTTCTGCGCAGGTCGCTTAGAAGGCAACCTGCGCAGAACCGTTTTGTGCAGGCCCCGTATTTTCTGGAGCCGCGGTTGTCAGGTATGGCCCAAAGGTATCTTCTTTCTCAGAGAGCTGAAGACAGAGCACTGAAGTGGATCAAAGTGAAAGCTTTGCAATATTTAGCAGCTCCTAGGTGGTGAAGATACTCGACAGGGGTAAGAATTTTTTTGGTCACTTTTACCACCAAATTGGAGCAGCTGGGCTTTTGTGTGATCCATACAGTTGTAGGATGATGGCTTTGCCTAGGTCAGGACTCAGGGGTGCCCAAACTATGGCCTGTGGCCTGTAGTTTGGGCACCCTTGGTTTAAGCAGAGAAAATGGCAGCCTAAAAATCTATCTCATCCTATTGCAAAACATATCTGTTACAAAACAGATTGCAAGACGTGTTTTACTTCTGCTTCTGGTGGGTGGATCCATGTGATCAGCCCACTGAAGCATGTGACTGGCCTGTGGCCCGATAAGTTTGGGCACCCCTGGCATGGGTGGTCAACCTGCTAAGTAAATCAGGCTTTGCTTTGTTGTTGTTGTTGTTGTTGTTGTTCAGTCGCACAGTCGATTCCAACCCTTTGCGACCCTATGGACCATCGTTCTCCAGGCGCCTCTGTCCTCCACCATCCCCCTCAGTCCTCCCAGTTCTGTGCCCATTGTGTCTACAATACCATCTATCCATCTCAACCTTGGCCTCCCCCTTCTTCTTTTGCCCTCCACCTTTCCCAACATCACGGCCTTCTAAAGTGAATCCTCCCTTCTCATTTGATGCCCAAAGTACTTTAGTCTCATCTTTACTATTTGACCTTCCAATGAGCAGTCAGTGTTGATTTCTTCTAAGATTGACCTATTTGTTCTCCTCGCTGTCCAGGGTACCCTCAAAACTCTCCTCCAACACCACACCTCAAAGGCATCTATTCTTCTGCGTTCAGCTTTCCTAATTGTCCAGCTCTCACATCCGTACATTACCACTGGGAATACCATTGCTTTGACTATTCTAATTTTTGTTTTCAAGGTGATGTCTCTGCTTTTCACTATGTTCCCCAGGTTTCTCAAAGCTTGTCTCCCAAGAATCAGTCGCCTTTTTATTTCATGGCTGCAGTCTCCATCTGCAGTGATCTTAGATCCTAAGAATGTAAAATCTGTCACTGCTTCTACTTCTTCCCCATCTATTTTCCAGGAACTGATCGGGCCTGTTGCCATTATCTTGGTTTTCTTGATATTGAGTCTCAAGCCAGCTTTTGCACTCTCTTCCTTCAAACCGATCAAGAGATTCTTTAGGTCTTCCTCACTTTCTGCCATTAGGGTGGTGTCGTCTGCATATCTCAGATTGTTGATGTTTCTCCCAGCCATTTTGATCCCATATTGTGATTCCTCCATCCCTGCACTGCGCATTATGTGCTCTGTGTATAAGTTGAATAAGCAGGGTGACAAAATGCAGCCTTGTCTTACTCCTTTTCCTATTCCAAACCACTCTTTGCTAGAGAATGCAAAAAGCATTTTAACAGAGAAACTGGCTTTAATGGTGGTGGTGGAAATAGTGAGTTTTTGTTTAAGAAAAGGGGATGAGACGAGGGCCTGTCTGTTTTCCTCTTCCCTATCCCTGCCCTCTGGGCATATTATCTTCATTTTGGTTTAGAGGAAAGAACTGACATAGCTCTCTGGTGGGAATCCTAGGACAATATCCCTTCTCCTAAAAATCTGAGGGAGGAAATTTGTGGGATGTTGTGAATCCCTACTCTTATGAATTAATAAAGCTTACAACACAGAAACATCTGGTTTTAGGTCTCCATTGATTTCCTGCTGGAAACAGTGCTAGAACCTTCAAAGCTGTGTGCAACACAGCGGGGGGAATGTGCACACGCCACTCATTTCTTATCTCTGAGTTAGGCCCTCCCCACAGCCTACCAAGTATTGTTAAAGCTTGGCATTTAAAATCCATTCACAGGCTCAGTTGACCCAATATTAATTTAGTCTTTCCAGCTTATGTCATCGCTCATTAGAACAATCCCTTAGATAAATCTATCACATCTTAATTATAGTGCCCAACAAACAGAAAATTAGATTTCAGACTAATCAGGTGCCCCATCCAGAATCATCCAGTCTCTGTTAATGACAGTCATCATTTCATTGTTCAGTTAAAAGTCTAATGACTGCTAATTTCCAATACCCAAACAGAGATGGATTCATTTGATTATAGAGTGCTAAAAACTGCAAGGTTGCAGTGCTCAATATCCTAGACAGTCTTGTCTAAAGTATTCAGAATTATCTATGTGATGCAGTCAGAGGGATGTTTCAAGAATTACTCTCCCCTATATGTATTCTGAAAATAGGATCCCTAACATTTCAAAGAACATGGGGTTGTAACAACACATAGATGTGCCTGCATCAGGAAGTGATATTATAATTCCTTCCTGTAGTAAAAAGATTAATTATACTGGTATCCACACATCAAACTGCAGAGGGAGTAGGATCATATTATCCTGGCAACCCTGCTCACATCTTATTGCATATGTGATTAGTTTATTATTTTCCAAAGTTCTCCCAAAAGGGTATTATTTTAGAAATACAAATTGTTCTAAGGGATCCAAGCACTACCCTAAATGCTTGGTGAAGCAGAAACTTCTAATACTAATAAACTGTTGTTGGTTTAGTTATCATGGCACCATTCAGGAGAAATTTTATTCTGATAGGGAAACTGCTGTAAAAAACAGCCCATCAAAACTCTCTCAAAAATTGACAGTAACATTGTTTCCAAAGCTGCAATCTCCTCATTCTGTAGGAAAGTATTGAAGCTACCTGCCTTAAAGCTGTCAGAGGCATACCTGTCAACCTTCCCGGATTGGCCGGGATTTCCCGTTTTTCGGCACCAATTTTCGCCTTTCCCGCCCGGAGCTGCCGAAACCCCGGAATTTGGCAGCGGGGGGAAAGCCGTTACTGCGCAACCCTTCTGCGCAGCTCGCTTCTACGCATGCGTAGAAGGCTTTTACGCATGCGTAGAACCCTTCTACGCATGCGTAGAAGGCTTCTGTGAAGAAAGGGATTGTAGAAGCCTTCTACGCATGCGTAAAAGCCTTTTACGCATGCGTAGAAGCAAGCTGCACAGAACGGTTCTGCGCAAGTCGCTTTTACACATGTGTAGAAGGCTTTTACACATGCGTAAAAAGCGACCTGCGCAGAACCGTTCTGCACAGGTCCCGGATTGTCTGGAGCCACGGTTAACAGGTATGGTCAGAGGGTTTTGAGAAATGTGTACCAAGCTGTTCCTAAGTCCGAAAGCCATGTTCAAGGGAATCCAATTAATTTTTTCAAGAAAGGGCTGAACAAAGCTGTGGGTGTGTGGGGGCAAGAGATGGGATGTAAGAGACATTTTGCCTGTATCCTCTGCTTCTACAGAACACAGAGAGCCCTGGTGGCACAGTGGTTGAACTGCTGTACTGCAGCCAGAACTTTGCAAGTTCAATCCTGACCAGGGATCAAAGTTGACACAACCTTCCATCCTTCCAAGGTCAATAAAATGAGTACCCAGGATGTTGGGGGCAAAATACTAATTGTGAGCCACCGAGAGAGTGTACTAAGTGCTATGGGGTGGTATATAAGTGTACTGTAATTGCTATTGCTATCAGTGGGTAGAGTTGCTGTTTGTCCATCAGCCTTTACTCAGCTGAAAAGACCTCATACCCACACCAACAAGACTAGCATCCAGCTGCCACAGCCTTCTATAGAGGAGGACTAGAGCCTTGACTCCCAATTCTTGTGATCCTGAGGCAGATTACATGTTAAACATGTGCTGGTGGGAGTGAGGAAGCCCTCCCATTGGGCTGCTGGGCAGAGGGGTGGGGCAAACTCTGTGCTGGGGCAACAGCACACATGCCCTCAGAGAGGTCTCTGAGTACCACCTCTGGCACACATGCCATAGGTTCACCACCACTGGTATAGATGATAAAGATATCAGAATCATCACCAACCTTTATTGGAATCAGATAGCTCAAGTCAGAGTTGAAAAGCAGCTTATGTAGCTGGTTCAAATTCGCAGAGGTGTGTGACAAGGCTGTGTGTTGTCCCCGACTGTTTAATATACATTCAGAGAGTATTTATTAGAAGCACAGATTTATACATTGGCATTAAAATTAATGGAGAAAACCTAAATCACATCCTGACCACAAACCTGGAAGATTTTCAGTTGATGCTGAATCGAGTTAGAACTTCAAGCACAGAATATGGTTTGGATCTCAACATCAAGAAGACTAAATATATGGTTATAAGCTGAACACCAACTCATGGCAAGCTAATGGCAGGAACACAATAAATCAAAAGAGTGGATATTTGTCTATTTGGAGAATGTGTTAAATGAAAATTGGGATCCCAAGGTAGAGATTAAAATACAAATAGAAAAGGCAAGATCCACCTTCATAAAAATGCAACATTTGTTATGCAGTAGAGATCTAACTCTCATCACAAAGATTCAAATAGTGAGATGTTACGCATTCCCAGTGTTGCTATATGGATTCAAAGCTTGACATTGACTAAATCGAAGCCTTTGAAATGTAGCTCTCCGGACAGCTGCTAAGGATATCATGTGTTTACCATGTGATTAACATAGAAGTATTGCACCAAATGGATAAAGAACAAGAACTCTTTAAGACCATTAAGCAAAGAAAGCTCCAATACCTTGGCAATATCATGAGGAACAACATAAAGTATAGAATACTCCAACTTGCTCTGCAAAGAAAGATCCCTGGGAAGAGAGGCCCTGGACATAGATGGACGTCATGGACGTCAAGAAACTGAGAGACTGGTGTGGCATGTCCTTGGAAGAACTGTTTGGAGGAGTTAAGAACATGAAGACTATTGCCATGATGATGGCACTTGTAGAAGGGAGCTTCATGGACCGCCCCTCAAAACTGTTATTTTAAATGGCCACTATAGGACATGAGGGTCTTTTCAATTTAAAAAAAATTCAAGCTCCTTTTAAAAGAAAAAATATTGGGGCGTTGGCAAACAGATGTAGGTCCAAAGGTGGGCAGCTGCAACCCCAGAATCTCCACAAATTGCTTATCTCTGATTCAGAGAAATGCACATATTAGTTAGTTCTGGCTTTTCACCATGGTATCAACCAATAACTAATTATGCCTTTATTGTCTAGTTCCAGCTACAGATGACATGTTTTATGTAATTTATTTGTTAGCTAATATTACCCTGCGGCTACTGAGAAGTTTACAGAGTTCCTTTGTAACCATTGCCAAAGCAACAGCTATGTTTAACTACTGCAGGCAAAACAACTTTTCCTGTTGGCATACTGGCACACTGAAAACTAACACGATTATTATAGTACAGTACTGTACAACCTTTCTAGGGCTCCATCAAAGGCATGAGGGGTTATTCAAAATCCCCAGTGTCACGTATACTTTGTGAGTGATATGCATGTTTTGAATGGGGCAAGTTAGTGGTCATGCCGAGCACTCACGTTTCCTCAGCAGGCCCTCAGTCTTCTAGGTGCTGAAGGAGTCCTGGTGGTGCTTTTAATTCTTGTAGATCAGTAAAGTAGTGTACAGTAATACCTCATACAAAGTCCGCTTCATACAACATCGGATTCATACATCACCTAATTCCTTGAAAAAGGTTGCCTCATACAAAGTCATGTGACTTTGTATGAGGCATTGGGTTTTCCCAGGTTGCATTGTGCCTGGGCAGTATAAAAGTCAGGACACATGCGTGCGTTGCTCTTGTGGGTTTTGCATGAGGTGAAGAGTGGTTAGGAGTGGTTTTGAGCACGATTTTGGATTTTTTCGTCAGAATTTTTAGAAGCATTCCTGGGATTTTTGCAGCATTCTTCAGGTTCTTGGACAATCAACATGTTGTTTGACATGTTTTTGTAATGTTTTTAGCCTTTAGACAATGATTTCTCAAAGTTCTGACAGTTTCCTGTCTGTTCCCTTGACTTTGCCCTGAAGTCTGTGCTGTTACAGTACAATGTATCTCTATGGAAACGACATTGTACGAGGCATCGCGGCAAGGATTTGGACATTGTATGAGGCATCGCGGCTAGGATTTTGCATGCCTCATACAAAGTCCAAATCCGTATAAAGTCCAAACTTGTGGAACCAAGTTTGGACGTTGTATGAAGTATCACTGCATTTAATTTCTATTCTGGCAATTTATTGTCTTGGGTAAGCTACGCAGGCCCAGAGTGACTCCAGAAGAGGGGAATGGCAAACTACTTATGAGTACAGTAAAACCCCTACTTACGAAAAAAAAGTCTGTTCTATAGGCTTTTGCTTAAATCGAATTTTTTTGTAACTCGAAACAAACCCACAGGAAAAATTATTATTTTTGCGTAACTCTAAGCAAACACATAGGAAAAAGAATCTTTATGTAACTCAAAGCAAACCCATAGGAAACTGTGTAAATCGGGACAAGGTTTTAGCACAAAATCATTATGTAAGTCGAATTTTATGTAACTCAATGCATTTGTAAGTCGGGGCTTTAATGATCTATCTACCAAGAAAACCCTGAAAAGTCACAATTTGCTTAATGGCACACAAAAAAAGAAATCACTGCAATGGCAAACTAGCTCCCCCTCCACCACCACCACCCGCCCAAGCTATCTTATTAAGAAAATTAACAGAAATTGGAATTTTAGGTTAGTTAGAACTCAGGACAGGGTATTCTCTGTAGCAGCACTCCCAACAATACATTTAGGATAGTATTTATTTGTCTTCAGTGGAACATTGTTCGAAAGCAAGAAATTGCAAGTAGATAAATAGGGACCACTTCGGTGGGAAGGTAAATAGCGTTCTGTGCACTAATCATGCCTGCCACATGAACATGGAAACGTCTGCAGATGCAGACAGCACTGGCTCTTCGGCTTTGAAACAGAGATGAGCACTGAACCCTAGAGTCGGATACGACTGGCTTTTGAGCAAGGGAGACCTTTACCTTTACTTTTAGTCCATAACTGTCAAGTATCCCTTATTGGCCGGGAAAACCCCTTATTTTACCCTCTTTCCTGCCATCATCCCTTATTAATTAGACTGCAATGCCCTATTGCCACCATTGGAGGGCAGCACAGAAGCATAGCTGTCAAGTATCCCGTATTTGCCAGGAAATTTCCCTTATTTCCAAATCCAAAACTTGACCGGTATGTTTTAGTCTCAAAATTAGCTATGCTCAGTTTGAATTTAAGTGTGCATTGTGTTATTTCTGAAAAAGAAATTCAAGTTAAGGTATGGAACTGCTGGTCCCCCCACAATCAGGTATTATTGGCCATGCTGGATGACACTTGTGGAAGCTTAAGATCAAGACTTCCAAGAGGCCAAAGATTCCCTATTTCTGATCAAAAAATTAAGAGATCTACTACTGTGGTTGCAATGCTTCCAGCCATAGCCCAAATAGGGTAGCTTATACTTGGTGCTACTGGTTTGCTGGTGGAGAGGTTGGGAGCCCAGAGTGGGTGAGGGTACAGGTCGCCCATGGTCTGTGTGGAGTTAAAGAACATCCCCCCAAGGCCCACAACTCATAATTGTATTCCTTCATTGTATGTGACTTCTCAGTATCCCCAAGTAAAGCATGTGATCCTTCTGAAAGCTCTTCCAAATAGATCATAACACAGAGAGAGAAAAGAAAAGTTGCTTGCTTGAAGAGACATGCACACCCTGCTGAGCTCAGTGCATGGCATGAAGACCCCAACAGAAGAGACTTCACATTCAGTAGATACAACTTCTATAAGCAATATACTAGGTACAAAACAAAGCCCTTTCACAAAGGATCTTCAGAGTCTCTGTGTACAATGATAAGTTATCATAATAAACAAGATTCAAACTCATGCTTGCAGTACAGTAGAATCTCGCATAATGGGAAAAAAACTCCATTCTGCGAGTTGCTTCACTATGCGGTTTTATCGTTATACGAAGCTAATGGGAGATGCCCCGGATAACGAACAAAAAATGTTTGTTATCCGGGGTTCCCATTGACCGGGTATACCCCGGATACCAAAACCCCCGCATAACGAATGGTTTTTTTCATTATGTGGGGTTCGCCCTTGCATAACGAATGCTTCGTTATGCGGATTTTTTGTTATGCAAGGTACCACTTTACAGTATTTGATTTCTGCATTTCTTAATATGGAATCAAACACCGTGTATCAGCTAGTTGCAGGCCTTGGTTTATCAAAAGATAAATACAAATTTTCAATTGACATTTTTCTCAGGCTTTCAAACAATAGGACAATTAAATCGCCCTTTCTTCCAACTTCCCTTCTGCCACCTTTCTGGAGAAGAAATGTTTGTTTGGCTAGACATAAAGAACCGCTGAAGCCCAGTAGTGCAAAAGGAACAAACAAGTCCCATACATTTTTTAGAAGTAGCAGCAACAACCACTTTATTGTGCCTTAACATTTATGGTACAGCAAAAAATGGCCAAACGGAGAAAAGGATACAAACACAATGTACCGTTTGTGTATGCCCAAAAATGATGAAGATAATAATAAACAAATCTTCTTATAATGTCTTTGTATTCTTAATGTTATTTTTATTTTGCAAACTCTTGTATATTAACTTGTAATGTCATCAAACAGAAACCAAACTCAGATACTTCTCTGCACAAAAAGTCTTCAAGTTCCTTTTGTAATCTTGACAATAGTAACCAAATTCAAATATGTTCTCTTCAACTTCTTCTCTATGTCCTTTGTAACAATATGAAACAATGATTCATTCCTCTATTACACTTTCTATCTCTCGTCCAAAACAGCTCATAAACTCATATTCAGTTGGGAAGTCAAACTCCCATATAAATTGGCCCCAAACTCCCGACGTCTATCCGGTTAACTAGACATTTCATTCAATAAATTTCATCAGGGGAGTTTTTGCAATATCTGAAAGGTTACAAAACACATGTCTGTTACAATATTATATGTTCAAACCAGCTGCAAGCCCCCATGCTCATTATCCAGTCCAAGCTTACCCAAGCTTACCACTCTTGTGTTTCGCGTCCTCTCTGTCTCTTCTGTAATTTCTCTATGGTTGCTAAGGGCGTTGCATACCATTAGAGTCCTATCTCTTAAATACAACTTGCTGCCTGCTCCTGACTGAATCTGCAAGCTCACATTACCACCTGTGTACTGACTGTTTTACTTACAAGGAGCACCATGGTTCTGATTCCTGTGTACTTACAAAAAGCAGGTTAAATCAGTTTCATAGTTTAAACCCTTAGGATGCATGGTTCCTAGTCTATGAATATGAATATAGTATGCCTCCTTTCCTATCTCTTAGATACAACTTGCTGCCTGCTCCTGACTGAATCTGTAAGCTCACATTGCCACCTGTGTACTGACTGTTTTACTTACAAGGAGCACCATGATTCTAATTCCTAGTTTCATAGTTTAAACCCTTAGGATGCATGGTTCCTAGTCTATGAATATGAATATAGTTTGCCTACTTTCCTATCTCTTAAATACAACTTGCTGCCTGCTCCTGACTAAATCTGCAAGCTCACATTGCCACCTGTGTACTGACTGTTTTACTTACAAGGAGCACCATGGTTCTGATTCCTGTGTACTTACAAAAAGCAGGTTAAATCAGTTTCATAGTTTAAACCCTTAGGATGCATGGTTCCTAGTCTATGAATATAATATGCCTCCTTTTGTAATAGCAATTGTTCAATGTTGATACCTCTACCTGTTGTGACCGTGAGTTTTTCTAACACTACAAATTTAAAATCTGTGTCAAGATGGTTTTTTTCATGTAATGATTTACCAATGGTGCATTTTCAACCTGTCCCCTTATCCTGGATCGATGTTCCGCTAGCCTGATTTTTAATTTGTGTGAGCATTTTCCCACATACTTGAGACCACAAGGGCAAATCCATAGATATACACAAAATTGGCTATTACAATTACTAAAAAAATTGAGTGTTTTTTTAAAGTTTAATTCTGGAAAATTGATGTGCAGGATAAGGGGACAGGACTCTAATGGTATGCAACGCCCTTAGCAACCATAGAGAAATTACAGAAGAGACAGAGAGGACGCGAAACACAAGAGTGGTAAGCTTGGGTAAGCTTGGACTGGGTAATGAGCATGGGGGCTTGCAGCTGGTTTGAACATATAATATTGTAACAGACATGTGTTTTGTAACCTTTCAGATATTGCAAAAACTCCCCTGATGAAGTTTATTGAATGAAATGTCTAATTAACCGGATAGACGTCGGGAGTTTGGGGCCAATTTATATGGGAGTTTGACTTCCCAACTGAATATGAGTTTATGAGCTGTTTTGGACGAGAGATAGAAAGTGTAATAGAGGAATGAATCATTGTTTCATATTGTTACAAAGGACATAGAGAAGAAGTTGAAGAGAACATATTTGAATTTGGTTACTATTGTCAAGATTACAAAAGGAACTTGAAGACTTTTTGTGCAGAGAAGTATCTGAGTTTGGTTTCTGTTTGATGACATTACAAGTTAATATACAAGAGTTTGCAAAATAAAAATAACATTAAGAATACAAAGACCTTATAAGAAGATTCGTTTATTATTATCTTCATCATTTTTGGGCATACACAAACGGTACATTGTGTTTGTATCCTTAACATTTATGGTGGCAAAAGCATTCATGGACTACTGCCAAAACAAACAAATGAAAAGAAGCAATAATTTAGTTTAGTGAAAAGGTGATCCAACTAAGAGCCCTCTCCATTGGCCTGGGTATGCAAGACAGGTGCGCCGCCACCACCGCCCTCCGGGCCCCGCCTGCTCAGAAAGTAGAAAAGACGCCGCAGTCGCCGAAGGACTCGCCACTCTCCCTGGGGCCCTCTCCATCGGCCTGGGGATGGGAGACAGGTGCGCTGCCATCGCCATCCTCTAAGCCCCGCCTGCTCAGAAAGCAGAAAAGACGCAGCAACCGCCTGAGGACTCACCGCTCTCCCCGGAACCCTCTCCATCGGCCCGGGGATGGGAGACAGGTGCGCCGCCATCGCACCCCTCCGGGCTCCATTGGAGTCGCCTTATTGTACTGTGCTTTTATTCTTGTTAATACATTGACTTGATTTGATGCTGTGACTTATGGACTGTTGAATTATATTTTGTACTTGATTATTTTTATTGTATTATTGCTTGTATTTATCCCTTGTGTATTTTGTGAGTGTAAACCACCTTGGGTTGCCCTGGGGTGAGGAAGGCGGTATAGAAAATAAAATTGAAATGAAATGAAATGAAGGAAGGAGGTCTTAATTAAGCAACTGATAATCTTGAAGCTAGAACACTACCTGTTGAAACTCAACATTCAGGCATGCACACCCCTTTACTGCATCATATCACTTGTGAAGTACATGGGACATTAAAGTGGTTAAGAATTTTGCTAGTGTCCTCCTAGCCCTTCACAGCCTTTGTACACTGATACTTGGGTTTATGCCCTAATGAAATATAGGGGATAAGAACAAGAGGAGGAATTTCCAACCAGTAACACTAAACTCAGGGGGAACACCTCGTCAGCAATTATGGGAACACTTTTGGTAAGCTCTGCTTATGTTTACAGTGTCTGACCGTAGACAGTAAAGTAGATAAGAACACACACAAGTAAGCATCCCAAAGGAAGGAAGCAGCTAGGATCTGCACAAACAGGTTCCTGAGAAAACAAAAACCGATCATCTAGTAATGGTCCCCATGATCATTATATAGAAAAAAATTAGGCCTAAAAGACATACAAGCTGTGCATTCAGCCAAGTGGACAGATCAAGCTAGAAAAAGATTTACCAAACCTGGGGCAGGGGGATCAGCAGCAGCATGAAAAGTTATCTTTAACCCTGGCTCAAAACCCTAGCGTCCAAGCTATCACAGACACACACGAAACCCCACAAAGACCCGCATCCTTCTTCATTCATTCCCACTAAAAACACAACTGGTACCAGCTTCATCAGAATTTTTTATTCTGCTTATTTACAAAGGTTCTCTGCAGATCTCAGCAAGAACACTTTAAAGTATCAAGGTTCATCACTAACAAACTAAAGCTCTCCAGACATATAGATTTCACAGGGAAATCCCTAGTGATTTGCACACACTGAGTAAAAAAAAACTCTTGCAATTTCATGATACAACTCTCACAATCCAGGTCTCAGGCCCAAGCATTTTCAGAAGATGGAGAAATGAGTACTTGGGAAGCAGCCCTACGTCTGAAAAGCAAAGAGCTGAAAGGGAACAAAGTTACTCTAGCCCAGTGTTTCCCAAACTTTAGTTTGTGGACTTCAATTCCCAGAAGCCTAAGTCTATTCCCCAAAGCACTCGTCAGCCAGTGTACTGACTTAGGCTTCTGGGAACTGAAGTCCTTCATGGGGCGTGTGCCCCACTTTGGGAACCACTGCTCTAGCCCAATATGCCTCATATCAGTCCTTTTCAAGTCGCAAGCAGTCATTCTCTAAAACAAGAGTTCCCAACCTTTTTACGGCATGGCCGGACCACACCCCCTGGGCCTGGACAGCTGAGCAGGTTGGACACGTAGTTCCCCCTGCCACAAACCATGGCAGGTGCATTTGTGCAGATGTGGGTGCGTTTTACAGCTGTCGTAAACATGTCCACTTCCATTTCCAGGTGGCGGCAATGATGATGCGGGCCACATGAAATGGTGCTGTGGACCGGGCCACAAACTGTAGGATGGCCACCCCTGCTCTAGAATGTTACTTACAAAATAAATAATCTCAAGCAAGAATCCAAGCTTCCCAAAAAGTATGAGCATACAGCTACACATAATGGCCAAAATCAGTGATTAATGTAGTAAACTGCACCAGAGTAGAAACATTAAATCAACAGCAATTTGGTTAATTAACTCCTCTAGAAGTTCCACTGATTCAAATGGGCCTACTCTAATTGCAACTTACTTTAGAACAGGGGTTCGCAACCTACGGCCCATGGGCCAGGTCCAAATAATCTGGCACCAAATAATGCGGCCTCCAACCTCGCTCCTGCTGCCTCCCCACAGCCATTGCCGCCACCACTCAAATCAGCCGTGGACTCATTTACAGCCACGTAAACGCATTTATGACAGCCGTAAATGAGTCCACAGCCATCATAAACACATTTACTACAGCCATAAATGAGTCCACGGCCATCATAAACATGTTTACTACAGCCGTAAATAAATCTGCGGCCATCGTAAACGCATTTACGATGACTGCGGATAAATTTTACGGCACCAGTTCGGCCCGCTCAACTGTCTGAGGGGTCGTGGTCCGGTCCATGGCTGAAAAACATTGAGAAGCCCTGCTTTAGAATATAAACTCACAACTAGAGAAGGCCCATTTGAATCACAGGATCAAACAGGGGAGTAGACTCACCCAATCTCTACTGAGTCAGTGGTCATACTCTGGAGCAATTTACTACACTAAGCAGTGATTTTGGCCATTGACTTGCTGTTGCCACTACTAAACAAGACAGTCACAGACACTGCAGCAGAATAGCTTAAACCAGTGATGGGCAGTCTTGGCCCTCCAGCTGTTCTGGAACTTCAATTCCCAGAAGCCCAAGTCAACACACCAGCTGGTCAGGGTTTCTGGGAATTGAAGTTCAAGAACAGCTGGAGGGCCAAGACTGCCCATCACTGGCTTAAACCCAAGCAGAGGCCATGTATGCAATTTCTGTAGCTCTAATGAATTATGCAGAGAAACAACCATCCACTACTGTGAACAATTTTCAACTATTTGGTTGGGGTCCACAGAAAGAGCCTCCTCAGAGATTGTGAGTTTTTTGAACCACAATCAGGCATTCCCTGGTAATGGCAATCTTGTGTTGCTGGCTAATCTTTCTCACATTAGGTCAGGCAAAAGGAACTGCAGAATGAATTCACCAAAAGGAGGCTCCATTTTGGCAGTTTTGCATCTAGCCTAGACACGGAAGAAGAAGAAACCTATTTGGTTGACAATAGCCTTGTAGGGAAAATCCAGTCCACTCATGACCGGGGGGGGGGGGGGGGAGGAACCAACTTTTTTCTAGTACAGTGATACCTCATACAACATCCAAACTTGGTTCCACAAGTTTGGACTTTATACGGATTTGGACTTTGTATGAGGCATGCAAAATCCTAGCCGTGATGCCTCGTACAATGTCCAAATCCTTGCCGCGATGCCTCATACAACGTCATTTCCATAGAGATACATTGTACTGTAACAGCACAGACTTCAGGGCAAAGTCAAGGAAACAGACAGGAAAATGACAGAACTTTAAGAAATCATTGTCTAAAGGCTAAAAACATTACAAAATCTTGTCAAACAACCCTGATTGTCCAAGAACCTGACGAATGCTGCAAAAATCCCAGGAAAGCTTCTAAAAATTCTGACGAAAAAATTCAAAAAAATCCAAAATCGCGCTCAAAACCACTCCTAAACACTCTTCGCCTCATGCAAAACCCACAAGAGCAATGCACGCATGTGTCCTGCCTTTTATACTGCCCAGGCACAATGCAACCTGGGAAAACCCCAATGCCTCATACAAAGTTGCACGACTTTGTATGAGGCAACGTTTTTCAAGGAATTAGGCGATGTTGTATGAATCTGATGTTGTATGAAGCGGACTTTATATGAGGTATTGCTGTAGTATGTTATTACCCAAAGCTACCAAGTTGAAATGGTACACTGATAACCACAGAGGGAGTGCAAAAAAGGAGAATTACACAAAGATATCAAGACAAAAGAGGGCAAACAGATTAAGAGATCTCATAACAGTTTCAAGCCAGCAAGTACAAGTGCCACTGACAGCTACTCAAGGCCATCTCACATATTCCTCCAGGGAATTCACTACAGACACGACTTCATTTGCTTCTCTAATCAGGGGTCAGGAACTAATACAGTTTCTGCCAGCTCATCTGTAAGACAGAAACCTTGTGTATACATCCATCAGAATTGACTTTCTACCTAGAGCAGCATGACACATGATGTTTACAAGAGATGATGCTACTCCTCTTACTCTTTGGGACCTGCTGTCCTTTTTTCTTAAAGGCGATAAATATACTAGTGTGTGGCTTGTTTTGTTTTATGACAAATATTTTAAAATATGGATACAAAGTAACCATGTTAATTTGACAGAAAGCCCTTTCATACAAGTGAAAAGTGTTTTTTTTAAAAAAAAAAAATCTTGTTCAATTGATTTCCCTTGAATGTGACTGATTCTATTATCGTTCACATACTCCACCCATACATGCAACTGGGAAAAGGCACCTATCACACAAGCTGACATAATGAAACAAAAGGGTGCCACCTTCTTCACCTTTAAAAGCAGAACAATCAGGGTGCAACTTTTCTCAACACTGGCACCCACAAATATGTTCTACTGCCTTTAAAGGCGAAACAGACATGACATCTTTAATTCTGCTCTCCAGGATTCATGAGGGCAATTCCAGAACTCAAAGATTACAAGTGGGGCTGATACTGACCCCATCACCCCTGCTCTTTACTGCCTGGTGCTTCTAATGGGATTTTAGAGCTTTTCCTATAGTGATTTTCCTTTTTCTGTAGAAATCTATATGGTATGCACTTGAGTAAAATAGCTTCGGCACCCATTCAAGTGTTTGTGATTTTCAGCCACATCATAGTAGTAAGCCCAAATCCACTCCTAAAATACCCTTAATTGTACATATTGCATGCCAGTCAATCAGGATGGTGTGCAGCTGGGAGTAATATTGCGCATCTTAATGGAAATAGGTCTGTTTTTCCAATACACACAGTTTTTTCAGAAGCTCAGATGAGGCCCAGCTTGCAGTGACGGAACTGAAACTCCTTCGCTTTTAGAACTTCTCAGTAGCAGCATCTGTTAGCTCCAGCCACAGGCAGTCTCCGGGAAGCACAGATGTATCCTCCGTTCTTTAGATCTGGAGATTGATAAATGGAGCAAAGCCTACAACATCCTGCAGAAGAACGAGGGCACGCTGCAGCGGAGGTTCCACATCTAGTTCCACACCGCGACTACGTAAGATACTCAGGCTGGATTCCACCACATCATGACAGTGCTTCACCTTCAAAGTGCGCAGCTTGGGACAATATTCTGCCACAGTTCTATCAAAAGAAAACATGTTTTTTTTATTTAAAAAAATCAAGATAACAATCTCCAGCTAACAATCAATTACTTTCAAGAAGAACTCCTTATCATTTTGGGATAGCTGGTGCAGGGATTATATGCCAAAATCTTAGATTCCTAGAATCAATTTATTACTAAAGTCGGGGAAAGAAGTTCAGAGGCCTGGCAAAGGGGAAAGGACAATCTTCGAAGGACTGGGGAGGTGCTGATTAAACTGCACAACAACAATTTTGCTACTGGGAATAACACATGTGACTTACATGATACTGAGTGTGCTGATTCCAAATCTGAACTCAGAATCTGCCTATCATGTACAGATTTTAAGACATGCTATAGCTGTTCAAATGGTTGGTAATTGGGTAATGAATTTTTACATGGGAACATTATAACAGTTGCAGCTACCACTTGTGCCTGCTGCCGCCTCAGCTTAATCACGTCCCCTGGTGGCATGCATGTTCCAGCAGCGGCAGGGCATCTCTGAGCAACTCAGTGAGCTGACATCAGAAATAGGTATATATGGCGAGGTGGACCAAGTGTTTGTCTCTAGTGCAAAACCATCTTATTGGATAATAAGCTAAGCCATAGTGAGTCTCTTTTGAGCTAAAGATGAGTAGGCGCAGCTGTGTTAATAAACTGGACAATTTTTGCTATGTTTGTGGCAAATATATCCCGTGTGATCAACACAAGAACCTAACCAAGAAGGTGAAATTTGCTAACTTAAGATCCTGATGTCCTAGGCAGAATCAGACTTCAGACTTTGATTCAGCGCACTTGATTTAGTATAGGACACAAGGTGAATAAGGGTCAATAGAAAATTTTACATTCTCCCCCTCTTTAATTTTGACAACTTGCTGTGACAAATGAACTAGCAACTTCTTCGGTAAATGGAATACACAGGAACGCAGCACATGATTTCCATGTAGGAATTTTGTTTTGCAGCTGGCTAGATAAGCTCAGCAATTTAGGCATCTGTCAAAGGAGCCGGAGGTTGGGAGGCTGATTCTACACTGTCTCCTAAAAGAAAGCCAGTTTGCGTGGCCTTAGGCAAGTTACACAGGGCACCCACAGAAGAGATGAATGGTACATCATTTCTGAGTGCTCTCTATCTAGAAAAAATTGAAAACAGTCGCCAAAAGTCAGATTTTACTAACACAAGGCTGCATTTCTTAGCCGATAGGTTGCCAGTATCCCATGGACCTTCCTCTCCATTCTCTGGAGCACAACCAGTTAAGCATTCTAATCAACTATGCGTTTTGACTCTATAGATTTAGCATAATGCATGGCATGTGCTGAACCTAGGGTTGCTTTTTTCCCACAATGGGAAAGAGCATGAGGAGTCACCATTTTAGCCCAATCCCACACTGAAAGCAAAGAACGCCTTATCTGGCTTGGATGTACAATCACTGCATGAGCACTATGTTCCGATTTTTCAACTTTTACTGAATGAGAGTTTCCCTGGGTTGCTGGGCTAAATACTGTTTGCAGTTAATACTATAGCTGATTCTCAATTTGTATCAAGTACATATTCTGCCTTTTTAAAATCTGCTTCTGCTTTATCTTGTAGATCTACAATACCATGCAAAAGTCCAATTTTTAGAACAAAGTGGCTTCTTCAGGCAAAAGTCGGTGTTTAGTGTGATCTCCCTTGGCTCTAAGCACATCTTGAATTCTTTTTTGGGGAGACTGTCTTGAAGTTTTCTGAAGTAATCTGGTATATTATACCAGGCTTTCTTCAGCACTTCCCAGAGTTCTTTAGATTTAGGTTGGCTTTCTTTGTCCAGGTAATTCCATAATATTCATATCTGGATTCTGTGGAGGCCAGTCTTGAATGTCATGCTTTTATCAGCTCTTTTTCTCACTAAATATGATTTCACTGAATTAGCAGGGTGCTTGGGATCATTATCACGCTGAAAAGTAAAGCCAATCCCAATCTGGTGTGTCCCAGCAGGAATGGCAGGATGAATTAAAACCTAACTGTACTTTTCAGCATCCATGATCCCATAAATACTGACAATATCCCCAACAACACTTACAGAAATGCAGCAACAAACCAGGATAAACCCACCGTCACCACCACCACCACATTTCACTGAAGGACACAAGCATTCATTCACCTATCTTTCTCCAACTCTTGTTCTCATGTGTTGTCAATTATTGGACCCAAAAATTTCAAAACTTGGATTCATCACTCCATATCACTCTTTTCCACTGATACTCGTTCCAGTTTTTGTGAGCTTTAGGATATTCTAACCCAGTGATAGCAAACCTTGGCACCAGGGCCGCCATCAGAAATTTCTGGGCCCCATACTGAGCAATCCTATTGCCCTCCCCCCCCCCCCCCCACACACACACACATACTTTTCTCTATTGCCACATTCTTATGGCCGGCAGCAGCAGGGCCCCAGTCAGCTCCGAGCCCTATACAGCCGTACTGGTAGTACTGCCCTGATGGGAGCCCTGCTTGGCACTACAGATGTTCTGGAACTTCAATTCCCAGAAGCTCTGATGAGCAGGAGTGCTGACTTGGGCTTCTGGTAATTGCGGTCCAAGAACACCTGGAGAGCCAAGGTTCACCAACATGGTCCTAGCCTTATTACCTTGTTCCCTTTCCTCAAAATTAGTTTCTTGACTGCTACCTTTCCACAAACACCATTCTGATCAAGCTTCTTTGGACTGTAGAGGGTCACCTTGGCATCCCATTGAAGATGCCAGATACTGAGCTAGCTCCTTGCTGGACTTCTTCCAGTCTCTCAAAGAAGAGATTCTGAGGAACTTCTCATCAGAATTTGAAGGTTTCCTTGGCCTTTTAGTCTTTTTTTTTGTCTTTGACCTCTTCTGATTCATTTTTCTTTGTAACAGCTTGAATACCACATCTTGAGTTTCCAGTTTGTTTGTTGATTCCCCTTTGAGAGTGGCCTTGCCGATGAAAAAGAATGATTTTATGTTTGTCAAAGTCTGTGATTCTTGACATTTTGCCTTTAAGATGTGACTGAAAGTTGCCCTTATTAACAAGCTTCCAATGAATTACTCATACTATACAGTATGTGTATGTACTGTATGAAATGCTCAAGCATGTCTTGCACAAACCTGGAGTAAAAGACCTTTTCCACAGCAGTAATTTTGCCATATAATAGTAGGACATACACAGGAGTTAGCAATGACCATAATTAGGGTTCCATTCCATTTAGGGTTATGGGAGCCACGTGCCTGCTGTTGCAGAAGGATAAGCGGAGATCACACTAAATATTTGCCTCTTTAGCATATGGAAGTAGGAGTTTTTTCTTCTGTTTTCGAACACTGCATACACATTTCCTGTATTTTCTGGTTGTAGTCTAATGAAGAGACTGAGAAATAATTTGCTCCAACTCTTTTTGCCCTTTACTTGGCTGCCATGCAATATGAAACATCTAATAACAACACTGGTGTAGAGATTGAATACTGCTTCGACGGAAGACTCTTTAATTCGGATAGACTATGCTCACGAAGACTAAACAGTGATAACAGGACAATGGAAATGCAATATGCTGATGATACTGCATCACCTGCTCTCATGCCAGAGGAGCTGCAATAGTCAGTCAACTGTTTCAAGAATGCTTGTGATCGTTTTGGCCTCACCAAAACAAAGGTACTTGCACAACCTGCCCTAAGGACCCTTCCAGAGTTCAGTATTACCATCTCAGATTTAACACTGGAACAGGTAGACCGATTTTCTTACCTTGGTAGCATCCTGTCTAAAAACTGCACCTATGAACAGGATGTGGTGACGAGAATTGGTGCTGCCCTTTCTGCCTTTGGTCATCTATCACATTGGGTGTCATATAAAACGTTCTTGTGACCATTTGTGCAGCTGTGTCCGGTGTGTCCACAACCCATGCTGCCTCCGGAAAGCTTTGGGAAAGTGATCCCATCAGTCTCTGCCATTCTGCGAAGCCCAGAGACTTTGCTGCGACTGCAAAAGTCCCTTCCAGTCTCTGGGCTTTGGCAAGGCCAGGCAAAAGGATATCCCCCCCCCTTTTACGGACCGCAGAAGCAGCGGGAGGCGGGGGGGGCAGTTCCCACTCTCCAGAGCAGCAGGAGGAAGGAACCACCAGCAGCCAAAAGGTAGGGAGATCTCTCCGTTTAAATTCTTTTTCCTCTATGCATCCCTATGGGGATGTCTCAAGTTGCAGGAGGGAGAGGGAATCGAGTTACGAAAGAGGCCATGGAACCAATTTTTTTCATAACTCAAGGTTTTACTATATATAGGGGAAAACATTTTCATATATGTATATACTCAAAACGTGTGCTGCAATTACCCAGCAGGCCATTCTGAAGTCATCATGAAAACACGTTGCATCTGAACTTTTTCTAAGATCATCATCATACAGTCCGCTCTTCTTATTAATTCTATCCACTCCTACACGTATCCTTTTTAAGAAAGTCCCAAAATACAATCAGAGGATGTTAATCTACAGTTTCATCTTAGTGCAGGATCTTACTTGTTGCATTTGGAGGTCTACATGGGTGAAGCAACAGGAAAATACTGTACCGGGCAACTTATACCAACAAGGGAAATGAGACACCACCCAGATGTTGTTGAACTGTCCCAGCCATCTTCCTTCACTACTGGCTATAATAGTTAGACCGCATGAGATACAGACCAGCAACTTTTAGACAGCCATATCTCCCCAATCATAATTTATATTGATCAAGGCCACTTCACTGAAAGCCAATGGGATGCAGATAGCAGAGAACCTTAGAACTAGGAGACCAAAGATCTAAGCCCCACTCACCTATAAAGATCCAAGGATGACTCAGAACCACTCACCACCTTCAAACTAATGTACATGATGTACATGAGCTGTTGTGACAGGAAAAACCTGGTATCCTACCATCACAGAACTGGTTAATAAACACATCAATTTAATTCCTTTATTCTCTATGTACCTGCATTACCTAATGGAGTTGTTCTTGACTCGTAGGCAGCCTGTGAGGTCCAGGTGCTCCAGTTCGGGGCAGGATTTGGCAACCTCTTCTACTGCAGCATCACCAATGTTTGCATTGACAGCCAATGAAAGGGATTTCAATCTATGGCATCTCTGTGCAAGGTAACAGATGGCTTCATCTTTCAGATGCCGGCAGGCAGTAAGATCCAGGGATTCAAGCTCCTTGCAGTGGTCTGCCAGGCTCCGTAGAGAAAGACCGTCCACCCACTCACAATGAGCCAAGGAAAGCTGGCGTACATTGGGACAGCTCAGGGAAATGGCCACCAGAGCATGCCGGCTCAATTGTATGCAGCCATTCAAGTCTATTTGCATCAGCTGGTGGTTCTGGCCAATAACAGGAAGCAACTCCTTGTCAGATAACCAACTAGAGCAATTCTTTAGGGATAGTCGTTGCAGCGCTTCATTGTCTTTCAGTAGAGTACAGAACGCCGCTTTTGGAAGATGTGGTCCAACCTGCCAAAAGCAAGGACAGAAAATAAAATGTTGCAGACCTTTCCAACAGCTCCATCCCCCTAAACTAGTGTTTCCCAACCTTTGGGTTTTGGACTTCAATTCCCAGAAGCCTAAGTCAATTCCCCAAAGCACTGATCAGCCAATGGACTGACTTAGGCTTCTGGGAATTGAAGTCCAAAAACCAAAGGTTGGGAAACACTGCCCTAGACCCTTGAACACTTTTTTTTGGGGGGGGGGGAGGGGGGAGGGATAATCAGTGCCAGAAAATAAAATAAAATACTGTATACAGATAAACAATATTTAAGAATAATGAACAGATTTGTTTTATGCATACATTATTATACTTTTTTTCTTATACATAGACTCAAGGCATCTGGAATTCATTCTTTTTTTCAATTTAAAAAAAGGGGGACCAGGAATGGGGCAAGCAGAAGAACCAGAATGCAGATATGACCTCCCAATGAAAAATCTTTTTTTTACAATCCTCTAGCAGACTGTCTGAATTATACAATATGGACACATTAATCTGCGCTGTAGAAACTGAGTTTCCTTGGATCAGAATGCTGAGCAGAGATATTAGGTGGAAGGTTGTTTGCTTTCAAGAAAAACTCATTTGCACTAAAGTACTATAGTTATTCTAACTATTTAGACTAAAATTCATCTCCTAACCAGTGTCATCACACTGCTATGACTCCTTTCCTCTATAATTAAATCTCATTTAGACGGCACTAACAATAGTATTTTAACAAGCATTACAGAAATGTTCCTAGCCCTGCACAGCTTGTCTTTCCTCATCACATTAACAATTAAATCAGACTTAGTCATAACAATTCCCATACAAGTAAATGACAGGTATTAGCAATGTAGAAATGCTTCTTTTAAACATTTTATTCTTCATAAAATACTTGTTAATTCAGAAATTTTCAATGTTTCTAAGTCGAGGAGAGGGGAGAAGAACCCTTAAACAAACACAGAAAGCCCATTTCCCCAAAATTGGGGGGGATCATAAGTGGAAGTGGTCACAGGTGGTTTCAGACACCATTACATCATGCATGTGGAACAAAGCTAATCTTTCTCACACTAGGTTGGGTGAAAGGAACTGCAGAATGAACTCACCAAAAGGTTGCTTCGTTTTGGCAGTTTGTTACTTTTTCCATGTCTAGGCCAGACATGAAACTGCCAAAATGAAGCCACATTTTGGTGACTTCATTCTGAAATTCCTTTCACCTTATCTAGTGTGAGAAAGATTAGCCAACAACACAAGGTTGCCGTTACCAGAGTATGCCCAATTGTGTTTCAGAAATACTGTACCATAATCTTCAAGGAGGCTATTTCTCTGTACCCCAGTAACACCACTGAAACAGAATCATAATTATCTTGCCCCTTAGAGATGGGAGAATCTCAAGCAAAAGTAATAAACCTTCAATAAGAAATTACAGTGCTAGACTTTCCCACACTCCTATTACAACCTTAAGATCTATGAGGAAACATTTTGTTCTGAGGGTATATATAAAAGAACTAGCATAGGTTGCCTGGCGTTGCTGGGCTGTTATAAACTGTGATCAGCTTCTTCTTCTTTTTCTTTTTTTTTTTTGGGGGGGGGGGGGGGTTGTGGATTAAAAATAGAACAAAGGATGATATAATTTTTTCAAATTGTTTTATCTAACCAAATAATGTTTTATTTTGTGGGGGGGGGGGTTTAATAGTTGTTCCATAGGTAATAATTTTAAAAATGTGAAAGTACATGTTTTTTACATTCAATGTTTTTAAACTGTGTTTAGATGTTTTGGGTTTTTTATTTGAGTTAAAACTGAACACAGGATTTTATAAATATTTTTTTTATTTTTGACATATGTTTGTGATTTGTGTAAAAGTGTGATTTATTGTTATGTTTTTGACTTGTTTTTACTCTTGTGGTCTCTGGGTGGGGCTGTTGAGTCTTTTTGAGTTGTTTTTACTATTCTGCCCTGCAGGTGGGGCTGCTAGTGGTTCTTTTTTACTTTAACTGTTTTGTCTCTCCTGGCCTCTGGGTGGAGCTTCTTCCGATAAGTAGTCTCTTTGTTTCTTCATTTCTGTTCCGGTCGTCAAGGAGGAAGGATGTGCTGGTAGGTTGTCTGGTTTTCTTTCTTCTGGGGTTTTTCTTTGTTTTGCTTTTGTGGTGGTGGGCTGGGAGGTGTTTCTGTTTGTTCTTTTTTGTTTTGGTTTAGTTTTAGGTTGGTTTAATTGGTTTGATTATTTCTGGTTGTGTTTAATTTGTTTTATTTCGTTGTTTATTTTTGTAATTGTTTGTGTACTTTGCGGGTTTTTTGTGTTGTAGTTAGGTGTTTTCTTTGTGGTTTTGTGCCATTGTGGATGTTTTTGTTTCTGTATTTTGTGGTTTATTTTATTTTATTTGTTAGGTAGGTCAGGGGAGAAGGAGGACGAGGCAGATGGTTCTCTCTTCTCTGTCTCCTTTTTCTCCCAGCTTACCTTACTGGAGATGGGCAGGCAGTGATCCATAAGGGATGGGGCTCTTCCTTGCGGATTGCTGGCTGTTGTTTTTGTATTCGGAAATACAAAGGCAATAGCCAGTCATCCGCCAGGGAGAGTGCCTATCCTGACGAACTGCTGCCTGTTTTGGGGGGTTTTTTTCCACCCCGGCTCAACTTTACTTGAGGCTGGTGGTGGTCTCGCCGTGTCATCGGTGGGGTAGCGTGAAAGAGAGGGAGTCCCTCTTCCCCCCATTGCTCCAGGAAAGAAGGACGGCGGGTGTCTCATGGTGGCGTTTTGTGGCTTTTTGTTTTGCGTGGCTGTGAGGCACTGAGTTTGCCTGCTGGGGACTTGCGCTTCCATTGCTTTTTGTAAGCTTATTTTTCGCGTGCCGGTTTTCTCAGCGTTCTGCGCGCTCACGGCGTGCAGGACGCTGGGACTTGTAGTTTTGCGTTTGTGGTTTGCGTTTGTGTGGCTGTTTTTTTATGCGGCTCAATTGTGATTGGCCGCAACGCATTTTCCAATGTTCTTTTTGCTTGCGCCTCTCAGCCTGATTGGCTGTGGCACGGCGCAGCACAAAGAACATTGGGAATTGAAGTTGTTTCCCTTTGTTCGCGTTTGTGGGGCTCCTGCCCCACTTGCGCATTTCTCAAACATTTGTTAACCTCCGGACTCAGTTCGGGTGAGTGCAGGTGGCTCGGTACAGGCTAGTGTGGCCGGGTGTGGGAGCCTTTGTCACATTCCAACAGTTAACGCTCGGATTTATAGGTATAGATTTGTAAGGTTATGCACAATGAGTGATGCGGTTTTTGATTGACAGTGGTTAGCTGAATGTGTACCAGAAAGGACAGTTAAAACAGTTGGAATGTGTGATAGAATGTATGAGAATGGAACTGCGTGCTGATTGGTTACTAGGGCTCCTTGGCTACAGAGATGCTCTTATATATACATAAGGTGAAGGTGCCAAAAATGTATACATATTTTAAGAGACCTGTATTGTTAAACTCTGTATTTATATTGAGATTTTGTATTGAATTGTATTTTTTTTGCTTTCTGTTTCTGTGTTAGATATTTTTGCTGTATTAATTGTATATTTTATTGTTAATCTTTACACTGTCAATGCTTATTTTCGAATTTCTGCTGTATTTGATTGTATTGTGTTATTGATATATTGATATAATGTTTACTTTTGAACTCTTGCTGTACCGATTGTATTGTACTATTGATATGTTGTTTAGCTGCCCTGAGTCCGCGCAAGCTAAATAGGGCAGGATATAAATAAAAATTGAATTGAATCGAATAACGTTCGCTCAAAAGAATTGATGCTAGTGTCACCATGTGACAAGTAGGACAGTCAAAGAAAATGGCAGGAGCACAGTTGTCATTTGAGGAGTCCAAGACAATTTTGAAGTGGTATTATAAATTCAAGAACGTTGTGGAAGTACAACAATTTAAGTATTCCTGACTTAACACCCCTTGACTTCTACTAATGGGAGACCTTAAAGGATATAGTGTACCACAGAAAAATGGTGGCACTTCGGGAGGGAAGGAACTGAAACAGCATGAGCAGGGAAACAAGTGGATATTTGGGTCAATGTTGCACAAGCAGTAGTTCACCATAATCTGAAGTGTCTGGATGCTAATAGTGACCACTTTTAGCACCTCTTGTAATTGCAGAAGTCTACCATGACTTGTATTCATATTTGATTATCGGTATATACTGAGTATTACAATTTTAATACAGCTTTTTTTTTTCTTTCTTAAAATGTGTGTATAGTCTGGCACCTTCTTAACCTATAAAATCAAGCATTAACCATTGGAACTTCACATAGAATCCTAAGCCAGGCCCTACTAGCCCGCACCGACCATTCGTGCACACGCCCGAACTGGGTCCGCAGGTCAACAAAGGATTGAGAAATGCGCCAGTGGGGCAAAAGCCCCACAAATGCGAAAAAAGGGAAACAACTTCATTTCCCAACGTTTTTTGCGCCGCGCCGCACCACAACCAATCAGGCTGAGAGGCGCGAGCACAAAGAACATTGAGAAACGCACCGCGGCCAATCAAAATCAAGCCGCAGAACAAAAACGCAGCACAAACACAAAACACAAACCCATAACTACAAGCCCCAGAGTCCTGCGTGCAAGGAGCGTGCAGAACGCTGAGAAGGCTGCCGCGGGAAAAATAAAAATTAAAAACCCAGTGCCTCACAGCCACACAAAACAAACAACTGGCCTCAAGCGCCACACGGGTTCCTGCGCTCCACCCAGCGGGGCCAGGCCGCAGGAAGGAAAGCCCACCCACCCCAATGCCGCCTGAACCGGTGCTAGGATTCCCACAGTCTGGCCAGCAAGACCGGCCCGCGGGAAGGAAAGACCACCACCCCAAATGCCGCCTGAAGCAGTGCTGGGATTCCCATGGTCCGGCCAGCGAGGCCAGGCTGGGGGAATAAAAGCCTACCCCCACACGCCGCCTGAAGCGGTACTGAGATTCCCGCGGTCCGGCCAGCGAGGCCAGGCCACGGGAAGGAAAGCCCACCCCAACCCCAAACACCGTCTGAAGCGGCGCTGGGATTCCCGCGGTCTGGCCAGAAAGGCCATGCCGCGGGAAGGAAAGTGTTTCACTTTCAAGCGGGGGCCAAGGCACTGGTGCCTTGGCCACCCCTTGAAAGTGAACCCATTTCCAGGAAAAGTAAAGCCAGCGGACGGCGCTCCGCCGGCTGACTTCACTTACCGAAAAAGTGTTTCACTTTCAAGCAGGGGCCAAGGCACCAGTGCCTTCCCCCCCCTTGAAAGAGAAACAAAAGTAAAAAACAAAAACAAAAATAATTAAAATAAATAAACCATTAATTTAAAAAAACACAAACAAAAACATCCAAAATTAATCAAAACCAAAAATAACAAACAGAAAAAACACACAGAAAAACACCAAAAAAGAAAAAAAAACACAAAAGAAATTAAACCAGCCAACTTACCACCACACGTCCTCCCTCCACGACGGCTGGAAATGAAATGAGGAAAGAAAGAGACTACTTACCGGAAGAAGCGCCACCGAGAGGCCAGTAGACAAAAAACAGTCAAAGTACAAGAAACACTCAACACCCCCACCCAGAGGCCACAAGAGAAAAAACAGTCAAAAACATAACATTACATCACACATTCACAAAAATCACAAACAAATCACAAAATAAAAAAAACATTTCTAAAATCCTGTGTAGTTTTCACTCAAAAAAAAAAAAACATCTAAACACAGTTTAAAAACATTGAATGTAAAAAAACATGCACTTTCACATTTTTAAAATTATTATCCAAGGTACAACTATTTAAAAAAATTCGCATACTAAAACATTATTTGGTTAAATAAAATAATTGTAAAAAATTATATCATCCTTTCCTCTTTTTTTAATCCACAAAAACAAACCCAAAAAAGCTGATCACAGTTTATAACAGCCCGTGTGTATAAATAAACATTTTAAAAATCATAATTACAGACTAACCTCATTTGTACAAACATTAACAAAACAAAAACCTTCCAACACCATTTAAAACAGCCCGGTAACGCCAGGCAACCTCTGCTAGTCTGTATACCTCTGCTAGTCTGTATATATAATGAGTGTGTGAGAAAGACACTGGCAGTTAAGAGTGAAATCAGACTTAAAAGTGATTAAGGAAAAGAGTAAAAAGTACGAGGTAGTTCGTTAAGCGCTGTGCAACTGTTAGTTGGACCTAAGGTTTTTGTGTCAAGAAGTTGTGAAAATTAGTCTACATGCTCTTTGGAATTGCTGCAAAAACCAGCACCCAGGGCTGTCATCAGAAATTTCTGGGCCCCATACTGAGCATTCCTATTCCCGCTCCCCCCCCCCCCCCAGTAATGTCTCACGGCAGCAGGGCTCCTCTCAGCTCCAGGCTCTATACGGCAGTACTGGTAGTACTGCTCTAATGGAGGCCCTGCTGGCACCCATCTACAATACTCCCATTTACAAACAGCAGCCACAAATATAGTGCAGGGGTTTCAGAGCTGCATCTAACACCGTTGTAAACTTTTCCTAGTTGACATTTTTTACATTATATGTCCCACAGAATGGTATAGGTTGGATGGCACATTTCTATCCATGCCAATATGAAGCCAAGAGAAATTATTGTCATTTGTAGTCTTACAAAGGACCAGGAACATAGAAAGAGCCAGTGGTGGGCATCAGCAGGTTCGCACCAGTTCACCAGAACCTGTAGCAGAAATTCTGGCTGGCCTTGGCCATCCAAGTTTTGAAATAAAGTAGTCTTAATTCGGGTGCAATGCAGGGCTTTCCCCCTGTCCACACCCACCATACCACACCCACAGAGTAGGTAGTAAAAAAAATTTGGAGCCCACCACTGGAAAGAGCCTCTCCGAAGAGTGGAAAGCACTGCAAGTACAGTTGTGTATAGTATGGGCAACAGCATGCAGCCATCTAATCCTTCCTATCCAGAAGCATTGCACCATAATACAAACCACATCTGCAGTGCACATCTGGTTGCTAAAAGACATTTGAGGACAAAGATTGTTTTATTGTTGTTGTTTTTTTGTAAGGAACTTCTCCTGATTAAAGACAAAGATAAAACAGCTAATACTAAGTAATTTGCTTTGTTACAAACATACACTTATAGCTCTCCTTCTTTGTACTTCATTGTAAGTATTTAAGCTATAGTGATGCAATTGCCCATGTCTGGAAACAGCAAAACTATGCACCAGATATGTTAAAATTAAACAAATCCATAGATACTTTTGTTTTAATCTGAAGACTGTTCTTTATTTAACGCAGCAGCAGACCTGTAGAGTTAGCATGCACATTTTAAGCTTGGCCTAAAACTAAGCATGTACATACACATTTTAAGCTTAGCCAAAACTAAGAATGTACATACACTTATTATGCCCCACATATAAATTACTCATCCTTCCAATAAAGTTATTTTCAGACTCTAAAAGTCTTTTAGGACAGAGCTTTGGCAGGAACTACAAACCAAATGTATTCCTTTTCCATCTGTATATCATGCTTTCTTTTACATGGCTAAATAGGAAGATATCTCCTGTACACAACCTATTATTGACAGAACCTACCTGTAAAACTCAAAAGGCTGTTTAGCCCACCTGAGAAGTTAATTTAGTAAGGAAATTCTCTTATTTTATATTGTAAATTTTCAGTATTAATTTGGAAACCATTTGCTTTGATCCATGGACTCTTCAGCTGCACAGAACATTGTACCTAGCAATTATAGTTTCATATCTCATTTACTGGCCTCGTTCCCCTTGCTACATCTCCACCCCTGTCTATATGTAGGAAACTTACACAAGAGGTACATTAAAATAAGCAAGACATCCCCAGAGGCACTTATTTTATAATGTAGAGTCTCTGTTCTTTGCATATGACTGCTTATGCAAACATTCTTTATAAACATAGACGCTTACACACAAACAATTCCAATTACCTGGCTAGAATCAAAGTGGCGCATATTGGTGAGGTAAAGCTGAATTAAAGACTGGAATGCTTTGCTGACCCTCTGCAGGATCAAGAGCTGCCTCAGAGGGAGATAGGAGAGAATATGTGGGAAAAGGACATCTTCCCAGGGCAAGTCCAAGAACTGCTTTCTAGGGGAGGAAACAAAGTCAATTAAGACAACAGTTGTGTGGAACTACACAATGAAATAGGTCTGACCACCCTACCTTCAGAAAGCTAGCAGTCACAAAGAGTGCTCTGGTCTTACAAAGACATATGCCAGTTCGACACATACCTGTCAAGCGCGGCTCTGGACAATACGGGACCTGCACAGAACCGTTCTGCGCAGGTCCCTTCTACACATGCATAGAAGCCTTCTACGCATCCCTTTCTGCGCAGAACCCTTCTATGCATGCGTAAAAGGCTTCTACACATGTGTAGAAGGGACCTGCGCAGAAGCGGATGCGCAGTAACTACTTCCCTCCCGCCGCCAAATCACGGGATGGTGGCAGATGGCGACTGGAAAGTAGAGTTTGTGGCGCTGAATTACGGGAAATCATGGCCAATACGGGATACTTGACAGGTATAGTTCAACACATATCATACAAGTTTCTGTTAATATGTTTGTGAGGATAAGACAGAAATATCTACCTGTGCGCCTGATCTCATCCTAATGTTTCCTCCTGGACAGGCACTATATCCAATAAGTTGAATAAGATGAAAGAAGAAAACAGGGTCCCCATACCTTTAACAGTTGTTTAGAAGAGGAAATGTCTGCAGATGTAACTTTTGATACAAGCTATACAGTACTTAGTGAAATTTCCTCTCTCCACATAACTATTAAAAGTACAGCACCCTTCCTGATAAGAGCTCCAGCAAGCTCCTAGGTCAGTGATGGCCAAACCTGGCACTCCAGGTGTTTTTGAACTTCAATTCCCAGAAGCCCTGATCATCAGGAGTGCTGACTTGGGCTTCTGGAAACTGAAGTCCAAGAACACCTGGAGTGCCAAGGTTGGCCATCTATCCTAGGTGAACTCATCTCAGCCCAAGCAGATGAAAAGTCCCTTCCCAGTAACTATTGAAACTAGTCCTATGCCCACTTTAGGCTGTAGTATACGAGTCTGTGTAAATGCTTGCCATGCTAGAACAAAAAGACTAAATGTTCAAGTTCCCTGACTATCTATAGGAGACCTTAAAAACATTTACACCACCACCACAAAAAAGGGTGGTGGTAGAAAAAACGAGGGTTTTTTATATAGTAATTTAATCAGCCACATTGTTTGGGAATTTCAACCATAACAGAAGAGAAGGAGAAAATAATTAGTTTAAGCAAGTCTTTGATATTTTGGACTTGTTTGCAAAACAATTTTCAAAATCATACTTGAAAGTAGTACAGGAGTTGTAAGAAAGACAGCACAGTTCAGTGAATAGAATGCCAGACTATCAGGTTCAAATCTCACTCCTCAGCCATGGGAACTGAGGCTAACGATAAACCCATTCTGTAAATCTCTCCCATACCTTGGAAACCCTACCAGGGTCAACATAAGCTGCAATCAACTTGACAGCACATAACACACACAGTTTTTAAAGAACAAAACAAAACAACAACAAAGAAAAAAACTGTGGCATTTTAAAGTTCATGTATTTTATTTATTATTATTATCCTCGAACACACAGCCAACAAGATAACTGTGCTGGATTATTATTATTATTATTGTTGTTATTGTTATTGTTATTGTTATTGTTATTGTTATTGTTATTGTTATTGTTATTGTTATTGTTATTGTTATTGTTATTGTTATTGTTATTGTTATTGTTATTGTTATTGTTATTGTTATTAGACTTTAAGGTGCTACAGCATTTTTTGTCCTTTTTTGTTGTTTTTATTTTGTTTACTCTCTTCTTCTCCCATGTCTAGGCCAGACATAAAATTGCCAAAATGAAGGCACCTTTTGGTAAATTAATTCTGCAGTTCCTTTCGCCTGACCTAGTAAGGGGAAGATTAACCCTTACCAAGGTACGCCCGATCGTGGTTCAAAAATACCACAATATTCAAGGAAGCTCTTTCTGTGTATCCGTTTACTCTCTGAGGGCCACGGTGGCTCAGTGGTTAAGGAGCTCACCTTGTTAGCTGGAAGAGCAGCAAGTCAGCAATTCGAGACCTGGGTATTGCATGACGGATTGAGCGCCCGTCTCTGTCCCAGCTCTTGGGGATATGAAAGGGTGTCCCATGAGCAGAATGTCTCCTGCAAAAATCCTTTTAACCCAGAATAATTTCTGACATGAGATTATTATTATTATTATTATTATTATTATTATCATTATCATTATCATTATCATTATCATTATCATTATCATTATCATTATCATTATCATTATCATTATCATTATCATTATTATTATTATTATTATTATTATTATTATTATTATTATTATTATTATTACTCCTCTCTGATATGCTTGCACAGACTATCAATGCTACCAGTTCAAAAACTACTGCTTTTAAAGTTCAACATGTATTATTTGTTTAGAGAGAGAATGAGAGAGAGAATGAACAGCAACCTGTTATGCTGAGGCTATCGGCTGATCAGAGGAATTCAAAAGTTGAGTGCTTAAGGTGGTAAAGGTAAAGGTTTCCCTTGCTCGAAAGCCAGCCGTATCCGACTCTAGGGTGCAGTGCTCATCTCTGTTTCAAAGCCGAAGAGCCAGCGCTGTCTGCTTCTGCAGACGTTTCCGTGGTCATGTGGCAGGCATGATTAGACTCAGGAGCGCAGGGGAACGCTGTTTACCTTCCCACCGAAGTGGTCCCTATTTATCTACTTTGCAGTGTCTTGCTTTCGAACTGCTAGGTTGGCAGGAGCCGGGACAGAGACGGGAGCTCGCCTTTTCCGCCCTGTTCCAGTAATGAACCCCCTATTACATCCTCGTGCCCCATGTCTCTCCCTTCGCCTCTCTGGAAAGGACCCTCCGGGGGACCCCTGCCCTGCCATAGAAACCGTAGATCAGCCTCGACCCCATCCATCACCCAGTTTCTTTGGAAGGGGGTCCCCCGCCAATGCCAAAACGCCCAACCTGCTCCCCTCCTTGCCATCTTCCTCCTCACCTAGTCCCCGTGCCTCCCACTGGGCATTCTCCGTCCCTGGCGATAGGCTCCATCATCATCATCATCATCATCCTCGACTGCCGGCAAATGCGGACTCAGTGACCAGTCAACCCATCAGAGGCAGGCGAAATGACGACAGGGAGGGAGGAGCGGCGCTTCCTATTGACGTCGTCTCACTACCACCATTTTCTCCCGCAGGCTGGAAGCTGATATAGTAAAGGTAAAGGTTTCCCTTGCTCGAAAAAAGCCTGTCGTATCCGACTCTAGCGTTCAGTGCTCGTCTCTGTTTCAGAGCCGAAGAGCCAGCGCTGTCTGCTTTTGCAGACGTTTCCGTGGTCATGTGGCAGGCATGACTAGACACCGGAGCGCACGGGAGCTGTTTCCCTTTCCCACCGAAGTGGTCCCTCTTTCTCTACTTGCAATGTCTTGCTTTCGAACTGCCAGGTTGGCAGGAAGGAGCTAGGACAAAGACGGGAGCTCATTCCGTCCTGTAGTACTCGGGAATCGAACTGCTGACCTTCTGCCTCCCAGTCAACGTTTTAGCCACTTGAGCTGATATAGAGTTAAAGAAACCGCGGAGGGGTGGGGGTTAATTTCATGACAATAAGGGACTGCGGTGGCTCAGTGGTTAAGAAGCTCGCCTTGTTAGCTGGAAGGTCGGCAGTTCAAGACCCGAGTACTGCATGACGGAATGAGCGCCTGTCTCTGTCCCGGTTCCTGCCAACCTAGCAGTTCGAAAGCAAGACATTGCAAGTACAGTGATACCTCATACAAGGTCCAAATTTGGTTCCACAGGTTTGGACTTTATACGGATTTGGACTTTGTATGAGGCATGCAAAATCCTAGCCATGATGCCTCATACAATGTCCAAATCCTTGCCGCGACGCCTCGTACAACGTTGTTTCCATAGAGATACATTGTACTGTAAAAGCACAGACTTCAGGGCAAAGTCAAGGAAACTGAGAGAACTTTAAGAAATCATTTTCTAAAGGCTAAAAACATTACAAAAACATGTCAAACAACCCTGATTGTCCAAGAACCTGAAGAATGCTGCAAAAATCCCAGGAATGCTTCTAAAAATTCTGACAAAAAAATCCAAAATCACGCTCAAAACCACTCCTAAGCACTCTTCGCCTCATGCAAAACCCACAAGAGCAACGCACGCATGTGTCCTGCCTTTTATACTGCCCAGGCACAATGCAACCTGGGAAAAACCCCAATGCTCTCATACAAAGTTGCAGCGACTTTGTATGAGGCAACTTTCTTCAAGGAATTAGGCGATGTATGAATTCGATGTTGTACGAAGCGGACTTTGTATGAGGTATTACTGTAGATAAATAGGGACCGCTTCGCTGGGAAAAGTTCTTGGGGACATTAAAGCAGCCTCGTTCGGGCGTCCCCTGAGCAGAGTTCCTCCAGCAAAAATCCTTTCAACCCCGAAAGCCCCTTTGTGTGCTTCTGACACGATTTAAAAATAATCCCCACAAGCCCAAGTCAGCACACCTGCGGATCAGAGCTTCCGGGAATTGAAGTCCAAGAACAGGTTGGCCAGCCTGGAGTCGATTCATGATTCATTCCATATTAGAGAGAAACTGAGATTTTAAGAAGAAGAAGAACCTGCGCAAAGTACTGTTGCAAGTCGGCCCGCGAGAGTACCTGTGTATGTCAGAAGGAGGTTGCTTCGGTGCATTATACTGTACTGTAAATTATAGCAAAGCAGAGGTGTGGTGGGGAGCAGTTTGAATTATGCAGTCCTGGCTCAAGTGGCTAAGATGCTGACTGGGAGGCGGCAGTTTCATTCCCGAGTACTGCAGGACAGGATGAGCTCCCGTCTTTGTCCCAGCTCCTGCTGCCAACCTAGCAGTTCGGAAGCAAGAAATTGCAAGTAGATAAATAGGGACCTCTTTGGTGGGAAGGGAACAGCGTTCCGTGCGCTCCGGTGTCTAGTCATGCCTGCCACATGACCATGGAAACGTCTGCAGAAGCAGCCAGCGCTGCCTCTTCGGCTTTGAAACAGAGATGAGCACTGAACCCTAGAGTCGGAGATGACTGGCTTTCCAGCAAAGGCAACCTTTACCTTATCCAAACAAGACAACTTTGGATCAATCGACTTCAATTTTCATTCTCTGACCGTAGATACTCAAACGCTGCAGCAGATCAGCTTTTCATCACCTGATGATCCCGGCTAAAAGAGGAAACAGTCCTACCTTCCCCACACGTATTGGATGTGGGTTATATGAAGTTTAAAATATGGATTTCTCCATTGGTTGCAGCAGACGGCTGTCATGTCCACCTAGAAGAGTAAAAAACTGCTGTGCGTATACCGAAAGCTGGCCAAGCGACTTCATATTTTAAAATGTGCTTTCTATGTTTAAGGTTTTGCCACTTATATATAAGGGGGGGGTGTCCCCCCCCTTATATGCTGAGGGGAGTACCCTCAGAAGCTTAAAGTAAAGGTGGGTAAAATATGAAAAACAGGCAAACTTTTAAATCCAGCAGGACCCTTCATTTAACCCAGTATTTAGCCCAGGGGTGCCCAAACTTTTCGGGCCATGAGCTGATCACGTGGTTCACTGGGCGTGTTTTACTTCCACTTCTGGGAGCAACAAGGGCTTCACGGGCTGGGTGAATTAGAGTCGGGCCAGATCCAGCCCGTGGGCCATAGTTTGGGCACCCCTGTCTATCCATCTGTAGGAACTTTGTATTAATTTTCTAGGCAAGCAAAATGAATCTCAAAATTTTGCACCAAAGATATGTAACCATTGGTGGGCTCCAAAAAAATTTACTACCACACTGTGGGTGTGGCATGGTGGGTGTGGCCAGAGAGAAACCCCTGCGTCGCGCCCGAATTATGACTACGTTATTTCAAAACTTGGATGGGCCACCACTGAAATGTAACCATAAGAGAGAGAGAGACCTACCTCATGTTTGAGTTGGATTCAGAAAAGGAAAAGAGACTAGAGATTATGAATGCTGGCTACTAGAGCATATCAATTAATTTTTAAAAAAAATCTGTTCATACTTCTTAGGTTAAAGAAAAATGAATGGATATATATAGATAGTGAAAATCTATTAAATCTAGGGGGGAAATGGGTGCCACAACATTTGATTGTCTTGCAGCACAACTGCTTTTGTCAAGAAGCTATTATAAGGCTGAAATATGAAGAGAAAGAATGCTCTCCATTCAAAAGTGTTAAAATAGCATTTTATTTTCTTACCTGTTCAATCAATGTGCAAAAGGTATCATGTGAAAGCTGGACTGAATTCATATGAAGGAGTGAAAATGTGTAGAAGATGTACCAATAACACGTCACAACAATTATATTGATACTGGGAGTAACATATGATTTACATGATATTGAGTGTGCTGATTCCAAACCTGAACTCAGAATTTGCCTATCACATACAGGTTTTAAGTTATAGGCATGCTATAGCTGTTCAAATGGCCGGTAATTGGGCAATGTATTTTTACATAGCAACATAACAGTTGCAGCTAGCATATGCCTGCTGCCTCCTCAGCTGAATCACATCCCCTGGTGGCATGCATGTTCCAGCAGTGGCTGGGCATATCTGGGCAAGTCAGTGAACTGATGTCAAAAATAGGTATATAAGGCGAGATGAACCAAGGGCTTGTCTCCAGTGCAAAACCATCTTATTGGATAGTACAACTAGGCCATAGGAGTCTGTTTTGAGCTAAAGATGAGTAGGTGCAGCTGTGTTAATAGACGGACAATTGCATCTATATGCATAATTAACTTAAGATCCTGATGTTCTAGGCAGAATTAGACTTCAGATGCAGTGAAATTTAAGATAATTTGTGATGCAGTGTAATTTAAGATAATTAAATGACACTATATTGCTGGCAGGAAGCAGTAATGACTTGAAGTAGAAAAGAGGAAATGTAAAAGCAAAAATGTGGCTGAACATTTTTCATTATGAGCCATCAAGTCACTGCTCGCTTATGACAACCCTATAAATTGGGAACCACTTTGAGTTGTTTTAGGACAAGAAAAGCAGCATACAAATACAAATTAATTTCCTCCAAAAAGTCCTGTCTTACAAACTCCAAGCTGTGGCTTTCATTATTGAGAAAATCCATTTCATATTTTGCTAAACATTAAGAAAACAAATATAGTGAATACAGAAATTTCTTAACTTTAATGTTGAGAATGAAGATTTTCTATACCTTGGTTCACTTTTCAGATTAAGACTGTTTAACCTACAGACCACCATTGTCTGGAAAGGGGGAGATATGAGGCCTTGTTTAATTTAACTTGTTTCAGGGTTCCTGTAATCCAGTAGGTTTCTAGGGACATTGTTCTCTCTCTTTCCCTCTGTCTCAGAGCCCTCAAAAATTTCCTTCATTAACAACTATAGAATAGAGGTGGCCCAATAACGTCTTCTAAGTGTCTGAAATTGTAATTTGATAACAAAGTTAAGATGGGGGAATCGGAAAATGCTACAAAGGTCATTATTGAAGAATCTTCCCCAGGGACATGCATGGCAAAAAAATTGTACTTTTTCCATGTCAAGTTCCTTTTATTATAAGGTATGATTCAGACTGTTAATATTGTGTTAAACTCTGTTAGGAGATCTCTTAGGGTGGGACTACATTGACAAAATGTGGGGGAAACTACAGGATTGGGGCAATCAGATTTTCAGTTTTTCTGTAGACCACATGAGATAAAAGGAAATGTGGATCAGCCAGAAAGCAAATTCCTTAGATTTTTTTTCCTCTGCCACTGGGGCTTCTATCTTTTTCACAGTGCATCAAGCATTGTGATTGCTTGAAGTGATGCAGAAAAATGTGGTCCTGCACAAACTTCACTCATTGTCAATCCCTTCCAGGCAGAATAATGCCATTTCTTTCTTTTCTTTTTTTAAAGATTGATGCCAGTGTTTGGGCCTTTTTAAGGTAGTTTTCCTGTAGCTACCTGTATTAGCTCATTCAAGATAACTAAGATATCCCACCATCATTAGTCCTACACACAGAACAAAGAAAAAGCCACTCGCCTTCCCATCAGTTCAAAAAACCAACAAAGCACCCTGTGAATAACTAGCCCCAAAATGGTTACAGAAGATCAAGAGTGTGGCCAGACAGCCTTGAGGTGTGAAAATTGTAACCAGCTGGGAGCGCTGGCCAGGAGCCTCCTTATCTCCCCTTAGTCCCAGGAAACCAACCTTAGTGTTGATAGCAACTGGGGATGGATTGATGTTGGATTCCTAGGCAGTGATGAGCTAACCCAGGGGTGTCCAAACTTTTGGAGCCACAGACCAGTCACGTGGTTCAGTGGATCGGTCAAGTGGTGCAGTGGGCCAGTCACGTGGTTCCTCCCACCGAAAGCGGAAGTAAAACGCACCTTGCAACGCATCCTGTTTTGCCACAGGATGAGATGGATTTTAAGATGCCATTTTCTCTGCTTAACCCAGGGGTGCCCAAACTACAGCCAACTGGCCCTAGTTTGGGCACCCCTGAGCTAACCCATGGTAAGGCTGTTCCAGGGGAAATCAGTCCTGTGACCCTGCAAACCCAAATTCCCATTGGCTGGGGCTGCATCAGGAGATATACAAGGGATATAGCTATCCCCTGGGAACAGCGTGAAGGTTGTTTGGCTTTCCTACACCAATCACTGAATGCATCAGGACAACCATCTGACCAGCCCATAGGGTGCTCCCTGGAAGAGTCTCACCTTAGAGCACAAGTAAGTGTAGGTGCACAGCTTGGAGTGGAAAGATTGACATGCCAGCCTGGCTAACCAGCCACAAGGCAGGTCCAGGTTCCACTCTTTTGCTTCTTTCATGGTGACCAGGTTTTCTTGTGAACTGAAAGGTTTGTTCCAACTTTTTATTTGGCTTACAACTTGGCAGTTTTACTTTCCACCCCAGAGTCCTGTAGGTGAGTGAAGGTGTTGTTTGTTTGTTTGTTTGTTTGGGTGTGTGTGCATCAAGCCTTATTTTTCTGTCCTGTTTTGTTTTGTTTTGTTAATTTTTTCAAGCCAGTTTTGGTGCCAGGATACCATGATGGGGTATTCTGTGGGTGCTAAGTTCAGTCCCTTGGTTCTCAAGCTTCTGGTTACAGACAGAGAGTGACAGCCAAACAAGTCAGCTACTGCAAATGAAGGATAGGTGTGCTAAGACCTGGCTTGTTTTACCATTTTGGGAGGTGTGCTCCCTACGTGGAGCAGAGAAAGTAGAAGGAGTGGAGAGCTTTTTCCCATGGCTGGAGTGTGAAGGCAACCCAAAGTGACTGGGTGCCTGGAAGAGCCTCCTCACTACCCCAGGGTCTGTCTCTTCACATACTAAAAAATTAAAAAAGAGAAAACAATAGTATGAGTTCAGTGCCTTTCAAATAGCATGACAGACTCTCAGGACCTGGACAGTACAACATTAAGAAGTCAAGGAAACAACCACTCACCAAAGCAACCAACAACAGCAGAACAAGGGAGAAATGTTGCAGGCCGTGTCCAGCCAACAACACAACAACTGCCCACACAGCCCAATGGGACACAGGGATAGTTAGAAAATCCACCCTTGGCCCACACACGCCCAAGGAAGCAAACGACACAGTATCGAAAAATTCCCACCCGGAATGAATTTAACAATGAATACGCAGGAAATTGAAAAGGGTTACCATAAGTCAGAATTGATTTGACAGCACACTATTATTGTTGTTGTTTTTAAATTAATCATATCCCTTTTAAACAAATAAACAGGGAAATCTTTCTTCCCCTTTCCCGGGGGTGGGGAGTAGAAAAATAAAAAAAAAAACATGCACACAGCCTCTACCTCAAAAAGTGAAAAAGAAAAGCAAGCAAAGACCAAAAATAAGACCCTACCCCAAAATCAACACTACTAGAATATGAAGAGAGCACTCTCAATTTTGCCTCTTGATGCCTTCCCCCCACCCCCCTCGTTTGAGTCCATTAGGCAGGCAGGACAGCTGCAAAAAATAATCTTTAAAAAATGAAATGGCCAAATACAACATCAAAGAAGGGAAGAATCCTCAAAGAAATTAGAGGGGAAGGCAAAAAAAATCATACCAAGGAAGCATGCTGGCACAGGCAGGCTGCCTAGCATCAACGAAAATAATCCAAAGAAATGGGGGAAATAGTTGGGATAACAGCAATCTCATATGTGCTAACACTGTGTATCAGTGGAAGAGGGTTTTACAGTCCTTTACTGTGCCACTGACTGGATTGGTAAATTCTTTCCCAGCTTCTGGCATTTGAGGCAAGCCACACACACACACACACAGACACAATCCACTCATCCCATTTGATTTCCAACAAAGCAAAAACATGCAGGGTTTTCCATGTGCTGGAGACTCATGTTTCCTTTTTTTCCCCTTCTAACTGTAACTATACATGATAACCATAAGTAAAGTTGTCTCCATTGATGGTTCTGGCAGGATTGGCAGCTTTGTGGGGAGTGGTATAGCTATCTTCCAAAGGTAGTGTCGTCTAGTGAAATCACCCAGGATGGGAGCTAAGAGTGGTACCCCTTCGCAACTAGATAATAGAAGGTCAGGCAATCTTATTGTCGCATTCACCTTTCCAACTCACATTATAAAGATACTACTGAAGGACTGTTTTTTTATTTTTGCATTGCTAGCGCCATTTGAAGATAAGGAATCATATTTCCCACATAATGGTATGTTAAAATTATGAGTTTTAAAACTTTCATTCCAAAGTGTTAAGAACTGGATTTAAAATATCGTAAAATTTCCATTGCACCATATATCTGAGGAAGTGGATTGCAATCCATAAAAGCTCACATGGAAATAAATATTTCAGTCTTAAAGGTGCCACAATAACTTCTGTGGGGATTTTTATTTTATAAATAAATTTCCACAGGTGCCACTAGCATTCTTTCTGAGAGGACACATTGCTGTTTAATCAAATCTATACTGAACAGTTTTAAATAAAACCATAACTATTGTGGCACCTTTAAATAAGCATTTTGTTTCAATGTGAGTGTTCCTAGGTTACTATGCGATCTCTAGTTACATAGTTGTTGAAAAGTAATCTGTGAAAGATCACACTCAAATTTAAGGCTACAACATTTCCAAGGTTGCAACAATATTTTTGTTTTTCTCTTTATGTTTGCTGTTGCTGAACCAGACTGACCTGGCTGTCTCTCTAGAAACTAAATAGATTTAAAGAAATTGCAAAATCTTACCTCCTAGTAATACAGTTAGGCTTTGATGAAACAAGATCCTTTTCTGTTTGTATGGAAGCCTGAGTCTACCAATTTAAGAAATCTCCAGAAAGTGAAGATGAACAAAAGGTAAGAGAAATGTAAGGGAAGAAAGGAAAACTGAGTCATATAAATTCTATGATCTTTTTACCTACGTTAGAAAAAGGATAGACATATCCCTCATGCCTCATTTCTGCATATCTTTTTCCCCTCAGGAAAAAGAAATCATTACCCCACTGTTATGTATTGAATGAATGTTGCAAGGTTCCCTTTAACAGAATGTAACCAGTCAATGTATCCAATTGTATCTAATCAGAGACACATTGTAGCAAGCTGTATAAGGATGCGAACTAAGTGGCCACAGGTTGCAGTAGAGAGCATCCGGCTCACATGGTACAGATTCCCCGAATACCTGAAGAGCAGGTGAGTGAACCTGGAGAAGATGGGCATGACGATCTATGACGTCACGCGGACAGTAGCCAATGAGCTACCACACCGGGATATTCAAATGTACAGTGTACTATAAATAGAGCTGTGTTGTCCGCCATTACCTCATGTTCACCCTGACCATCATGCAATAAAGTTGTGTTTAGCCCTACGGTGGCTCCTTCTATTGTCTTTCTTGCAAGACACCAAATTGGCGATGAAGGTGGGATGGCGTCCTGAAAAGTGAACATTGCGCCCTTCGACACCACAAAGCCAGAGAAATGGGAACTCTACGAACAGCAATTCCTATATGCAATGGACCTCGGGGGCATCGAGCAGGAAGCCCAGCGCCGGGCATTCCTGCTGGTCCAGTGCTACCTGGAAACGGTAGAGCTGGCAACGAACCTCCTGATGCCGAGGCCGCTCAGGGAGGTACCCCTAGATGAGATCCTCGCCGAGCTGAGGAAGCACTTTCGCCCGAAAGTGTCGGTGTTCCCGGCAAGGTTGGCCTTTCAGCAGCAGGCCGGTGAGTCCGTGGCTGACTTCATGGCAGCCCTGAGGGTGGCTGCCATGCCTTGCTGGTGCGGAGCGTCCCTGAGTGAGGCGCTGTGAAACAGGCTCCTGCTGGGCCTGCGAGACAAGGGGGCCAGGAAAAAGCTACTGGCCAAGGACAAGAGCATCTCCTTTGAGCATGTCCTGCGCATTGCCCAAGCCACTGAGTCAGTGCAACAAGGTGAACGGGTGTGCCAGGCCAGGACTGCCGTGGTTGGGGGGGCCCCGTCGGCGGTCCCAGTCCACAGCTGTTCCTCCCACGGAGAGCAGGGGCCCTCTGAGTCCATCACGTCCACCTCCAACTTCAGCGAGGACGACGACATGCAGCAGGTGCAGAGGAGGCCCGAGGTTCGAGACCACGCCAGAGAGGACTGCCACTGCAACAAATGTGGGGCATCCCACGACCGGAGCCGGTGCCCATTCCGGAAGGCGGAGTGCCACAACTGCGGGCAGCGCGGGCACATCACAAAGGTCTGCAGACAGCATCGAGACGACGGCAAGGGCCAGGCGGAACAGTTCAAATGGAAAGCAGATGGGGTCAGAGGAATCTTCGACAACGACAAGCCTCAGGAGCACCGCGTGTCTCGATGAGTTCCTGACAACCACGACCAGACGGTTCACAGCATGCCTTTGAGGCACCCCCGTTTTTTTGTTGAGGTACTGATACAAGGGGTCCCAGTTAGAATGGAGATAGACTTGGGGTCGTCGTACTCCATCATCTCCCACTGGGAATTTTTGCGCATTCCCCCCAAGTCACGCCCCAAACTGAAGGCCCTAAAGACTAATTTGTGGGACTTTCAGGGCAAAAGTATCCCAGTGTTGGGGGTGGGGGAGTTCAAGGTGAAGTTCAAGAGGCACTCCGTGCAGTTGCCCCTAGTAGTCTTAAGGGAAGGGTCCTGCTGCCTCCTAGGGACACAGTGGCTTGGCCCCCTGGGGGTTTTCATTGGAGGCATACACGCCGTGCAGGCTGACCCGATCACGGAGGTGTGTAACGCACACCCTGCCGTCTTTGAGAAGGGGCTCGGGAAGTTCAAGGGGCCCCCAGTTTCATTCGACATGGATCCCGACATCCGGCCCATCAGGCTCAAGCTAAGGAGAGTGCCTTTCGCACTAAAGGACAAAATTGAGACTGAACTGGACAAACTGGTGAGTCAGGGGATTTTGGTACCAGTGGACTCTGCCGAGTGGGAAACCCCCATTGTTACGGTGCTTAAGGCTAACGGGGAGATCAGAATCTGCGCTGACTACAAGTGCATGATTAACAAGGCAATTCGCCCAAATGCGTACCTGGTGCCGGTAGTAAGTCACCTGCTAGCAACTTTGCACGGGGGGAGGTGTTTCGCCAAGCTAGAGTTAGCACAGGCATATCAACAATTAATGGTGACCCCAGCTGCAGCCGCCGCTCAGACCATAGTTACTCATAAGGGAGCCTTTAAAGTGACGTGTCTCCAATTCGGTGTAAATTCGACCCCAGGAATTTTTCAGTCCCTCGTGGAATGGTTGTTGAAGGGGCTCCCAGGTGTGTTCCCCTACTTTGACGATGTTTTGATAATGGCGGGGGGGGGACAGGAGTTGGCCAAGAGGTTAGACCGGGTACTAACCGTGTTTGAGAAAGTGGGGCTCAGGTTGAGAAAGGATAAGTGTGTGTTTTTTGCTGAAGAGGTAGAGTTTCTGGGTTTCTGGATAACCCCTGAGGGAATCAAACCAGCAGAGTCAAAGGTGTCGGCAGTGCAGAATGCCCCTCGCCCCACCACCAAGGCCGAACTACAGTCCTTCCTAGGATTCCTAATTTTTTACCACTCTTTCCTACTGGGAAAGGCGTCGGTAGCAGAGCCGCTGCACAAACTACTCAAGAAAGATGCAGTTTGGCAGTGGGGGGATAGCCAGGAATGGGCATCCCAAGAGCTCAAGCAGCTTCTATCCTCTGAGGCTGTCTTGACCCACTTTGATCCCAAGAAACCCGTTGTGTTAGTCTGTGATGCCTCACCGATGGGGGTGGGGGCAGTCCTATGTCACGTGTTAGAGGGCAGGCGAGAAGCCCCAGTGGCATTCTATTCGAGATCCCTGTCCAAGGCAGAGCGCAACTACGTGCAAATAGATAGAGAAGCCCTGGCAATTGTTGTGAGAACCAAAAAGTTCCACGACTTTCTTTATGGCAGACCATTCATAGTTGTGACCGACCATAAGCCCCTGTTAGGAATCTTTACCACAGACAAGCCAACCCTGCAGATCTTGTCCCCAAGGATGCTGCGTTGACCTACCATCCCGGCAAGGAGATCAGCCATGCTGACGCCCTTTCCAGGTCACCCCTCCCACAGGCAGGGGACCCAGAGTGCGAGGTAGAGCAGGACCACCAGGTGCTCCTGATCGAGGCCCTAGAGTCACCCCTGATACTGCCAGTGGAGATCGCCAAGGCTACAGTGAAAGACAAGTCATTGGCCCTAGTCAGTTCATGGGTACAAAAAGGGTGGCCGGCAACCTCCCCTACGTAGGAATTCAAGGTTTATGGTAGGAGGAGAGACGAACTCTCCTTAGAAAGGGGCTGCCTACTCTGGGGGCAGCGGGTAATAATCCCTGAAGTTCTGAGGTCTCGGGTGCTCAAGATGCTGCATATCAGCCACCCAGGGATCGTGCGCTCCAAAGTGCTAGCTAGAAGTTACGTCTGGTGGCCCAAGCTGGATGCAGACATAGAACACATGATTGGCACTTGCGAGAGCTGCCAGAGTACCTGGCCCGAGGAGTCCTGACTTACACACAGAGAATGGGACACAGCCTGGGGACCGTGGTCGCGTCTGCACATAGATTTTGCGGGTCCCTTCAGGGGAACCATTTTCCTTATAATATTGGACACTTACTCCAAATGGTTGGAGGTAATCCCAATGGCCACTACATCGTCAGCTGCGACGATTAAACAATTACGGAAGGTATTCAGCTGCTTCGGGTTACCTGATGTACTTGTGAGCGATAACGCCACAACTTTCACGTCAGTGGAGTTCCAGAGTTTCATAGAGATTAACAAAATTCGCCAAATACCTGTGGCCCCTTTTCACCCCGCTACAAATGGTCAAGTGCAACACCTGGTGTGAACAACTAAGGATGCACTGCGTAGGATGGGCCCCGGGGAATTGAACTTGCAACTTTGCCAATTCCTATTAAAGTATCATGCAACCCCCTTAACGTCGGGTCTGTCGCCCGCCAAACTCCTTATGCGGAGGAAACCCGCCACAATCCTCTCGAGGTTAGACCCAACCAGGGTGGAGGACACGGGTAGAAATATAGAAATGGGGGGAACCAAGAGTTTCGAGATCGGCGAGACAGTGCATTGCCGTAACTGCGCGGCTGGCAGACCTAACTGGGTGCCTGGAGTAGTGGTCAGGCAAACGGGGCCAGTCTCCTACAATGTCGAGACAAGCACAGGACTGCTCTGGAGGAGGCATGCCGACCAGCTCAGGGGTTAGGATAATAGGAAGGCAAGACTTGAGTGACCAAGCAGAGCATTCAGCGTTAGGATTCTCCCCCACCCGCTTATCCCAAGGGGGAGACGCAGACCACAGGGGGGGAGGGAAATGACACAAATCCGCATCTTTTTGACCCCCCGGGTAACAGGAACAACTTGGAAGAGGGGGATTTCGAAGAGTTGTTAGACTTTGAGTTAGGAAACCAGGGGGATTTTTCGGAGTGGTCCCCACCCATCCAAGCGAAGAGCGGGGTTTTTCTTTAGTCCCTGGAGCCCCCATTTTCACATCCCTGGAGTTTACTCCCACACCTAGACCTCCCCAATCCCCGGCTCAGAACTCACAGCCAATCGCTAATGAGTTACACTCTCCCATTGCAGGACGAGGGCAGAGTAATCAAGAACGTGCAGGGACTCCGGCCCCAAGTGCGGCCACCACTTGCCCAAAGCGAACATGTGGGAAGCCTCAATGGCTGAAGGACTTCATCCTAGGGGGGAGGGGTGTTATGTATTGAATGAATGTTGCAAGGTTTCCTTTAACAGAATGTAACCAGTCAATGTATCCAATTGTATCTAATCAAAGACACATTGTAGCAAGCTGTATAAGGATGCGAGCTAAGTGGCCACAGGTGGCAGTAGCGAGCATCCGACTCACATGGTACAGATTCCCCGAATACACTAATACCTTGGTTCCACAAGTTTGGACGTTGTATGAATTCTGACTTTGTATGAGGCATGCAAAATCCTATCCGCGATGCCTCATACAACGTCCAAATTATTGCCACTGATGCTTTGTATAATGTTGTTCCCCTGGTGAGAGCGGGGAGGCGGGGGGCTAAAGTCTGGCCCTAGTTGTGAGGTGGCCAGAGAAGCAACCGTGGGGGAATCCCCCAAAATATCCAAGCAGCCCCGAGCCCCCTTGCCCGAGGACATGAGGAATGGGGTGAGGAGGAGGAATGGCGCTTCCGGGGCGGGGGCGGGAGACCTGCTGTGAGGCGGCCAGAGAAGCGACCGTGGGGGAATCCCCCAAAATATCCAAGTGGCCCCAAGAACCCTCGCCCGAGGACAGGAGGAATGGGGCGAGGAGGAGGAATGGCGCTTCCGGGGCGGTGGCGAGAGACCCGCTGTGAGGCAGCCAGAGAAGTGACCGTGGGGGAATCCCCTAAAATATCCAAGCGGCCCCGAGCACCCTCGCCCGAGGACAGGAGGAATGGGGCAAGGAGGAGGAATGGCGCTTCCCGGGCGGTGGCAGGAGACCCGACGAGTCTCCTCCTCTTCGGGCACTGGTTGCTTCTCTTGCTCCCGCCAGCGAGTCTCGCTCCCACCTACCCGCTCTCAACCAAGGGTCACTTCCCTGGCAAGAGCGGGGAAGGGAAGCGAGAGGCAGCGTGGTGCATAAGAAGACCAGCCATGCCGGAGTCTCGCTTCCCTTCCCTGCTCTCAACCAAGGGACGCTTCCCTGGCGAGAATGGGGAAGCGATCGAGACTCCGGCGTGGCTGGTCTTCTTATGTGCCACGCTGCCCACCTCACAACTGAAGCCAGTCTCGCTTCCATTCCCTGCTCTCGCCAGTGAAGCATCCCTTGGAGACTGGCTTCAGCTGTGAAGATGGGTGTGACGATCTATGACATCACACGGACAGTAACCAATGAGCTACCACACCCGGATATTCAAATGTACAGTGTACTATAAATAGAGCTGTGTTGTCCGCCATTACCTCATGTTCACCCTGACCATCATGCAATAAAGTTGTCTTTAGCCCTACTGCGGCTCCTTTTATTGTCTTCCTTGCAAGACACCAAACACACTATGGTAAATTAGGTAGAAGTAGGGTGGAGCCCATGTGAGGCAGGCACAGAGATAGACTGTGCCCATGAGTCTCTTTGTATGGAGATTTAATTTATTGGTTATTTTTAAAAGCTACTCATCTCAGACAGTATTCGGCTTTGGTGGCTCAGTGGTTAAGAAGTTCACTTTGTTAGCTGGAAGGACAGCAAGTCAGCAGTTCGTTCAAGACCCAGGTACTGCATGACACATTAAGTGCCCGTCTCTGTCCCAGTTCCTGCCAACCTAGCAGTTCGAAAGCAAGAAATTACAAGCAGATAAATAGGGACCACTTCGGTGGGAAAAAAACTTAGGAACATGAAAGGAGCCTCATTCGGGCATCCCTGAGCAGAGTTCCTCCAGCAAAAAAATCCTTTCAACCCAGAATAATTTCTGACATGAAATTATTTATCTCATACAGTAAAGGAATTTATCAGACAGATTGTTCTCTCCTTCACACACATAACACACCTACCTACACACCCACCCATTTAGAGCAGTAGTACAATCAACCACAAGAAATCTTGCCCAACTCAAATTTCTTCTGTGAAGAAAATGTCAACTCTGAATAAAAGAATTGCCCAGCCATTACTTCCTGTACTGAAATAGAAAAAGAGAGAAAATATTACCATTCCAGTATTCCCAATGGCCTGTGAAATATCACGAGGATGAAAGAAAATCTCTCACTACAGTCATCCACTCTCCACGAAAAGAGGATTTGAACACTGATGCCCTGGGCTTTTGGAATTTAACCAACACTGAACAAATTCCAGAATATGTTTGGAAACTGAAAACTGCATGTTAAGTGTAAGAGCAAAGCAAGAGCCGTGTGTTAAGTATAAGGAAAAAAAGAGCATTTTAAAGAAAGGAAGTGCAAAAGGCCCTCAAATGCTTGCTTTTAAGACTCCCAAGAACTATGTAGCACCTGGGCTAACTAATAGTGCAATATCCAAGAAGAAGTTTGCACTTGGGGTCCATCCAGAATTGGTGTGTGGCTCAGATGGATGGTTAGAATTGTGGTATTTTTTACCCGTACATCTGGAATCACTCCAAGCTTCTATAACTGTTTTAATTTTTCCCCTTTTGTAATCATGTTTCTTCAGAGAGTTGTTACCACACATGTTCCCACCTCCCACCACTTGTCTCTTTCCCTCCTGTCATGTTGCCTGATTTGGTAGTCTAAGCATCTACTTCTTGTGAAGAGGGGAGTTGGTTTCTTCCTAATATGGAGAAAAGTGTGAAGAGCTCTTACAGACATTTGCTCACTCTTTCTTACAGGATAAGACAGTATGTTATATTGATCCTTGAAGTCACCTGGGAAATATCATGAAAGCCATCAAAATGATATGAATGCTTCTCACCATCATTCTAGAGCAGGGATGTGGAATGCCTGCTCTCCCAGATGCTAGGTAAAGGTAAAGGCCACCCTTGCTTGAAAGCCAGTTATATCCAACTCTAGGGTTTATTTATTTATAGGATTTGTATTGCTGCCCAATTCCAAAGACTCTGCATGGTATATAGATATTAAAACCATCACAATTTTAAAATCACAATTAAAACCCCATTAAAAACTACCACAAAACATTCCCTACCCTCCCACCAGTTTAAAAAGAGGGAGAGAGTGTTCTTAAATCAGCCAGCAGGGTTCAGTGCTCTCTCCATTTATAGCCAAAAAGCCAATGCTGTCTGCACCTACAGACATTTCCGTGGCCATGTGGCAGCCATGACTAGACACCAGAGTGCACAGAATGCTGTTACCAAAGCAGTACCTATTTATCTACTTGCAGTTTATTGCTTTCAAACTGCTAGGTTGGCAGGATCTGGGACAGAGGACAGGAGCTCATTCGTGCAGCACTCAGGTCTCAAACTACTGACCTGCCGACCTTCCAGTTATCAAGTTCAGTGTGTTAATTGCTAAGCCACCACATTCCCATCCCAGATGTTATTGGATTGCAATTTTAATCATTTCTCACCATTAGTTTGCTGACGTACACTCATGGGAGGACCACAAGTTATTCACCCCTGCTGGGAAGAAAAACTGATAAATATGGAAAAACTGATAAATATGGCTGGCGGGGCAGGTGTGGGGTCCTGAAGATGTTGTGACCCCCACCTGCTGGTTGGTTTAATATCAAAGTAATCTTCCACTTTTTAATGTGTGGGGGTTTTAGCGGGGTAATTTGTTTTAGTGGGGTTGTTCTTGTTTTAAGGGTTTTAAGATTGTATGCAGCCCAGAGTCTTTGTGAGTTGGGCAGCTATATAAATATGAATATAGATACATAAAAATAAATAAAAAATATTCACCCCTTACCGCCAGCACTTCTAGCAACTCTTGCCACCAGCAAGCCAGTTCCATATTGATAAATCAAGTCACAATATTTCAGCAAAGACCTTAGGTAAGGTTTTCAGAATTGCATATAGCTGGGTGTTAAGCAGAATGACTAGTTGCATCAACTGGCTAACTTTCTAGATGGTGCTCTGCTGTCTCCTGAAAATTTCAGAAGTCCTGGGATTAAAGGAAGCCAGGGTAGTGGTGAATCTGTGCTAAAGAAAAAAGGGCGAAAGGTTCAATAAAAAGGGGCCAATAAAAATGCTGTTCCAGCACTGATCTTTTTGTGCAAGGAAGCAGATACTTGCCTGCCTTCACCAGTTCTCTCTGTATAACCACACATGATCACTGTGCCTTTTTGTTTTTCTAAATAGGACAATGTGGCAAATTCCAGCCACTAAACTGTGCTGTTTCTTCTCTCAGCCCCAAAGGAGAAGAAATGTAAACCAGTATAGCCTGTGCATGTAGTTCAGTGAAGTCTGGTCCTTCAAAGCAAGCAATGACTAGCCGACTTCTCCAGCAAAAATTGTATTTTGGAATCAAGTTAAAAGGAGCCACTTCAAAGGGTCTGAATTAATAGCCCTGCATTTAAATGTAATTGCTTTGCTCTGCCTACAGATGGCTCCCAGTCATACAGGATTAGCATATGCATAGGGAACTGATGGAAGACTTGTGGGAACACGTGGGGCTGCATGCATGACAGATAGATTGAATCCAATGATAAACATGGCTGTTTTGTTTCCTGCTGTCCAAGAGGGGACAGCTGAGGGGGGCATACATGTTTGGGCAGACAGATTTGCACTCTTTCAGCAGCAGATATCAATGAGTAGGCTTGTGACCTGCCATTTCAGCAACAAATGTCTGTGCCCTCTGGGTTTTTGAGGTCTGGATCAAAGCTGCTGTCATCGTATCTTAGTGCTCTGATTTTATGCTAGGTTTGTGTGATTGGGAAAAAAATGTGTCAGAGTATCCAAGTGAATGTTGGCCTGTCTCTGTATATCAGGGGTGCCCTTGACACCAATTCATCTGGCCCGCAAAGCCCTCAGCACTCCCGGAAGCAGATTAGCTGGTGTGCAATGGACTCAGTGGTTCCTCCTGAACTTCCAAGGCAAGTGTCAGTTGATCACTTGTGTAAATGTTAAAAAGTAATGGTGCTAGAATGCTACCAAGGAGAATTATTAGCAGTCAACATCAGGAGCCTTAAAACCTGCAGTGTATAAATTTAGTAATATCAAGGATAGTGTGAATAAATTTGATATGGAAGTATTCTTGAAGATGACAGCACCTCTCAAGGCTTTAAAGTAGTAAAAAAAAAAGTTCAGTTGTGCAAATAAGAATGGATTGTTCTATCTTTTATAGCAGAACAATAGATATATTTATATGAGTCAAGTGTGCATTCACATACGGCATGGCACTCAGCAAGGGTGAACAGGAAGGAATTGGAGTGGAACTGTTTTCCAAGCAACACACAATATTTTAGGGACAAAAAATTTTGCAACAGAAGCATTTACAATAATCTGGAAAGTGTTGCAAATTCTTGTGAAATGCTATTGCTCAGCAACAGTGACTGACCTTCTGTGAGTATCCTGGAGCTGTCCTTTCAGCACCACATAAAATTGCCATCAGGATTTCAGGTTAGATCTCCCACTGTATATAGGATTTATTACATCTGACAAAGACTCCACTCAAGTCTGTGTGCCTGCATGACTTTCAGGAATGCCAAAAAGAAGCTCCTTCTTAATATTTGTGTCATGTCTATATATTAAGAACCTGTGTAGACAATATGGGAATGATTTGTCACTAGGGTGCAGAAAAAAAGCTTATAGTTAATAAGATTTTGGTTATCTCGTCACAGGCTGTAGAAGATTCTCCAATCTTCATGAAATGTTTCAGCAATTTTTCCCTTCTCATGTTTTCCACATATTCACAGCAAATACAGAAATACATGCTGATTGATTAAAAAAAACACAAACAGCCTAACCATTGCTATTACATTCCTTACTTCATGCAAGAAAATGTTTTTTTAATTCTCCAATAATGATTATTTTGATGAGGGAAAAATTATTGCCTTAGCTTGTGTACTGTATTATAAGTTTGAACCAAATTCAGAATTAATAGCTCTGTTATAGAGCATATAACTTCTGATTTCTGAGAACAGGTTTCCAAGGTCAGAAATGTAGATGGTAAATCATTGTAAATCATGCCTTTTTACCACTTAGGCTTAGAGATAAATAGTTTGGTGGAAAGAGGAGATATTCCCTGATACAGCATATTTCTACCACCTAAAAGACATTTTAGGAAAACAAGAGAGGGGGAGATGACAGCAACCACTCCCAGAACATGGAATTTTCCAACAACATGGGAAGCTAAGTAGCCTGCCTCCATGTTGCCTTCTAATAAAAATTATTATTTTGATCATGAGGGGCTTGGCAATTGACTTCACTGGCTATGGAAGACATTTTTATCTAGGTTGGTGTAATTTTTATAATGCTGTGTTTTAAATGTTGTGTTCTAATGTTTGTTTTTGCTTTTGCGAAGTTTTAATTGTACTTATTCTATTTAGTTTACTTCTTGTCTTGAATTTATCTTCCCGAGTCATGGGAAAAGATTGGGAGATAAATCAAATACATAAAATTAATGAAAAATTAAAATGAACACATCACAAAGAGTTTGGTGAAATGATCCAAATGCTGCCAGCTGTATATGTAATGCACAGAACTGACTGTCTCGAATTTAGAACCTGCAGTATGACTGTAATTCAGTTTGTCTAGGGGGGCCGTGTATATGTCTGAATAAGTGTGCTGGGCATTCTGCCCAGGCAATGAAGATAGTGCAGTTTGATTACATAACCAGCTTTGAGGTCCCGATGTTGCCTGTTTGTGCAATATGCATGCGGAAATGCTTCATGAATAGCACTTCCACTACCTCATACATAATGCTGAATTATGCAAGCATAGTTACTGAATTGGATTCTAGAATTATGAATGTGTAGATAGAGTGTGCACAGGAACAACTACTGGTATATACACATGTTTGTGTGTTTCTGTGTGTGTGTGTGTGTAAAAAAACTCTAAGATGGCTGGAGCTGGTTGGATAGCTCAGTAGTTTAGATATCTAGCTGTGGAGCCAGAAGTTGGGAGTTTGATTCCTCACTTTGGACACCATCCTGTGTGTCCATAGACAAGCTGCACAGTCCCAGGATGCCCCCAGAAAAAGGGAATTGTACACCTTTTCTGAGTACTCTGTATGTACAGTAGCAAACTCTAGAAAAGCAATAAAATAATGGAAGTGTGTTCATGTGTGTGGTGAAGGATATACATCAACAACGTAGCCATCCCATACTTACTATACCAACACAGAGAACTGTATGTATTGCATTTTCACAAGTCTCATACAGCCACAACCCTTTTTTTAGATGAAAGGAGGCAAAGAAGGAAGAAGGGCAGCGTTCTTTCTGCTGCCTTATGTGCAGTTACCATAACAACTCCACATAAGACTTCAATAAAAATAGAAGCTATTATTCCTTACTGTTCTCACATTGTTTCCTGAATCGACCTTCTTCCGAAAAATGTATGTACAGTACTGTATTTATTCTCAAGATGTGTAAAGGTAAAGGTTTCCCTTGCTTTAAAGCCAGTCATATCCGACTCTAGGGTTCAGTGCTCATCTGTTTCGAAGCCGAAGAGCCAGCGTTGTCTGCTTCTGCAGACATTTCCGTGGTCATGTGGCAGACATGACTAGACACCGGAGCGCACAGAACGCTGTTACCTTCCCACCGAAGTGGTCCCTATTTATCTACTTGCAATTTCTTGCTTTCGAACTGCTAGGTTTGGCAGGAGCTGGGACAAAGACGGGAGCTCATTCCGCCCTGCAGTACTCGGGAATCGAACTACCTCCCAGTCATCTTAGCCACATGAGCCACTGCAGTCCTTCTCAAGATGTGTCTGCCACTTATATATGGAGAGAATTTCCTTCTAGATCAGTGAAACCTTTCCTAATGGAAGCAGCAACCGGTGTGCGTGTGTGCTTTTGCCACTAGACACGGGATTATGACACTCCCTTAATCATATTAGAAAGAGCGCCAAAACAAGGAAGCGTCCGTTTTGCAGCCCTGCTAAGCAAGATAATTATGGCAACAACGTAATGCCAATTATTCTCCCGAGGGGTGGGCGGGGTTTCCTCAGCAGGGCGGTGCCCACAGGACCCGGTTCTGAACGGGGCAAATACAGGCTTCGAAGTCGCCTGGCAGCCGCTGGACAAGGGAGCGGGGTTGAGAGGATGCCTTGGGCTTCAGGCGGTTTGCGCGGGAAAAACACAGGCAGGGAAGGAACCCGCTCCCGGGTCTGCTTGACCCAGCGGCGGTTTTTGACCCAGACGTTTCTCACACACAGGTGGAAACTGCCTCGGTGAGGTTAAAAAAAATAGTACACTAAAACCTCTACATATGAATTTTTCCCGTTCCACCAGGTTATTTGTATGTCGAAAACACATTGGATTACCAGAAGAGTCCACTAGATGTCAACCGTACATTTTTTGTATGTCGAATTTTTCCTATTAAAAATTTGTACTGTACAGGTGAAACTCGGAAAATTAGAATATCGTGCAAATGTTTCATTTCACTTTAAAGGTGGGAAAAAAATCTATGAAATAGACTCACTACTTGCAAAGCGAGAGGTGTCATGCCTTAATTTGTTATAATTGTGATGATCATGGCGTACAACGTACATGAGATTACATGATGATTAAGGGGTACATGAGATTCGGGGGTTTGGGGATTTTCATAAGCTGTAAACCATAAGCATCGATATTATAACAAAGTAAGACTTGAACTATCCTGCTTTGCATGTAATGAGTCTATCTCATAGATTTGTTTCACCTTTTAAGTTGCATTACTGGACTGAATGAACATTTGCACGATATTCTAATTTTCCAAGTTTCACCTGTATGTCGAATTTTTTTAGCCAGAATTTCTATTTGTATGTAAATTTTTTTGTAAGTCAAACCATTCATATGTCGGGGTTCCACTGTACCATACCTGTCAACCGCGGCTCTGGACAATCCAGGACCTGCGCACAACGGTTCTGCACAAGTCACGTTCTACGCATGCATAGAAGGCTTTTACCCTTGCGTAGAACCCTTTTACGCTTGCGTAGCCTTCTACGCAAGCGTAGAAGGGTTCTACGCAAGCGTAAAAGGGTTCTACACAAGCGTAAAAGCCTTCTATGGATGCGTAGAACACGACTTGCACAGAAGGGATGCATAGTACCTCTTTCCCCCCGCTGCCAATTCCGGGGTTTTGACAGATGCAGGCAGGAAATGGTGCAAATCGGCACCAAAAATTGGGAAATCCCGGGCAATCCGGGAAGGTTGACAGGTATGCTGTACACTGCACACCACAGAAACCCCTGCCTGTCGCTTTTATCACACAGACTCAAGATGGAAACGTGCCACGACCTCTCATGGCATGTCTGAGGGAAGCTGGAGAGAGCAGAGCGCCAGGCTACCATCCACACCACCAGCCCCAGGTAAAAGGTAAAAGTCGCCTTGCTTGAAAGCTAGTTGGATACAATTCATCTTCATCTATAGCCAAAGAGCCAACACTGCCTGCATCTGAAGGCATTTCTGTGGTCATGAGGTAGGCATGACTAGATTACGGAATGTTGTTACCTTTCCTGCCAAAGGGTACCTATTTATTTACTTGCAATTTTTTGCTTTCTAACTGCTAGGCTGGCAGGAGGTGAGACAGACGACAGGAGCTCACTCCGTCATGCAGCACTCAGGTCTTGAACTGTTGACCTGCCAACCCTCCTGTTGTCCAGCATCATAACCACGAATCCATAGAGTATCAGGTCCATAGCCAGGATTCTAGATGTGGGTGGGCGAATATTTTTTTAAGGATGGGCAGCAATGTCTTACCTTATATGGGGAAATGCTCTGAATACCTTTCTGCTGCCATGGAAAGCAGCAGGGAGTTTGAGGGCAGGCAAACTGCTAAGCTACAGCCCTGCAGATTATGCTGCTCTACTATGGAGCACATCCACACATGCAAAACAAGTTGACATTGCTGTTAATGAAGCCTATGTGTAAGTGACAGGATGCCTCAAACCTACACCGGTTGAGAAAATATACCCTCTTGTTGGTATCGCTCCACCTAAGATCAGGAGAGAAGTAGGAGTGGATGCGGAGAGAACTACGCAAGAAAATGACCCTTGACGCCCTCTGAACAGATACAGAATATAGGATAGCTATGATTTCAATGTGTGTCTTCTGTGCTGCAAGTCTGCCGGCTCAGATCCAGGAAGAGCTTTATGTCAAGAACAACATTCTTGAGGGTAGGCAAGAGCAAAAACAAATTAGAAGGTGGACAGGAAGCAGCTCACTGGAACAACATTAAAGGAGAATATTGCTGAGGAACTCAACCTCCCCTTCTTCACTTGGAGGACCCTGAATAGGCTGAGGGTTGGAGTGCCTAAATCAGGGATTCTCAACCTGCAGCCCATGGGCCAGATGTGGCCTCTGGCACCATTTCATGTGGCCCCCACCGCCTCCACCACACCCGCAAGTATCATGCGGTGGAGGAAGGGCAAAAAGGGGCCATCTGGCCCCCGAAAGCTGTCGGAGCGTGACTGGCCCCCGGCTTCAAAAGTTTGAGAACTCCTTGCCTAAATGTAAGACCAACATGCTGGAGAGATACAACATCTGGCTTATTATACACCGATGAGGAGGACGTAAGTTTGGCCAACAACAAAGCTTCATTTTCGCAGTCCAGAGTTTGACCGGGACACGAAAGAACAACCCCCAAGCAGGGCCATAGCCAGGATTCTAGACGTGGGTGGGCGAATATATTTTTTTCCAGTGTGGGCCACAAAGCCTCTTTTCAATGCATCCCTATGGGAAATCACACTTTGCCAAGGGCGGGGTCAACTGCTAACTCAGGGTGGGCTAAGCCCACCCTGGCCACGCCCAGGTTACTACGGCCCTGCCAGGCAAGCCACCACAGTCCCCAGCTTTTTCCAGCGTGGCCCCACGGGGGTCCTCTTTCTGCTTCCAGGCGCCCCCTTCAGGTAGACAGGCGTCAGCGCATCCCTCCAGGGAGGCTCCTCGGCCGATAGGGGGCGTCGGCGGCTTAGAAAGCCAAGGAGCCGCCCCCGCCACTGCTCCGGGCATCTCCACCAAAGCATTGCGGGGGGCGGGGGGGGGGCTGACCTTGCCTTGCTGCCGGAGCCGACCCGCGGATCAACCTGAGAGGGGGGGAGCTCCTAGAGCGGCAGCCTCTGATTGGCGCCGTGGGGGTATGGGTGGGTGGGGCGCCCATAAAGGGCGGGGCACACACAGCCTGGAGCGGCGGGGAGGGGAGCCCGGGCGCTACCTGGTGCTCGGCTAGTGGACTGGGAGGAGCGGCAGCTGCGGTATTCTCTGCTGGGCTGGCGGCGGCGGCGGTAGTAGCCCGGCCCTTCGCTAGCCGCAGCTAGCCGAGCATGGAGTAGGGAGTCAGCATTGCTGTCGCTCCAGCGACAGCGGCGTCCTGAGGTGAGTCCAGCACTACTAGCGACCTGTCAGGGGGACAAAGACAAAGGCGCGCTTGGCTGCCCCCCCCCCCCAATTATCGTCTCTCTCCGCCTGGGTATTGTCTGGCAGTCCCAAGGCATCCCCCGCCCAGCTGCCCCCCTGCTGCCCCCCCCCTTGGCGTCGCCTTGAAAGAATAGCTAAGGATGAGCCCCGAGACGGCGCTTGCTGCCTGGAGAGGCGAAGAACAGATGGAGGGAGGGAGGGAGAGAAGGAAAGGGCGAGGGCGTCAGGACACGGACCTGACCCTTCCCTCCCTCCCTCTCTCTCTCTCTCTCTCTCCTGGCTGGCGTTAGATAGAGACCCCCCTGGTTAGTGACCCCCTGGTTTTAAATGTGGGAGGGGGGAAACGGGGCTGGGGAGGGGGGAAACGCGAGGCTCCCCACCCACCCATCCTTTGCCTGTGGCCAGGCTGGAGGGGCCGTTATAGCATTGTGTTGTTGTGGTGGTGTTGTATCTTATTATTTTGTGGATTTAATGTTGTAGATTGCATTGCTGTGTATTTACTGTGTGTACTGTTTAAATGTCACGCGAGCCGCCCTGAGCCGGGTTCCCTGATTGGGCGGCGTACAAAATCAGATTGAATTGGAATGAAATTGTGAGCGCTGGCGAGGCTCTTGCCTGCCTTCCCCGCCTGCACGGGGGAAGGGGCTGCTCTCCTCTGCCTAAACCAGGGGAGATCAAACTTTTTGGGCCCCAGGCCAGTCACATGATTCAGGGGGCATGGTCACTATGGCCCTGGGGGCCGCATCCGGCCACCGAGCCCAATTCATCTGGCCTGCAAAGCTCTCGTAGCTTCTGGAAGCGGAAGAAAACGCGCCCCTATGGACACTTTTTACTTCTGCTTCCGGGAGCGACGAGGGCTTCGTGGGCCAGATGAATTGGGCTGGGGGGGGCGGATGCAGCCCCCAGGCTGGAGACTGGGCACTCCTGGCCTAAACAAACCATGCCTGGACTATGTGTGTGGGGGGCAGTGGCTGACAGCAAGCATCTGTCAGAAGGTGGGAGCCAAGAGAGGGCCGGAAGGAGTGCAGGAGGGAAGGGAGGCAGTGATGAGTGCGTCTCTCTGGCAGATCTGCGGAGTCAGGTCTAGGTGTGGAAGGACCAAAGAGAGAGAAAGCACCCAGGAGCTGCCCCGGGAAGAGACGCTGTTGCTGTAGTAGGAGAAGCGCCGGGAAATAACGTGAGAAAAGGGGCACTGGAGCATCTCCAGGAGATGCTGTGTGTGGGGGGGGGGGAGAGAGACAGTGCTGGGGGGAGGGTCCGTTCAAGGGAGAAGGCAGCCAAGAGGGCGGTGTGTGTGTGTGTGTGTGTGTGTGTGTGTGTGTGTGTGTGTGTGTGTGCATGTGTAAACTGAGAGCACCACCCAGCCTGGCGAAGAGTGTAGGGCGAGTCTTCTTCTTTCGTGTCACTGGACTGCCAAAATGAAGCCCCTTTCTTGGCTTTGCCGTTGGCCAAACTTAAGCCTTCATCGGTGCATGTTTCTGGCAGAAATTGGCAAACCAGGAAATGAGCCAGATTCTCTATCTCTCCACATTCACACCGTGTGTTGTTGTCTTCCAGGTTCCCCCACTTGAGCATGTTGATCTTGCCTTTAGGGACTCCAACCCTCAGCCTATTCAGGGTCCTCCAAGTGAAGCAGGGGAGGTTGAGTTCCTCAGCAATCCCCTCCTTCAATGTATGTTCCTTGTCCTGTGAGCTCCTTCCTCCATCTTCTACTTTGGTCCTGCTCTTGTGTACCCTCAAGAATGTTTGTTCTTGCCATAAAGCTCTTCCTGGATCTGAGCCGGTGGGCTTGAGGCTCATATCCATTCAGAGGATGTCTAGGGTCCTTCTCTTGCATAGGTTTCTCAGTGTCTGCTGCTACTTCTCTCCTTATCTTAGGTGGAGCGATACCAACAAGAGGGTATGTTTTCTCAACTGGTGTGGGTTTGGGGCATTTGAGGTAGGGTGAGGGATTTTGCCAGAGAGGGGAAAGGTCATTTTTGAATGTACAGTATTTAACTCTTGATCAGTTATCTGTGCTTCTTCCTGGCTCTTTGTAGGTAGTCTTAGAAACCACATGACTATTTGAATGGTGTGATTTTTGTACTGGATGGAATAGGCTATAGAAATTTTGGCTACAATAAATGCATTAGGGCTTAAGAAGCTGTAAGGCTGTTTCCTAGTTTATGCAGGTGGCTTGTGCGCACAATCAAGGAGTTGTCTTAGTCAAAAGTTGCCACCCTGAGCCTAAAGAATGGCCTCAACAGACATCAGCCTTTCACCATATTACTGTCAGTCTAATACAGGAGTTCTCAACCTTTTAAAGCCAGGGACTAGGTCACGCTACCTCCGACAGCTTCGGGGGTCAGATGGCCATTTTGCCCTTCCTCCACCACATGGCACTTCCTGGTATGGTGGAGGTGGTGGGTCCACATGAAATGGTGCCATGAGCCACATCTGGCCTGCAGGCTGCAGGTTGAGAATCCCTGGTCTAATAGGTAAAGCCTTTGTAGTGTTAAGAAAAATTCAATTGATAGGAGAGTTGTAAAAAACACACTGAAGCTGGACATATGTGTTTCCAGTATTCCAAGTGGCTTCCTAGTCTGGAATGCAAAATTAAATTGCTATACCATCTAGTTAAAGGTCCCATAAGCTCAGATAGCAGGGCTGTAGGTCTGGTGGCAGGGCCGTAGCCAGGGCATACCTGTCAAGTATCCCGGATTGGCTGGGATTTCACGTATTTTTGCACAGATTTTCGGCATTTCCCACCCAGAGCTGCTGCTACCCCATAATTTGGCAGCGGAGGGGGGGGCGGGGAAATGAGTTACTGCGCATCCCTTCTATGCAGGTCCTTTCTAAGCATGCATAGAAGGCTTTTATGCATGCGTAGAAGGCTTTTACACATGCGTAGAAGGCTTTTACGTATCCCCTTACGCATGCGTAAAAGCCTTCTACGCACGCGTAGAAGTGAGCTGCGCAGAACGTTTCTGCACAGGTCCGTTGTAAGCGTGCGTAGAAGGCTTTTACGCATGCGTAGAATGGACTTGCACAGAAACATTCTGCGCAGAAATGTTCTGCGCATGCGTAAAAGCCTTCTACGCATGCGTACAATGGACCTGCGCAGAAATGTTCTGCGCAGGTCCCGTAATCTCTGGAGCTGCGCTTGACAGGTATGAGCCAGGGGGTGGTCAGGGTGGGCTTCACCCACCCTGAGTTAGCAGTTTGCCCACCCTGACAAAGTGTGGTTTCCCATAGGAAAGCATTGAAAAGAATCTGGGGTTATTTAGCTTAAATTTAAAAAGCAAATAAGTGTGCTGTGAGAATCATTGCTGTTTTGTGAGTAGAGGTTTGTAATGGAACTCAGGAGACCTGGGAGCAAATCACTACTCAGCTGTGAAAACTCGCTGTAGGATGTCAAAGGTAAAACTACTTCTCAAATGTGCCACATAGTTTGAAAACATCAATGATCCCCATAAATTGGGAAATGGCTTGATGCCACATAACAACAAGGAGAGATGTGACAAAGGTTTGTAAAAATAGTCTGAATGAGTTTCCCTACCCCCAACTTTTATGATACTGGAGCCTAGCGTTATCCTCTGAAGAAACAGAAAAAAGAAATAGAGAGAAAGAAATAGGGAGAAGGGCATTTTTACACAGTACTGTATGTAGTTAAAATGATGGGGCTTTCTGCTGTGAGATGTAATGAGGACCATAACTTTGGATAGCTTTGAATAGAGATTAGACTGATTCATGGAAGGTTAGGCTATCAATGGTTACAAGTCATGATGGCCATATAGTATGTCCAGAAACAGAAGTGATATGCCTTTGTTTATTGGTTAGTGAACCATGACCAGTAGAGACAACTTGAGCAGATGTCTTCATGGGGTTTCACGTGGGCTTTTGGTTGGTGACTGGGACCAGAATGCTTTGGATAATCAAAGGGAAAATCAGATGGGTCTTTGGTCAGATCCAGGGAAGCTTTTTTCATGCTGAAAACCTGGCTGGCGGGGCAAGTATGGGGGGCTGACGGGGCGCTGACTCCCACCCGTTGGCTCTGCTAGAAGCAGTTGTCCCTTTTTATTGTTGGGTGGGAAGGGAGGGTCTCTTAATTGTGAGATGGTCATAGATTGTTTTTATGGAAGTTTTTAAAGGGGATTTTACAGTTTTTATGTGTAATTGTGCCACCCTGAGTTGCCCTAGGGCAAGAGGGCAGGATATAAATCCAAATAAATAAATAAATGCTTTAAAGCTGTAGGTACATATGCTTTTATGTAACCTACAGTGATACGTAATACAACGTCCAATGTAGGAATGTATCGTCCAAACTTGGTTCCACAAGTTTGGACTTTATACGGATTTAGACTTTGTATGAGGCATGCAAAATCCTAGCCGCGATGCCTCATACAACGTTGTTTCCATAGAGATACATTGTACTGTAAAAGCACAGACTTCAGGGCCAAGTCAAGGAAACAGACAGGAAACTGACAGAACTTTAAGAAATCATTGTCTAAAGGCTAAATACATTACAAAAACATGTCAAACAACCCTGATTGTCCAAGAACCTGAAGAATGCTGCAAAAATCCCAGGAATGCTTCTAAAAATTCTGACGAAAAAATCCAAAAAAATCCAAAATTGTGCTCCAGACCACTCCTAAACACTCTTCGCCTCATGCAAAACCCACAAGAGCAATGCACGCATGTGTCCTGCCTTTTATACTGCCCAGGCACAATGCAACCTGGGAAAAACCCAATGCCTCATACAAAGTCGCACGACTTTGTATGAGGCAACTTTTTTCAAGGAATTAAGTTATGTATGAATCTGATGTTGTATGAAGCGGACTTTGTATGAGGTATTACTGTATATGGCTATTGTACTATGGAATAACACTCTTCGACATTTAATGTAATTTAATTTAATTTAATTTTCACACTTGTATGCCGCCCAATCAGGGATCCCAACTGAGGGCAGCTCACATGATAATTAAACAATATACACAGTAAATACACAGTAATACAATATACAAATTTCAATCTACAAAAACAGCATATAATAATATACAACAACACAATACAGTACTATAACGGCCTCTCCACCCTGGCCAGAGGCAAATTCCAAGGGTGGCAGCAGCGAGCTCCTGCTGCCATAATGGCCTTGTCAAGCCTGGCCAGGGGCAGGGCCCAGGAGTGCCAGCAGGTGGAGGGGTCCTGGCGCCCATGGTTGGAGGGCCTCTTCGCCCCAGCTGAGGCCAGATTCTGGGGAGCGGTGGGGGCAAGTCCTGCCGCCCGCCGCCATAACAGCCATTTCAAGCCTGGCCAGAGGTGAGGCCCAGGAACGCCGGCAGGTGGAGGGGTCCTGGCGCCCATGGCTGGAGTGCCTCTTCGCCCCAGCCAAGGCCGGAGTCCCACAGGTAGCCAATTGCTGTGGCCAATCGATAGGGTGTGAGGGTACATTTCAATTGCACAATTGGCCAGGTATACGAATGAGACATCTCAGCACCTTGTCAATTAGTTGCAACAGGTCACGCAAACCTTAGTAGAGCAGCATTTGGATTCTGCACTATGTGCTGGAAAGTGTGTTTTCCCCATGATAAGCAGAGGGAGGCATGGTTCCTTGTGTTTTTAAAAAGCCAACAGTTAACAGTTCTAATGGGGTGGAAAGAATAATGCTGCACAGTTACTTTTATTTCTTTCTCATTCCCTGAATCAGTATTTTCCATTCTTTTCATTTTGGTATTGGAGGGCTGGGTGAACATATACTTAGTTCAGTCACTACATGTACTGTAGTTTAAATTTGGATGGACCAAAAATAAAGATGGAGGAGAGGCGGCATCAGTTCTTCCACAGGAGAACATGTAACTGCTACAGCAGTAGGCAGCCTATTAGAATAATGCGTTGTCAGAAATTAATAGAACTGGAAATGTCCTCCAATGTGCTGGGAGATTTTTCTGTCGCGCAAGGTAGAAAGCCTCTTGATGCCCTGCTTGATTTGCGGAATAAGAAGATGACCAAGTAGATCACTTGGTTGCTTCTCAACTCCCTCTGCTTCAGTACAGAAGCATAAGCTCCTTGATTTTACAAGGCCTTTAGGATAATGAAAAACATGAGAAGATGGAGAGTGACAACAGGGGGAAACTTGGGACAAAGTCAATTAAAACTTTGGTTAAAGACAATTGTAGATGAAATTTTTGAAATGGTAGCCATGTTAGTCTGTGTTTCAAGCATATTGGAAGGTAAATAAAACAAAACAAAAAGACAGAAATGTTGTGGCACTTGGATCTAACTGCTGGATCAAGTGGATGAAGTGGACTTGATCCATGAAAGCTAACATTGAAATACAGTGATACCTCATACAACGTCCAAACTTGGTTCCACAAGTTTGGACTTTATGCGGATTTGGACTTTGTATGAGGCATGCAAAATCCTAGCCGCGATGCCTCATACAACGTCCAAATCCTTGCTGCGATGCCTCGTACAACGTCGTTTCCATAGAGATACCTTGTACTGTAACAGCACAGACTTCAGGGCAAAGCCAAGGAAACAGACAGGAAACTGACAGAACTTTAAGAAATCATTGTCTAAAGGCTAAACACATTACAAAAACATGTCAAACAACCCTGATTGTCCAAGAACCTGAAGAATGCTGCAAAAATCCCAGGAATGCTTTTAAAAATTCTGACGAAAAAATCCAAAAAAATCCAAAATCGTGCTCCAAACCACTCCTAAACACTCTTCGCCTCATGCAAAACCCACAAGAGCAATGCACGCATGTGTCCTGCCTTTTATACAGCCCAGGCACAATGCAACCTGGGAAAACCCCCAATGCCTCATACAAAGTCGCACGACTTTGAAATACAGTGATACCTCATACAACGTCGCACGACTTTGTATGAGGCAACTTTTTTCAAGGAATTAGGCGATGTTGTATGAATCCGATGTTGTATGAAACGGACTTTGTATGAGGTATTACTGTACAGCAGTTAGTCTTTAAATTGCCACATTTTTTTTGTCTTTTTGTTTTGTTTACTCTCTGATACTGTACAGTTGCTCAGTGGAAATGAGGTTATCAAAGAAGTTTGTATTTCTTTTTTAATCTGTTGAATCAGTAATTGCATTGATACGTGGTTGCTAAAGGAGACACTAATCTGGATGTTACATTTTGGACCAGTTACAATTTCTGAAAAAAGTTTGAGCTAGTAAGGCAGGAAGTTCAAGAACCTGGGAGAAGCTACTAACAAAGCCTGCAAGACACGTAGGTTGTTAAATGTAACAATCAGTACAGGTACACTACTTTGAATTATCGCTTGAATTACACAGTCAGCCTGCATGGTCACTACAGATTAGATGTCTGGTCTGCTGGTACATAAGCTTCGCAACAACTGCATAACTGTCTCTCTTCTGCTGAATATAATTGTAGGTTCTTGAAACTCATCTTTAAATACATCCTCAGGTATTTTGAGCATACAGTTTTGTTTCAACTACTGTACTGTACTGTATCCGATAGACAACTGTAGCAAGATCCATTCAACCTAGAATTGATTGGAGTCAATTAATTAGCTTCAACACCACTCAAGGACCTTACTTTTAAAGAGACGACTAAAAAGAGTACTTTAATTATCTAGACTGGTAGAATCCAGTAAGGGGTTTGTTTGCAAGGGTCTCACAGTAACTCCTTGAAGGACTTGAAGGGTGTAAGCTTTTGTGAGTGCTAGCGAGGCTCAGGCTGCCTCCATCTGCATGGTGAAGGGGCTGCTCCCTCTGCCACAATTGGGCATTGGGTTGAGGGGAAGTGGCTGATTGCAAACATATTTCAGAAGACAGGAGAAAGAGGATGGCTGGAGGAAGAAGAACTTATCTTTGTAACCATTGGCACTCAAATGGCCATTCTTTCTCTGATAGTTCTGATCAGCCAGTGTAGACACACACAAAAACAAATACTGTAGTTGGCCTCACTTCTCCAGCCTGCTTATCCACGTCCTCAGGAAGCACAGATAGAAGAAACTCATACATCATATTTGGCTTCAGTAACTTCACACAAACTATACTGTATGTAAAGTTCAAGCTGGAGGAGAATCCTAAATGTATGTAAACTGTTTTATCAAGAAAGTATTTTGTAGCTCTATCACAGAGGGTTTCAGTGGGCTCTTTCCCATTACCTCAGCCTTGCAATGTAACAGCCCCTTAAAACCACTTGAAACTGTTAAGACTTCTGTGCCAATCTAGAGTGCTGATTTTGACATATAAAAGCCCTAGATAGTTTGGGACAGGATATCTGAAAGACAGTCAACACCATACAAGCCTGCGTGTAATGTCATGTCTTCACCGGAGGTTCTGTTGTGTATCCTTGCCACCAAAGGAGGTTAGATTGGCAAAGACAAGAAGCTATACCCTGAATGTGAAGCTCTCCTCAAAACTAGTTAGGATAGCTCCATCCCTACTAAGATAGTGAGTAAACTGTATTTTTCTGCCAAGCTTCTGGCTTTTAATTTTTTTTATGTTTTGTTTTCATTTTGTTGTGATTTTATTGGATTATATGCAGCTCCCCCAGTGGCTTAACGGTTAAGACACTGAGCTTGTAGACTGGAAGGTTGGGTTTTGATACCTGAGTGCTGCACTTGGGGACATGGAAGGATCCTCATCCGGGCATCCCCTGAGCAGAGTTTCTCCAGCGAAAATCCTTTCAACCCAGAGTAATCTCTGACACGAAATTATTATTATTGGATTATATGAAATCACACAACAGCCTAAAGGCCTACTGAGCAGCAAAAGGATAAATAATATCTATTGTATATTTTGTATATTTTGTTTATTTCTTTTATTTCTGGTTGGCTGGGTAGCTCAGTGGTCTGGGAGGTTGGAAGTTTGATTCCCCCCCCCCCCGTGCCTAATAGAAGAAGAGCTAGCCTGTGTAGCCATGAGGAAGCTACACAGGAGAAGGGAATCCCCTTCTGTGTATTCTCTACCTAGAAAAGGCCTGCCATAAGCCAGAATTCTCTTGATGGTGCACAGTTATTATGATTTATTCCACCAAAATGAGATGCAAATGAGTAGAGTTCAATTTGCTGATCAGTTCATTTGGCATCAATATTCTGAACAATGCAAGGAAAATATTTCTGTAAATTTGGATGCAAGAGACCCAGGTGTCGTAAATAACTCTTTCCTTGTAAGAGGAAAATGAGTCTGTCCCATGTACGTGTCTCCATTAGTTAAAAAATAATGCTGGCTATGACCTTATTCAAGCATTTCCAATGGAGTCCTTGGTGTGTTGTGCTTTAATGAACATTTTAGATGATGAATAAAGATATATGTATGATATATAGTGGGTATGAAAACCAGACTTCTGTATTCTGTATTCTCCCAGCTGCTGTTACTTCCATGTCTAGACCAGACACAAAAATCCCAAAATGAAGGCACCCTTGAGTGAGTTCATTCTGCAGTTCCTTTCACCTGACCTAGTGTGAGAAAGATTAGCCAGCAACACAAGATGGCCGTTACCAGGATATGCCCAAATGTGGTTCAAAAAGACGACAATCTTCGAGGAGGCTCTTCCTGTGTACCCCAGCTGCTTCAGCAAGAAACAGTAACAGACTAAGGAGTTTTCATTGCCCCTTTTACTTAATCAGAACAGGTTTTGATGGACAAAGGAGCCACTTGGCCTCCACCACTGTGACGTTGTGGAGCTTCTGCTTTCACCCACCTGACATGTGCTCCAAGGGTTAAAGTGGCTCAGGACTTGTTTACTGCCGCTGAGCACTGGATTCTCTAGGAACACATTCCTTCCTGATCCAGATGGATGTCACATCTATTCAGGGCTGATCCTTGCTGAGCCAAGAGAACTGGGCTGATCTAGGGTGAGGATCAGCTGGTTGTGTCCTAGTAGGCTGGAGGGAAGGTAGGAGTGAGAGAGGGGGATTGGGAGAATGGAAAATGTGGTTCTGACTGGATGCAGAGCCAGTGACAGTAGGGAGCAAGGCACATTTGTGAGGTGCCCTTAGAGCACTGTGCTATCTACGCCTTTCTGTCTCCCTCCTCTTCAGTATAGTTAGAAAATATTATAGTTCTGCTTTCTCTCACCTTTGCTGCTGTATCTGAGGATGGCCATCTCTCTTGCCATATTTTGTTTAAAAAAAATGTGCACAGCATCTTTTCAGAGGCTAGTCCTTCTATTCTGTTCGACTAATATCTCCCATGCCCTCCCCCCCCCAATGTACTCTGTTTAGTGATGGGGAGTTTCTAAAACCTTTAACTGATTTGAATCCCATTTGGCACATTTAGTTGACAATATAAAGAAAAGTATATGTTTTCAAAATGGCTTAATTCTGTGTGCTATAAATATATCAAAAGGTCCCCGCCCCCATAGCCTATGGAATAGGCAACAAAATAATGGGATGGGGTAAGAAATTATACTTCCAGAGCAGAAAATAATGGGATGGGGTAAGAAATCATACTTCCAGAGCAGAAAATAATGGGACGGGGTAAGAAATCATACTTCCAGAGCAGAAAATAATGGGACGGGGTAAGAAATCATACTTCCAGAGCAGAAAATAATGGGACGGGGTAAGAAATCATACTTCCAGAGCAGAAAATAATGGGACGGGGTAAGAAATCATACTTCCAGAGCAGAAAATAATGGGACGGGGTAAGAAATCATACTTCCAGAGCAGAAAATAATGGGACGGGGTAAGAAATCATACTTCCAGAGCAGAAAATAATGGGACGGGGTAAGAAATCATACTTCCAGAGCAGTAACATGAATATAGGAATAGGAATACTTACCGTGTTCACTTGTGCATACAGACAGTACCTGATGTAATTTCTTGTTCACTACCTTGAGCACTATTTTTCATGTTAAGCCTGGTTATTAATCCATAATATAAATGTAAACAAGGACTTTCTGCACTCATATGGGAAGACCAGCGTAGAAGGCCTAGTGTCAGACTAGGACTCAGGAGACATGGGTTCAAATTACTGCTCTATCATAAAGTCACTCAGGGGTGCAGTGGTACATCACTCCGTGAACATTTCACCGACCTCAAAAACCCTATAAGGATCATCATGAGTTGGAAGTGACGGGATGGTATAGATATAGAACACATGTACTCCCGCCCCCACCCCCCATGGAGCTGCTTGGCTATTAAGCTTAGCATTCATGCACCTGCTCTCTCCAGCTTAGCTCTAAGGTGCACCAAGATAGGAGGCACAAGAAAAGTGCACTTTCAGCGATTGATTCATTATTGTATATTGAACTTACTGTGTGCAATTAGCCTGGCATCCTTGCTTTGTGTTATAAAACAGAAGTGTGTTAAACCTTGAATAATAGTTTTGTGGTTATATTGGCGTTATTTTTGTTTTGTATTGTTTATATCAGAGATTCTCAGCCTGCGGCCCGTGGGTTGGATGTGGCCCATGGTGTCATTTCATGTGACACCCACCACCACCACCATTCCCGGAAGTGCCATGCGGTGGAGGAAGGGCAATATTGCCATCTGGCCCCCGAAGCTATCTGAGGGAGCGTGGCCCAGCCCCCGACTTTAAAAGGTTGAGAACTCTTGGTTTATATGACTCCTTGATGAATAGTGTTACCCTGCAAGATTGCCTTGAGAGGGCTACATAAAAGTATTGCATATTTCAAATAAATAAACTTTTCCATGTCAGCCCTCTGTTCTGTAAATACCTTGACTATTCAAGTCAAAGCACTCTGTTTTAGGGAATGGACAGGACAAACACAGCCTTGCTTGTAGCCTCACGACCCCATTCCCATGAGCTCCTGCCTATGTGAAATAAACATATTTTGGGGTAGATGAGAAGAAAGAGAGAAGCAGTGGTGGCTAAAGATTTTCCAAGTCCCTGCTGAATTGCTGAGAGGCTGGTGAAGTCTTGAACAGGTATATGAAGACAGTTCAAGGTTGGATAAGGATTTGTTTCTTTTCTGCTGAGGATTGGGATTAAAAGTCCCAAGATTCCTAGAGGGCAAATTGTTTTGTGTGTGACATCCAGCCAAGAAGTATGCGCCCACCCACACCCACCCTGTCCCTACCCTCATACATACACATCCATAGAGTGACTTGCATGGACAGCTCTATTCTGTAAGCAACACTTAGCAGGCACAAAATATTCCTCTGGGAACTCCATGCAGCTACTGATCCCTCTGATTTTCCCTTTGATTTTCCAAAGGTAGGTTTCATAGGTGAGAAGATACTGGTGGCTTCTGAGTATTTCTCTAGCATCTCTGAGGGCTTTGTTCATTGAAACTTACACAACACTTTGCCCTCTCTTGGGGAGAATAGTGGGATTCTCAGATGCTCACACATACCTCCCTTGTTGTTGTTGTTGTTCAGTCGCACAGTCGATTCCGACCCTTTGCGACCCCATGGACCATTTTCCTCCAGGCGCCTCTGTCCTCTACCATCCCCCTCAGCCCTCCCAGCTCTGTGCCCATTGTGTCTATAATACCATCTAGCCATCTCATCCTTGGCCTCCCCCTTCTTCTTTTGCCCTCTACCTTTCCCAACATCAATGCCTTCTCAAGTGAATCCTCCCTTCTCATTTGATGTCCAAAGTATTTTAGCTTCATCTTTACTATTTGACCTTCCAATGAGCAGTCAGGGTTAATTTCTTCTAAGATTGACCTATTTGTTCTCCTCGCTGTCCAGGGGACTCTCAAAACCCTCCTCCAACACCACATTTCAAAGGCATCTATTCTTCTGCGTTCAGCCTTCCTAATTGTCCAGCTCTCACATCCATACATTACTACTGGGAAAACCATTGCTTTGACTACTCTAATTTTTGTTTGCAATGTAATGTCTCTGCTTTTCACTATGTTCCCCAGGTTTCTCATCGCTTGTCTCCCAAGAATCAGTCACCTTTTTATTTCATGGCTGCAATCCCCATCTGCAGTGATCTTTGATCCTAAGAAAGTAAAATCTGTCACTGCTTCTACTTCTTCCCCGTCTATTTTCCAGGAACTGATGGGGCCTGTTGCCATTATCTTGGTTTTCTTGATATTGAGTCTCAAGCCAGCTTTTGCACTCTCCTCCTTCAGCCCAATCAAGAGATTCTTTAGGTCTTCCTCACTTTCTGCCATTAGGGTGGTATCGTCTGCATATCTCAGATTATTGATGTTTCTCCCAGCGATTTTAATCCCATATTGTGATTCCTCCATCCCTGCACTGCGCATTATGTGCTCTGTGTATAGGTTGAATAAGCATGGTGACAAAATGCAGCCTTGTCTTACTCCTTTTCCTATTCCAAACCACTCTGTTATTCCATGTTCTGTCCTAACTGTTGCTTCTTGGTTCATGTACAGATTTCTCAGGAGGCATATGAGGTGCTCTGGTATTCCCATCTCTTTAATTACTTGCCACATCTTGTTGTGGTCCACACAGTCAAATGCCTTAGTGTAGTCAATAAAACAAAAGTAAACTTGTTTCTGGTATTCCTTTGTTTTCTCCATGATCCAGCGTATGTTGGCGATGTGGTCTCTAGTCCCCCTGCCTCTTCTGAAACCAGCCTGCACCTCTGGTAATTCTCTCTCCACATGCTGCTGAAGTCTGTCCTGTATTATCTTGAGCATCACCTTGCTGGCATGTGGGATGAGCGCGATTGTTCGATAATTTGAACATTCTTTGGCATTGCCCTTTTTTGGGATTGGGACGTATACTGATCTTTTCCAATCCTGTGGCCACTGTTTTGTTTTCCAAATCTGCTGGCATATTGAATGCAGTAATTTGACGCCATCATCTTTTAGCGCTTTGAAAAATTCAACTGGGATACCATCATCTCCACTAGCTTTGTTGTTTGCAGTGCTCTTTAGGGCCTTTATGACTTCGCTCTCCAGGATGTCTGGCTCAAGTTCAATTTCTTCATCATTGTGATTATCAGGAGTGTTGAGGTCCTTTTTGTAAAGTTCCTCTGTGTACTCTTTCCATCTTTTCTTAATTTCTTCTGCATCAGCTAGCTCCTTTCCGTCTTTGTCCCTTATCATGGTCATTTTTGCTTTAAATGTTCCCTTGATTTCCCCAATTTTTTTGAAAAGATCTCTGGTTCTGCCTCTTTTGTTGTTTTCCTCCATTTCTCTGCACTGTTCTTTTAGGTAGTTTTCCTTATCTCTCCTTGCTTTTCTTTGAAATTCTGTGTTCAAATGGTTGTAGTTTTTCCTTTCTCCTTTGACTTTTGCGTTCCTTCTTTCCTCTGCTATTTTAAGAGCCTCATCAGACAACCACTTTGCTTTCTTACTCTTCTTTTCTTTTGGTATGGTTTTCTTTGCTGCTTCCTGCATGATGTCCCTCATCTCCGTCCATAATTCTTCCGGTACTCTGTCTACCGAGTCTAAGCCATTAAATCTGTTCATCACCTCCACCGTGTATTCTTTAGGGATGCTGTCTAGGTGATATCTTTCTGGTCTCCGTGTTTTCCCTATTTTCTTTAGTCTAAGCCTGAATTTTGCGATCAGTAGGTTGTGATCTGAGCCACAGTCTGCTCCAGGTCTTGTTTTTGCTGACTGTATGGAGGTTCTCCATCTTTGGCTGCAGAGTATGTAGTCAATCTGGTTTCGGTGTTGGCCATCTGGTGATGTCCATGTGTAAAGTCGCCTCTTGTGTTGCTGGAAGAGAGTGTTTGCTATGACCAGTGCGTTCTCTTGGCAGAACTCTATCAATCTTTGCCCTGCTTCATTTTGTGTTCCAAGACCAAATTTGCCTGTTATTCCCTCCACTTTTTGATTTCCTACTTTGGCATTCCAGTCTCCTAATATAATTTGGACATCATTTCTTGGTGTCTGTTCTATGAGGTGTTGTAAGTCCTCATAGAACTGGTCCATTGTGGCTTCATCTGCACCAGTGGTTGGTGCGTATATTTGGATCACAGTGACATTGAAAGGTTTGCCTTGAAATCTGACTGACATCATTCTGTCATTTTTGAGATTGTATCCCATTACTGCTTTTCTCACTCTTTTATTGACAATTATGGCTACTCCATTTCTTCTAAGGTTTTCTTGCCCGCAGTAGTAGATATGATGGTTTCCAGAGCTGAATTCACCCATCCCTGTCCATTTGAGCTCACTGATGCCCAAGATGTCAATGCTTATTCTTTCCATCTCATTTTTTACCACTTCCAGTTTTCCTTGATTCATAGACCTCACATTCCATGTCCCTATGCAGTATTGTTCCCTGCAACACTGTATTTCTCCTCCCCCTTTCGTATCCCTCCCCCTTATTCTAAACAAATACCTCCCTTATTCTAAACAAATCTCTATCTCTGATGTGAAAATGTGAGACTGTTCTTTATGGGCCTGAGTCAACTTCTAGAACCATGATGGTGAACCTTGGCACTCCAGATGTTCTTGGACTTCAAATCCCAGAAGCCCAAGCCCCCTGTGAATGCACACAAATGGGTTTACTGCGATTCATCCAGCACACGCTGCCCTCGTCACTCCCGGAAGCGGAAGTAAAATGCACCCGTACGGTTAAGACTCTTCCAGATTAACCCTTCCTCCGTACGGGCTCATTTTACTTCCACTTCTGGGAGCGACGAGGGCAGTGCGGGCCAGATGAATCGCAGTAAACCCATTTGTGTGGATTCACAGGGGGCTTGGGCTTCTGGGAATTGAAGTCCAAGAACATTTGGAGTGCCAAGGTTCACCATCACAGTTCTAGGCAGCAGCTAGGGTGGAAGCAGGAGTTGCAGTGCCTTCCCTAGAACACTGTTTTTATTCTATTTTAGGGTCAGTGGCAGGTGTTGTCTGCTATGCTTTGTGGAACAGAAGGAACAGAACAGGTGGGCAGAGTCAAGAGTGGCACATAGTGCTAAAGGCAAAAGAGTATTAATATATGGATACGTGTACATTCACACAAATACACAGGCAGGCAAGCAAGCATTTTTAAACGGGCTTTTACAATCTTCAGTGTTTGCTGAAGAATTCATGCCCAAGTTCTAACATCCTATGGTGCCGCTTCAAGATTCAGTAAGCCTCTAGTTAGATTTTCCAAGATGACAATGAGTGTCCTCATCTCATCTTACTGATTCTTTTAAAATATTCATAAGGTATGTGCCCGCAAGCATAGCAAGGTGCTGTAGTAAGAAAAGCAGTAATTAAATGAGGTTCATTGGTCATTTAAATTAAGTCTAAGAAGGTTATCGCTTCAGACTCTGCAAACAATTCCTATTCAAAAAGACACATTTCTCATATTAACGTCGGGGCTGTGGTAGCTCAGTAGTTAAGAAGCTCACATGTTCGCTGGAAGGCCGGCAAGTCGGCAGTTCAAGACCTGAGTACTACATGATGGTTTGAGCGCCAGTCTCTGTCCCAGGTCCTGTCAACCTAACAGTTCAAAAGCAAGAAATTGCAAGTAGATATAGGGACTACTTTGGCAGGGAAATATCTTTGGGGCATGAAAGGAGCCTAATTTGGGCATCCCCTAAGCAGAGTTTCTCCAGCAAAAATCCTTTCAACCCAGAATAGTTTGTGACATGAAATTATTATTATTAACAAGTCATCTCTACCTATCTGTCAAATAAATTAAACATTGGCTGAAATCCAGTAAAAAGTCACAACTAGTGTAGGCCCATTGAATCAATGGAACATATATAGGCGTTGACTCACCAAATCCGCACTGATTTCATTCATTGCACATGAAGTAAAATGATATACTGTATATCCGTTTCCACGTTCCAAACCATTAACTATAATCTTCAAAAAGGGTGGACAGCTTCTGGGGTATGGGGTTTAAATGGCACTCTCCACCTGCAAACTCATCTACAACAGCAATCTCACTGACAACCAACACTGAATCTCATATTACAGAGCTCCAACACTGTAACCCCAACTTTTCCCCCTTTAAAATAAGGCGCTCAGAGGCACATACCATGCCTTGAGCCTGAATTGTACTTTCAGAACCTCCAGAAGCACAACTGATGTTCAAAACAAGATGTTTGCTCCTCATGCATGATTTTTAAAGCAAAAGTGCAGAGGGTCCCCTCCCCCCCCCCTACTGCAATATTGCCAATGACTGTGGCAAATCCGGTGGAGGGTGGAGCAGAGCCATAAAAATGAATTGAACACAACATTTAGAGCTTTCCTGAGGTAGGCCAGCAAATGACACCCTGCATACCTGTCAACCCGCGGCTCTGGAAAAACGGGACCTGCGCACATCGCTTGTGTGCAGGTTGCGTTCCACGCATGCGTGGAAAGGTTTTACCCCTTCCACACATGTGCGGAAGCGCTACGCTGCTTGTGCAGCCCTTACGCAAGCGACGTAGCACTTCCGCGCATGCATGGAAGTGGTAAAACCCTTCCGCGCATGCGCGGAAAGCATTTCCCCCGCTGCCAAATTACGGGGTTTTGGCAGCGGGGGCCGGGTTATGACGTCAATCAACGTCAATTTACGGGGTAATCCCAGCCAAATCGGGAAGGTTGACAGGTATGTCTCCTTGTCCAAGTCAAGTAGCATCGTACACCAAGTCAGATGACACTGCTGTTGCACCTGAGGTAGAAAATCCTATAAGCACTTCTGCCCATCCTTCTAAAACAAAATACAGTACAACAGCAAATTTAGTAGATAGCATTTGGCTACCCCAGCATGACAAACAATGTCTGCTCCCAGAGGTGGTTGCCCCAGTCAGACTCATGATAGGGCTACCCCGGCCTCTCCTGTTGGCAGACCAAGGGACCATAAGAGTCCATTGATTTTTGTTCATCCCTGTGCCTATGTTCCACTGGACGCTGCTCTTGGCACTTCTGTTTGCCCTGTTGATGGGATTTCTGTACCACAAGTAACAGCAGATCTTGATTAATCCCTGCTGTCACTTGCTGGGGAGGCCTCCCACTGGTGAACATGTTCTTAACCACCTCCTTTTGCCAGATGCCACAAAAGCCCATTACTGCTATCCCATAATCTCTTGCTCTTTCTTTGCTGAATGATGGGAGTAATTGGTCCTTGTCCTCACTTTTAGCAAAGCCTCTTTGTGTCCAGGCAGCCTTTTCTTACTTCTTCTCTCTGTGGCAGTTTTGTAACAAGTACTGCAGGTGTGGGGTAACAATGGTAACCCTTCCAGAGAGTGTAGATTTGGGGTAGGAGACAGACAGATTGCCTTTACATGCCAAACTGAACTGGGGCGTCGCTTTTCCAGTTGAAATGAATGTGAGCCATGCTCTTCTTGGTAGACAGGAAAGGTGATGGTTTTATTTACCACCTCTAGCACCAAAATATGTTTGGATTTCTCATTGACCTCACAATATCCAGGTGACTTCAACTTTGAAGTAGAAGATGTTGGAAATAGAGCATTACTCTCATGAGCAAGTACCCAGAACCTGGTGGAGGAACCAATGGGCATATAGGTAATCAGATGGGGTTGAATGCATTTTCCTGCTCTTCCCTCTTCTAAACTATATGCAGATTGTTAATATTTGGCTTTCTTCTTTCATTCTCCTTCTGCTGAGGCCAGTTTCTCTTTGTTCATCTTCTAGATGAAGAATCAAAGTCAAAAGCATTTATTGCTCAATCAACAAATCATTGCAATATTAAAAACAATACAGTTTTAGTAAAAATATTAGAATAAAAACAATCACAGAATTGGTGCATCAAAACTATTCATGCCAAGGATACCCAACAATCCATATAGTAAAATAGAAAAATAATATAAATATGTAATAATAAAAACTATAAAATACTGTATGTATCTAATCTTTACAACAATTAAACTAGAGCACCCTACAACAATAATATAGCATTTAAAACCTTTAACATACCATAGGCTTAAAATTATGCCTCTGAATCATAATAACAGTTCACACACATAGAGTTCAGATGCTTAGTTCTACATATATTGGCTTTGACGGCAAATATTACAACTCTTTATGTTATATATGCATTAGATGCTTGTATCAAGTAGCTCAATTTCTCTGTGATTCCCCTATATTTCACTTTCTTTAAAAGGGACTGTAAGTATTTCTGTTATGTTGTTATTTCTAGTGACTAGTTTCCATAGTGTTTATTTCTTGGCGGTCACAACCTCATCATGTGATCATTGCAGTTGTTTGGTATAAATCGTTCTCACAGAAAAAACTTGTGCATCAGTTTCTTAAGCTGGCTATTTGGAGCAAAATTAATTTACTGCCATACTTTTGCACTTGATGTTATACATATTTGATTATACAGTACTCATGTAATAATAAGTGAGGGGTTTACTTCTGGGAGCTGCCCCTTTTTTGGTTACAAACTACCTATGCAGCTCTTCCAAATGCAACTCATGAAAATCCAGCTCATCCTTGAAATTTTTATGCTTTTTTAAATAAAAGATTTAGATGTTTTAAAGAAGAAAGAGTAGAACTAGTGCCTTAAGGACAGCCATGTTACAGTACCTATATATTAGTTACTGTAGAATACTAATTTTGGCACTCCAGGGTTTGATCGGGACATGAAAGAAGACTCTAGAATAGAACACATTTGAAAACTCCATGCTTTCCCATTAGCACCAGGCTGGTCACTGTTGACTGAAACGTGCTGGGCAAGATGGCATGTGGTTTTAACCATATGTATATTCTTATTCTTATTCCATGTCTAGGCCAGACGTCAAACTGCCAAAATGAAGTCACCTTTGGGTGAGTTCATTCTGCAGTTCTTTTCGCCTGACCTAGTGTGAGAAAGATTAGCCAGCAACACAAGGTTGTCATTAGCAGGATGTGCCCGATTGTGGTTCAAAAATATATATGTACCCCATATATATATTTATATTTATATGCAAATGCATATGTGGTCCCCTCTCAAAAAGGAATCAAGGAAGAGTCTTTTCAGAACATCAATGAACCTTGAATGAACAGCAGAGAATGCCAGGATAATATGGAAGGGAATACCTACCCACCTCTTTAAAAATGGATGAAACCCCAAGGAAGTCTAGCCCTTGGCTACATAGAGAACTGGGTTACAGTACTTAACAGCCTGTGGTCTGGAGTTAAGCAGGACTAAAGTACAGTAACACTTAAGAAAATGAGGAGTTTTGCGCTGATGCAACCCTTTGCAAGTGCAGAGGAGAACAGGCAGCTTTAAACCTATGTCAGGACACTCTATGCCCCTCAACATCTACAATGGAAGACTTGATGTTAGTTAATCCAAATGCTCTTGATGTTGCTCATTATTGGGAGAAAACTGATATTCGCCCACCCACATCTAGAATCCTGGCTATGGCCCTGCATGGAAGTGCCATTGTTACTTGCTGAAATTAATCACTACCTGGTGTGAGGTGATCCTGTTTTTCCAGTGCCAGTATATTATAGTTTACCCACCATGAAATTTTTATTTCTATTGTTTAAGTGCAACTTTGATAGAAGGTGAGGAGAGAGAATGCATATTTTAAAAATGAATATGCTTTTGTTTTACCATAAAATCTTGTGTGTGTGAAATCCTCATGAAAGGAAGCACATGCTGCAGGCTTGTTTGTTAACTAATGCAGCGCATTGGATGTGTTCACCTTCTCCTTTCTAGTTCACTGTGCCTCTCTATCTGAGATCCTGCTCTCTAATATTCTGCTATCTGTTTCAGGGCCATGTAATGCTACTGCTGCTTCTATTGGATGTCTCATCTCATTGGTGCTGTGGACACTTCCGCCACACCATCTTTTCCCCTTTCAATGTCTACTTCTGACCCTCCTTCTTCTAGGATGTCGCAGGGTGGAGCAGTCATGTGTTTCCCTCCTGAGGGAGACTATGCTGTGTCACCACCAAACTTTACCCGGGAACGGGAGAACAGACCATGGCCATCACCTTCCAAGAATGTTGACCCTGCTGCCTTTAGCCCCCAGCGATGCCTCACACCCAATCTCAACGCTGGCAGGATTCACCTTCTCCGCAAGGGACTGACTCCAGAAACCAGGCGATCCCAGTTGGGCATGTATAATAGCACTGGCTCCCTCGTTCGGAAGGTTACAGAAGCAGGTTACCTTGGAAATGGTGGCTGTCCTGGTTCAGGGAGAGTGACAGCTCCATGTACCCCACTCAGAAGCAGGCCTCCACATTCCCTCTGCTCACCAGGCAGCCGTGCACCCTTGGTGGCCCCTGTCTCTGATGGCCAAAGCTCAGTGGTGACCTTCCGCTTTATTGAGAAGGCCAGTGTGAAAACATTAAATGGCCTCCCTCTGGTAGAGTCCACAAGGAAGAGTGGGCTCAGCAGGAGCCTGGAGTGTGGGGAGGCCCAGCATTTTGGCTCCAGCAAGCAAGGAAGTTGTTACTCCAGTGTTGAAAATCAGCATTCTTCGCAGCACAAGGTCAAAGTGTCTTTAGAGCCCAACCCTGTAGAAGCCAAGCCGAGCTTTGGAGAAAAGGCAAAGCAGTACAGTTTGTCCTGCACTGGCTCTACAAGTGAACAGACTCCACTGACACTCAGCAGTAAAGGGCGGGAGCATCTCGGCCAGAAACTAAAGCTTGAAACATCTGCTTCTGACCCTCTTCTGGCGGGAAACCATTTTCTATTAGGTACACAGTCCTCACTAAGCCTGGGCGATGGAAGCCCACATCCACTCAACGCCAACTGCCTTTCTAGCTCCCTCAGCAACGGGATGAGCAAACCTTCGAATGACATCTCATTGCTTCGGAGAGGCCCACAAAGTGGGGAGTCACAATATCAGGTACTTCATAGTTAAACCAATAATTTTGTCACTAGGAATTGTGTCTCTGCTTATTTCTCATATGGCCATTAAGTTGGGCGGTCCTCTCCAATAAAGATCTCTCTGTTTTCAGCAGGGAAACCTGTGGACATATTCCCGAGAGAGCTCTGCCCATGCCCAGCGCATAGCCAAGGCTAAGTGGGAATTCTTCTATGGTTTACTGGACTCTTCTGGAACAGGTAATAGTCTCACTTTCTGGTATTGGTAAGAATTTAGGGTTTACTACCTGAGAATTGTGTTCCAAAGTTCTGCCCAATATGGGCAATGCAACTTTAGCTGTGTGTTAGGAAAGAGAAGAACCACTTTAATCTAAAATGTTCAGTTCCATTCCACACTTTAATGGGCTCTTGGTGGCAGGGGAGAACTATCAGCAGAGCTGATTTTTCATTGTTTCCTCTCTCTTCTGGTTGGGCTTTCTAAAAAAAATCAGCTCCCTTACTTTCCCAGTTAACGTAGTTGTGGGATTAGACAAATTTTGTGACACCTCTTCATTTGCTCTCTGTGTTGAGGGTATGGTGGAAAGATAAGAGGCTCTAAAGCAGTGGTTCCCATGCCCCACAGGAGGGCTTCAATTCCCAGAAGCCTAAGTGAGTACATTGGCTGAGTAGTGCTTTGGGGAATTGACTTAGGCTTCTGGGAATTGAAGTCCAAAAACCAAAAGTTGGGAAACACTACAGTTGGGAAGCTCTACAGTCATGTCCTCTCCCTCCTGTCAAACTCCAAAAGACAACTCTTCTCCCTTCTTTAGAAAATCAAAAAGTTTCCAACCTTACAAGGTGAACAGAGTTTCCAACCTCCACAAAAATTGAACAGATTTTGGAGAAAAAGCAAATGCTTGGCTATTATTAATTGCTTGACACTGATATATGCTGTACCCTATAGAAAAGATAGAGAAGCATATTTACACATTTGGACATGGCTAATAGAATTTTCCATTATTCAGGTAAAAAGAGAAAGAACATTAAGTTTAGTGGATTGAAATTGAGACACATTGAAGCCTTTATGACCATTTATTGTAATTCACTAACTGTTGCAATTTAATACTTAATGAATTAATGAAAAAATCTTTTGATGTGTTGGCACATTTTACAGAGTATTTTGCTTTTCTTTTTAAAAAATTTATTAAATTTTAGTAACCTTAAAACAAATAAACATATAACATCACAATCTTAACCTATAAAACCAAGTGTTAACCGTTGGAACTGGCTATAGGTTGCTATGCCTCACCCTACTTGCCTGCACTCACCCTTCGTGCAGACGGCCGATCTGGGTCCGCAGGTCAACAAAGGATTGAGAAAACCGGCAGTGGGGCACAAACGTGAAAAAAGGGAAACAACTTCCTTTCCCAACATTCCTTGCGCCGTGCCGCACCAGAGCCAATCAGGCTGAGAGGCTCTCGCACGGCACGGCACAAGGAACGTTCGGAAACGCACCGCAGCCAATCAAAAGAAAACCATTTTAAAAACCGCAGCACAAACACAAAGCACAAACCCATAACTACAAGCCCCAGCGTCCTGTGCGCCATGAGCATGCAGAACGCTGAGGAAGCCAGCGCCCAAAAAATAAAACAAAAACAAAAACACCGGGAGAGCAAGTCCGACAAGCCGCGGGAACCAAAGCCTCCCTCCCGAACGGCGCCTAAAGCTCCTAATCGGAGTTTCCCCTTTAATATCACTGGGTGGGGGCGGGGGTGTTGTGCTCCCCCTCTCTACTGGCTCCCCTGGGGTTGAGAGGGTTGGGGGGACCAAAGGAGCCTGTCTCCCCAACCCTCCTGACCCCAGGGGACCCGGCAGAGAGGGGATTCCCCTTCCACACACACATACACACACCACATATTAAAGAGAAGAAACCAAGCGGTTACTTCTCTTTAAAAATGGAGTTGGGGGGGAATCCCCCTCTCCGATGGCTCTCCTGGGTCTGGAAGGTTGGGGGAGACAGACCCATTTTCTCAACCCAACCCTCCCAAACCCAAGGAAGCCAGCGGAGAGGGGGATCACAACCCCCCCCGATATTAAAGGGGAATCCCCAATTGAGATTTCCCTTTTAATATCAGAGGGTAGCCTGGATTTGATCCCCTCTCCTGGGTCCCATGAGTCTGGAAGGTTTGGGGGGACCAAAGGAGCCTGTCCCCCAAAGCCTTCCAGAGCCAGGGGAGACGGCAGAGAGGGGATTCCCCCCCCCCCCGTAGGACACCAAAAAACACAAAAACAAACAATCAAAAACATTCAAAAATACACAAAAACAAACAAAAATAACACCAAAAAAGTTAACAACAACAAACATTTCCAAACACACCCAGCACCCAGCCAAACACCACAAAATCCAAACACCACCACCACCCCAAATAAAGAAAAACAGCCAACTCACCACCAGACGACCTCACACAACAACTACTGGAAAAGAAATGAATAAAGAAAGAGACTACTTACTGGAAGAAGCTCCACCCAGAGGCCACGAGAGAAAAAACAGTCAAAATACAAGATAACCCCTACCAGCAGCACTTGCTGCCCACAATAATAATAAAAAATCAAAAAGACACAATAGCCCCACACAAAAGGCCCCAAGAGTTTTTCGAAAAAGTATATCATCCTTTATTCTTTTTTTCATCCACAAAACCAAAACACCAAACAAAACTCATCACAGTTTATAACAGGCCATCCCAAAAAAATTGTATAAATAACAATTTTAAAAATTTCAATTATAGACTAACCTCTTCTTTACAGACATTAACAACAACAACAACAAAAACTTTCCAACACCATTTAAAACAGCCCGGCAAAGCCGGGCAACCTTTGCTAGTACACTATATAAATGAAACAAAGAAAAATTACATTACAATACAATATATTATTAAGGCAAAGAAAAAATACATAAAGGAAAAAAGATATAATAAAGTAAACACATAAAGGGGAAAAATAAAAATAAAAATAAATGGGTATTACTTTCTTCATCATGTTATTGTATTTCTCTCATTCTAATACATGTTTAAATATGCATATATTCGTATATTACTATTTTTATTTACCAATAATTCCCTTGTTACCCATACACTAAAAAAACTAAAACAAAACAAAATATATCATCCCGTGGTATATACATAGCCCTGGAGATTGCAGTTTTGTCACAACTCTATATTACCGAAAAACCCATGTGGTCTGGTACTGGCTTACCTCCTTTATCTTTCACCAAAGCATGTTCAACAAATGGTCTCCATATTTCCCAAAACATATTCTCCTTAATTATATCTTACTTTTTATTCAACTCCCATGTAAGTTTGTCTTTTAACGCAATTTCCCACATTTCTTTATACCATTCCTCCAATGTTAGCACAGAATCATTTTTCCAGTTTCTTGCAATACATTGACTTGCTACAGTTAACATTATAGATAACAGATCTTTTTTATTTGAGTCTATATTCATATTAGCTACTTCTGTCAATAAGGCGATACTTGACTCCAACTTCAAATCAAAATTCAACATTTTGATATCTCTTTCTCTATTTTGACCCAAAAAGCCATAGTCCCATCAGTGAAAGAGGTACATCTTACTGGGACCAGGAAAAGAGCCTTTTCCGTATCTGCCCCAGCCCTGTGGAACCTCTTACCACCTGAGTTGCGTCTCCAGACGGAACTACTCCCCTTTAGAAAGATGCTGAAGACATGGCTCTTCCAGCAGGTTTGGGGCATGCTTGACTCTACCAGTCAAGCCCGGTGGCTGATTTAGCCTCTGTGAGGGGCTGCCCCCTGGCTTGGTTATTTTGTTTTAATGGGGGTAGGGTGGGGGTGGGTTGTTTGTTAATGATGATCTGTTTGTGTTTTTAATGCTGGTTTTAACTGGGGCTGTTAGATCTGTTTTAACTATTGTTGCTTAATTGTTTTTATTGTATTTTTTGTTATGTTGTTAGCCGCCCTGAGTGGTGTACCCACCAGGAGGGCAGGATATAAATGTGCAGAAATAAATAAACAAATAAATAAATAAATATTCACTTTACAACTCCACCACATATGCTCATATGCCCCCAGGTTATCTTTACATCTCCAACAATTTCTGGTTCTTGTATTATCCATTTGATGCAACCGAACTGGGGTCAAGTACCACCTCCATAACATTTTATAATTATGTTCTTTTTTATTTTTTATTTTTTTAAAAAAAATTATTTTAAAAGTAATACAAAATGCTTATAAAAGAAAGGGAAAAATCCACATACAATACAAAAATGAAACAAGAGCATAGAAAAATATGAATATAGGGTAGCCATATATACTGAAAGTATAAGGATAAAGGTAGAAAGCTTTAAATTACCATTTTCCACAATTCATGTCCTCAGCCCAATAATAATTATCAATAGAATAATGAGTGAATAAACCAACTAATTTCAATCTACCTTATCTTATTTATCTTTATATTAACTCTCCTTTCTAGACCATCTCAAAATATTCAAAACAGAAATTACCATTACACCATATGTGACTATACATTGCCCTAGAGAATGTGGTGTCCTTTATTCATCACTATTTCCAAAAACTATGATGGTCCTGTACTGGCTTGCTTCGGTCACCCCCCTGACCAGCGAACTCCAGCAATAAATGCCAAATTTGCCAAAATCTATTCTCTTTTACTATACCCTTTTTTATGTTCAGCTCCCATGTTAGTTTGTCGTTCAAAGCTAACTCCCTCATTTCCCTGTACCAATCTTCTATCCTTAATGTCTGATCACTCTTCCACTTTCTCGCTATACATTGTCTTGCTGTTGTCAAACATATTGAAAGCAATTCTTTTTTATCCTTTCCTAGACTCATGTGTTCTGTGTCAGTCAGCAAAGCTATAGCTGGCCCCAGTTTTATATTTTCCCCAAAAATTCTAGAAATCTCATTTCCTTATGTTCTTTTACCTTAACAGACAGACTTTTCATAATTCTTCTCTTTCATTTATTTCCCAATTTGTCTCTGAAATTTTTGTTTTGCTCCTGTTCCCACATTGTTCTAAGCCCTTTATCACCATTTCACCCTTTCTTATTCTATAAAGTGTCTCTTCAAATTATGTCCTTTCCCTTTCTAAACTGGATTCTTCTTTATATCTAACATTCCACTTGTTTATTAGCAAAACTTGAAGCCAGTTCAAATTCATCTGTTTATACATTTCTGCTCTTTGCTCACTGTTATCACACACCTTTATCCAATCTTTCAGTAGGAACACATCATTTCTAGAAAATATCTCCTTTACCTTCCTATCTATCCTCACTGGAAACATCTTTATATCTTCCACTTCCATAATCGGGGATACGTCTGGAGCCATTTCCCTCCCCCTCCCCCCCAAATTTTTCCAAACCTCCATCATTGCCTTTGTCATCTTATTCTTAGCCTTTATTTTCATGTCTTTATCTTAAAGAATTCCATTACCTAATCGTTGTAGTTCTTTCATCTCAATCTCTTCCCAAATTACCTCACTTTTCGTTAGGATCTTCACAGTATTCATTAATTGAAATGTCCTGTAATAATTCTTTACATTTGGCAATCCCAACCCACCTTCCTTCTGAGATAAGAACCACAAACTCTTTACTATTCTTGGTCTTTTCCCCCCATTACAAATTATTTAACATATTCTGAAAAGCAGCTATTTCTTTCTCCTTAAGTTGGATTGTCAGGGCATCAAACAAAAAATTAATTTTTGATAATAATTTCATTTTATATAATGCAATCCTACCAAACCAAGACAAATTCAACTTACTATATTGTTTTATTTTCTCTTTAATTTCATTTTTTTGTCTCTCATAGTTCAACTTTTAAAGGTCATCTATTTTATTTGAAATATTTATTCCCAAATAAAGGTATTCCCAAATATTTCCCACAACACTTAACCTGTATGTTATGTTGTATGTTTCCTTTATTTTCTTCTGTTCTTCTTCCCCTATATTGCAGAACATTGCTTCAGACTTTCCCCAATTTACTTTCAACCCTGTCATTTCCTCAAATTCATTAAGATGTATCTGAACCCATTCTAAAATGTTTGTAGGATTTTTCATTATAACCAATGTGTCATCTACATACAGACTAATTTTTATGCCTTCTATCCCCACAATTTTTTTATCTTCCCTTATAGCTCTCGCCAACAATCCCATGGCCTTGTCTAGTTTTTTGCTTTTCTATACAGTAGATACTTTGTTCTTACTATCCCAGGAGTTCTGAGATTTTTACACACTCTTCAGATCCTCATGTATGAAGTAGTAGACTGTATAAAAGAGATTGTAAGAACCTCTGCACTGTTCTACTGTGTAGCAGATGATTGGTATTGGAGTATTAACTGCATAGGAAGTAATGTAGGTTTTGAGGGTGTTAGTTTGTTCAACTTTCGTATAGCACTTTATCTTCAGGCTCCATCAAAAATGATTGTAATGATGCTTATTAGCTGGCATTAATCTTTTCGGAGTATAGAAAAGGCAATGCTTCACCCCAGCCTTCCTTCAGCAATTTTCTTCCTTTAAAAAAAAAATATTTTCCTGCTTTTCTTTTAGCTTTACTGGGAGGCACTATTTGTGAAGCATAAATAAAGGTGTATGTATGGGATGATGATGTTTTTGTGGATATGTGTTTACATTAAGGGAAGGAAGAAAAGCATTATCTTTTAAGAAATTTTTAAGGATCCTTCTCTCATTTTGTTTCTGGGTTTTGTTTTGTTTTTGTGATTTGGCATCTCTATTTTCCAGGGATATCTCCTCAGAATGTACCTGACCCACCACCTCAGATCCACCAGAAATCCAATCAGCCAGTGCAACCAAATCCAGATTGGCCAAAGCACAACTCGTGCCATGTAGAAGTAGAGATTGAGATGGTTCCACCCGGCAGTACAAAGTCTGGGAACTGTGAAACTGGAATTATCCGCAGAACAGTGAAATATTCAGAAACTGACTTAGACTCTGTCCCCTTGAGGTGCTACCATGAAACCAACATTGATGACATTTTGGCTGAGAAGGAGGACGTGGATTCAGCCATTGAGAGCCAGAAAGATAGTGAGAGCAATCCAAGTTTCAGCAGAACCTTTGGGAAAGGAAACACTGCTCCAGGGGATCTCATCATTCAGCACACCCAGGAGAAGGACAGCAAGTACTTGGAAAATAAAATACAGGACAATGAAGATGATGAGGTATTCGAAAATACACAGCAGCAGCAAGAAAGGTAAGGGTTTATCTCAGAACTAGTTGTCATGCTCCTGTTATTCTTGAATAGAGCCTTGGCCTACAAGTTAGTGGGAACACACCTGAATTGACTCCCTGAAGATAAGCAATCCTGGATTTAGCTTGCCTTCTTACAGATCCTGACCTTAGTCAAGCAGTTAGAAAGGTATCGGATAGAAAATTAAACAACTCCAGTCCTTAATTGAAAATGATGTTGAATTTTAGCAAAAGTTGGTTACAATTCAGAGTTTCAGGAAGCAAAAATAATTCTAGGCAAATGTAACTTCAGTCCATAAAGCACATTGGAAACAATGAAAACCTTTCTAAGTTTGGAATTTGGAAGCCCTAAAGGCCTCCCCCTCTAGTTCAAAACACTATGTGATTGCTGAATTCAAAGAACCCCACAGAACCGTTTACGAAGCATGGTGAAAAGAACAAAAGGCAAAAGGGCTATCCTCTCTCCTCCCTTCCTTTTTATCTCCTCCAACAAATTCTACCCTCTTGACCTTCCTCTGAAGTATTCCTGCCAATCACTACACAGTACTACAATATCCATCGAAATTTAGGTTTCGTTTCTCCCAGAACATGAGGTCAGATTGTTATGGCTAAAACCCAATACTTGCCCAGTAACAACCCAGAATGCATCACTGCCACCTCCCTCCAGTGAACAACACACAGAAGTCTTCATTACAGATTCAAAAAACACAAGCCTGCATTTCTAGCACAAGATCATGGATGCTCTTAACACAAAATATATTTTAAACAGTACAAATCCATGACACTAGTAAGTACTTAGCACATTGCTTGAGCAAGCAGTGTTGCATCTCTTGGTGTTGCTTTTTTACAGATATCCAAGTAACGATAGAAGCAGGACATGCTGGCTTCAGGATACTCAGGTCATGCATGGCATCCTAAGAGTTAATAAAACAGGAGTGAGTCGAATGAATAGTTATTTGTCAGCTGCAGGAAGCATACAATTATGGTCTTGGTTACACTGAAAAGCTGTCAATAATCCTGTATATGACTTACTTATCTTGATGTGCTGGCTTAGCATAGTAAATTGCAGTAGAATCAGACTGTAGAATCATTGAATAAGTGAGGATTGATTGAATGAATACCTCCTTAACTTCAGTTGATTCGAATTTATCTACTCTACTTGCAACTTACTATGCTGAAGTATTGCTGTGGCTACACAAGCAGCATGGAGTGGACCGTGGTGGGCCTCTTTGGAACAGTTGGACTTTATTAGACTGATCTAATCAGGCCTGACCATTCACATGGAAATGGTTCCTACCAATATTGTGAAGTGGCTTAATAAGTGACCCACTTCTAGATATTGGCAAATTAATCACTTGCTCTGCTCAAAAGAGGAAAAGAATATTCTTTGTTTATATCTGACATGGTATCATATCAGATAATAGTAGTAAACAGTCAAAAAATTAATTCTCCCTGTCCTCTGCAGAGCAGGGGAAGTGACTTATTTGCCAATGTCCGAAAGCCACTTCATGATACTGTACTGGCATAATCAAACAGGGCCTGCTTTGGACCTGTTCCAGTGACCTTACATACTGGAACCAATAAAAATAGGAGCAATCCTTCTCATTCAAGAAAAATAGAAGCCCTGTGACAGGGGCCAGAAAGTTGTCAGTAGAAATGCTCTAGTCTAGGCGTAGGCTGATGCATTCCTGCAAATACATTGTCTGATCTCTGTCCTTAAGAGAACATTAGCATGTCCCTGCAATGCTCCAAACATCAGACTAAACAGCCTGTGTAGTAAGCCTCTCATTCACAACTAGAATAGGTCCATTTGATTCTTTGGAATGTATAGGGCAGTCATATTGAACCTTTTAGACCGAGTGCCCAAGACGGAGGAGGCAGCATGCGGGCAGGCACCATGTGTGCCCACACACGCATGTGACGTTGCTGATGTGCCTCTGGAAATGTCATGTGGGTGCATGCATATGTATGCTGCTTGAGACATGCTGGTGATGTCACATGGGTGCATGAGTGCACACACACACCATGGGTGCACACGTCCCACACATGTGCCTCCACCTCCTAGGAGGGGTGGGTGGGGCTGTCAGGTTGCCTCACTTTGTTCCATCTGCTGCCACCTCTCAGGTGGGATTCTAGCCTCCCCTCTCACCTCCCCATTGGCGGAGGGAGAGGGATGGGTGGGTGGGGAAGTGGCACTGCCATTGGCATTGCGAGGCGAGGCTTCCCCGCAACATCGTGCATTCGCACAGAGAGGGCTCTGCATGCCACCTCTGGCACACATGTCATAGGTTTGCCTACACTGGTATAGGAGATTTGGCTTACCAAATCTACACTGATTCAATGGGCCTACCCTAGTGAAACACTAGGCAACAGGATTTCAACCTGTAGTTGGGTTTAGTCCAGAATATTTCACTATAGTAGAGGAAAGTATGACTCATAAATGTCTCTCTTACAGATTTTTTTTTTTACTTTGAGGATGAATTGGACTAGATACCTCTTCAAACCAAGGACTCTCCTCTGTAGAGTAGGATACAGGACCAATTAATTTTATGCTCAGGGAAAGATTTCAAAAATAAGATCCTTTTCAGTTAGGAGAAGCTACAGAGGCACCTTGCCTGGCAAATGCTCATTGATAGGAGAATTTCAGAGCATGGAGGCCACAGGGAAAAACCTATCCCATATCTCAGTTAGTATCACCTCTATAAATGAATAAACACAACCACAGCTCTCAAAACATGAGATAAATAAGAGAGAATGTTATATTTAAAGTATACAAGATCCAGTACTAGGACCGGAAGTAAATTTGATCTCCAAGGTTTCAATTTTACTGAATGCTAGTCAGAATCCTATTCATGTTCACATTATCGTCAACTGCAACTTGTATCCAAGAATGCATTTTTCCCTGAAGCAGGAAAAATGTCATTGGCATGAATTTGTTTAAGGTGGATCTCAGCTTGCAATGAAGGGACCCACACACTATGATCATGGAGCTATCTCCTGTGGCACACATGAAATGAGATATGCAAGATTTAACACCAGGACTGCAATGGACTGCTACAGCTTTGAGGATATGGACAAGATGCGCCTTCACAGCCAGTCCATCTGGCATGGCCTCTTCTGCCTCTATGACTGCTGGGAATCAGACTTTCACCTCTGCTCATTTTGCTGTTGGGCCCAATATGATGGTTTCCAGTAGCATAGTGGGATATCCAGCCAGACTGTTCACATATAGTTTTCATAACTTGTTGCAGCTAATTAAGGCTAATTGACAGAGTGCTAGAGTCTGTGTTTCTGCCTAGTAATATTCTCCATTGTTTAACTGAAATGTGCCCCAGCACCTTGTCAATTAGCTTCACTTAGATGTGACAAGTTGCACAGACCATATCTAAAACTGTAATAGAATTTTGGCCATTAACAGTGTACATATTTTAAGTTTAGAGCCTTCTTCTTAGTACTTTCTAATGCACCCATCACCACCACTACAGTATATTGGGCAGGGAGGCTCTTCATTGCTTCTTCAGCAATAAAGTTTTATGGGGCTGGCATGCTAACTTGATGCACCACCCTCCTTCTTTCTTTCTCATCCAGGCTTGGGACCAGCAATGGTGGAGTTAAGTTTAGAGTACAGTGAAAAATATTCATAATCTCAAACTCTTAAATTATGTCAATAAAAAGCCAGCCACTAGTATTTTAGTAGTTTCAAAACCATCTGTGTATTTTATTTGGAGGGTAGAGTTTGTTTTTGTTTCTTTATTTACATTTTTAAAATCAATTTGAAGAAATACTTGCTTATATATACTTCTGTTTGTCCCTTGTGGGATCCAAGGTGGTTTAGTAAATGTAAAGGTTTCCCTTGCTCGAAAGCCAGTCGTATCCGACTCTAGGGTGCAGTGCTCATCTCTGTTTCTAAGCCGAAGAGCCAGCGCTGTCTGCTTCTGCAGACGTTTCCGTGGTCATGTAGCAGGCATGACTAGACACCGGAGCGCACGGAGCGCTGTTACCTTCCCACCGAAGTGGTCCCTATTTATCTACTTTCAATTTCTTGCTTTCGAACTGCTAGGTTGGCAGGAGCTGGGACGTAAACGGGAGCTCATTTCCGTCCTGCAGTACTCGGGAATCAAACTGCTGACTTTCCGCTTCCCAGTCAGCATCTTAGCCACTTGAGCCACTGCAATATCCATTAAAATTAGGTTTAACTAAAAAAATATACGATAAATTATAATATTAAAACAGTTCTAAACAAGTTGCCAGATGTAAAATATACACAATTAATACAATTAAAAATAATTTAAAACCAGTTTGTCCATTATTATGTGCCATCAAATAATAATCATTGATTAATAATTTCATGTCAGAGATTACTTTGGGTTGAAAGGATTTTTAGGTAATGCCCAAATGAGGCTTCTTTCATGTCCCCAAGTGCAGCTCTCGGGTATCGAAACCCGACCTTCCAGTCTCCAGATCAGTATTCTTAACCATGAACGAGAGATCTCCAAAATGTCCTGTATTCAACCTCCCTGCTCAGCTCTTGTAAACTCAAGCTTGTGGCTTTCTTCACACATCAATCCACCTCATGTTTGGTCTTCCTCTTTTCTTGCAATTGTCTACTTTTCCCAGCTTTATTGTATTTTCCAAACAGTCTTGCCTTCTCATGATGTGCCCAAAGTAGAAGAGCCTCAGGTCGAGCATTTTTACCTCCAGAAACAGTTCAGGCTTGATCTGCTTTAGAACCTTCTCAATTGTCTTTCTGGCTGTCCAGGGTATCCACAGAGTAATCCTCCAGCACCATTTTTCAAATGAATGGATTTTTTTCCCCCTGTCAGCTTTCTTTACTGTCCATCTTTCACATCCATAATGATGATCAAGAATGATCTTGAATGATATTGATCTTGGTTTCCAGTGACACATTCTTTTATCTAAATCAGTTTAAGCCATGTAAACATGACAGCAATAACAGCAAGCAACACTTGCCATTCAAAGTCCCTGTGGGACTAGATTTCAAATTACGCTGCAGTACATTTAAATTTGCATTCTATGCAGATTACAGTCATATAGATTTACAGGATTTAAGACCCACTTTATAGAGAATACCTTGCAAAAACACTGAATTCTTCCCTGTAGCCCAATTTATGTCCCATGAGTTTGTTCCAGGGCTTGTTGTTCATATGATAATTTAAAATGTAGTTGCTTAAATTCTAATATCAAATTATACTTTAGCAACCATGACCTAGCCAAAAAAAAAACTTGGGTTATTGCTTCTGTCTACATACCAAACAAAAGTCGTGTATTAGGTTCCTATGTATTCTTAATTCATGCATTAACTTTTCAGCAAGGACTAACCTCCATACCCAAACATTAATAAATAATTACACATTAATCTCCTGTCTTTTGACAATGTCCATTCTAGAAGCTATTAATAATAAGAAAAAAGTCAAATCCTTATGTGGGCAGTCTGGTTTTCATTTGTAAATATATTTTAAAATGCTAATTTTAGTGTCAAAAATAGATTAAATTTTATTATTTGGCATATTTCCTCTCTGACCTCTTCCCAAAAATTTTCTACCATACCAGAAGACAAACTCGACATATATGCCTCTTTCACCACATCTCTTCCAACATTCTACATTATTTGTGTTTTTTTAATGCGAGCTAATTTTGTGGATGTTAGATACCACGTATGTAGGAGTTTAATACAGTGGAACTTCGGTTAACAAACAGCTCAGTTAACATAAAAATCACATAACAAAAGGAAATCCATAGAAAATAGTGGCTTGGTTTACAGAATTTTTTCCCAAAAAGGATTAATTGGTTTTCAGTGCATTCCTATGGGAGAATGCATTTTGTTTAAAGTATGTTGGTTTTCAATGCATTCCTATGGGAAATTGCATTCAATGCATTCCTATGGGAAATTGGGATAAATTAATTTTCGCTGTAAGAAATGTCCCATGAATTACGTTAACCAAGGTTCCACTGTAGTGTTCTCCAAAACATTTTCTCAATGCCAGACTTCTCCATATTACTCTTTATTCATTCTCTGTAATCTTCCGTTTAACATATTTTCCTATGCCAGTCTCAAACATACAAATTCTCCCACTATTCTGCCATTTATTATTTCAAAAATGGTCAAAGTAACAATTTTAGATTCATTTTAATAATAATAATAATAATAATAATAATAATAATAATAATAATAATAATAATAATAATAATAATAATAATAATAATAATAATAATAATAATAATAATACAGTAAAACCCCTACTTACGGAAAAAAGTCTGTTCCATAGGCTTTTGCTTAAATCGTTTTTTTATGTAACTCGAAGCAAACCCATAGGGAAATTTTTTTTACGTAACTCGAAGCAAACCCATAGGAAAATTAGTTTTTACCTAACTTGAAGCAAACCCATAGGGAAAAGAATCTTTATGTAACTCGAAGCAAACCCATAAGAAATCATGTAAATCGGGACATGGTTTTAACACAAAATCATTATGTAAGTCGAATTTTATGTAACTCAAGGCATATGTAATTCGGGTTTTACTGTAACAACAACAACAACTTCTTAAATGCATTCAAAGTTTTGATACCATTACTTTTAGGTTAGTTATGAAACACAGCACTTGGTATACTGAAAACTATTATACTTATGAACTATGCTCCAGTTGGTACTTATCCAAGACAAACCTTGTGTAGTTCTAATATAGAGTTCAGTTAAAGAGATGTCAGGCTAGGTTTTCAGTGAGTAGTGAAATAAGATGAAAAGGGCTATTTGAAAATATGGAAAATATGAAGGAACCTTATCTCAGTGCTGGTACCCAGAGGATTTCGGGCTCAACACCTGATCAGACAGTGATATAAGATCGCCTTGGACTACATGAGAAAAGGACGCCTCAGTGGGTTCAATTTTTAAAGCAACCCTTCCATCTACATGAGATCCATCTCAGTTGCTCTAGCCCAGTTTCAAAAATAAACAGTTGCCCTGCTACTGGACTAAATAGACATGGGCTAGTTTGCAATCTCCTGTATCTTATCTGCTCACTGAAAAATGGATCAAACCAGGGTGTGCCACAGACACTCCAACAAGCAAGCTACTGTAAATCACCATCAGATTGTGACTTTGTCTGTCCCAGCTCCTGCCAACCTAGCAATTCAAAAGCAAGAAATTGCAAGTAAATAAATATGTACTACTTCAGTGGGAAAGGTAACAGGGCTATGTGGGCTCCGGTGTCTAGTCATGCATGACACATGGCCATGGATATGTCTGCAAATGTAGACAGCATTGGCTCTTTGCCTACAAACGGAGAAGAGCACCACTCCCCTAGAGTTGGATACGATTGGCTTTCAAACAAGGGAGACGTTTACCTTTTATTGGTCTGAATGAACAGTCTGACCTATGTATGGCTGGAGTGTGTATTTTGGGAGGCAGGGAGACCCAGTTCACTCTTCCCAGTCCATTCTGCCCAGCATTTGAGTCAGTGTTTCCCAACCTTTGGTTTTTGGACTTCAATTCCCAGAAACACAAGTCAGTTCATTGGCGGATCAGTGCTTTTGGGAACTGAAGTCCAAAAGCCAAAGGTTGGGAAATGCTGATCTAACCCATTTACAAGAATGTAGAGAATTCATAGCAAAGGAGATTGTAGTGCTGAGACTGGGAAACAGTAACAGGGATGGATGTTGGAGGAAAATGCCACTCCCAGACCATAACAAAAGGATGGTAGCCATGCAGGTCACGAAAACTCTTCCATTGAAATACTGAAGTACTAGGCAAATGCTGTGTCCCAGTTTTGCTTGCAGTCCAATGATGTAGGTTTCTAATCTCCAGGCAAATTTGAGATTAGATAGAAGACTATTCCCTTGCCACCACTGTTGCAAAATGAAGAAATGAGATTTGTTGCCCACAGGACTGGGTACTGGAGCATTATGCAGAAGGAGGTAACTAATGCAGAGGTCCCCAGGGGAGGAGAATGGGGTTTGAAGCATTTCAAAGATCTTTTTCCTGTTGTGTCTTAGAAACCCAATATTCTAGGAAGCACGACAAACATAAGTCCTTGGGATTGGTTGAGAAATAGATCAAATAAAGAAAGCACTGAGGCCGATGGCCCAGCAGAACTAAATGATACTGTATACCAAAGTACCAGGTCTCTTCTTGACCAGAGCTCATCACAGTGGAGGGAGGCACTGACCCTCAGTGTCACTAATCACAAAGATAATAGGTTATCTGATGAGTAAAGAGACTATTCTCACTCTTGCCCTAAACCAGTGGTGCCCAAACTACAACCCATGGGCCAGGGCCAGCCAGCAGGATGTCATCATCTGGCCCACAGGCCAGATTGCCACCTGTCATAAACTTGGGCATGGGTACCTGGGTGTCACAACCTTGTGGGCCAAAATCAATCCCCCAATCCCACTCTGCCCTCCTGTCGTTTGGTGGCCCAAGCTGAGGCTTTCCGCTCTCCATGCGTTTTACTGCAGGCACGGACCTCCAGCCCAGTTAAGCTATTATTGGGGAAATGGCATTCCCGCTTCCGAGCAGGAATTATGGTAGCAGATATTGTGGCAAAGCAACAGTCCAATCTGTATTGCCACCTCCCATACAACCACGCAAACTCACAGAGAGGGTCCGGCCCAGGGAAAGTGATGTAGCATAAGAAGAAACTTTTACCTTCAAAGCTGGAATGTCCTGGCTAATAAAATTTCCCAGGCCAATGAAAGTGAAAGCAGCCTCCCTTTTAGGATCACGGTAGCAATCTTTATCTCCAAGTTAAATTGTCCCCTTTGAGGAAAACTGCTCCTCAAAGTTATATTGGTGTGAGTGTGTGGCCTTATTGACGGCTCCAAACCTTTTATCTGTTCTCCGTGAAAACTCCCTTCTTCTCAGCAAAGACGCAACTCCATGACTTGTCTTTAGAGATTTTATTGAAGCTTAATATTCATCCATAGTATTCAGGATAAACATGCGAAGAACTGATCTATTCTACTGTAACTTACAAACAAGCTCCTCTCTCTGCTTCTTGGGGTGAGTGGGATCTTAATGTGGGGGGGGGGGGTTAACCATTTCTATTGTGCGGGGTTTTAGATTATGTAAGCCGCCCTGAGTCGGGCTTGCCTGAATGGGTGGCGAACAAGTTGAAAATTTAAATTAAATTAAACTAAACTAAACTAATAAAATAAGAAAAGAGAAAATAGCTAACCTCCATAAAGATCTGGTAGATCACGGGCTTTAATAGCCCTCATGCAAGACTTAGATTGGCATGGTCTCGATTGAGAGTAACATAGGCTCTCACCTACCTTGGGGAAAGGTCCCTTTCGAGGCTCAAAACCTCAGGTCTCAAATACCTTTCTCCACCTCCTCACACCTTCCTCTAGAATGTTAAAGATGTGAAATGACTTAATTTGTTATAACTATTGTCTTGTTCATTCAAATTTTCAGGTGTTATTTGTCACCCTGTTGTCATTCCCGGGATTCCCCTTTCTTGATTGCCATCCTTATTCTCAATGATGTGTTAATGTGTGGAGTGTGTATTGGAATGTTAATGACGTAGATGCTTTGCAGGCGCACCCCCCCAATAACGGACACAGACAACATTGAAAGTGGATAACAGCAAAGGGCCACATTTATTGATTCAATGCCCTAGTCCGAATTATAAATTTGTATTGGTAAAACGACCAATCATAATTCCTAAGGCAAGCAGGCCGAAGTAACACTGGTAAGGTACCACCCCAAAATTGCCAACGGCAATTGGTTACAATGTATCAAATTGTATCAATTTGTTTGTTAACAACAAACAAATTGTTGACCGTAGTCAATAACTAACTCATGACCCCACCCTCTGACGCGTATCCGTGAAATCACAGGGGTGATGCATGCTGGTTAGCAATCATCATCACCCCATCGCCTGATTCGTCGTTGACCGGACAACGTTTAACTACTTTATTCCTGTCTAGTGTTGTCCAGTCAATTGCGAACCTGCCGGATACTTGTGGGTCATACTGTTTACCTTACCAGTGCTACCCGCCACACGGAGGGGCTTCACAGAAGACCTGACGCCCCCCCCCAGACCGTCAGCTCGGTCAACAGGCCTGCTCGCCAGTCACCCAACAGGAGGTCCATACCTCCTCGCGACAGATGGACCCCATCCCCTGCATACAAGTCACAATTTTGCAGACTAATATCGGGGTGATGACTAACCCGTCCCCAAGCCCTGGTGGTGAGAAACCGCGCCACTGCCTTATTGACCGCGCGCCTAGCTCGGTCAAGGGCCAGGAGGTTAACGCCCCCTCTATAAGAGTGGCGCGGAACAATGTCCGACCAAACCAGGGCCGTGGCAGGCCAGACATAATGCAAGTAGGCGAGGTCCTCGCAAATCGCATGCTTGAGCGATAAGCCGGTGACCTGGCCCAAATCATTGCCCCCCAAGTGGATGATTAGAATGTCAGGCGGGTCAGCCCCCAGGCCAGAAAAAAGGAAAGGCCGCAGCTCCCGCCATAACATCCCAGGCTTACCGTGCCATGAGAGACTGGCGTGGTCACCCAGTCCCAGTCGGGGTCCCCACTCTGTCGCCGCAGCGTAACGCGCTGCCCTGAGCACATAGCTGTGGCCCACCAGCCATACTGTCACCGGTGTAATACGACACCCAGGGTCTGTAAGAAAATTGAGAAAAAGGAAGGTAAGGTGACTGGATTGGTACTCATGGCGGGAGTGGGCGCACATAAAACTGAAAACATTGTGAGCCCCACCTCCCCATGCTGCGTATGTCAGCCCCAGAGTACCCAAAAGCAGCTGCAGTAGAGGCTGCGCCAATACGGAACGAATGTGTGCCATAACGGGCACCTGGTAGTCCCACCCTGGTGAGGGCTCTAGCTGTCACCTTCCAAAACTGAAATTTAGTAAGGGGAGACCCATCTTGGTGACAGAAAAACGGGCCATGGTGCCAGCCACGCAGTGCCAGGTATTCCTGTAGGGCACCAACCGGACAGATGTCTGCCAAAGAACACCGTAGCAGTCTTACTCCACTGCCTACGCCATGCTGATCTGTTTTGGAGGAGCGAATCCTCAACTGGGCCCAGTCGTTGGCAACATATACATCTCCGAGTTCCAGTGCCCTACCACTTGCATCCGCCTTAGACAGCATCACGAGTTCGCTGATGCGGAGCGCTCCAAAAAATGCCACCGTTGTGGCTGCATGAAAAAGGGCTGCCTCATAATGATCAAAACAGAGGCCTGGCCAGCCCCGGGCCAACTGGGTAAGAACCCCTGGGGAAATAGGGTGCCGGTCGTCCGGGCAACGCCCGCGCTCGCGCACCCACCCCTCCAAAACGTGTCTCACACGGAAGTCAGAGGTGGTATCCACATGACCCCCTACTTTGGCCATAAAAGCCAACGCCGAGAGCTTGGATGCTATGGTGCGAGGTGCAAGGCCCTGTGCATGCAGGTGAACCATGAACCGCAGAACATGGTCCACCGGGATGGGCCAGGTCTCTGGCCATTGAAATCGAGTAGCAAAAGCCTTATACAAATTGAAAGCTTGTTGATACGCCTTACGCGTGCGTGGCGCTAGTGACAGGCCAATCGCCCGGTTCACCTCTCCTTGCCAATAGTCCACATCTCGTCCGGGAGTGGCGAGGGAAATTCCTCCGCATCCGGGGCCAAGGCGCGGAACCGGGAGATCTGCAGGCGGGACAAAGCGTCAGCAATATCGTTATTAACCCCTGGGACATGCCTGGCCCTGAACATGACGTTGAGGCGCAGGCAGCGCAGCACAAAATGGCGCACTAGGTCCATGACCCTGGGCGATTTAGAAGTCTGTGCATTGACAATGTGCACCACGGCAGCATTGTCGCACCAGAAATGCACCACCGAATTAGCCCACTGTTCGCCCCATAGCATCAAAGCCCCCAGAATGGGGAAAAATTCCAGGTATGTGAGATCCCGCAGGCGACCTGTGCCTGCCCATGCCGGTGGCCACCCACCATAGGCCCACTTCCCATTGAAGTACATCCCATAACCCAGGGATCCTGAGGCATCAGACTGGATCTGGAAATTGGGGGATGCCAGGAGGTCAGACCTCCAAAATGAGACCCCATTAAACTCCCTCAGGAATTGCAACCAGACAAACATGTCTGCCCTGATACCCCGGGTAAGCCTGACTCTGTGGTGGGGCCTGGATAACCCTGCCATGGCGTCGCATAAGCGCCGGGCAAAAGCCCTGCCCGGTGCGACCACCCTGCAGGCAAAATTGAGGTGCCCGTGTAGCACCTGCAGTTCCCTCAGGGATGCCTTACGCTTGGCCAGCAATTCCGAGATAAGGGTCACCATCCTAGACACCTTATCACCCGGTAACCTAGAAGCCTGTACTACTGTATCAATCTCAACCCCCAGGAATACTAGTTTGGTCGACGGGCCCTCGATCTTTTCGGGCGCTAAAGGGACACCCAGTTCCTGCATTAGCGTCTGAAATGTATTGAGGAGACGTGCACACGTGTCCCAGCCCCGTTCACCCCCGAATAAAAAGTCATCCAGGTAATGGGCTACAGACCGGGACCCTGACCTGCGGACGAAAGCCCACTCTAGGAAGGTACTAAAACGCTCGAAAGCCGAGCATGATATGGAGCAGCCAAAAGGCATGGCCTTATCAAAATAATACTCCCCTTTAAATTTAAAACCCAGCAATTCAAAGTCGCCCGGGTGCACCGGCAAGAGGCGAAAAGCTGACTTAATGTCGCACTTGGCCAGCAAGGCACCCGGGCCACACGAGCGCACCATGCGCAGCGCATGGTCGAACGATGTGTACCTGACCGAACAAAGGTCATCAGGTATCGCATCATTGACCGATCGGCCGGCTGGGTAGGACAAATGATGAATAAGGCGAAACTCACCTAGGGACTTTTTAGGAACCAAACCCAATGGTGAAACCTACAGGTTGGGAAAGGGGGGTACGGGAAAAGGTCCGGCGACCCTGCCCGCGTCTAACTCCTTTCTAATGCTGGCCTCGGCTACCTCCTCCCTTCCTCTGAGGGATAAAAGGTTGGGAGCATCCTGAGGAGATCTATCACCCATAAAAGGGATACGAAATCCCTGCTTAAAACCTTGGATAAGGTACTCCCTGTCCTCCCCCCTTGGGCACGATGCGAGCCAGCGCTCCAGCATGTCCACCTTAATTGGGGAGGGGGCCTTTCGGAGAACTAGTTCCATCCGTGGCAGGCTTGCCAGCCCACTGTCCACCCCTCCCTCTGCCTCGCACCCCCCCAGGCTTGGGACAAGCAGAGGCTGCATGGGGACCAGAACATGTGGGACACTCGTGCTTATATCTGCAGTTCTTCCGACTGCAGGAACCATTGGACGAGAAAGTCCAGCACAGCAGGCGGGCTGGAACCCCCTGCCCCGCCATTTGGCGGGTAACCTGCGCTGGAGCTGCTCGCTGGACCGCATGTCCACAATGATACCTATCCCCCGGGGCAGGACGTGTGGGTGTCATATACAAGAGCCACAGTCTCTGACACGGCTCATCCCATCTCATCTCGGGGTGCAGGGGAATCCTCATACGGAATTCCTCATCATACGCTAGCCATGAGGGGCCCGGGAAATCTACCATTGCCCTGTATATGTTGTCCAAATATTGGACCATGGGAATAGCTAGGTCCGGCCGCGCCCTCAAATACACCGCCATGTATATCAAATAAGCGGGGAGCCAGTTAGCCCAGGTACGCGGCGGCTTACGGCGGCGTGCCTGCTCCTTGTCCTTCTCATCCTGACCCTCCCTCTCTTCCTTAGTAGGCTCTCTGTTCAGGAGTGAGAAGATATCCACGTACTCCCCTCGCCATATCTTTTCCCTGGTAGCCTGCGCCAAGTGATCACCCAATGGCAGGGAATACCCTGCCGTCGGCAAAGCCGAAAAGGGGATAGCTGGCCTACCCAAAGGGGCATGAGTTAACCCTGCCACCCCAAGTACGTTCCCAGCAGTGTAAGAACCAATGCCCACCCCAGCGGGCATGGTGGCAGTAGTTGTCGCCGGGTGGGTCGCCAGCGGCGTAGCCCCTGTACCACCCGCGCGAGGCCAAGGCCACTGAAAGGTCCCCCCCATATTGGGAATGTGTGTGGATGTACTCGTTTGCACCATATACTCACACGCTGCACCCCCGCGGGCCGCCCCCAACGGGGGTTCCGGCCCACTGGGGGCGTCGGAGCTCACGACCGATGTAGAGCTCATCACCGGGGCTTGACCCGCGCCAGGTTGCTGGCTGGGGAGCTGCGAGGCAGTGGCCGGAGGCGCGCCACCCGCCTGCAGCAGCTCGACCCTCCCCGCCGGCCGTTGTCCTGCTGCCGATAGCGCCTCCAAAGGTACCCCGAAAGGGGCACCTGCCTGACTGGCACGAGCCAAAGACTCCTCCAAGGCCGAAATACGGGCCAGCAAGGTGTCTACAGTAACCATGGGCAAAGAGCCGGCCGGCCCACTTGACCCTTGCATGGGTACAGGTCCCTGCACCCCATGGCCCAGATATGGCCATTGGCCAGGGCCGAAGCCCGGTAGGGCTGGTGAGGAGACCTGCCAAGGCGGGGCACCAGGCCACCCCCCGAGGCTAGAGGGCCCCGGGAGAGGCTGGGGTCCAGAAGTAGTCGGCCCAACAGGTTGGGCGGAAGGAGGAGCGGTGTCCACCGCTCGCGGGCCGCGGGCCGGAGCGCCCTCCGCGCCCGCACTCTGAACGGGCCAAGGAGCAATAGACCCCAAGCCACTAGCCCCGGCCGGGGATGGCAAAGGTGGCTGTTGAGGAGGCGGCACCACGGTCCTCCGACCTGGGTTGCGTCTCCTAACAGCCCGAGCTGAATTCGCAGCAGCCTTCTTTTTGGAAGGCATCTCGAGCAAAAAGGGAAGCTAGCTAGGCAAAATCGACCCAAAAGGCTTCCCGGCAATACCAACGAGCGACGGAGGCGCAGGGGAAAAAACTTCTCCGCTCCGTCGCTGAGGCAAAATGGCAGCGCGGCTGCCTCGTGGCCACCCCTTTTATAAGGGAGCTGGCCACGCCCCTAACTACCCGGATTCTCTGTCCTGTGGGGGGGGCCGCAAAGGGCGCGGCGGCCATTTTGGCGCCGCGCTTGCATTCTCTGCTAGAGTTAGCCTTTCTCAACCTTAAAGAGAATACAAAACCATAGTGTAATGAATATGAAGTAATTCAAAAAATAATAAGATCCCTTTGGATTTTCATGACACCGCCAACACTGGAAGTGCAGAAATTGCGGCAAAAAAGCACTGAAAAATTCAAGAAATGGTGTGAAAATGTTCTGACCTCTAATCCCTCCTCCATTGGAAGCGGTGAGGGTGGGGAAAAAGCCCGGAAACATGCATTGAATTAATGCAGCAGCGGCGACACTGCCACCACAACCACCAGGAGGAAGCACATGACCAGCCTGCTCAGCTGTTTGAGGGGGCATGGTCAGGCCCCTGGTAGGAAAAGTTTAGGCACCCCTGCCCTAAACCCTAATGCATATCCTAACAAATACATTTGCTATTTTTTTCCCATAGGAAAAACCAACCATCTCATTTGGAAAGGGGTGGGTCGGGCTTCACTGGTGGATTGTGTAGAAATGAGAGCCTGGATGTGTGGTTAGGAGGAATGATGAGCAGTACAGCAGTGTGATGAAGGTCTCTTTCTCTTTCTATTCACTCTCTTCACACAATTCTCCAGGGTCATCAACAGAGAGGCTCAAGAGTTGCTCAAGTCCCCGGTGCCATTCCTCCTAGGGCACAGTCTGTCCAAAGATGGCATGGATTCATTTAGCAAGCATTTTGAGAGCATCATGGAGTCTCATCGAGCCAAAGGGACCTCTTACACCAGCCTGGATTCCATTGATATCCTCTCCTCCCCTGCTCAGACAAACAGTGAAACTTTCTTCACTTTTGATCTCCCTACCCTCACCCCAGCAATACAAGAGCAAATCCGAGATAGTGCCAAGCTCATTGAGCAGAACTTTGCCCCGCAGGCTCATCTAGAACCAGACTCTGGGACCAGCTCTGCCACTGATGTTCCCTGGACTGAGCGGGAAGAAGAACCAAGACGTGGAAGGAAAAGTGGTTTGCAGAGTCCCTGCTATTCAGAGGACAGCTTGGCAATTCCTCTGGCCTCCATCACAAGGTGAGTGAATTAGGCTAACTCCAGATGGGGCATTCGTGAAATAATGTAGTTGGGTGTTTCAGCATTCTAACTGAGCTTCATTATCTCCTTACTCTAGCACTGTAGGACAGAAATGGCTGGACAATTTGGACTGAACAGCCTCTTTTGTAAGGTGTTTCCATTAAGCCAGTAATAAAGGTGGGTAGTGTGAAAGGGACGGCAGTGGCTCAAGTGGCTAAGACGCTGACTGGAAGGTGGCAGGTCAGCAGTTCAATTCCCAAATACTGCAGGACGGAATGAGCTCCCGTCTTTGTCCCAGCTCCTGCCAACCTAGCAGTTCGAAAGCAAGACATTGCAAGTAGATAAATAGGGACCACTTTGGTGGGAAGGTAAACAGCGTTCCATTCACTGTATCTAATCATGCCTGCCACATGACTACAGAAACATCTGCAGAAGCAAACAGTACTGGCTCTTCAGCTATGAAACAGAGATGAGCACTGAACCCTAGAGTTGGATATGACTGGCTTTCGAGCAAGGGTGACCTTTACCTTTACCTTTAGTGTGAAAGAAAGGATTCACATAGACTTTCTTTTTCTACTCCTTGATATGTCAAGCTTTACAAAAAGATCTTTAGAAATTGGAAGGATCCTGTTTTAAAGGGGAGAGTGTGTTATTTGTGGTGCAATAATTAGTTCTGTATAAGTTTTATGCAAGGCTGTTCAGTATTCACAATGAAAAGAGTGATTTCAAATGAAAAAGGTTTTCAGATGAAGAATAAAATTAAAGTTTACTATTTCATAGATTTCAGATTTGTTGACAGTCATAGTCTGCCTAATTTGGAGTTTCCTTGGTGCAGTCGGTTGAACTTAAAAGCCTTTTCCTTTCCTTTTTTCAAAAATGGATGTCACTATCTCTTCATGTGCATGCCAAGAGTTATGGAAAGTCTGTCACTGCATCTGGATTTCTTTTTTTAAACCCTGTCTCTAGAAATAATTCCATACTCTCTGATCACCTAAAGAAGTATTATTTTAAAAAAATAAGGAATACTTTTTTAAGAAATGCAAATTTATTCTGAGCTCATTCTCCATTTTATTTGCACAATAAAAGAAATCCAGCTTCTATGGAAATGAAATTCAGATTTTTAGTTTGGAATTGATTGTATAGCTGATTGTACTACCTTTGGGTTTTGTTTTTGTTTTGGTTCTATGTAAGGTTCCTAAAATAAGTTTTAAAAGGTGATATTTGGTTCATTTGATTCTGAAATTCTCAACTATTACCACTGATGATTTGCTATTGAATGCCTTATACATGACCATCTTGTAAGAGAATCCACAAGCGAAGCCCGGGTGTTTAAAATGAAACATGGTATTAAAAGTTGGAATTGAAGATTTACCAATTACCCTGTGCTGTGTAGAAAATATTGTTGTTTTATTATTACGTTATCTTTTTACAGCGTAACTCTAACAGCTGCTTACTATTTTAGTTACAAGTGTATGGCCTAACTAAAATGGTAAAGAAAGAATATCACATAATTTAATTACGAATTCATACTGTGCCTTGTGTTCTTGTTTCATACCTTGTCGGAGTAATTGTCATTATTTAGTTACCCAAATTATTAATTACTTGAGATTCTGTTTCTAATTTTTGATTATTTAAGAAGAAGCTACATCTGGAGCAAACATCCTTTCTTTGTTTGCATGAATTTTTAAAAACATTAAATTGCCAAGCATGAATAGCTTCAGTCAGGTGGAGGAATTTTAACCTTTTGGGTATGGATGCCACCAAAAAACTACTTCATGAGAGCTGGTAAATGTTGCCGAATAAGGCATTTTCAGTTTGTTGTGTTAGGTTGGGGAGAGATCTCATTCATGTTTTGCTCTGTTCACAGTGCAACATACAATTTTCATTAAAAATTTACTTCCCAGCCCATTTGTGGATTTCACAAGGTGCTCCAGTGAGCAAGTTTAGTATAATCCTGGGTTATGTAGAATAGGAGCATGTATGGTTGGTCCCTGAGAAATGGGAGTTGGGGGACACGGGAATAGTGGAGCTCAGGTATTAATTTTGAAGTAATTAATTACAGTTACAGTTTCAAGGCCTCAAATAATAGTTAGTTAGTGTGAGGCTGCCCACCCAAGCAAGATCAGTCAAAGCCCCCTTCTCCATCATCTTAAGCAGTCAGACAAGATACTTTGCCCGTTCAATGATTTGTGCAACCTTCAAACAATAACTGAGGGGGTTGGAGTGAATTTTCTTCACTCATCCTAATCCCATAGTCTCAATGTCTGTTTTTGACCCAGTGGATCTGCTTCATGCCATTGAATGGCCAGTCTCTTTAGGTGATTGGCTTCCCACAATGGGGACAACAAACAGAAGACTACCCACCAGCGGCCTTCACATCCTTTTTCAGTGAGCCCGCACGCCGCATCAGAGTTTGGACTTTCTCTCCCAGGCCTGCTCAGTGGGATAGCATTCCCCTTATTCCTCAAGCTGGTGTCAGCATTTTCACATTTCTTGCTCAACCCAGCACAACAGTTGTGTGAAGGTTTTGGATTCTGGAGTCTTCCCACCTCACTGATGGGACCCTAAACTGAACAAAGACCCTATCCAAAGTTCTTCCTCATAGATATCTTGCCAGTCTCCTGGATGGAGGAATTGCTCAGGTTCTTCCACTTCCACCAGATATGCCTCGACCAGCTCCTTTGGGGCATTGCCCCATTCTCCTTCTTCCAACTCCTCTTCCTCCTCCTAGACTTCAGGAAAGGGGTCTCCAGTTTCCACCTCTATGCTCACTCTTTCTTTTGTCTCTCCTCCTCCTGCCCCCAAAGTCATCCTTATAAACCTCCATGCCTCCTTAGCTCCACCCTTCCACTCCCTGACATCCCTTCGAACCAAGGGATAATAATAATAATTTCGTGTTGGAAATTATTCTGGGTTGAAAGGATTTTTGCATTCAAGGGATGACAAGGCATACCTGTCAAGTTTTGGGAAATTTCTGTCAAACCTCCGTATTTTACACTCTTTTCCACCGTCATCCCATACTAGTTAGACTACAATTAGACTGGAGTTAGACTGAAGGCCAGCACAGGATCAGCATAGGTGTCCAGTTTCCCGTTTTGACCGGGAAATTTCTCTTATTTGACAGGAATTTCCCGAAACTTGACAGGTATGATGACAAGGGCCTCTATGGGTGAGACTTCTGTTGCCATGATGCTCCTGAGGTCTACAAGAAAGCCAGACATCCAGAGTTCTGGTGATCGGGGGCAATGAACCATTGACTGGGACATCCTTGCTGCCAGTCCTTGTTTCACAGTTAATCACCAGTATTGTCAAAACTTTTTAAAGTGTTCTTAAAGTTCTCTTACTATTTCCCAAAAATAAGTACAGTACTGACAAAAAAAATACCAGTCTGAATGCTTTGAGCCAATGGATTGTGCTCCATAAAGCACTTTCCTCCTATCCATCTTATTACCCACAATGGAGGACACAGAAGACATCTGCCTGGATAATGTGTGGATTGCGAACCTATTAGGGTATCCCCTAGGCAAAAACAAAACCTGTTGGCTGCTTCTTTCACTCCCAAAGCACTCCTGAATTGCTTCCGACTTAACAAGTGGGCAGATAAGAGAGAAGTGATAAGTGATAAGAGAGAAGTGAAGAGAGAAGAGAGAAGTGGTAGGAAATTCGAAGAATCTGTAGGATTGATTTTACTTTGAACTTAGACATTATTTACACTCTTTAGCTGTTGTCATTGTTATATGTATTTCCTATTCAACCTAAGTATCTCTATCTTATTACTAAAATAAACTTGATCCCTGTTCTTGAGAAGAGCCTAGCAGTGGATTGCTTTTCATGAACATTTTGGACACACTTAATTCATGGAGATGTTTTGTCTTAAATCTAGCAACAGCCTTGGAACGAGGGCTGGGGAAACAGCTTAGAAAGGCTTGTTAGAGCTAGTGAAGAGATTGAGTTGTTATATGTACAGAGCTGGTGTCTGTAGTAAACATCTTTACAGTCAGAGTTTAGAGAGGCTTCAGACACAACATGTTAAACATGCGGTCAACAAGTGCCTAGGAAGATAATGAGCCCGTCTTGTCTTTCATCAGCAGAGGACTTGTCCACACAATGGTGTTGTCTCCAATTGTTCTGGGGTTAGTTTGGGTTGCTCTGGTATTTTTGTTGCAGATTTGAATAGATTATCCTGGTATTAGCAGCCACACATGAGGTGGGGTTTTTTGCTCAGTGTACTGGGAGGCACTGGATTGTCCTGGTATCACCTGTCAACACACATCTGGAGTTTCTCCGCAACATCTCATTCTTGACAGAGATTCCTCTTTTTGCCAGTCTTCTCCATCTTCTGTCCATCTACCTCTTTGCAGGCGCACCCCCCAATAAAGGACTCAGACACCAATGAAAGTGGATAACGGCATTGGGCCACATTTATTGATTCATGCCCTAGTCCGAATTATAAATTTCTATTGGTAATTGACCAATCATAATTCTTAAGGCAAGCAGGCCGAAGTAACACTGGTAAGGTACCACCCAAAATTGCCAACGGCAATTGCTACAATGTATCCATTTGTATCAATTTGTTTCTTGACCACAACCAAATTGTTGACCGTAGTCAATATCTAACTAATGACCCCACCCTCTGACGCGTATCCGTAAAATCACGGGGTGATGCATGCTGTCTAGCTATAGCCATCACCCCGTCGCCTAGTTCATCGTTGACCGGACAACATTTAACCAACTTATGCCTGTCTAGTGTTGTCCAGTCAATTGCGAACTTGCCGGATACCTGTGGGTCATAATGTTTACCTTACCAGTGCTACCCGCCACACGGAGGGGCTTCAAAGAAGGCTCGACGCCCCCCCCAGACCGTCAGCTCGGTCGACAGGCCTGCTCGCCAATCACCCAACAGGAGGTCCACACCTCCTCGCGACAGATGGGCCCCATCCCCTGCATACAAGTCATAACTTTGGAGGCTAATAGCGGGGTGACGACTGACCCTCCCCCAAGCCCTGTAGACAAGGAAATGCGCCACTGCCCTATTCACCATGCGTCTAGCACGGTCAAGGGCCAGGAGGTCAACACCCCCTCTGTAGGAATGGCGCGGGACCATGTCCGACCAAACAAGGGTTGTGGCGGGCCAGACGTAATGCAGGTAGGCGAGGCCCTCGCAAATCGCATGTTTCAGCGACAAGCCGGTGACCTGGCCCAAATCATTGCCCCCCAGGTGTATGATCAGAATGTCAGGCGGGTCAGCATTCTGGCCTGAAAAAGGAAAGGCAGCAGCTCCCGCCATAACATCCCGGGCTTACCATGCCATGTGAGACTTGCGTATGCAACAAGTCCCAGTCGGGGTCCCCACTCTGTCGCCGCAGCATAACGCGCTGCCCTGTGCACGTAGCTATGGCCCACCAGCCATACTGTCACCGGTGTAATACGACACCCCGGGTCTGTAAGGAAAAATGAGGGAAAGTAGATAAGGTGACTGGGTTGGTACTCACGGCGGGAGTGGGCGCACATAAAACTGAAAACATTGCGAACCCCACCGTCCCATGCTACGTATGTCAGCCCCTGAGTACCCAAAAGCAGCTGCGGTTGAGGCCGCCCCTATACGAATGAATGAGTGCCATAGCGGGCGCCTGGGAGGCCCACACTGGCCAGCGCTTTGCCCGTCACCTTCCAAAATTGAAATTTAGTAAGGGGAGACCCATCTTGGTGACAGAAAAATGGGCCATGGTGCGTGCCATACAGTGCAAGGAAATCCTGTAGGGCACCAACCGGACAGATGTCTGCCGAGGAACATCGTAGCAGTCTACTCCACTGCCTACGCCGTGCTGATACATTTTAGAGGAGCGTATCCCCAACTGAGCCGAATATTGTTCACTCAGACATCTTCGAGTTCCAGTGCCCTACGACTCGCATCCGCCTTATACAGCATCTCAAGCTCGCCGATGCGGAGCACTCCAAAAAAGGCCACCTTTGTAGCCGCATGAAATGGGCTGCCTCATCTTATCAAAACAGAGGCAAGGCCAGCCCCGGGCCAATTGGGTAAAAACCCCTGGGGAAATCGGGTGGCGGTCGTCCAGGCAACGTCCACGCGCGCGCACCCACCCCTTCAAAACATGTCTCACACGGAAGTGAGTGGTGCTGTCCACGACTTGCATCCGCCTTATACAGCATCTCAAGCTCGCCGATGCGGAGCGCTCCAAAAAAGGCGACCGTTGTAGCCGCATAAAATGGGCTGCCTCATCTTATCAAAACAGAGGCCAGGCCAGCCCCGGGCCAATTGGGTAAAAACCCCTGGGGAAATCGGGTGGCGGTCGTCCGGGCAACGCCCACGCGTGCGCACCCACCCCTCCAAAACATGTCTCACACGGAAGTCAGTGGTGCTGTCCACATGACCTCCCACCTTGGCCATAAAAGCCAACGCTGACAGCTTAGATGCTATGGTGCGAGGTGCAAAGCCCTGGGCATGCAGGTAAACCATGAACCGCAGAACATGGGTTACCGGGATCGGCCAGGTTCCTGGCATTTGGAATTGGGTACTGAATGCTCTGAAAGAATTAAATGCGTGGTGATACACCTTACGCGTGCGTGGCGCTAGTGACAGGCCAATCGCCCGGTTCACCTCTCCTTGCCGATGTTCCATATCCCGTCCGGGAGTGGCGAGAGAAATTCCTCCGCATCCGGGGCCAAGGCACGGAACCGGGAGATCTGCAGGCGGGACAAAGCATCAGCAATATCATTAGTAACCCCTGGGACATGCCTAGCCCTGAAAAGAACGTTGAGGCGCAGGCTGCGCAACGCAAACTGGCGCACTGGGTCCATAACCCTGGGCGATTTAGAGCTCTGTGCATTGACAAAGTGGACAACAGCCGCATTGTCACACCAAAGTGGACAACCGAGTTGGCCTCCTCCTCGCCCCATAGCATCAAAGCACCCAGTATAGGGAAAATCCCAGATACGTGAGACCACGCAGGCGACCCGTGCCTGCCCAGGATGGTGGCCACCCACCATAGGCCCACTTCCAATTGAAGTACATCCCATAACTCAGGGATCCCGGGCATCGGGCTGTATCTTAAAGCAAGGGGAAGCCAGGAGCTCAGACCTCCAAAATGACCCCCCATTGAATCCCTCAGGATCTGTAGCCAGACAAGCACGTCTGCCCTGATACCCCGGGTAAGTCTAACCCTATGGTGGGGCCTGGATAGTCCTGCCATGGCGTCGCACAAGCGCCGCGCAAATGCTCTGCCCGGTGCGACGACCCTGCCAGCGAAATTGAGGTGACCATGTAGCACCAGCAGGTCCCTCGGTAATGCCATGCGCTTGGCCAGCCAGTCCGAGATAAGGGCCACTAGCTTTGACACCTTATCCCGCTGCGACCTAGAAGCCTGTGCTACCGTGTCAATCTCCACCCCCAGGAATACTAGCTGTGGAGGCGGGCCCTCGGTCTTTTCGGGCGCTAAAGGGACACCAAGTTCCTCCATTAGCGTCTGAAATGTGTTGAGGAGACGTGTGGACGTGTCCCAGCCCCGTTCAGCCCCGAATAAAATCATCCAGGGAATGGGCTACAGACCGGGACCCTGATCGGCGAACAAAAGCCCACTCTAGGAAGATGGAGTAACGCTCGAATGCCGAGCCCGAATTGGAACAGCCAAAAGGCATGGCATCAGTGCAATAATATGCTCCCCGGGACGGGGGTGCAGGGACAGGGCCAACGACCCTGCCCGCATGGACCTCCTTATCCTTGCTGGCAGGAGCCACCTCCTCCCTCCCCCTAAGGGATAAAGATTGGGGGCATCCTGAGGGGACCTATCACCCATGAAAGGGATACGTAACCCCTGCCTAAAACCCTGAAGGAGATCTCCGCATCCTCTCCCTTCGGTAACAATGTGAGCCAGCGCTCCAACATGTCCACATTAATTGGGGAGGGAGCCCTTTGGTGAACTAGATCCATCTGCGGCAGTCTTGCCAGCCCCCTGTCCACCCCTCCCTCTGCCCCGCATCCCTCCAGGCCTGGGACAGCCAGAGGCCGCATGGGGGCCAGCACAGGGGGGACACTAATGTCTGTATTTGCCATTCTTCCTATTGCAGGAACCATTGGACGAGAAAGTCCAGCACAGCAGGCGGGCTGAAACCCCCCGCCCCGCCCCCTGGCAGTGGACCTGTGCTGGGGCCGCCCGCTGGACCGCATGTCCACAATGGTATCTCTCCCCGGGCGCGGGGCGCGTGGGCGTCATGTACAAAAGCCACAGCCTCTGGCATGGCTCAACCCACCTAATGTCGGGGTGCCGGGGAATCCGCATATGGAATTACACGTCATAAGCCAACCACGATGGGCCCGGAAAGTCAACCATCGCCCGGTAGATGTTGTCCAAATACTGGACCATCGAAATTGCCAAATCCGGCCGGGCCCTAAGGTACACCGCCATGTATATGAGGTAGGCCGGCAACCAGTCGGCCCACGCACGTGGTGGCTTGCTACGACGTGCCTGCTCCTTATCCTTCTCATCCTGCCCCCCCCCTACTCCTTGGTGGGCCCTCTGTTGAGGAGTGAGAAGGTATCCACGTAATCCCCCCGCCAGATCTTCTCTTTGGTGGTCTGTGCCAAATGGACACCCAGCGGTAAGGAATACCCCGCCGTCAGCAAGGCCGACACGGGCACAACAGGAACTGCTGGCATCTGAAAGGGGGGCCTGTACTAACCCAGCCAACCCCAAAACATTCCCCACAGGGTAGAAAACACCCCCCACCATGGGGCCCTGAGTGGTAGTTGTCGTCGCCAGGTGGGGCGTCAGCGGCTGGACTGCCGCCCCACCCGCGCGAGGCCAGGCCATTGGAAACCCCCCCCAACGTGGCCACGTGTGTAGGTGCACTAGCTTGGACCGCATACTCACGTGCTGCACCCCCGTAGGCCGCCCCCACCGGGGGTTCCGGCCCACTGGGGGCGTCGGAGCTCACAACCGCCGTCGACCTCGTCGATGGGGCCTGACCCGCACCGGTCTGTTGAATGGGGAGCTGCGAGGCAGTGGCCCAGGTCGTGCCACGCGCCTCAAGCAGCTCGACCCGTCCCGTCGCCTGCCGCTGCCCAGCAGACGACGCGTCGAAACGAACCACAAATGGAGACCAAGAGTGGCTAGCCCGGGCCAGGGATGTCTCGAGGGCCGCAACGCGGGCCAATAAGGCTTCCACGCTGACATGGGGCAAAGGACCAGCCGGCCCGCCTACTACAGGCATGGGTACAGGTCCCTGCACCCCGGGGCCCGAATAGGGCAACAACCCCACACCCGGGCCCGTTAGGGCCGATGTAGCAACCTGCCAGGGAAGGGGACCGGACCACCCTCCAAGGCTGGAAGGCCTCGGAGCGAGCTACGCTCTTATAAAGGGAGGCCCAGCGGAATGGGCAACACCATGAGAGGTGTCCACCGCTTGCGGGCCGAGGGCCGCAGCCCCTACTGGCCCCGTGCGTGGGCCACCATCCTCCAGCCAGGGGGAATAGACCCCATTCCACCGGTCCCGGTGGGTGCAAGCAAATGCGGCTGCTGGGGAGGCGCAGCCGCGGTCTTCCAACCCAGATTGCGCCTCCGAACCGCACGAGCCGTGCTCGCAGCCGCCTTCTTCTTCGCGGGCCTCTCAGCCAATCGATGGGAAGCCGAAACGAGAGAATTCAGCAGCCAAAAGGCTTCCCGGTAAAAGCCAAAAGCGACGGAGGTAAGAGGGAAAAACTTCTCCGCTCCGTCGCTTCGCAAAATGGCAGCTCGGCTGCCTCGTGGCCACCCCTTTTATAAGGGAGCTGGCCACGCCCCTAACTACCCGGATGCCTTCGTCCTGTGGGGGGGGGGGGGCCCCGCAAAGAGTGTGGCGGCCATTTTGGCGCCACGCTTGCATTCTCTCCTCCCTTCCCTTTTTGTTTTACCTGCCCAAGAAGCATGAAGGGATGGAGATTTGCCAGCACTAAAACACCCATTAAGAAACATCAAGTAACACAATCTCACAAAGTGTATGGATCAGCACAGAACAACACAACACGGTATTAAAGGTCCATGTTAGCAAATCCTGTATTGTAGTAAATCATAACAAAGGTCAACAAAAATACATGAAAAGTCAAGGATGGCATTTTAAAAAAAAAAACCATGGAAGCAAGGGGGATTGTCCTGCTTCTGTAATTTCAAGTCTTGCGTTGTGTGAACACTGAGGTACAGGGGGGCTGTGGTGGTTCAGTGGTTAAGAAGCTCGCCTTGTTAGCTGGAAGGCTGGTAAGTGGGGAGTTGGAGACCTGGGTACTGCATGATGGATTGAGCACCCATCTCTGTCCTAGCTCTTGGGGACATGAAAGAAGCCTCATTTGGGGCTTCCCTGAACCATACCTGTCAACCTTCCCGATTTGGCCGGGATTACCCCGTAAATTGACGTCGATTGACATCATAACCCGTCCCCCGCTGCCAAAACCCCGTAATTTGGCAGCGGGGGAAACGCTTTCCGCGCATGCGCAGAAGTGCTACGTCGCTTGCGTAAGGCCTGCGCAAGCGGCGTAGCGCTTCTGCGCATGCGTGGAAGGGGTAAAACCTTTCCTCGCATGCATGGAACGCGACCTGCACACAAGCGATGTGCGCAGGTCCTGTTTTTCCGGAGCCGCGGGTTGACAGGTATGCCCTGAACAGAGTTTCTTCTGCAAAAATCCGTTCAACCCAGAATAATTTCTGACACGGAATTATTATTATGGGTGCAAAGAAAGTTGAACAAATGCTCAGTGTAGACAGGCTGAGAAGAAACAGGAAATAAAATGGTTCTTCTAACTGGCAACCTTTACTAGTTTCCCCATTTTTTCCCTTGTACTTTCCATTTTTCTTTTTCAAATGATATGATAAGTGAAATAGGAACAATACTAGAGGAATATGAACTAGCAATGGGGGTTATAATAGGAGCCAGAAGGCTCGACAGTCTCCACCCTACCCACTCCAATGCAATGCTTCTTCCGCTAGTTCTGAGTCTAGGAGTTCCTAAAGGTGAGGAACACACACCATCTCTCCAAGGCATCCACCTGCAAGAATTTTCCTGCTGATAGACCTTCTGTAGGATAAACTATAACAAGGCTATGTCGAATGGCAGACAGGTTTATATATAAAAGCATTCTAAAGGAAACAGGTCTGGAACATGAATAAGAACTGGAGTGTATCAGTTTATATACTTGGGAATACATTTTATAAAAAAAAAAAAGATTATTTTGAACGTTTTCCCTATTACCATGCAATTACTTATTTTTTCCAGTAGGTGGCATATTCTATTTATTAAATTTCCTCTGGGGTCAAAAAGGCAGGTACAGTAACAAGGATGAAGGTTTGGCCGTAGTGTATTTCTGCATGGTTTGGTTTGCGGTGGTGCATTCATTCCTCACTAATTTGGACTGCAAAGGCACGTGCCGTTTGGAGGGAGGAATTGAACTGCACACGATTAAAGCACCAAAACCAGCCAGTGGGTAAAGAGGCAAGACTTGCATTCCTTTCTTTCCTGCCTTAAATTAAAATCTCAGCCAAAAAAGAATTGTGCGGTTTCCCTTATCGTTACAGTTTATAGTATTTAGGTATTTTTATGCAGGCACTTCTAAGTGGTCTTTTCAGCATACCTGTCAACCGCGGCTCCGGACAATCCGGGACATGCGCACAACGGTTCTGCGCAAGTCGCCTTCTATACATGCGTAGAAGGCTTTTACGCTTGTGTAGAACTCTTTTATGCTTGCGTAGCCTTCTACGCAAGCGGCGTAGCCTTCTACGCAAGCGTAAAAGGGTTCTACACAAGTGTAAAAGCCTTCTACGCATGCGTAGAAGGCGACTTGCGCAGAAAAGCTGTGCAGTACCTCCTTTCCCCACTGCCAAATTCCGGGGTTTCGGCAGCGCAGGGCGGGAAATGGCACAAATTGGCGCCGAAAACCGTGAAATCCCGGCCAATCCGGGAAGGTTGACAGGTATGCTTTTCAGACACAGCTCTCACGAGACATTGGACTTAAAACATTAAATACATTAATGCAGACTAAGATGACCAGATCAGACCACAGTACACAATTTTATATGGACAGTTTATTAGTACACAGAATAAGTGTACATGCTGGGTACTCATTTTACTGACCTTGGAAGTATAGACGGTTGAGTCAACCTTGAGCCCCATCAATACTCAAATTTAGTATTATTATTCTAATGTTATAGAATGTGGTGTGAGATTAGACTTAGAGTCTGTAGTCATGCTGAGTTTTGAATTAGGGACTTATTTACACACACGCCTTCATTGGACAGTAATGTACTTTAAGGCCCCTAAGCAACCTTACTTAAGGTAGTAAGAAAGCCAGTCGTATCTGACTCTAGGGTCCATTGCTCATCTCCGTTTATAGCCAAAGAGCCGGTGCTGTCTGCGTCTGTAGACATTTCTGCGGACATGTGGCAGGCCGACTAGACACCAGAGTGCATGGAACACTGTTTACCTTCCCACCCAAATGGCACCTATTGATCTACTTGCAATCTCTTGCTTTCAAACTGCTAGGTTTGGCAGGAGCTGGGACAGACAATGGGAGCTCACTCTATCATGCAGCACTTGGGTCTTGAACTGCTGACCTGCCAATCTTCTAGTCCAGGGGTTCTCAACCTTTTTAAGCTGGGGGCCAGATCACACCCCCTCAGACTATTGGCTGGCTGGACTGGTGCCCCCCTGCCGCCGCCGCCACAGCCAATACTCCCCCACATGCCACCAGTCCAGCCCACAAACACTCCCACACACAACGCCATCACTTCCCTGCTTATCAGCCTACCGTAGGTGAAGGAGGGGTCCTGCCTGTCCTTGCCTGCACTTGGACAGAGCAGCAACCGGGAAGGATACATGCAGCCACGTATATCTTCTGCTTCCACCATCACTGCCGCCATCCTTTTCCCCTCCACCTCCCTTGGTGTGTCCCTAACGCTGATCCATAGCAGGGCGGATGTTGTAAGCCTTCTTACAACATCTGCCCTGCTATCAAGTGGCATTAGGGACAGACCAAGCCAGGTAGAGGGGGAAAGGGCAGCGACGGTGGCGGCGGGAATGAGGGTGTGGGCCAGATGGAATGGCGCCATGGGACAGATCCGGCCCATGAGCTGTAGGTTGAGAACGCCTGTTCTAGTCGTCAATTTCAGTGTCTTAACCACTAAGCCCCTGGCCTAAATTATATCTTAATGATTTACATAAAACACATTGAGCCAGCCATACTATTTTTAAATATATATATGATCTTAAACAACTAAGTTTCTAAGGCCTGTATAGAGACCTGTACTGTAGAGCAACACCGGACTGGGAGGGAATTCTGTGAGATTTGGACCATTGCTGTGAAGGGTCTATTAAAGACAGTTATGTTCTTGATAGTTTGTCGGATGGCTCAGTGGTTGAGGTGTCTGGTTACAGGGCCAAAGCTTGGGAGTTGGATTCCTCACTGTGGTTCCAGGGAGAAGAGCCAGCCTGTCTGGCCTTGGCCAAGCTGCACAGTCCCAGGGCTCCCCCAGAAGAAGGGAATGATAAATTGCTTCTCTGTTTTCTCTACCTCAAAAACCCTGGAAAGAGTTGCCATAAATCAGAACTGATTTGTCAGAACACACTAAAAAAATGTGTTACATGCCATCAAATTCCTTCCAGCTACCTATAAATTAACGACTTCAAAAATCGTCTGTCTTACAAATGAAAGAATGTGGATTCATTATTATAATCTATATGTTTCTCTTTACCTATTCCATTCAATGTGTTAGCATTTATATGTTTTCCAGTGAGTCTTGTCTTCTTATAGATCTAATGTACAGTAGCCGCAATTTAGTAATGTTTGCACCTAGGATCTTTTTTTTTAATCTAGAATCCATTTATTTATCTTTCTGGCCTTCCAAAGTATCCATAAAGCTATCCTCCAAACTATTAATTCAAATTAATTGATTTGCTTCACCTGCCAACTTTGATCACCATCCAACTTTCATCTCCAGTCAGGAATAGATAAGATGGTCTCTGGCAACACATCCTGGTGCTTAAGGAACTTTTTTACTTCGTTCATAACTGCTCTTACAAGTCTCAATCTTTTTCTGGTTTCTTGGCTGCCATCTCCATTTTGATCAATGACTGAATCAAGGTGTAGAAAATCATCAACAGTTTTAATTTTTTCATTGTCACAGTTATGTAAATTTTCTGCAGTCATTATTTTTGTCATCTTGGATTCAATGGTAGTCCTGCCTTTACATTTTCTTTTTTAACCTTTACCACTAGTAGTTTCAAGTCTACCAATAATAGTGTGTTATTTTTAATAATTAATGTTTCTTCCACTAATTCTCACTCCTTCTCCATCTAGGTTCAGTCTGTTTTTTACATGAAATCTGTATATAGATAGAACATAAAGTTTGAAATAATGTCCCCTTTTGGCTTGACTGTGGTGGCTCAAGTGGTTAAGATGCTGACTGGAAAGCGGCAGGTCAGCAGTTCGATACCTGAGTACTGCAAACCAGAATGAGCTCCCAGCTCCCGCCAACAGCAGTTCAAAAGCAAGAAATTGCAAGTAGATAAATAGGGACCACTTCAGTGGGAAGGTAAACAGCATTCCATGCACTCTAGGCATGCCTGCCACATGTCCACGGGAAAGTCTGCAAATGCAGACAGCCCTTTGGCTATAAATAGAGATGAGCACTGAACCCTAGATTTGGATACGACTGGCTTTCGAGCAAGGGTGACCTTTACCTTTACTAATTGCTTCGATAACAACTTCCACTGCACTTTCTAAAACTGCGCTTTTCTAAAACTTGCATCTTCTGTATAAGTTATACATTTGAAAGTTCTATTTCATAATCAAACATCTGAAGAGTAAAACTTAGAAACAATGGAGTGTATAATAAACAAATGTATAAATTTGTGAGATACAAATCTGACATCTTCAAATTTGAAGCAGTTTTTTTTCTTCAGATTTTCAAGTCTGCTAAGGAAGAAAGGAAAATCTACTATGTTGTGTAAGAATTTTTGTCAGACATTAGATAGTGTGACTCTTCTGAGGCAGAACTTTAGGTGGGATGAAACAGCACCAAGAAACGCAGTTCAAAATATACAGATCAGAATTTTATTGGTGTCTGCACAATATCAAAGTCGATTACTGCAGCTAATTGATGAGGCACAAATCTGAGATCAGAACTGGCAAAACAAAACCCTTCAATTGTTGCAGGAAGCTGTTATAGATCTCAAAGCAAAGCATTTGTTGCAAAGAAAAGGAATTATAATAGACCCTCGAATAACGACGCTACTTGGTTCCCCAAGTAGCGTTGCTATAGGGGAAAAGTTGTTGTGTGGTTTTCAATGGCAGCTACGCCATCTAGTGGCAAAAAGCTGTCATTATCCGCACAACGACGTAAAAAAAAGAGTTAATCCGCACAACGACGGTTTTTCGTCGTTGTGCAGATAGTCACGTGGTGAGTGACGACGCTTCGTTAAGCGGAAATGACACTATTCAAACGCGTTGTTAATCGAGGGTCCACTATACAAAGGAAGATTTGAGAGGGAGAACTGAATTGGACTATATTAATATACTGTATTTCAATGCACATCAAAAGGATTAAACAAAGACCAGGGATTTTATCATACTATACATATTTTATTTACATTGTTGTGTATATAGAGTTGCCATAATTCTCTCCCACAAAACCGGGACAGAAGTATACTTGACAAAAATAGGTGGGCTAACAACAAAATAGCCTTTTTTAAACAAACATAATATAATGACAGCTGTAAAATACTTTCACATTAAACATATCAATACATAAATGAATTTATTTACAACAGTTAATTCTTATTGTAAGATGATCTGTTGCACTTCTGAAAAGTTGCTTCACGGTCAACTCTTAATATCCTCAGTTCCAGGAAACACACTGGTCACACTTATCTGACAGTGGTGTGAGGCAAGGACATTAAGATTTGTCTCCAGGTAGCAGGAAATCACTCATTTGATGGCAAGAGTTTGAATTTATTTTAATGGTGTGTTATAATACACAATCAGTAAGTTTTAAAAATCCAGGACTTTGCATGATTTTTATTGAACTGGCCAGGACAATTTTTCTGACCTTGAATCCAGGACAATCCCAGTTTTCCGGGACGTTTGACAACCCTATGTGTATAACAATTGCCAAATAGTTTTTTTTTCCTTGACTTAACTATAACTTCATCATGACTTGTTGAAAACAGCTCCAGTTACACCTCAAAGACAGTAATCTTCCATTGTTATCAACCAGACAGACAAAGCTGATTGTTCAGTCTATTAACAGGATGTTTATGTAACTAGTACTCTGACTGTTCATTGCTTTTGTTAATACTGTAATGCCATTGTCACTTTAAAAATTCAGTGCCAATCTAATTGTCATCCTCTTTTTCCTGTTGCACCTGATCCCTACCATAACACCATGTAGTTTTGTATATATAAATATTACACTCTGTATTTCTCATTGTTATCCATGAAAGCTCACACTGAAATACAACTGTGTATTTGTGCACCTCTGTACCTGATGTGTATAAATTGATGCCATGAAGTCTCACTCTTATGTCTGACTAAGTGGACTTGATCCACAAAAGCTCCTATTTAAATACAGGAGTTAGTCTTTAAGATGCCAGAACTTTTCTGTCTTTTTTGGTTGTTTTGTTTACTCTCTGATATTAAATACAACTGTTACAGTCTAAGGCACGGTAATACCTAAGTTAATGTTTTTGTTTTACTTTGGTAACACAAACTGAAACTGACTAATTTTAGTGTTTGGGAATCAAGACAAGGGAAACGGCTGTAAGCTAGCCTAGCACATCTTTATTGCATGGAGTACAGTACGAACATGTGGTAATGGCGGACAAACAGCTCCTTTTATGCGGTGGCTATACAATTGAATATGGCTCTTCGACAGGCATTGGCTACTGTCGAAGTGACGTCATCCTTGGTCATGCCTTTCTTGTCCAGGTGAGCGCGGGAATCTTTCCCGCGCAGCTGAAGGCATTTGAGGAATGTGTACCATGTGAGCTGGGCGCTCGCTACTGCCCCCCAGTGGCCACTAGCTCGCGTCCTCATACAGAAGGTTACAGTGTTACAGTTAGAGATTGTTACATCCACTCATTCGTGTGGTTACAATTACATTCAATACACAACACTTATATTGCTATTTCTCTAGAAACCACCTGTTAATTGAATTTGTAAATTGTGTTTAGACCTTGCCACACTCTTCTCAAACATAGTAAAAGTAAAGGTCTCCCTTGCCTGAAAGCCAGTCATATCCGACTCTAGGATTCAGTGTTCATCTCTGTTTATAGCCAAAGAGCCAGCACTGTCTGCATTTGCAGATGTTTCCGTGGACATGTGGAAGGCATGCCTCAACATCAGAGTGCATAGACTGCTGTTTACCTTCCCACTGAAGTGGTACTTGTTTATCTACTCGCAATTTCTTGCTTTCAAACTGCTAGGTTGGCAGGAGTTCTCAAACATACAAGGGCCCAAAACAGAAGTCTTGTCTTGCATTACAATGTGGCAAACTGGCAACAGAAAGGAACATTTTCCTGGCTCTCCCCATACGATAAGGACAACATCAGGGATACCGATGTATCTTGGTTGTGATACCAGAGGAAACCCCTGGGAACATTATTGGGGCCACATTCGGGCAAGTGGAGGGGGAAGTTGTGGAAAAGGATAGCTACAGGCAAAGCACTGATTTCACAAACCAGATACAAAATGTATTGAGAAATAATTCATCTCTTAGAGGCGGGGAAAGAAACAGAAGCATGAGACAGTGGAATGGAAAAGAAAGAGCCTAGCACAAGGACTAAAAGAGCTTCAACTCCTAACCACAGGCCCACTGCTTCAACACAATTTTAGCCTTTTGTTTATTGTCCCTGTTGCCAATCACACACACACACACACACACACCATACCTGTCAACCTTCCCGGATTGGCTGGGATTTTCCGATTTTTGGCGCCGATTTGCACCATTTCCAACCGCAGCTGCCAAAACCCCGGAATTGGCAGCGGGGGAAAAGAAGTACTGCGCATCCCTTCTGCGCAGGTCGCCTTCTACGCATGCGTAGAAAGCGATCTGCGCAGAACCGTTCTGCGCAGGTCGCGTAGAAGGCGATCTGCGCAGAACCGTTCTGCGCAGGTCGCGTAGAAGGCGACCTGTGCAGAACCGTTTGCGCAGGTCCTGTATTTTCCGGAGCCGCAGTTGACAGGTATCACACACACACACACACACACACACACGGTTCACTTTATTTTCTTCTGGAAAGATGAATAACAGCTATTTATTTACTTGTACAGCAGGAATTAAATCATGGTTCCCACTCCCAGAAGTTGCTGTGGCGGAAGACAGCTTTTGCCTTTGCTGTGACCCTGATGCAACAACCCATTCATTTCTCCCCACACATCACTGGTTCCCCATGACGTACAAGAGGCAAAGTAAATTAAGCTGCAGTCAGGATGACTTTGGGATACACAGACCAAAAACTGTTCCCACTCTTGATGCTGGCCTCGCTGACGTGTGGGCAAGGGAACGCCTTTGTCGCCACCCCAGCTATGTCCCTAATTGTAGCTATAGTAGTTCCCTAGCAGGGTTCTCGGCCGCCTTTGTTAAACTCCTCTGGGAGACCATAAACATGGTTTATCATATCGACGGGCATCTTGCCCACTAATTAATAAACATGGATTAGTAACCAGAAGTGGTGTGTGCTAGCTGCTCTTTCCTGCTTCTGCCTACCTTAGCAGCGAGCGGATGCTATGGCAACAAGGAGAAGGAAGGATGGGGAGCCTAGCAACGAGGAGGGTCTTGCAGCAGATTTCTGAGTCCCCTTGGGAGAGACTGAATCAGAGCAACTGATAGAGGAGTGGGAGACAAATGGGAAAGAAGAAGGGGGTGGGGTGGAGAGGGGATCCTGGAGGGCTTTGAGATGGAAAGAACAGAAATAGCCTTTCCCTTTGCTTATAATGTAACGTGCATCTCTCCAAATCACTCTTTCTGTTGGTAAATACAGAGCTAAAAAGAAGTGGGGGGTGTGGATCATTTTGAATGCAAGGGAGAAAGCTGTAAGCCCAACATAATGGTATGATAAGAATTGGATGAGAGCCAGAATAAAATGCAGTGGCTCAAGTCGCTAAGACGCTGACTGGGAAGCGGAAGGTCAGCAGTTCGATTCCCAAGTACTGCAGGACGGAAATGCGCTCCCGTCTTCGGCCCAGCTCCTGCCAACCTAGCAGTTCGAAAGCAAGAAATTGCAAGTAGATAAATAGGGACCACTTCGGTGGGAAGGAACAGCGTTCCGTGTGCTCCGGTGTCTAGTCATGCCTGCCACATGACCACGGAAACGTCTGCAGAAGCAGACAGCGCTGGCTCTTCGGCTTAGAAGCAGAGTTGAGCACTGCACCCTAGAGTCGGATACGACTGGCTTTCGAGCAAGGGAAACCTTTACCTTTACCTAGAGTAAAATGCTGGGCCGAGATGCTCAAATCAGGAAGAACAATGGTTCTCCTGTAGCACCAGACTAAAATGTAAGCTATCTACAACCATCACAGAGTGACACTATTTTGACTGTCATGGAGGCATCCTATGAGATCTGTAATTGGGTGGAGCACTTAAAATTCTCTGCTGTAGAGACATGCCTGTGCATTTCCCTCAACGATGTATGGTAAATGTTCCCAGCAAACTACAAAACCCATAGAATGGAGACATGGCGTTTAAAGTGGTATTCAAACTGCTGTCATTCTGTGGTGTAGATCCGTGCTTAGTTTTAACTGGATTTTAAAAGTTTTAACATAGACAGAACCTCTTGCTACTAGACACCAAAAATACATTTTGAAACTGGATCAATGGAAATCAAGTATTCCAAAGTCAACATTTTCACTTTACGTGAACAACACATAGCAATTGAATTTGACAAAAAAAAATCAGCAACTTCAACCAAGCTGGCCATGTTGACTTAAGAAGAAGCAACTCTCCTAGGAGTAAGCACTGGAGCTACAACATAGATGAGGTTTCCAGGCAACACTATGAATCTCTGGGGCTTTCATATATATGCAATAATAGCAAAATAACCCTCTGCATGATTTCCCCATGTAGTAACGCATATTCTTTGTGCAGTTCCCTTGTATCTGGCTTGCAAAAACATTCCTTATGAAGAATACTTGAGCGGTTACAAATCAAGAGTGTATATTAGAAGGTTAATCTTTAGCTTGTACTATCACTCAGTATCAAGGTTTGGTTTGGTTTCGTTTGGTTTGTGAAAAGCTGCAAAAACCATAGAAGGATTTATGATCATTTTATTTATTTATAAGTGCTGGAAGATTTTTTTTTTCAGGCTGCTTGGCAAAATAAAATAAGATATTTAGAACTTTGGACGCTGTTTAATTTTATTAAAATACTCCACCTTCATATCCATATGTGGTGATCGGCAACACAATCGTGAGAGTAATCTTAGTAAGGTCTCCAGGGAATTAGAGCAATTAGGGTTCAAAAATGGGCAACTTATTTCATCCTGTGGGCTGCATTTCATTTCAGAAAAGCTACATTCCTAGGATGGAGGGAGCCAAAGGGGAGAGGACGAAATCAAAAAAATACCCAGATATTTTAGCTTACAGTTTTAGTGCCTATAAGTAAGCCTTAGAAGGGGCATTTTTTTGTCTTTCAGAATCGGGTGGGAGGTAGAGAAACCACCCTGTGCAGAAACTGAGGAACCACCAAACAATGGTGCCATGAGATCTGGCCATCTAGGGGACCCAGAGAGGCAGATTGGGGCTTGAAGAGAGAAATTTTCCCATACCTGGTTTACAATCAGAATAAATTATTTGGGTTTTATTCTGTTAGCCATAAAAGTATCTCAAATGAAACTAATGAAGCAGATTAATATAGAACTAACAAAACATCATAAATCAATTGTACAAACTAGTTAAAAAGGAAGGAAACAGTACAAAAGTTAACTGTCCGTAATCCACACATTTTCTGCAATGAATATTTATCCATATTTCATATTTGACAATATATAAACAGCCACAGTATGAATAATAGCTTTGCTACAGTTTGCCAAAAAGTCATTCAGTTTCTGCTGGTATGGCTGGTTTGCATATTTTTTCAAAACTGTATTTTTGAATGTCACCCCCTCTAACTTAAGTGATCATTTGGGGAAAGGTTTAAAAAGCATAAAATAAAATGCTTCTCCAGTTCATATCACAATGCTATTTTTATTGCCACAAGCAGCAAAAGAACCTCCTCTATAAGCACGTCCCTACATTGTTTTCACTGCCATTGGTTCAAGGTGGACAAGTAATTCTAAATTAAACTTGTGGCAATAAATCATCTGAATGAATCACAGGATCCAAATAGATGGGCAACCTTGAGTAGGGTGCCATTTCCCCTGAAGATCAAATTTCTATCATATTCATATGTTTGGCACAATAATTAAAGGCCCATGAAGGGGTATCCCAAAAATGCCAAGGCTAACTCAAGAAAAGAAAGATCACTGCACTTACAAAGCAATCTTTCAAAAAGGACTTGTTGACTATCCTGAAATTCCAGCCTTTTTGAAACTAGAAATCCAAAATTAACCCCACATCTTTCTGTGTCGTCAAACTAGGATAGGAGCCGAAGTTATGGGGATGTGGTGACTCTAGTAATTTTTTGAAGAGATCCTGGTGGTGAATGCTTGTTTGCCATTTCAGATTTTGTCTTTTCTTCCATGCCTTTTTAATAACATGACCATGAAGCATCGTTACACTTGTTCCACGATTCTGTATCTCACTTCCATTCTTGAGGCTGTAGAAACACTAAGCAAATGTCAGGAGGCGATTGGAGAGAATTAAGGGGAAACAAGTTAAGGCTTAATGTAGACAAAATGGAAGTCCTGTGAGTAGAGATATCTGTTCTGGATAGAAATCTGACAGTAATGCTGCTGCAAAGGACCAAGTATATAACCTGGGTATTCCTTACCCACCCACCCACCCCCAAAAATACCCCAAAACAAAACAAACAAATCAATGTGGTCCTTACACAATGCAAAAGCAAAGGCAGGAGATATCTTTATTTTATTTAATTTTATTTTATTATTGATTTTTAGATTCTAATAAAGGTATCACCTGCTGGGGATTCCACTGTTTCGCTGCTGTATATGGCAATGCAGGTATACTCATTTGCTGAGAATGCTTTTTATTGATTTGGTGAATTACTGGCAATGTGTACCTGTACTAAGTTCTTGTTAGTCTACAGTAGCATGTAAATCTTGCAGTGCAAAGCAGTTCATTGCAAAATACAGGGTACACTGAGTGTTTTCCAGAAAACAAAACAAACCCAGAAACACTTTACATGACTAGAGCATAATAGCCCTCCTCATTGTCTGCTTTCCCCTCCTCTCTGTGGAGGCCCAGTTAGCCTCTGGCTTGCCATAGGGATTAATAAGGAACAGTACAATTATTGGCACAGTCTGTGATCAACCTGTCTGCTCCTTATGCTGTCATTTAGAGGTACCTTAAGTAAAAGGCAAGAGAACCAATGGCCCTTGGTTTGCAAGGTTTGAGTGATGGTTTCTGTGTTTGTTTGTTTTTTGGTTTGTTTTAGTGAACATCCTCTTAGTCAGCTGGTCTCTGATTCGGATTCTGAGATGGACAGCACAGAGCAACTGGCCCTGGGCAGCACCGACACCCTCTCCAATGGGCACAAAGCTGATCTGGAAGCTGCTAAGCGCTTGGCAAAGAGGCTGTACAACCTGGACGGTTTCAAAAAAGCAGATGTAGCCCGCCACCTGGGGAAGAAGTACGTGTGGGTATTTGGAGATTATTCACCCAGAGCTCGGGTCATTTATGGCAATGTTCTGTGTGTGCACGGGCACGTTCTGAGCATGTGCATGCATGTTATACTTCCGCTTCCAGAAGTGGCAAGGGTGGCGTGGGCTGGATTAATTAGTGCTGTGGGCCATAGTTTGGGCACCCCTGGAGTACACCTTCAGCCAGCTTGCCTTTATCAAGCACTCTTGGGATGGCAATGTTTTCTGTGTGGCCCACATACCTTATGCCCAGGGGATGATCTGTGCTGTAGCGTGACAGGGGAACTCACAACAAACCACATGAGCCTTCACTCCTAGTATATACCACCACTCCTAGTATATACCACCACTAGAGAATAAAAATCTCCCTAGAGCCATGATGGCGAACCTTGGCACTCCAGAAGTTCTTGGACTTCAATTCCCAGAAGCCCAAGCACCCTGTGAATCCACACAAAACGGTTTACTGCGATTCATCCAGCCCACGTTGCCCTCGTCGATCCCGGAAGCGGAAGAACTTCTGGAGTGCCAAGGTGGTTCACCATCACAGCCCTAGAGATTAAAGTCCTTCATCAAAGACTGTGGATGCCCTTGCCAGGCTTATACGTATTCTGCTTTAAGACTCATCTTTCTATTCCTTGCTATGATATTTATCCTGTCCTCTTTGTGTTATTTATTTCCCTCTAATTTAATACAGTTTTTAAAATATGTGTGTTTTTTCTCCCCTTTGCAGTAATGATTTTAGTAAGATGGTAGCAGGGGAGTACCTGAAGTTCTTTGAATTCACTGGAATGAGTCTGGATCAAGCATTGCGGTGAGTGTCCTGGGAGGGACATAGAAATTCTCTAGAAATACTGGAGGCAGGCTAACAAACTGACTTTAACAAGTCATTCATGGAAAATAATGTCCATGTAATTATCCCCATCTCCAGTAGGCAATTGTTTCCAAGGGGATGAACATTTATTTACACTTGTGGGAATATTACAACATATATTTTTCATCAGCTCTACATTCAGCTCATTTTCACTATTCAAGACTGCCAAAATGGAGTGAATGGATCATTCTAGGACCTGGAAGGCCTTAAAGCAGGAATGATGAGCTTCATTTCAGCTTGTGAGGGGAATGGGGTGACAGGTTGTAGAGGCTGCCCTTGATGACCATTTAGAAGCTGCAGCTGGTCCAGAATGCAGCTGCACGGGTGGTGATGGGGTGTGGGCGTTATGCCCACACCTCGCCACTGCTTTAGGAGCTGCACTGGTTACCAGTTTGCCACCGGGTGTAATTCAAGGTGCTGGTTATGACCTTTAAAGCCCTATATGGTAGTGGGCCAGGATACCTAAGAGACCACATCACCCTAAGAACATCTGTCCGACCAACTAGAGCTCACCGGAGGGGCTTTCTAATTGTACCATCAGCTATAGGGGAGGATGCAGCCCAAGATCCCTTCTTTAAAAAAAATTATTAAGCCTCCAGAAGGTTACTGTATTTAGTTCCCTCAAATAGACATTTTTCAAACCTGGAAGAGGACTTCCAGACCTTTTCTATTTCTGTTTGTTTGTTTTCATATTTTGGTACTGTACTCTGTTAAGCCTCTGGATTCAGGAGGCAAAAACTGACGTAGGCCATATCTGTCAACCTTCCTGGATTGGCCGGGATTTCCCGATTTTCGGCGCCGATTTGTGCCATTTCCCACCCACAGCTGCCAAAACCCTGGAATTGGCAGCAGGGGGGGGAGAGGTACTGTGCAGCCCTTCTGCGTAGATCGCCTTCTACGCATACGTAGAAGGCGATCAGTGCAGAACCGTTCTGCGCAGGTTGCGTAGAAGGCGACCTGCGCAGAACCGTTTGCGCAGGTCCCGTATTTTCCAGAGCCGCGGTTGACAGGTATGATGTAGGCCCTACCAAAGTTGCCTATTCCTTTCTTAGACTTAAGGCTGTTTTCTTTTCTCTTCAAGTAATAGGATCAGCATATCTACTGTTATGTTGAAAGGGATGTTTACCCTTCATAACAGCCTACCTGGTATTTAAAGTGTTAATCAGCACCGATTTTCGCCATTTCCCGCCTGGAGCTGCCGAAACCCCGGAATTTGGCAGCGGGGGGAAAGGCGTTACTGCGCATCCCTCCTGCGCAGCTCGCTTCTACGCATGCGTAGAAGGCTTTTATGCATGCGTTGAACCCTTCTACGCTTGCGTAGAAGCCTTCTGTACAGAAGGGGATCGTAGAAGCCTTCTACACATGCGTAAAAGCCTTCTACGCATGCATAGAAGCGAGCTGCACAGAACGGTTCTGCACAAGTCGCTTTTATGCATGTGTAGAAGGCTTTTACGCATGAGTAAAAAGCGACCTGTGCAGAACCGTTCTGCGCAGGTCCCGGATTGTCCGGAGCCGCGGTTGACAGGTATGGTAAATGGGCTTCTTTCTCTTTCTCTGTGCTTTTATACCCCAGCACAACCCATGCACCCACCTACCCTGCTCTAGGTTTTTTCACGACTAGATCCTCTACTTGTCAGAAGCTTTCAGATCTAAGTAACTTCTAGGTAAAGGTAAAGGTTTCCCTTGCTCGAAAGCCAGTCGTATCCGACTCTAGGTTGCAGTGCTCATCTCTGTTTCAAAGCCGAAGAGCCAGCGCAGACGTTTCCGTGGCCATGTGGCAGACATGACTAGACATGGAATGGTGTTACCTTCCCACCTAAGTGGTCCCTATTTATCTACTTGCAATTTCTTGCTTTCAAACTGCTAGGTTGGCAGGAGAACTGCTAGGTTGGCAGGAAAGTAAGTTACTCACAGACACCATTCCTGTCCAGCTGGTACCAGTCTCCTGCTAGTTAACAAATCCCTTGTTTACCCTCTCAAGCAACCTTGCATAAAGATAAGAATTCCAGCTGAGCTGGTCTCATAGATTCTTACTCCCTCTTGGCCTTGCAGCTGAGCTGTTTCGGGGTTTCTGGAAAGGAGGTACGGGAAGACAAAGTAGACTCCATTTTAGCCACCACAGTCAGTTTCTTGGCACAGTAAAACAGTTGAATTGAGGAGGGTCTTACCAAGTCTCTATACCTTCCTCTTGATAAGCGTGGAATTAGAGCAGGGGTTCCCAACCTAAGACCCATGGGCCGGATTCAGCCCATGGCACCATTTCATGTGGATCCCCCACCCCTCCAAGGGTATTTGAGAAACAAAATGGCCACCCCTTTGAAGCTGTTGGGACAAAATGGCCACCCCCATCATGCAGGCAGGGCAAATTGGCCATCCGGGCCTCAAAGCTGACTGAGAGAGCATGACCCGCCCCCCTGCTTGGGAACCCCTGAATTAGTCCTTTAGAATGTCATAGGACTCTTCTGCTGGATAGCCTAGAAACATCCATGTAGCGCTTGAGGTGAAACTTTATTTCTGAGCTTTGGGAAGTTATTCCTGTTTCAATAATTTGTTCGTACTGCTATTTCAGGGCAACATTGCTACTTCAGGCCAAGATTTACTCATTTAAACTACTCTCCTGTGGTGGTGTTCAGTTCAGCTCCTAGGCTGAAAGCTGCTAGACAGAGTAACTTAAAAACCAAAGGAAAATAGCTGCAGCCATCAGGTTTACAGAATATACAAGGCTGAAGGTAAAAGGGATGACTAGGGGAAAGAAAAACAAGCAGCTCAGGAAGGATTTACCTCATTGCTCTTACAGAACCAGCCGAGGGTGCAACCACACAGCAAGGGAAATGTGAATTCAGTCCCATTCATACCCTGTGAAGTTGCATGAGAGAATTTGAGTTGGTTCGATTCAAGTGACCATAAAGAAGATACATCTTGGTTGCTGCTTGGTTGCCATTCTGTTGAAGTCCTATAGGAGACGCAGTTAAAGGAGCCGCCTAACAAGCTGTAGTAAGGGCTTCTTTCAATGCATACCTGTCAACCGCGGCTCTGGACAATCCGGGACCTGCGCACAACGGTTCTGTGCAAGTCGCGTTCTACGCATACGTAGAAGGCTTTTACGCTTGCGTAGAACCCTTTTACGCTTGCGTAGCCTATGCAAGCATAAAAGAGTTCTACGCAAGCGTAAAAGCCTTCTACGCATGCGTAGAATGCGACTTGTGCAGAAGGGATGCGCAGTACCTCTTTCCCCCCGCTGCCAATTCTGGGGTTTTGGCAGCTGTGGGCGGGAATGACGCAAATTGGCGCTGAAAATCAGGAAATCCCGGCCAATCCGGGAAGGTTGACAGGTATGTTTCAATGTGACAAGAGTGCTGGCACCAAAGTCTCAAAAAATAAGACTTGGAAGCATTACAAGCCATTTCTAAGCTGCAAAAATGAAGTCTTGCTTTGCTTATCTTTAGCTGTTAAAAAAAGTGTTGTCAACAGGCTTTGCTCACTGTTCCTTACTGTGTGCAAGCAAAGCAGTGTTTCTGTACCTGTACATGCAATCACATGTTTGTACCAATGCAAATTCATTATTTTCTCTTTTTTTAAAAAAGTGGAAGTCCTACCAGCACAGGGGAAAACTACAAATGGGGTGTGGACTCTAGCATGGTTTTCTTTATCTTTTGCATCATGTGGAGAACAAGAAAGTATGCAAATCAGCCCATCACACATGTATAGCATTTCTCACATTGTTTTCTAATGTAGTTGTACCCGGAACTGAAACAATTTAAAGAAAGGGAGAATTTCTGTTCTTTCTTTCTCTCTTTCTGTTGCAGTCTAACTCTAAAAACCAAAATGAAAGCAGGGTGAAATCTAGAAGAAGAGGGCAACTACACCACCAGCTCCTCTTATACCACAGATAAATTCTTTTTTTTTTCTCCTGCCTACGTGACACAAAGGCTGAATCAAATTCATCCGTGAGGTTTCATTTAATCCAAAGTAGCTTTTTTTTACGTGCCAATGGAGGGCTTCTACTTTTTTCATGTTAGTATGTTTTGCTAGGGGTTTTCCATGCAGATGTGCTGGATGCATTAGGAAGGGAGACGTGCATCTGTAGGCAGAATTTGGGGGGGCTTTAGCTCTTGGACATGATCAGGACTGTGATAATACAAACCTCTGCAGTGTTTCCTCTATCTTGGTCATCCTTTAAAAAATGTAATAGATGGAACTAGTGCTATAACACCATATCACATTGCTAGGTCTTAATTCTAGATACAGTGATATAATGTTATAGTGCTATTCCCATCCATTTAATTTTTTTAAAATGTAGCAATTGCACAAAAGAAAGATGTGTAGAGGTGGGATGATAGGAAGGATAGAAAGAAGGAGAGGCTATGGGTTCAATTGGAATCCCAGTTACATTGCCAGTGTGGAGCCTGAGCTTCTGATTCAACCCACAAGCATAATGTGAGCATTTGGTACGATTTCAATTATAGTTGAGGCTGCGAATAAAATGGCAGTCTAGTCAGTCATACCCTATGTTACTAACACTTCAATCTCAATTTTTTATTTTATTTTTATATATTCAAATTTATATAGCCGCCCAACTCTGGGCGGCTTACAACCTTAACTCCTTTAAAAAGAACCACCCCATTAAAAACAAATTACCCCGCTAAAACCCCCACTCTCCTCCAACACTTCTCAAAGGCAACTATTCTTCTGCGCTCAGCTTTCCTAATGGTCCAGCTCTCACTGGAATTGATGGGAACTATGTTAGCCATGACTACCTTACTCCGTCTATTGTTTTCCATAGGAGTGAAGTATAACTAATCTATTACCAACCCAAGCTGTTTTATTTGGTGTTAAGAAATACCCGCAGCTTATTTACTTAAAACTATAATAATACTCCTTTTCTCATAAATTGAAACCAGTTAACAATGAAAGTAAAAGAGTTTTAAGGATTACAAAAATGGATGTAGCATACTAAGAGCAGCAAAAGCAGAACCAAAAAGTAAAAAATCCTGGGTTGGCCATGTAGGGAACGTGCCGTGGTGATTCCTGATCACACAAACAAGGCAACAACGTTTAAAACATCATTGTTATTTATTCCTGCTGTCCTGATCACATTGTGAAATGAGCATTTAGATTTTGGCCCTTTGAGAACATAATCTAAAGCAGGGGTGCCCAAACTATGGCCCGGGGGCCGGATCCAGCCCTTGAAGCCCTCATTGCTCCTGGAAGCAGAAGTAAAACGTGCCCATACAGTTGTGTTTTACTCCCACTTCCAGGAGCAACAAGGGCTTCACGGGCTGGATGAATTGGCGTCAAGGACTGGATCTGGCCCTCGGGCCATAGTGACCAGCTCCCTGAACCACGTGACCAGCCCACAGCCTGAAACGTTTGGGCACCCCTGATCTAGGAACTGTGCTGCCCTATTATTTACATGCTGCTTCATTCTTCCTCTTCTTTTTATATTATTACGCTTCTTGGGGTTCGCTTAACAGTGGTTTGCGTTCAGCTGCACAAGGAATGAGACATAGTGGAACTACAGCTTCAGGCTAGGGACTCTTGCCACAGTTTAGACCAGCCACATGCTGCTTGAACAAATTGCAGAATTTCATGGCCCACCAAGTACCTGGGGGACTTACAGACACTTGTGGCCAGTGGTAAAGCATGGGCACCCTGTTGTCCCAGAATAAGTCAAAATTCCACTATGATACAGGGGCACAGGGGGTTTCCATCAGCATATAGAGGGGATTATGCTCCAAATTTTATACCCTAAGGAAGAGAAATTGTAGATGTTCTTCTCAATATGGGTAGTGTGGTGTTTTTTTACTGAGGAGTAACCATTTTGTTCCTTCTCTCTCCAGGTCCTTTTTGAAAGAGCTGGCTCTTATGGGGGAGACTCAGGAGCGGGAGCGAGTCTTGGCACATTTTTCACAACGTTATTATGAGTGCAATCCCAAAGCCATCTCTTCTGAGGGTGAGCTATTACAAAAGCAGAAGGGTAAATGGTGGTTAAGATGAGGTGGGGGTAGATGAGGTGCTTTTGGTTCTGATCTCAATATGTAGATGTCTATAGGGACACTCTTTTTCCTCAGTAGATTTTCCATCTTGCTCATATGTAGACATACACTGCACGATACACAGAAAGCACAATGATGCACTGACAAAACAATACCAAGTTTGATTCACATCAAGTAAAAAATGATCTAGAAGAAGACAAAATGACAATTCTGATGGTTTTTTTTAAATGATAAAAATTGTAAGATAGATAACTTAAAATATGCACCACCATGAAATTTTTCAGAAGGTAACTCCTCATTTATACCAATGAAAATTTGAGAAATGATTAAGTTTTCCCATAGCTTTTCCTTATCTCATTGAACAATATCTACATACAGGATGGTTGATAATAAGCTATGATGTACAAAAGTTCATGCAATGTATCTGCTAAATATCCATTTACTGTATATACTGGAGTATAAGCCGATTTTATCAGCACCAAAAATGTGCTGAAAAAAGCAGACTTGACTTATACTCGAGTCATCTGCTCTATTTTCCTGGCTGGGTGGGAGATCTGCACATTTGAGACCATCTGATGCTGTGATTTATAGAGCTGACAAGCACTAGCAGAATGTATCCCTTTGAATGTTAACTACTTCCTTACTGCTGAACATAGATAAATATCCTGGTCAGGAAGTACAGTAGTTAGATCTGGATCATGGCTACAGCCATGATATTATTTTTTTCTGCCAGCGATGGGCTTTCATGTAGAAGTGATCCAGGCGGCTGAAGAGCCAGCCTAGATCACTTCTACCGTGGGTGAAACACCCTCCCCGCCCCAGCACCCGCAGCAATTACTGGGCTCTCCTGTGTCTCTCCTGTTAGAAATGGATAATCTTGGACCAAAACGAAAACACCAGTCATACAAGACTGGTTTATTTTGGTTATTGAAACTCACTAGTAGCTGCTGCATTTCTACCCGAGGATTATACTCGAATCAATTTCCTGGTTTCTCAGGTAAAGTTCGGTACCTCGGCTTATATTTGAATTGGTTTATACTTGAGTATATATGGTAAGTAGATATGAAAATTATCACAAGGTTTTTCGTTTTTTAAAAAAAAATAAGGATTTATCTATTATTTCCTCTTTTATATATGGGCACACTTTTACTGATTAGATGACAGTTTTAGCTCAAATGCAGTCCGCATCATGGAGGTGTTTGCCCTCTGATCAGTAAATGAACGGTAGCTAACCTGAAGTCCAGTGGTGGGATTTTAAAAAAATTACTACCTACTCTGTAGGCATGGTATGGTGGGTGTGACCAGAGGGAAAGCCCTTGGTTGCACTCGTATTAGGACTACTTTATTTCAAAACTTGGATGGGCGGGGCCAGTCAGAATTTCTGCTACTGGTTCTGGTGGACTGGGATGAACCTGCTGAATCCCACCACTGCTGAAGTCTAATGATTTCTATCTGGTGCTTGTGCTGCAGATGGAGCTCACACGCTAACCTGTGCCTTGATGCTCTTAAACACAGATCTTCATGGACATGTAAGTGTCTTGATCCTTCTCCTTCTTAGCTGGTTTCTTCAAGCCTATTATTGACAATCTGTCAAGATGGATAGGCAGGAAATTAAAGCTAGGAAACTACTCATCTGGTGAGCACTATAGTGTAGTATGTCTCACTGAGATAGTGCACTGCAAAGTACACCTATTCTACTCCTTCTTCTTCTCTTGTTCTGCCGCATCCAAATCTGAATACAGTATTGGCGATCCTCATGGTGATCAGCCATGAAGACTGTCCTGAGAATATAATGCAGTGGTCGTTCATCTGCTTTCCGCATCGCAGCATGACACCTGTACCACTGATCCAGTTCTTGCAGTCACTTTCTGGTCCCGAGCACTTTTGACACACAAAGTCCTCATCGGCCCCTAGCCAGTATTGATGAAGCTGCTGCCCCCCCCCCCCAAAGATGGATTCAAGTGGAATTTAATCCACTTGGGGACCATCACCCTTCCCTGTGGACTAAGGCACGCAAGGCCATTAGTCCTCAGGGTTGTCAGGTTAGTTAACCACGACCTGACACTCGGCATTGAGTCACTGGCTGTATGGTCTACTCCAGTGATGGTAAACCTTTTAGAGACTGAGTGGCCAAACTGCAACTCAAAACCCACTTGTTTATTGCAAAGTGGCAACACAGTGGGACAAACTCTGTGCTGGGGGGAGGGAGGAAGTGCTCTCATTGGGCTGCTGGGCAGAGGGGTGGGGTGATCTCTGACCTAGAGAAGAGAAGAAGCACTCCTATCGGGCTGCTGGGCAGAGGGGCAGGATGAACTCTGCTAGGGGGAGGGAGGAAGCCCTCCCATTGCACTGCTGGGAAGAGGGGTGGAGAAAACTCAGTTCTTGGGTGACGGTATGCATGCCAACATTAAGGCTTGGGAGAGCCACATCTGGCACATGTGCCATAGGTTTGCCACCACTGGTCTACTCTATTGCTATAGCAGGATAACTGCTGCAAGCCTCTTTTAAAACTCCCTGCCACCCAGAAAGACTGGCCGTTTTCCCATAGCAAGTCAGAGGAACAATGCCAAGCCATGTGGGATTTTAATATGGCCTAGGCTGCTCTTGCTGAGAAGCAGAATTATTACATTTTGAATTTGGAAAGGGAAAAAATAGGTTATGGGTTTTATATTTGCAACTTTGCATTGGTACTACCAGTGGGAGCTCCGTATAGCATTTCAGAATACTGTATGCTATATTTTTTCTGTTATAAGATTTAAGGGAGATTAAATAGCACAGGTCATTAAATTAAGAGGAACCAAATGAAGAGAGATGATGATAGAAAGAAATCAGGGATTGGGGGAAGGGGTGCTAAACTATGTCAGAAACAAAGGATGGTAAAGAGAGAAAAGGATGGTAAAGAGAGAAAAGGATGGAGAGAGAAAATTTGCAAATACAAAAATAAAAATCTGCAGCATTTGTCTATTTGAAAAAAAGTTTAATTGTTCAATGGAGAAAGGAGGTAGTTTTATGAATGGCACACAGCCTATGCAATCAATGCTTCAGAAAACCACCTTCTGCTGAGAAGAAGAAGGTATATGTGCTCAAAATGCCCAGCGTGCTTCCATGATAGGTTCCTCTCTAAAATGATGTTTGTCTGCATCAACCCTTCATATAGAATAGGCTTGAAGTCTGCAAGAGGAGCCAGCCAGAAGTTTTTGAAAGGTTCACAGGCAGGCAGTAATGATGATGATAAGTCACAGTATCTGTTATTCAAAAGTCAAGTATACTTACTGCCTCTGGGAAAGATTCCATTAAGCTGTCATGGCTAATAACCACAGATAAACCTCTGTCCTCCATTAAATTGTCTAAGCCTTTAAGAAAGAAGTCTAATACCAGTCAGAGCCGATTACTGTATTTCTGACTAGTGATTCTGCCCTGATAAACCTCATCTGACTGGTCCTGTAGTTCTCACATCTGTATTGCTATTGCTCCTTCTTTTATTTCTTCTTACAGAATATTGGGAAGCGAATGTCCTGCTCAGATTTTATTGGGAATCTTGAAGGACTCAATGATGGAAGTGATTTCCCTCGGGAGCTGCTCAAGGTAAATCCCATTACAGCTGTTCTTGGTCAGTCAATGCACAGCAAGGAAAGCCTGTGGGGTTTGCTGGTGACTTGTATTAGGACATTTCCCTAGGGTTGACATGTCTGATATTTGGGGGGAGTAGGGAGCTGTGAAGTTCCACCCCAGCAAGATTGTTTGAATAAGGGCAAGTAAAATGATCTTGCTGGTGGCAGTCCTTTTCAACAAGAGCCCTTTCTACAGCCAGATCACCTATTGTGAGATATGTCCATGTGAATGATGTGCTCAGAAAGAAAGAGGGCCTGCTTCATTCTACAGTTACATCCTGATAGCCACCAGTGTCCTTTGATTCAAACTTTGCCATATTTTTCATAGAGTTTGGTACCTGCTTTGTAATATGTTCCCTAAACATCTCAGGCTGCTTCTGCGGTTTTCTTTTGATCTTGTAAAAGAATGATAGGCTTTAAGAGGGGCATAAGATTGCTTTGAAACTCCATACATTTGCAAAATTCCCCTAATGATGACACAGTGAAGCTCCTGTGCTTTGCCTACAGGGTTATTTTATAAACAGGATATGTGCTTGTTTCTCACAATTGTGATGCTGGTGGTCATCTAAGGAAGTGATAAACCCCACAGTCTTACTAAGTTTAGAAGAGTTTGTTTTGTGTTTGTTCAGCTTTTCTGGAGCCACTAAAAGATTAATTTGAGATTGAGCTGTTCAGAAATGGGAAGCCAGCTAAAAATTGAATGCAATTTTGGTGACATTAAATGAGCTACCATGAAGCTCATAAGAATCTCTGTTCTAAGCCTGCCCCATGTTTCATGATTTTGGGCTGCCCTGATTTTCTCAATATGGGTTAAAATGCCCACCTAGGCATTGCTCTCTTTTTAAAACGTATTCAGTGGAAACAGAAGGTGGCTGAAGTGATACATTTTTTAAAAGTATTAGAAAATTTCCACTCAAACATACAATGTGTGAAAAAGGCCATAGGGGCCTTGCAAGATATCAGTCCAGTACCATGGACAGCGATACCATTTATTGTGCCATTTGCTGGTGATTTTTTCCCTGTTGATCTTTTTAAAATATAATATACAGTAGACACATTTATGTTAAACAAGACTAAGAACTCTTTTATTTAAATGACGTGCTTCTCAATTATAATTATAATATAATTAAGTATGACAGTAAACAAAGTACAATAACAACAATGGTGGAATAAACAATGGTGAAAGCAAAGAGCACTAATGGAAACAATAATAGTAATACAGTAATACAAAAATGTAAATCACATTCTAACCAACCTAATGTTAAGTATGGGCTCATCCAAATAGGACAAAAATTCCTGGAAAAGTAATGGATTCTGCATTGTCTGTTTGTAGTATTTAGTATCCAAATAACACAAGGCTTCAACTGATATCTTCATTATTCTTTCCCCTAGTCTTCCATGCCTTATTGTCTTTCCTGAAAGAATGGTTTGTTTTGTTATCTGGTTTGTTCTGGGGTGGTGTTTAACATTATGCTGCTTTCCCTTTTAATTGGATGTCAGAAACTTCTAATGAAGGATCTATAGGCTCGCTGCTAATTATGCTTCACTGAAAGAAAACAAACACAACACTATACACAACACTGCAGTGGCAAACAAGAGTTGCCAGCAAGAACAAAATCTGTCTTCTTGCATTTCCCTTTGGTTGTAAGCTGAAAACAGGAGCTTCTGATGATTGAACAATAGTGTGTGTGTGTGTGTGAAACAAACAAACAAACAAATAGCAATGCTATCTGATTACTATGTGAAAAAAATCTTAGTGCTACATCACCGCATTCAAAAAGAAAAACAAGAAGTTTAATAAGGGAAGTTGTTAAGGAGTTTACATCTCAAAGGGGGTGGGGGTGGGGTGGGATAAGTCAGTAAGAACCTCCTTTTCCCTTTCATATTGTTATAACTATTCAATATGCCATATCAGAAACTTTCAATTAGCTGTTATCAGTGCAGTTTCATTACTCCAGGGAACTCTCGTGAGGATTTATTTAACATCCTGAAAGATCGCACAGATTTTGTGAGGTTTTTATAAGGAGAAGCTTGGGGCCTCCCCTCTTCGCCTGCATGCTCACTGGGGGTGTGCAGGGGACAGCTTGCTGCCTGGCAAGGTGGAGGCACCAGGAATGGATGCTGTCCAGGTCTTCTTTCTTCCCAGGTGTACCTTGCAACTTGGATCAGGTCTTGACAGCACCCAGTGGCCACCATTCAATCAGGGGCTGCAGGGGGGGGCGTGGGCATGGGCAAGGCCGGCCACAAGCTTAAAAACCCCTCCCAGTTGACCTTCTCTAACAGTTGCCACACTTTGGTGTCATGATACAGTTTTGTGTGTGGGGGGGGTCTAACTAGTTATTAATATGGGTTTATTTTTGTCTAGTTACAGGTCAGTGTCTGGCCAGGTTATCCTGCTATGGCAATAGAGTAGACCATACTGCCAGCGACTCAAAGCCGATCATCAGGCAGCGGTTAACTAACCTGACCACCCTGAGGACTAACATCTTGGGTGGTGAAGTTCACAGGGAAGGGTGATGGTCCCCAAGTGGTTAAATCCCATTTGAGTCCATCTTGATGGAGGGCAGCAGCTTCATCAATACTGTCCTGGGGATGAGGAGGACTTTGTGTGCCAAAAGGGCTCAAGACCAGAAAGTGACTCATGGAACTGGATCAGTGTTACGGGTGTCAGTCACACTGCGATGCAGAAGGCAAATAGAAGACTACTGCATTATATTGTTCCCAGGACAATCTTCATGGCCTGATCGCCATGATGATCACCAATATTCAGAATCGGATACGGCACAAGAAGAAGTTGTTACAGGTAGTTGTGGTAATAGTGCCTTGTATGCCTTTTCCTGTCACTGCATGCTGACACAACAGTCAGGTTGGGTTGCGCATGGGAGCAGGTATGAGTGAGGGATGCATGTTTGCTTCCCTATCCCATGCAAAGAAATCCCCTCACCCACTTCCATCTGTTGGGGCTGAGGAGATTGGGGTTGGCATGCCCAGCTCACGAGGGCTGCCACCAGTTCCCCACAAGGGAAACCAAGGGGCTTCTCCACCACCACCACAACCCAGTGAATTTGTGCCTGGGAGTTGCACACCTCTTGGTTTCAGCTCTTTTTGTATTTGTCTAGCAGGATGTATGCTCTATATTTTAAAATTTTAGGAGCCCTAGTGGATCAGTGGATAAACCACTGTACTGCAGCCAAAAGGTTGTGAGTTCAATCCTGACCTAGGGATCAAGGTTAACTCAGCCTTTCATCCTTCCAAGGTCAGTAAAATGAGTACCCAGCATATAGTACACCAATACTGTGCTGCTGAGGCCAATCCAGGCAGTGACCGTTTTTATATGCACTATCATTTTCCCAAATAAACTGTCAATACAAGTATATGCAGAAGTCATGTGTGAAAGGAAGTATCATAGGCTGTAATGTAACATTCAACCTCTTTTTAACCTTAAGAGGCAGGAGGAGGAAATTTGCAAGGGACTCATTTGGTAAAGGGCATTTTTTATTACTTCCACCAATCTGCTTTATCGTTTTACTGTCCTGAAGGGTTCCAGAACTGGAATTGTTGGAGAAGGGGATTATGGTGTTTAAGCAAACCATCTTTCTCTCAGTGCCTCAAGGCAGGAAGTCCTATTCTTAATTATTTATCTAAGCTTCTTTCCATGTACTTTGCTTCCTTAAATTCCCATTATTTCAGAAAACACAGGTTTGGGTCTGCATGATTGCTTCTATAGAATTTATATACGCCATGTTAGACAAAGCTTTTTTTCTTGTCTCACATAAGCTTCTTTAAGGTGGGGTGTTTTTTTGTACATGGATTATCTGAGAAAATATCTTTTTCTTTCAAACCATATTTTTTCATAACCAAGCGTGAACAAGTCTAACAGAATTAATGCAGAAATTCAATTCCATTCCACTTTATTTTTGTATACTGCTCTACTCTGCCCGAAGGCGACTCAGAGCGGTTTACATAGGTGCATGCTGTCTGCAGAGCAGACAGCAGCAAAAAAGTGGAAAAGGTACAATAATAAAGATATAGAAATCACATCAAAACACAATACAATAAAAAACATAATCAGATACAAAGTACAATGTTCAAAATTCATACATATAGTCAAGAGCCCCAAATACACAATTCAGTATGCAGTTATGTAACAGAAACAAAATCCGAGAGACGGAGTCCTTTAGCAAAGCAAGAAGCGGCTCGCAGGTGGCTCCCATCCTCTGAGTGATGGAGCGGCTCAGGGGAGAGCTCAGGACCCCTCGGGCTGTGACGGCTTTTTCTCCCCTTCCAGCCAGGTGTGGCTGGAAGGGAGGTGGCGGCGGTGGCCACCTCCCTTCCAGCCATACCTGTCAAGTTTTGAATTTGGAAATAAGGGGAATATCCCAGCAAATACGGGATACTTGACAGCTATGCTTATCCTGTGCTGCCCTCCAATGGCGGCAATAGGGCATTGCAGTCTAATTAATAAGGGATGACAGCGGGAAAGAGGGTAAAATAAGGGGTTTTTCTGGCCAATAAGGGATACTTGACAGCTATGCTTCCAGCATGGTTGAATTAAGCAATTGAATTAAGTGGCCACCTTTATAGATGGACGCCTTTGCAACTGTTTTTCATAAAGCCCTTTTGTTTGTCTATTTCCAACACGTATAGTTTGTGGGTAGTGAAGACATTTCGGTGATGGAGCATAAGAGACAGGGTACACAAATAGTGGAAGACTGCACAGCTCCACAGGTCATTCTGATAACTAAGGGGTGCCCAAACTACAGCCCATTGGCCAGATCCAGCCCCCAATGCCAATTCATCTGGCCCATGCCACCCTTGTCGCTCCCGGAAGCAGAAGTAAAATGTACCCATGATGGGAGCGGCGTGGGCCGTATGAATTGGCATCTGGGTCTGGATTTGGCCCAAGGGCCATAGTTTGAGCACTCCTGTTTTAAGCAGATAAAATGGCAGCTTAAAAATCCTGTTTCAAAACAGATTGCAGGGTGTGTTTTACTTCCACTTCCGGTGGGAGGAACCACATGACCAGCCTGCGGCCCAAAAGGTTTTGGCACCCCTGTGATAACTAATGGGGCAGATGAGTGCCTCTTTAGTTAAGATGGGTGTGTGTGCAAAAATAAGGTTCCATTACAAGATACAAACCTAGTTGCTTACAAAAATGACACTCATAGAGACCCGACATCCACTTGATGGGGAATATTGCTTTGACAATTTCCACACTGATTCAACAACATTGTTACAACTACAACAAGTTGACACTTTTAATCATATATATTTTCCCTGGTTTTATAGGGGGCATGCCTCTGTCGTATTGGTGTTTGAAAGCTAGTGGTATATTTTATTAAGGCTTCATAAAGAAGGCAGTCCTTTACTGTTTATTAGCGTTTACTTTACTGTTTGTTGTTATTAGGACAGTAAAATCTATGGTAGCAATTTGAGACAAAGTTGTATTGTGCGTGCTTGATTTTAGTGTCAACCTAAAATGTTTCCTCTGATCCAATGTTTGCAGAAGGTTTTTGTTTACAGTGTCTACTGGACTGTATACACCAGGAGTTCTCAAGGTTTTCACACCACTAGCCGGACAACCCCCCACCCCCAGACAGCTGAGCAAGCCGGACATGTGGTTTTCCCCTGCTGCAAACACTACCATAAACTGCATCAGGCGCATTTGTGTATCCATGGGCTTTTGCTTCCGGGGTTGTCGCCTGGGCCAGATGGAATGGTGTTAGGAGCTGGAGCCAGCCCACAGGCCATAGGTTGCAAACCACTGGTATACACAATGTTTAAATCTTTAACTTTAGAAATATTATTCAAGATCAAGTTGTGTGTAACTACATGGATCAGGACTCGAGGACATGGGGAACAGTAGAAAATGACTTCGCCACGCCACACTGGGATCCCGGTGTAGATCATCCACTCCCCCTCCTGCAGTTTGCGTTACCAAACATAGATTCAGCTTGCTTACTTTATAAACTATGTATTAAGTAGGAATTTTTAAAAATGCAGAGCAGAAGGGTCTCAATCTAGGTAGGGATTATAGTGGCAGAAGTAGCTCCTTACACCACCACCACCACTTCCAAGCAAAAATGACTAAATAGAGGTTGTCTTATTTTGGGCACATTATGAGAAGAAAAGACTCACTGAAAGACACAATATTGTGGGGAAAGTTGAAGACAACAGGAAAAAATGATGGTGAAATAAATAAATAAATAAATAAATAAATAGTACTTCCCACTCTCTATGATGCTGAAATTAAGGAGTGCCGGAGAGATTGGGGGTATCAGGAGACAGAGAAGCAGATAGGGGCTTCATGCAATCTGCAGGCAATGTGTTGCCTCTTCATGCCTATAAATGGAAATCATCATCTGGGATTATATGGCTTGAGAGCACTGTAATAGTCCCTGGTGGGTGTTGGTTGTTTTTTGCCTTCTACTGCACATCCTCTTCAGAGACCAACAGAATAGCTATTTCCCCTTAGAGTACATTTGAGCAGAACAACGGCAGCAGTGGGGTGGAGAGAGTTGAGTCTTGGTCTCTCCTGTCTTTGTCGTCTTCACCTTTGTCGCAATTTGCTTGCATGCAGTTGACTGAGTGTATGATCAATTGGTCTGTGTGTATGAAGGAATGAGAGAGGCCAGGCACCAGCTATGCACATTACCAATAAAGCAGGTGTTGATTACAAGGAAAGTTCAGGTGGTCAAAAACATGTTGCTTTACTTGGGAACTCCTCTTTTTTACTGGCGAGAAGGCTTGTATAGGCTGTATTTTGTACTATGCTGCTTCTCACTCCTACTTCTGAGTAGGCATGCAGAAAGATAGTTTGGGAGATATAGTGCACATGCAAAGGGATTTGATTTAGTTCCTTGACTATCCTGTAATTCCCAAGGACCGTCCTAGGATATTGGAGGCATTCCTTAAACTATGTGATGTTCCAAGAAAGATGTCCTCCTACAGTTGGTATACTGTGATCCCATTCACACCTAGATTACTTGGCTTTTTGGTATTGCACCTATTTATAATTATTTCTTGGGATCACACAGATTTCCTCTACAGTTTTGCACAGTTAATCTTGACTTTCTGTGCTTTGGGAATTGTTGCTGGTGTGTGAGGGTGTCACTCACTCACAGGCGTGCTTCCGTGTGGATTCTTTAACTTGCCCTGTATCTCAGTGTGAACGCCCAAGTTTTTCCTTTCTGGAGATTCCTTTATTTATGATAATGATCCACTCCTCCAACTCCAGTAGGCACTGACTGCTATTACATGGGTCTGATTTACCACAGCACACATTATCCCCCAAGCTGCTTTAGCTGAGGGAACAAGGGAGATACAGTCATACCTCATGCAAAGTCCAAACTTGGTTCCACAAGTTTGGACTTTATACGGATTTGGACTTTGTATGAGGCATGCAAAAACCTAGCTGCAATGCCTCATACAACGTCCAAATCCTTGCTGCGATGCCTCGTGCAATGTCATTTCCATAGAGATACATTGTACTGTAACAGCACAGACTTCAGGGCAAAGTCAAGGAAACAGACAGGAAACTGACAGAACTTTAAGAAATCATTGTCTAAAGGCTAAATACATTACAAAAACATGTCAAACAACCCTGATTGTCCAACAACCTGAAGAATGCTGCAAAAATCCCAGGAACGCTTCTAAAAATTCTGACGAATTTTTTTTAAAAGTCCAAAATTGCGCTCAAACCCATTCCTAAACACTCTTTGCCTCATACAAAATCCACAAGAGCAATGCACGCATGCGTCCTGCCTTTTATACTGCCCAGGCACAATGCACCCTGAGGAAAACCCCAGTGCCTCATACAAAGTCACAGCGACTTTGTATGAGGCAACTTTTTTCAAGGAATTAGGCAATGTTGTATGAATTCGATGTTGTATGAAGCTGACTTTGTATGAGGTATTACTGTAGATACAAAATAGGCAATTGTCTTCTTTTACCTCTCAGCAGTTGCCTTGACTTGTAAAATTTCATTTGCTTATCTCCGTATCAAATGAAAGTGTAATTCACCAGGGCACAATTTTTTGTATTTTAGTTGAACTTGCCAATGGAAGATCTTGGGGCATTCTGTGGTTGTCCAATTTTAATTACATATAAACCAAAAGACTGCCAGGGGAAGATGCTGGTGTAAATATACACACCATTTTCGCTGCCTCGGTTCTCCTGGACAAAAGAGCAATCAGACAAACTAGAGCCAATCTTTTAAAGGCCAGTCCTTTTTTTAAAAAATTGCCAATGTATTCAACAGATCAAATGATTAATTGTCAAATTTCCCATCTTTTTTACTGCGCTTCTGATGCCCAAGAATTAGAGCCGCCAGGGGCTGTAATGTAGCCAGCATTCTCCACAAGAAAGGAAGCCCTGAAAGCAGAGGTAGAGCTCTTTCCCTCATGTCAGAGGGTGGCATGGTTTGTAACAGAGATTGGAAGGTGTTACTGCCTACAGCTTCATTTCCGCTGTAACAGCTTGTGTTAAGTGAGTCTATTATAGACATCTGCCTTATTCTTCCTTGCACCCGTCTTCGCCCACCCCCCACTCCATGTCTCCTCTCCCCAACTAGAAACAGTGACTCAATACAAGCAGTGCGAGCATGAGAATGCCAACTGTTCTCCTCCGCACTGCTTGTTCATCTTTACAGTGGCATCAGTCTGATGCCGATGCACTTTCACAGGCTCAGGAGGAAGCTGTTTTATTGCTGTCGGTAGCACAAGCAGAGTTATTTAGATTGCATACTCACTTTTTCTGCTAAGTATTTCCTGTCTTTTACAGACTGCGGTGGCTCAGTGGTTAAGATGCTGAACTTGAAGACTGGAAGGTCGGCAGGTCAGCAGTTCGAGACCCAAGTACTGCACGACAGAGTGAGCGCCCATCTCTGTCCCAGCTCCTACTTACCTAGCAGTTTGAAAGCAAGAAATTGAAAGTACTGCAAAACCCCGGGTTATGACAGCCTCCGTTGTAACCTGGAAAAAATTGCAAACTGAAACATCCAAAGGGATGTATTGAAAAATAAAAAATAGTCCTGAATTTATCGTTGCAACCCGGAAAAAATACATTAAACATGTGTAAACCGGGACTACATTTCCATAGGATTTGCCATTGTAAACCGCAGCAAACTTAAACCAAGGTGGTTGTAAACTGGGGTTTTACTGTAGATAAATAGGTACCACTTCAGTGGGAAGGTAAACAGCATTCTATGCATGCTGGGTCTAGTCATGCCTGCCATATGTCCATGGAAACGTCTGCAATTGCTGGCTCTTTGGTGGTAAATAGAGATGAGCACCAAACCCTAGAGTCAGATACGAATGGCTTTCGAGCAAGGGAGACCTTTACCTTTCTTGCCCATGATTCAGTTTCTCACTTCATCCTCTAATGACCCACCCCTGTAGCCATGCAAAGAATGGGTGTCCTGAATACCTGTAGTGGTATGTAAGTTAGCTTTGGGACTCTAGTAAAACTTTGTGATGATTACTGGGGAGAATATATGTAGAAGTAAAATGGAGACACATATATACATGAGTCTTGGTTTGGCCTTAAGTACCATACCATCCTGGCTTTACAGCACAAAACAAAGCGATGTGGTATCCCAGTTACTGGATCCAATTTCACCATTCTATTCCACATTTGGTTTTTTGTGCAAATGTCCTTGATTTGGTTTTCTAAGAAAAGTGAGTTGCAGGATGTAAAAAAAAATTAAATGGTGGCTTGGTGGTCATTCTGTGGGAATTATATCTTCTACATTTTCCTTCTCTCAGATATAAGCAAGAAAACTCTGACATACTCACTGGTTTCTGTTTAGCATGATAGTCCAGCAATGGCCTCCTATTCGTATCTCCTCCTATTCATTAAGCCTAGCACAAATTGTGTGAAAAGCTAACCTTCCAATATTGGGGTTCATCTCTCTTCATGGACAAAAAAAAAGCACCACGTGCATGATTTAAAGGTTGAATAGAAGATGGAACTACTTAAAATCATTATTCTGTGTTGGAGATGTGCAGTTTATGCCCTCCCAGGTCAGCTTTGGGCTGCGATTATCCTAAACCCTAGTTGTGGACACCCTAGTTGTCCACATCTGCTCCATGACCACCAGCAATTACAGGAATGCACCCACAATCATATGTGTAGTGATTCAGTAGATAAGGTGCCTAGCCTTTTTGGCACATCTTAAGGATGTGCTGCTTCTAAATGTAGAATTAGCACCTTGTTTAATGAGGCCCTCATTAATAAGTCCATTCTCTTCGATACATGTTTGTAATTTTCACAAATAAGCCAACTCCTTACCTCAAAGTGAAAAGTAAAAGGTAAAGGTTTCCCTTGCTCGAAAGCCAGTCGTATCCGACTCTAGGGTGCAGTGCTCATCTCTGTTTCTAAGCCGAAGAGCCAGCGCTGTCTGCTTCTGCAGACGTTTCCGTGGTCATGTGGCAGGCATGACTAGACACCAGAGCGCACGGAATGCTGTTACCTTCCCACCGAAGTGGTCCCTATTTATCTACTTGCAATTTCTTGCTTTTGAACTGCTAGGTTGGCAGGAGCTGGGATGAAGATGGGAGCTCATTTCCGTCCTGCAGTACTCGGGAATCGAACTGCTGACCTTCCGCTTCTCAGTCAGCGTCTTAGCGACTTGAGCCACTGCAGTTCCCTAAGTGAAAAGTAACTTTACCAATTTTCAAGAAAACCCAAGTTTCTCTCCTTGCTTCCCTCTCCTCAGTTTCTCTTACTCCCAAACTGCGGACAGGACGCAACTGTGCTGCACATTTAACTGTCCAGCTTTGAGTTTATTTAGATTGGGAGGCTTTCTTTGTAAGCCACCCAGAGTAGTGTTTACACTAATTGTTGGTGGGGGGTGGATGGATGGATGGGCTAGCTACCTAGCTCACTCAGAAATAATAATAGGGTTTGTTTGTTTGTTTCCAGGAATAGGGTGAATTAAAACCCTCAAGTATATATTTCTGTGTGCCTAAAATCCTAGGTTGGAGGGCTCCTGTACAACTGTGAGAATTCAATAGCCAGCGCATGATAAAAAGCAGAGAAATATTTTCCATTTGAATTTCAGTTTGAAAAGATATATTTTCCTCACCGTCCATATACATCTTAGCACGAATCAATATATAACAAAAAATCAGCTAAAGTGGTTTTCTGAAAGCTGTTGTGGAGAATTCAAGACAACCACCTTGTTGAGTCTTTAGTGGTGTGGTTCTAATGTCACTGCACAGACCTTCTGAAGAAAAATCGTGGCTACACACCTGTAACTGAGAATAGCAAGACTCCTGCCGTATAGGGTCAAACTGATAACACATCAAACCTTCTCTCAATTCTCATAAAAACAGTAAATAGTCAAGACATTTATTGAGTTTTGGCAAAATAGCTTAGGCATCTGGCTCTGGAACCAGCCTATGTACCTTGGGCAAGTAGCACAATCCCAGGTTGCCCCCAGGATATTCTTTACCTAGAAAAAGCTGGAAAGGGTCGTTTGTTCTTCACCATGCATAAAACTACATGGTACAAAGTGCATCATAACATAGTAAGATCTATAAAACTGAAATTTTGGGAAAGTTCTGTGGAATACACAAGGTTCTGGTGATGACTCATTGTGCGTTTATTTTGAACCAAACTCACATCTTGTGGCAGGGCACTCTATTCTGCAAGTCAGATCTGTGATATCCAAATTGTTTTGGACACGCATCATGAGAGGTTCCTCAAAAAACCTTACCCTCAAGGGGTGGATATTTAACTCTTACGAGGGCAAATACAATATCTTCTGCTGACTTTACTTTTCTGTCTGATTAACAAGAAAGTCTTATTGCCGTCCAGTGAAGAGTCCAATGTTTATTTGCCACAAGTTTTTTGCAGGCCTTTAAGGCAGAGGTGCCCAAACTGTGGCCCGTGGGCCGGATCTGGCTCCCAATGCCAACTCATACGGCCTGTGCCACCCTTGTCGCTCCTGGAAGCAGGGGCATTTTTATTTATTTATTTTTATTTATTTATTTATTGTTAAATTTCTATACCGCCCACTCAGCCAAAGCCGACTCCGGGCGGTTCACAGTGGGTAAAAACAGATAAAAACAAATGGATAAAAACAGATAAAAACAAACACTCCACTTCCGGGAGTGATGAGGACAGCATGGGCTGGATGAATTGGCATCTGGGGCCATATGACACACAGGCCATAGTTTGGGCACCCCTGGTTTAAGCAGAGAAAATCGCAGCCTAAAAAAATCTATCTCATCCTGTTGCAAGGCACATTTTACTTCCCCTTCTGGTGGGAGGAACCACATCACCAGCCCGCTGAACCACGTGACTGGTCCACGGCCCAAAAAGTTTGGGCACCCCTGCTTTAAGGTATCAAGAAACTACTCTTTGTGCTCCAACAGACTAACATGACCACGCATATACAAGCACAAATCTGGAAGCTTTATTTGTCTTGATGTTTCTTAAGAGCAACTGGCTTCTAGAGTCTGGCATGGCAGCTACTAAAGTTTTAAAATGTCATTTTACCGCAGACAATAGCTGAAGGCTCAAAGTAATGTAAGCAGTTTGTAGATACAGCCAAAGGCTCCTCTGTTCTTAAAATTCAGTTGCCATCTGGGATGGCAAATGTTGTCAAAGAGTATCAGCGGTGCCTCATGTATTGTGTGTGTGTGTCATATGGCACAAACAACTAAACTGAGTTCCTCTCCATATGAAATTCATGAGTTTAGTCAGAGACCTCACCCTGCATGTGATGTTCTCAGAAAGCATTGTTGCATTTTAGCATAATTATTCTGTAAAAGGGAGAGTGATTTTCCCACTACCAACTAGCATTTCTCCTCCATTTTGATACAGTGTAGTTGCACAAATGTCACACGTAGCTATTGGCCTTTGCTTAAGACACCACCATTAATGGGCAACGTTAATGGAAACGTCACATATGTCTCAGTTGTGTTTTACTGTTTTGGTGCGTGCGTCTTGCTTTGTCCCATCCAGGACCCCCATTAAAATGGTGGCAAATGATCAGAATACACTTCTTGAAGAAGCGGCAACTACAGGCAGACACTTTGTGCAGCTTTGTTCCACCTGTGAGTCCCACACTGGGGTGTGCATTACCTTTTAATATTGGCAAATGTGAGGAATGATCTATTAACTGGTAGCTGTCAGTTGATAGCATTCAACTTTTTCTTCTTCCATGTCTAGGCCAGGCATGAAATTGCCAAAAAGAGTATTCAACTGAATTCCCCGGAGTACATAGAAAGAGCCTGCTCGAAGATTTTGGTATTTTTTGAACCACAATCAAGCATACCCTGTTAAAGGCCACCTTGTGTTGTTGGCTAATCTTTCTCACACTAGGTCGGGCAAAAGGAACTGCATAATGAACTCACCCAAAGGTGGCTTCATTTTGGCAGTTTCACGTCTGGCCTAGACATGAAAGAACTGATCCGCCCTCCTCAACAAGTGCTGTGGGGGCTAAATGTTAGGCTGAACTGGACTGCCATTGATTTCTCATCACCTGTAGTTACCATCTACATTCAGGCTTTGGAAAGCATTCCCCTCTTAAGGTCACCCTTGCTCGAAAGCCAGTCGTATCCAACTCTAGGGTTCAGTGCTCATCTCTGTTTCATAGCCGAAGAGCCAGCGCTGTCTACATCTGCAGACGTTTCCGTGGACATGTGGCAGATATGCCTTGACACTGGAGTGCACGGGACGCTGTTTACCTACCAACCCACCGAAGTAGACCCTATTTCTGTACTTGCAATTTCTTGCTTTCGAACTGCTAGGTTGTCAGGAGCTGGGACAAAGAATGGAGCTCATTATTCCGTCGTCGGGTATCGAACTGCTGACCTGCAGCCTTCCAGTCAGTGTCTTAACCACTTGAGTAACTGCTTTCCGCTCTTAGTAAAGGTAAAGGTTTCGCTTGCTCGAAAGCCAGTCATATCTGACTATAGGGTTCAGTGCTCATCTCTGTTTCAAAACCAAAGAGCCAGCGCTGTCTGCTTCTGCAGATGTTTCCGTGATCATGCGGCAGGCATGACTAGACACCGGAGCGCACAGAGCACTGTTTATCTTCCCACCAAAGTGGTCCCTATTTATCTACTTGCAATGTCTTGCTTTCGAACTGCTAGGTTGGCAGGAGCTGGAACAGAGACGGGAGCTCATTCCATTCTGCAGTACTCGGAAAGTGAACTGCTGACCTTCCGCCTCCCAGTCAGCATCTTAGCTATTTATCTACTTGCAATCTCTTGCTTCTGAACTGCTAGGTTGACAGGAGCTGGGACAGAGACAGAAGCTCATCATTCCGTCATCAGGTATTGGAACTGCCGACCTGCCGCCGCCTTTTTTTTAAAAAAGATTTTATTATTAAATGACAAATAATTAATGACATAATACAAAAAAAGCAACAACAATAACAAAACTAACACTATCACATAACAAACATTAATATGGAAATTAATGAAATATTTGATAGTGATATTAAATTAGATGTGAGCATAGCATTAATAACTGAAGTGGATAATTTGAAATTGGATAAATATAGAAAAGATTTATTGGCAATTATGCTAACTACAGCAAGACAATATATAGCTAAGAATTGGAAAGGTGAAAACATAATACAAATAGAGGACTGGTATAAAGAAATGTGGATATTAGCAGTTAATGATAAGTTAACATGGGAGATAAAGAAAGGGAATAATAAAAGAATTTTAAAAATGAGAGAAAGTGAGAAAGAGTTATCAAACTGAATCTCTGGGAACATTGTAAATATCACTGGGTGATTGTCAATGTTTTTATTCACATTAAATGAGGCTATATTTAAATAGTGTGTATAGTGAGAAGATCGGATGTGGATTCCCCATGCCCCAATGGCATGGAACGGCCCGCGCAGAGGCCACTTTGGGAGAACGCTCCCTGGCCCGTGGGCTCTGCGGGCAGAGAAATTAAGGGGGGGGTGGATTAATAGTAGGGTTTGATTCACCCAATTAATGACCTGACCGACGGTTCCGCTGAGAAGGCATTTCTCCAGACTCTGTTATCCATTAAGGTAATCACTCATCTCCGAGTTTATCCTTATCCTTGGTGCAAATAGTAGCCATGTTTACCCCAGTCTAAACCCTAGACAATGGTGTTTCCCCTGTCAATGTTTGTCCATGTTAATTAACTTCCCCAAGAGAGATTCCTCATTAACCTGAGTAAATAGGTGATGTGATTTTCTGTCTGATGACGGTTTTTTCTGCCTTGCCTTCTGATCTATAAATGTAGATACTTTTCCTTCAATAAACCACTGATCTGATCTCGCGCCATACTGCCTCGTATCGTTACTTGATCAGTCTCCTCCGGGACCCAACGGCCGTCCTAGCGGCCCCGATTCCTACAATCGGATAATATATATCAAATTTTATCAAAAAATGGTCTAAAAAAGAGAGAGAGAGACGAATGCAGTATAGGGATTTTTGTTGTTACTGTTGTTGGTGGTGTTTTGTCTGATATATGGTGATTTTCCGATGATGATAATCTATAGCAAGAAGTATATGAATTATATGATTTGTACCTGCCGCCTTCCAGTCAGTGTCTTAACCACTCGAGCCACTGCATTCCCCTCTTACAGGCCTGCAATTATACCTGGTCCATGGATTATCCAATTAGTAGATGGCATTGTAGACACAGCGGGCACAGAGCTGGGTGGGCTGAGGAAGATGGTGGAGGACGGAGGTGCCTGGCGGGCAGTGGTCCATGGGGTCGCAAAGTGTCGGAATCGACTGTGCGACTGAACAACAACAACAACCAAACAAACAAAAGTCTCCTGAAATGGTTGTCACTCCTTCCTTTGGTGGGACCTGGTGGTGGTGGGGAGCCACATGGGCTGGCTATTCACCTGTGGATGAAACACTTGACCCCTAATGGCGAACTCTCTGAGCTATTGAGCCAACAAGGAGAGAGCACACAGTCAAATGGATCCTCTCTCTCTCTCTCTCTCTCTCTCTCTCTCTCTCTGTCTCTGTCTCTCTGTCTGTGGGAGGGGCCTCGTTCCCTCCCCGGCGTCTCCGCTGGCGTTCTTCTTCCCCGTTACCGCCACTGAGCCTCCTCCATCTTCCCAGTCTGGCTCTGGGCGCCGCACGTGCGGCTCCGTCGTAGCTCTCGCGGCTGCCTCCTTCCTCCCCTCCGCCCCGTTTCCCTGCCTGCCTGGCGCGGCTGCCCACCCCACCCAAACTAACCCACCCCGCCCCTGGCTGCTGCAGCAAGACGCGAGGGAGCTCCCGGAGGGCGCCCCCCACCCACCCATCCACCCGCTCGCTCTGTACCCGGGCGACGCCAGGCAACAGGCAAGCAGTCAGGCAGGGCAGGCAGGCAGCGCAGCGGCGGCCGCCAGGATGATCGGCGTCAACAGCATCAACAGCAGCAGCGGCGGCAGCGCCGGGGGGCGCCTCCGCTCGCGCTCCATGTGCTCGGTGCGCTACGGGCGCAACTGCCGCGGCGTGGAGACCTTCTGCTACGGCTGGCCGCAGCGCTCGCGCACCCTCAAGCCCGTCCTCTACACCGACCTGGTGGTCAGCCGCCTCCGGAGCCGCCGGAAGAAGAAGCACCAGCAGCAGCCGGTAAGGAGGAGGAGGGAAGGGAGCAGCCACCCACCGGCCAAGGGGAAGGAGGCCCGCAGATGATAGATCCTGGCGGGGTGGAGAGAGAAAAAAGTGGGGTACCCTGGCCGGAGGCGGAAGGCGTCTGCGCCAGAATCCTCCAGCGCCAAGTGCGCGCGCCCCAGGCTTGGCTGCGCTTCCTCCCAGCCACGCCCCAAAAGGACTGGGGCTACTACTACTCTTTCTGTCTCCGGGAGCCCCCAGGCTGCGGTCTTGGGGGGGGGGTCATCGTGTCTTGGGGGGGGCATCGTGTTAGTTTCAACCCTGGTGGCGCAGTGGTTCAATTTGCCCGACTGCAACCCCCCCAGAGGTTGTGAGTTCGATCCTGACCGGGAGAGGGGTGGTGGTGGTTCAAGGTTGACTCAGCCTTCCATTCTTCCGAGGACGGCGAAATGAGTGCCTAGCATTGGCTCAAGTGGCTAGGACGCTGACTGCGAGGAGGCGGAAGGTCAGCAGCTTGACACCCGACGACGGAACAATGAGCTGCAGTCTTTGTCCCAGCTCCTGCCAACCTAGCAGTTCGAAAGCAAGACATTGCGAGTAAATCAATAGGGACCACTTCGGTGGGAAAGGTAAACAGCGCTCCGGTGTCTAGTCATGCCTGCCACATGACCACGGAAACCTAAGCAGACAGCGCTGGCTCTTCGGCTATGAAACAGAGATGAGCACTGAACCCTAGGGTCGGATACGACTGGCTTTCGAGCAAGGGAAACCTTTAGTCCAGGGGTGGCCAAACTTTTGGGGACGCGGGGCCAGTCACATGGTTCAGGGAGCTGGTCACTACGGCCCGGATCCGGGTCACGGGCTGTAGTTTGAACACCCCTGGCTTAGCCTATGCAAATCATGCCTTGTGAGCCGCCCAGAGAGTGCACTAAGCGCTATATGGGGGCGGTAGAGAAGTGTGTGCTTGCTTTTGCTTTAGTTTCCAAACGTGAAGGGCAAAGCGCCGGGGAAGGGGGGGGGCGATGGGGGGTCGCGGCTGTTCTTGACTGCTTGGTGGGTGCCCGATCCCCTAGGCGCGTTTTGGGGGCTCGAACCGTTGGTGGTCGATTGGCATTCGCGTTTTGCGTGGTTTTGCACCTTGCATGGCTTTGCATTGCAGCCCTTTTCCCGTTCCAAGGCATGCAGCCTGGCAGGGTGGGTGGCGTGCAAAGCTACCCACATGCAGACCCTTGCGGTTCCCATTAACGCCCACACCTGCCCGTGCGCCTCGTGGTGATGGATCGATGTGCTCAGTGCAGTGCAAGACCCTTGGAGAGTCCTCCTCCCTCCAGAGCCGGCGGAGGCGGACTTCTCTGGATTGCTATTAATCACATCGGATCGAAGTACTATATACATCATAGTTTTAGTCAGCCTAGGAACAAATTAAAAACATCTTTTAAAGAACAGACCCGTTTTGTAAATGGATGCTTTCTCTGAGCGATGTTTGCTTGCAATACCAAGAGGTTGTTGCAAATATTTAAAATGTTTGCCTTCGAGGAATAAAGACAGTTTTGCCAAACTGCATTTTCCAAAACAGTCCATTGCCAAGCTTTCTTGTACAGTACTTTTTCTTCCATGTCTAGGCCAGATGCAAAGCTGCCAAAATGAAGCCACCTTTGGGTGAGTTCATTCTGCGGTTCCTTTTGTCTGACTGCAGTGGCTCAAGTGGCTAAGACACTGACTGGGAAGCGGAAGGTCAGCAGTTCGATTCCCGAGGACTGCAGGACGGAATGAGCTGCCGTCTTTGTCTCAGCTCCTGCCAACCTAGCAGTCTGAAAGCAAGAAATTGCAAGTAGAGAAATAGGGACCACTTTGGTGGGAAGGTAAACAGTGCTGTGTGCGCTCCGGTGTCTAGTCATGCCTGCCATATGATCACAGAAACGTCTGCAGAAGCAGACAATGCTGGCTCTTTGGTTTTGAAACAGAGGTGAGCACTGAACCCTATAGTCAGATATGACTGGCTTTCGAGCAAGCAAAACCTTTACCTTTACTAAGAGGGGAAAGCAGTGGCTCAAGCGGTTAAGACGCTGACTGGAAGGCTGCAGGTCAGCAGTTTGATACCCGATGATGGAATAATGAGCTCCATTCTTTGTCCCAGCTCCTGACAACCTAGCAGTTCGAAGCGCTGGCCCTTCAGCTTAGAAACAGAGATGAGCACTGCACCCTAGAGTCGGATACGACTGGCTTTTGAGCAAGGGAAACCTTTTACTAATGTGAGAAAGATTAGCTGGCACAACAAGGTTTTTGTTACCAAGGTATGCCCGATTCAGGGCCGTAGCCAGGGTGGGCATCGCAGTTTGCAGTTTGCCAACCCTCAAACTCCCAGCTGCCTATATACAGGTGAAACTCGGAAAATTAGAATATTGTGCAAATTTTCATTCAGTTCACTTAAAAGGTGAAGCAAAAATATGAGATTGACTCACTCCATGCAAAGCGAGAGATGTCGTGCCTTAATTCGTTATAATGGTGATCACATAATCTCATATGATGATTGTGGGGGGTTGGGGTTTTCATAAACTGTAAACCATAAGCATCAATATTATAACAAAGCAAGGCTTGAACTATCTCGCTTTGCATTTAATGAGTCTATCTCATAGATTTGCTTCACCTTTTAAGTCACATTACTGAACTGAATGAACATTTGCACGATATTCTAATTTTCCGAGTTTCACCTGTATATAACATACATACAGTATATATGACATTGTTGCCCATCCTGAAAAAATATTCGCCCACCCCATCTAGAATCCTGGCTATGGCCCTGACCCAATTGTGGTGCAAAAATACCACACTCTTCGAGGAGGCTGTTTCCGTGTAGTGAACAGTGCATATGAGCTATAAAGGCAGCAGCTGAGATTTGTGTTGTTTTCTGGACCCCTGCAGGGGAAGCCACAAGGGTGACAATACAACATAGAGTTGGGTGTTCTTTGCAAGTTTGGAAGAGGAGGAAGAGCACATAACCAACAGAAGAGGGGTCGTGTTTCTTTTTGTTACCCTGGTGTTCAGTGCTGCAGTGAAGAGGATTAAGTCCCTGGGGGGCATCCCTAAGAAACTGAGCAGCATCCACTATCTCCACCCACCACCTCCCTTTCTTCCGCAAGTGGGAAAGAAATTTGGTCACTGAAGGGCCAGTTGCTGCCTTTTCCCTGTGCTCTGCCCTATGTGCAGGCGGAGAAGTAAGGAGATCAGTCTTCACTGCAGTCACACCCACCCAGGCAACATGGGGCCCACACCTCACAGGAGGACTTCAATTCCCAGAAGCCAAATTTTGTGACGCCTCTTCATTTGCTCTCTGTGTTGAGGGTATGGCGGAAAGATCCAAGGCTCTAAAGCAGTGGTTCCCATGCCCCACAGGGTGGACTTCAATTCCCAGAAGCCTAAGTCAGTACATTGGCTGATCTGTGCTTTGGGGAATTGCCTTAGGCTTCTGGGAATTGAAGTCTGAAAACCAAAGGGTGGGATACACTGCTTGAAAGGAAAGCCATGCTGCCCAAAGGGGAGAGTGCTCCCTAGAAAGCAGAGTCTTCCTGGGAGAGTGTGCCAGTGTCATTTGCCCAGCTCTTCACCTCCAGAGGGAAGGGCTGGGCAATACTAGGAGCCCTGGTGGCGCAATGGCTAAACTGCTGTGCTGCAACCAAAAGGTTGTGAGTTCAATCCTGACCAGGGCGCAAGGTGGACTCAGCCTTCCATCCTTCCTTTCAAGGTGGGTAAAATGAGTACCCAGCATGTTGGAGGGAAATGCTAATTAACTTGTGAGCTGCCCAGAGAGTGCACTAAGCCCTTTGGGGCAGTAGATAAGTGTGATTGCTTTACAGTACTTTACTTTGGCCACAGTGTCTGCCCCTCCTCCTGCTGGGCTGCAAGACAGGGAAGCTTGGTCTGGCCAGCCTGAGTCCCTATCCCTGAGCTACCACTGTGAAGGTGAACTCTGGGAAGCACATGAGAGAGCACATGGGTGAATGCTTCCCCCACCACTAACCATCTGCTCTGTGGCACAGAGGGAGAGGAAGGCAATGGTTTCTTGTGCTTTCTCTTTGAGAACAGCCACAGTTCTCAAAGCAGGTATAACTAAACACAAGCAGTAAGAGCAGCCATGGCAAGGAGCAGTGCTCAGACAAGGAAGGCCACAAAGTGACAGATGGGGAGTGGGTTAAGGGGCTTCTTGGCTGGGGTGGAAGCCCCCTTTGTTCCTCTTGCTTCTTTTCCTAGGCTGTGCTGAAGGGGGAGGAAAGAGAGGTTGTTTCTTACACTTTGAGTGGCCTTTTCTCAGTAGGGAACAGCAGCTCTTATGACCCTCCTTCCGTGAGTTTCTTTTCCTTCTTTTTTTAAGCATGAGAGAATGTAAAAAGGTCTCCCTTGCACAAAAGCCAGTCGTGTACTACTCTAGGGTTCGGTGCTCATCTCCGTTTATAGCCAAATAGCCAGCGCAGTCTGCGTTTGCAGACCTTTCTGTGGTCATTTGGCAGGCACATGGAACAGTTACTTTTCCACAAAATCAGTACCTATTTATCAACTTGCAACGTCTTGCTTTCAAACTGCTAAATTGGCAGGAGCTGGGACAGATCAGAGGAGTTCACTCCATCGTGCAAGTACTCAGATCCCGAACTGCTGACCCTCCATTCATCAAGCTCAGCATCTTAACCACTGACTAAGCCATTGCACCCCCTCTTCTTCAGTCTAGCCTACCCATATTGAGGACAGCAGGCTTGTTGCTGGTTTTCACAGTTCCCAGGGAAGAGACTTTGAAAACATATACAGTACAGTGAAAGAGAGAGAGAGAGAGAACAACATAAACTTGTTTTTCTTTTGTGTTCCTGCTTTTCTCTGATTTTGTAAGTTAGGGATTTAGGGATCTTCCAGTGTTAATCTGTGTTGTTGCTGTCATTGTTGCTTATACCAGGGTGTAGATTTAACTTTTTATTGGCACTAAGCCTAGTAAAAAGTGGAGCCTGATTTTAATTTAACTCTCAGACTCTCACAGCATCATGGCTGGGCAAATCTGAGAGGTTCAGTTAAGAAAAAAAGAGCTTGCCAAGTTTGAATAAGAAACACTGTACCTTAAGTGTCAACATAGCTGAACAATCATTAGTCTTGACCAAATATCAGAAGCACCCGGGATCTATTCCAGCTAGGCAAAAGCCAAAATTGCATGTTCCCAGTCTGTTTAGTGGGGGTACACAGATAGAGCCTTCCTTGAAGATTGTGGTATTTATTTAACCACAATTGGGTGTACAGCCACCTTGTTATGCCAGCTAATCTTTCTCACACTAAGTCAGCTGAAAGGAACTACAGAATGAACTCACCCAAAGATGGCTTCATTTTGGCAGTTTCACATCTGGCCTAGACATGGAAGAAGAAGGTGTCTGTTTGGCGTTCTGCAGCAGCATTTGGCATGTACCACTCATTAGCAGTTCAGAAACATACGGCACAGAAACTAATGTGTTCACATTCTACCATGTTCTCCACTGGCCAGCTCCAGGAAGAGCAAAGAAAAGCCTTCACTTCAGGGCCTGCATGGCAGGAAACACCCCATACACACACACTTTTTTAAAAAAAATGGAATGAGTATATAATTAATTTTAATTCCACAGAATTCAGAGCTTTCTAATTTGGAGTCTGTGTGAATTATCTCATGAGAAAGGGTCCTTTTTGGACCCACCCCCTCCTTCAGCTGAATATTTTTCCACGTTGCTTTGGAAAACATTTTAGAAACTTAACATCTACCTTCAACAGTGCACTGATGACTCAGCAGAAGGTTTTTCTTGTCTAGACCCGTGTTTCCCAACCTTTGGTTTTTGGACTTCAATTCCCAGAAGCCTAAGTCAATTCCCCAAAGTACTGATCAGCCAATGTACTGACTTAGGCTTCTGGGAATTGAAGTCTCTCTGTGAGGCATGGGCCCCACGTTAGGAACCAATGGTCTAGACATAGACCCTCCAAATAAAGGATTCTTTCCTCTGGTGATGTCTAAATGGCAGGTCTAAGTTTGTGGAAGGGAAGTTTTGGTTCACCAGTTCGTCAAATGCTGTTAAAGAGAGACCACAACTTCTTTTCATGCTGTAGTTGTAAGTGCAGCAGTAGCTGTTTTAATTTTCAAGTGCTGTTCTGCACATGTTAGCAATAAGCTGTTAACTGACACAAGTAAGAAGGATGATGAATTTATAGGGTAGCCAAATGTATTTTAACCAGCATGTCTGAACAAAGGATATGGCTCCCTCCCCCATATTTTTCAAGATTTTAAACTTGTCAAGAAAAGGAATCATAAGTTAACAGAAGTTGCTGGTTATGAGAGTGGTATGAGCTCACATTTAATAAACTTCTTATTCACAGCCATGGCACAGCAGTGACGTGTGACTTGTCATTGCCATGCTACTTTTTCTTCTTCCATGTCTAGGCCAGATGTGAAATTGCCAAAACGAAGGCACCTTTTGGTGAGTTCATTCTGTGGTTCTTTTCGCCTGACCTAGTGAGAAAGATTAGTCGGCAACACAAGGTTGCCATTACCAGGGTACGCCCGATTGTGGTTCAAAAATACACCACCCTCTTCGAGGAACTTTATCCCCAACCCACCCCCTGAAATGGAGCAGTAGTTACTTTGAAAAGGTTTTGGAGATGTCGTGGTTAAACAAAGAAACAAATGGAAGACCCATGCCTCTCACAATGAAGAGGAAAGATCAGAACAAAGTTGCAAGTCTGTTTGAGAGTTAGTAGCAATCTCTGGTAGGACAAGAACTCTGTGGTGGGTAGATTGTGTGCATAGGAATGACTGAGAGACTTTAACTTGATCATTTTGAACTTGAAATACAGTGATACCTCATACAACGTCCAAACTTGGTTCCACAAGTTTGGACTTTATACGGATTTGGACTTTGTATGAGGCATGCAAAATCCTAGCCGTGATGCCTCATACAATGTCCAAATCCTTGCCGCGATGCCTCGTACAACATCATTTCCATAGAGATACATTGTACTGTAACAGCACAGACTTCAGTGCAAAGCTGCCAACATGTTCCATCATGCAGCACAGTGTTAATCAACCAAACAGCAGCAAACACCAAACAATTAAAATTGTACTCAAATCCACTCCTAAACACTCTTCACCTCGTGCAAAACCCACAAGAGCAATGCATGCATGCGTCCTGCCTTTTATACTGCCCAGGCACAATGCAACCTGGGAAAAACCCCAATGCCTCATACAATGTCGCAGCAACTTTGTATGAGGCAACTTTTTTCAAGGAATTAGGTGATGTGAATTCGATGTTGTATGAAGCGGACTTTGTATGAGGTATTACTGTACTTCCAAAATGAAGCCACCTTCTTGGCTTTGTCGTTGGTCAAACTTAAGTCATCATCGGCACATGTTTCTGGCAGTAATTGGTAGACCAGCAAATGAGCCAGATTCTGTATCTCTCCACATTCACACAGCGTGTTGTTGTCTGCAAGCAACCCCCACTTAAGTGAGTCTGTATTGCATTTAGGGACTCCAAACCTCAGTCTATTCAAGATCTTCCAAGTGAGGTTGGGGAGGTTGAGTTCCTCAGCCATCTCCTCCTTTAATGCTGTTCCTTGTCCAGCGAGCGCTTTCCTCCATCTTCTAATTTGATTTTGCTCTTGCATACCCTCAAGAGTGTTTGTTCTTGCCTTAAAGCTCTTCCTGGGACTTTAAATACTGAAGAAATATCTTTAAATGCTTTAAATACTGAAGAAATATCTTTAGATGTTACTTTTGTTTTAACCTTTATTATTTATATCCAAGAACCTAGCTATACTTTCATGTCTATTATATCTGATCCCCAAATAAAAATCTAAGAATAAGGAACCCCAATCACTAATGAATTGATATATATCCACATGATATGAAGCTACACTTTACCAAAAGAAACACAGAATCTTATTAAGATTAAGAAGCCCTTTAACATAATACCTGAATTTCTCAGATGCCAGCTTGAGACATAGCAGACAATACCTATCAACCTTCCCAGATTGGCCGGGATTTCCTGATTTTCGGTGCCGATTTGCACCATTTCCCGCCCGCAGCTGCCCAAACCCCGAGATTGGCAGCGGGGGGAAAGAGGTACTGCGCATCCCTTCTGCGCAAGTTGCATTCTACGCATGCGTAGAAGGCTTTTATGCTTGCGTAGAACCCATCTATGCTTGCATAGAAGGCTATGCAAGCGTAAAAGGGTTCTACACAAGCGTAAAAGCCTTCTACGCATGCGTAGAACGCAACTTGCGCAGAACCGTTGTGTGCAGGTCCCAAATTGTCTGGAGCCGCGGTTGACAGGTATGTAGCAGACTCTCACTTCAACAATATAAAAAGTTAAGTATCAACTACTTGGAAGGAAGTTTGGCAATGGTTTTTGTAGTGTAATATATTCCCTAAGAAGTGGTGACTGGGATTTTGGCTTGAAATGATTGAAAAACACAACCCTCCTTTAATAAGTGGCTACTCATTCAATAACATATTTGTTTGCTTCTTTTTAGTGTTATGCACAGCACTACTAATACACGCCATAACATGGCTTGTAGTTTCTCTGCCTTTCTTTTTTGTCATTCCCAAAGCATTTTACCATTGTTACCCATTTTAGCCCCTTTGGGCACAGAAGGCTTGGGCTCCCATGATTCTTAGAAACAGCACAAAGGAAAATGTGAACCTGTCCAATTGTTAATGGTTCCTAATCCAGGTCACAGTTTTCTGCCAGAACATGGAGTAGCTTCACATTGCAGCTTGAGAACTGAAAGCTCCCTGTAGGTAGATGATAGTGCAACTGCAACCTATCAGACAACCAAAGTACTGTACCTCGCATAAAGAGCGCCTCGCTTAGCGACTCACACACTTAAAGAGCAGAATTTACTCTGAATGGTCACCTTGCTTAACAACTAAAATCAACCAAAAACTCACTTAACAACTAAATCGGGGTTTGCAATTCCACACACACACACCAGTCACAATTGGTCACTTACAATGGTGTTTCGCCTAAAGAGCCAACTCGCTTAAAGAGCAATCCCGTGGAACGCATTATGCGTATATGAATTTGTATATGAATTTGTCTGAAAAGCTGTCACATATCTGTGCGAGTGAAAATCCACTTCTTCATCAAATATATTTCTATAGAAGAGGCTACCCCAGAGGCTTTGAATTTTAAGAGATATGTTTCCATTCATTTTTAAAAGTGACAGCTAATATACATGACCTTTAAAAAAAAACTGTTTAGAGCTGTGATTCCCAATATGGGGCACACACCCCTCAGGGGGCAATTTGATTTTTAAGGGGGCCATTTGAGAATGTTTAGACCAGTCATTCCCAATGTGGGGCCCATGCCCCACAGAAGCCTAAATCAGTATGTTTGTTCATCAGTGCTTTGGGGAATTGACTTAGGCTCCTGGGAATTGAAGTCCAAAAAACCAAAGGTTGGTAAACTGGTTTAGACCAATTAATGGCCTTTTAGGCTTCCTCCATGTAAACATACCTGTCAAGTTTTGGATTTGGAAATAAGGGAAATTTCCTGGCAAATAAGGGATACTTGACAGCTATGCTTATCCTGTGCTGCCCTCCAATGGCGGCAATAGGGTTAATAAATTAATAAAGGATGACGTCTGGAAAGAGGGTAAAATAAGGGGTTTTCCCAGCCAATAAGGGATACTTGACAGCTATGCATGTAAATAGGAGTTCACTTTTTGAATAATAAGAAAAATATATCACAGCGGGGAGGGCATCGGAATTTTAGAGATGCTCAGGTGAGGCATGGCCGAAAAAAGGTTGGGAACCACTGGTTTAGAGCAGGGGTTCCGAACCTAAGGCCTGTGGGTTGGATCTGGCCCCCAGCGCCATTTCATGTGGTCCCCTGCCCTTCCAAGGGCATTGTAGAAACAAAATGGCTGTCCCTTTGAAGCTGTTGGGACAAAATGGCCACCACCCCCATCATGCAGGCAGGGCAAAATGGCCATCCGGCCCTTGAAGCTGACAGAGAGGGTGACCCAGCCCATGGCTTGGAAAGGTTGGGAACGCCTGGTTTAGAGGTTTCATTTTAAAAATAAACAGGGAGGGGGATGTCCATAAGAAGGCCTGTAGGCATTTGTGCTTTTTATTGCCTGCCCTACCCACATACTCCTATGGGTTGCTGTCCTTTTGGATTCCCAGTTAGGTAAAGGTAAAGGTTTCCCTTGCTCGAAAGCCAATCGTATCCGACTCTAGGGTGCAGTGCTCATCTCTGTTTCTAAGCCAAAGAGCCAGCTTCCGCAGACATTTCCGTGGTCATGTGGCAGGCATGACTAGAGACCGGAGAGCACAGAACGCTGTTTCCTTCCCACCGAAGTGGTCCCTATTTATCTACTTGCAATTTCTTGCTTTCGAACTGCTAGGTTGGCAAGAGCTGAGACAAAAACGGGAGCTCATTCCGTCCTGCAGTACTCAGGAATCGAACTGCTGACCTTCCGCTTCCCAGTCAGCATCTTAGCCACTTGAGCCACTGCAGTCCCAGTTAGGATGAACAAATAGCCTCTTCAGAGGCAGCTGCTCAAAGGCCAGTGTGTTTCCATCTGGAAGGATATCGAGCTGTTGCATTGCTCATGCTCAGACTTGTTAAAAGATGTAGTAACACATTTCAGGAAAAACGGAAATGAGAATCACAGCCAGACTTAAGGGAACATATGGGACTTTTCAGAAATACAGCAATGGGGGTGGGGGAATGTGTTTTCTGCCCTTCTCAGACTTCCCTGATTTCCTTCAGCAGGCAATGAAAGGTTAAATAAAATGGGATTTGTAATAGAAGTATTTGGAACGCCATATCCTAAAAAGGATGCCTTCAATATAGAAAACTAAAAAGCAAACAATCAAGACACGTCATTTCTGGCTGAACAAAAAGAAAAAAAGTAGTGTTTAAAACTGTCAAGTATGGAATAAGGGAAGAAACAGCACAAAGATGAAGTGCCAAAGAAAGTATAGCCACATGGAAGCAACCATAATACATGATATGGATGAATGATCAATATTTATTTCAAATATAGCATGGAGGTTAAAAGGTGTTTTTTAACTTGAGATTTTTAATTTTTTTTTATATTTTATAAATATTTATATTTTATAAATATTTTATATTTTATATTTTTTTATATTTTATATTTTTATATATATTCAAATTTATATGTGAGAACCTTAAGTGTTCTTTTAAACAGAAGCTTTGTTCACGTTTCCTGTCCTAAAATATTTTCACAATTCGCTACATAGGCTCAGTTGCGTATTTCAGATAGCTTTGTAAGGTGACCTTAGTGCTATAAACTACCATATCTTTTGGGGTGAAAAGTTAAGTGTCTTCTTTGTATTGAACAGCTTAAAGATGGAAAGGCTGCATTATGATAAAGGTTGTGAGGTCAGCAGTTCGATTCCCGAGTACTGCAGGGTGGAATGAGCTCCCGTCTTTGTCCCAGCTCCTGCCAACCTAGCAGTTCGAAAGGAAGAAATTGCAAGTAGATAAATAGGGACCACTTCGGTGGGAAGGTAAACAGCGGTCCGTGCGCTCCGGTGTCTAGTCATGCCTGCCACATGACCACGGAAACGTCTGCAGAAGCAGACAGCGCTGGCTCTTCGGCTTAGAAACGGAGATGAGCACTGCACCCTAGAGTCGAATACGAGTGGCTTTCGAGCAAGGGAAACCTTTACCTTTACTACTGACAATGCAGAAATGCAGGGCCATAGGTGAGCTCACAATTGTAGCAGAGAGACCTACCTATACTTCTCTTGCCTCCATTTCACCCACTTCTTCCGAAGGCAGCACGTCTGTTCGTCATCCCCCATCCCACCCCTCCCAATGCATTTGGTTTCGTGGGGAGATAAAAGAAAGAGAGTGAGGTGGGAAGGGAAGGGAGACAAAGCAACATTTTCTCCTATAGAAAATGAGATGGTATGGTGAGGAGCCTGGGTAAATTCACCTTTCCCCCTTTCTGGGAGGATAGGACAGTGAAAGAAGGAAAGTAGTTGTCCAGGCAAGGACAATTAATGGCTTCTCTTCCTCTGTTAGGAAGCCATTGCAGTTGGGGCTACTCACTTGGGCAAAGGAATTGTGTAGGGGCCAAGTGCTCTCATTCCCAAGCACTTAAAAATAACGTATGGTACTCTGTCTAGGCTCCCTTCAATTTCAGCTGAGAAGCATATGATTGGCAAATGGGAGGAAGAAATCATTTTGTTGCAGCCACCTACACATCGTGTAATGCAGGGGTGAGCAGCATGCAACTCATGGGTCACATGCACCTTTCACAGCTATTTTTGTATCCCCTCAGCACTCATGGTCCCCATCATCATACCTCCCCAAAATTAAGGAATGAAATTGCTCCGAAAGTCCTCTTGTGCAGTTTAAGGAGATGGTGCTCTGTCCCTACAAAGGCTCTTTCTTAGCATGTTTTTAGTCTGTCGTTGGCTTTTCACTCTTATGCTGGAGCCTACATGGACCTGTATTCTCATTTGAAGTTGTGGGGAGTGCCATGCCTACACTTCATTATTTATATATTTACAAGCCGATTACCCGGCCTTGCTCGGGTTTTTCCCCCATACATGTGTCCGGCCCATACCTGTCAAGTTTTGGACATGAAAATAAGGGAAATTTTGGACCATGCCCCTCTTCCCACCAGGCCACCCCCACCCCCTCTCCACCAGGCCACTCCTCCCCAACCCACTCCTCCCCAAAATCCAGGCACAACATAAGCCTAGAAGAGAAGGAGCCACCAGAACCAGGGAGGAGTGGTGGGCTCCCCAGGTGGAGGAAGAACTGTCCCCTAGGCACTCCCCTTAGCACCACGCTGCCCCTTATGGGGAAAAAGGCAGCAGGCCAGCCTTCCTATGATAATTCTATTTTAAATCTCTTTCCCCATTCTCTGCTGTGACAGCATTTCATATTATGGTGATTTTTCATGGAACTGTTTTTTACACTTATATCGGTTAATTGTCTTAGCCTTGTGTATCTCAATTTCATTTTTTAAAACTCTGTGTTTAAGACAAAACCACAGAAATATCCTCTTTATGTTGTATGCAAATATACTTGAAGCCAATTGGCTCATTGTCTTTCCCTTTAATACCCTCTTTCCCAGGAGAGAGAGAAGATAGTAGTGCTAAGGGGAGAGCCTAGCGGGTGCTTCCTCGTCCATCAGGGAGAGCCCAACACTTCTCTCTGGCTCTGGTATGAGGAACATACCTCATAAATATATAATAATAATACAATAATATACGGGAGATTTACATGCGCCTGGATTTTTTTAAAAATACAGGAGATTATTTTTAAAAACTTGATAGTGAGAAGAGGGCTAAATTATGGGGTTTTCCTGGGCAAAATGGGATACTTGACAGCTATGGTCCGGCCACCTGTGTCAGGCCCCTGTCCAGTTCACGGTGATGTCACAATCAGGTGACCTACCTGGGGCTATGGCATTAACATCACTATGTGTCCGTCCACCTGTTTCAGGCCCCTGCTCAGCTCAATTACATCATGATGATGTCACAATTGGGTGACCTACCTGTGGCTATCACTATAGATACTACCACTGGGACACACACACACCTTGACGAGTGTACTTCCCATTGCAGCTTAATTTAGGGGCCTACACCCCCCCCATGGGGCTCGTGACCCCCACAGTGACCATCCAGCATGCCCAAGGTACGTGTGTGCCATGTTACAGTGCGATCAGTGCAGGGGTGTAGATTTGTGTTCATCACATACAAGAGGACACCTCTGCTTTATATATATAAGAAGATTTATTTGTTCTTTACTCTACCAGGTGCCAATTTTGAACACCTATCTGTAATGAATTAAAATGAAGCCTTTGCTTTTAGTGAGTTACAGTGGTTATTGTTAGTCTGGGGAAATGGCCTTCAAAGCCAGGTGCTGATTAGTTTACTTTTCAAGTTATTCAAAAACAGACCGAAACTGTGAGAAGAGAAATAGGTATGATGTGCATTTACTGTGTAGCCTTATTAATATTCAGGAAGAGGTGGGATGAAATATGAAAAATGGGTTTGGTTCTCTTTGAATGAAGAAGTGCCATGATTATTGCTATGTGTCATACGTGCTTAATTTGGAGGAGAAAGGAGTGTGCTATGCTTGCTTGTGTGAGTAAACAGTAGAAAGATGTAAATATGTAATCTTAATGTGTTACTGGCTGGGCCAGGAAATATAGATAGATATGTGTTTATTGTTTTATTCTGGGAAAGAAGAAAAGTAAAAATGTTCCTTTTTTCCTATTTTTGTATCTGATCCGGAACTTTGATCCAGAACTATTTTTCCCTTCAAAATAAACCTGATTGCAATAGAAAATGTTGTATTTATTATATAGAGAGCATAAGCTGGTGAGAGATTTCCAGTGCCTTTGTTTTTTTATTGGCAGTGCTACATTTTGCTAATTTATATTACATGTCCTACCTGACCTGGCTGGTTTGTAAGCATAAACAGTCAGTGATTTAAATCTATCATAGATTTATTTCACCTGGGGCAGAGCCACATGTACTCTGAAGCAGATAAATGGGTTTTTGCTGGCTTCCTGAATGGGTGAAGGTCTCTGTCAGGAGGAACAAATCCTATGATAGTCAGACAAGTGGGGTATGTTGTCTGTTGCACTGTCAACTTCCTCTGATATCCAGTAGGTGGTATCCCAGTTGAATTTTTCAAAGCCCTAAAAGATAATGGAATCAGATTACTGCATCCAATATGCCAGCAGATTTGGAAAACAAAACAGTGGCCACATGATTGGGAAAAAACAGTATATGTTCCAATCCCCCAGAAAAAGGCAATGCCAAATAATGTTTAAATTATCGAATAATTATGCTCATCCCACACGCCAGCGAGGAAACGCTCAAGGTAATACAGGATAGACTTCAGCAGCACGTGGAGTGAGAACTACCAGAGGTGCAGGTTGGGTTCAGAAGAGGCAGGGGGATTGAGACCACATTGCCAGCATACGTTGGATCATGAAAATAAACAAAGGAATACCTGAAACAAGTCTACTTTTGTTTTATTGACTACACCAAGGCATTTGACTGTGTGGACCACAACAAAATGTGGCAAGTAATTAAAGACATCGGAATACCAGAGCACCACATATGCCTCCTGAGAAATATGTACATGAATCAAGAAGCAACAGTTAGGACAGAACATAGAATGACAGAGTGGTTTGGAATAGGAAAAGGAGTAAGACAAGGCTGCATTTTATCACCCTGCTTATTCAACTTATACTCAGAGCACATAATGTGAAATGCAGCAATGGAGGAATCACAATACGGGATCAAAATTGCTGAGAGAAACATCAACAGTTTCAGATATGCAGGCAATACCACCCTAATGGCAGAAAGTGAGGAAGACCTAAAGAATCTCTTGATAGGTTGAAGGAGGAGAGTGCAAAAGCTGGCTTGAGACTCAATATCAAGAAAACCAAGATAATGGCAACAGGCCATATCAGTTCCTGGAAAATAGATGGGGAAGAAGTAGAAGCAGTGACAGATTTTACTATCCTAGGATCAAAGATCATTGCAGAAGGTGATTATAGCCATGAAAAAAGACGACTGATTCTGGGGAGACAAGCTAAGAGAAACCTGGGGGACATAGTGAAAACCAGAGACATCACCTTGAAAACAAAAATTTGTACAGTATAGTCAAAGCAATGGTATTCCCCGTGGTAATGTATGGTTGTGAGAGCTGGACCATTAGGAAAGTGGAGCACAGAAGAATAGATGCCTTTGAGATGTGGTGTTGGAGGAGAGTTTTGAGAGTCCCCTGGACAGCGAGGAGAACAAATAGGTCAATATTAGAAGAAATCAACCAAGACTGCTCATTGGAAGGCCAAATAGTAAGGATGAGGCTGAAGTACTTTGGACATCAAATGAGAAGGGAGGGTTCACTTGAGAGGGCCTTGATGCTGGGAAAGGTGGAGGGCAAAAGAAGAAGGGGCGTCCAAAGATGAGGTGGCTAGATGGTATTGTAGATGCAGTGGGCACAGAGCTGAGCGGGCTGAGGAGGATGGTGGAGGACAATGGTCCATAGGGTCGCAAAGGGTCAGAATCAACTGTGTGACTGAACAACAACAAGATGGGGATAGAACAGTGCAGGTGTCAGTTGTACAGAGAAATATTGATAAGACGATTTCTCAAGAAATGCTGTATTCTTTTTTTTAACAAGGTCTCTTCACCCTATTTCCCCAGATTCCAAAGGGTTAGTGTTCAAAACTGCTGATTTTCTACTGATCTTAGGCAGTGAGGATTTGTTGTCGAAGTGGGAGGAGAAACTGGATAGTAACATCACAATTGATATCTTTACGAAGGCAAGATAGCATCCTGTCATTGCCCATATAGAATTAGCACCAGACTATTATTTAGCAAAATCAGGTGGCAATAGTGATCATGTTGCTCCCAAAGAAAGTGACACACTGATCAACTATTGTGAAACAAAAATGGGAGGAGGTGTTTGTTGTAATTTTAAAAATGTGATGGTACAGTAAAACAGATAAAAATGAGAACGTTTGGGACAGTGCAATTCTTCAAGTGTGATATATGCATGTGGTGGGTGGAGATATAAGGAAAGGAAAGGGAGAAGGGTGCAGTTATGGGAGAGAAAGGCAAAAGGGGAGAGCAGCATGGTTTGGGGCAAAATGCTTGGGCACAAGTCAAGATGTGCGGATAGGATGTGGCAGTACATACCAGCACATCCAGCAGCACTTGTACTCATGTATTGGGGCACAAATACTGGGATGATCCATTCAGAATAGTTCAGGTAAACAACAAAACAAGTACCTCAGAGTGATCAAGAACAAGATGACTGGTATCATAGACTGGAAGGCATAGAAGTATTAACAATTTTACCTTTCATTATTAAAACATCTCTGAGTACAGAGGTACCTTGACTAATGTAATTAATACATTCTCCGGGACGTTTCTTACAGCAAAAATTACTTTAACCGAATTTCCCATAGGAATGCATTGAATGCAGTTTCTCATAAGAATACATTGAAAACCAAAATACATTAACCGAAACACAGTTTCATATAGGAATGCATTGAAAACCAATTAATCCGTTCCGGGGGGAAATCTGTAAACCAAGCCACTATTTTCTATGGATTTCCTTTTGTTATATTGTACGATTTTTATGTTAACTGAGCCGTTTGTTAACCGATGTTCCATTGTATTATATTTCAAACCAATTACACTCCATCTCTGGGGACTTATACAGTACTAGCATAGTTTGCCCGGCGTTGCCGGGCTTTTTAAAATTGTGTTGGATACTAAAGGCTTTCGTTTATTTGTCGAAGCAATGGTGATGCGCTGTTTTAAATGGTGGTATAAGTTTTTTTGATTTTGTGGCTTCGAGTAATTTTGTTTTTGAACTTGTTTTTTATGTTTATGTAAAAAAATGTAAATTTAATTTAATGTAATATTATTTAGTTTTAAATTTAATTTTGTTTTTTAAAATGTTCTTTTAATTTTTTTGGTTTTTCATAGTGAAAAGTGGTTTTATTTTGGTAATTTTTGAGATTAGTGTGGTTTTTTTTTTTGAATGTTTGTATAATTTATGTGATTAAATTTAGAATTATTATTATTTTTTAAATATTTTAGAATGTTGTTTCTGTTTTGGCCACTGGGTGGTGGTGGTGAGCTTTTGAGCTTCTCATTGCATTTGGTACCTTCTGTCCTCTTGGTGTTGCTTCCGGTAAGTTTCCTCTTTCTCATTTGTGTTCCGGTTCTCATAGAAGGAAGACGTCTTTTTGTAAGTAATGTGGGGGGGGGGGTTGGGGGGGTTGGGGGTGGATTCTTTTTTGGGGGTGTATGTGTGTGTTTATCTTGTTCATATTTGGCTGTTTGTTTGTGATTTTGTGTGTTTTTTCTAGTGTGTGTGTGTGTGGGGGGGTGGCTTTTTTTCTCGCAGGCCATGCTGGATGGCCCGTGGGAAGGAAGGCCAATTGCGGGGAGGCTTTTTTTCCCCATGGGCCATGCAGGATGGCCCGTGGGAAGGATAGGCATTTGCGGGGAGGTTTTCTTTCCCACGGGCCATGCTTCATGGCCCATTGGAAGGAAGGGCATTTGCTGGGTGGTGGTTATTTCTTTCCCACGGGCCATACTTGCTGGCCCATGGGAAGGAAGGGAGAGGCAGTGGGGTGTTTATTCTTTTTCCCCGCGGGCCATACTGGCTTGCCCGGTGGGAAAGAAGGGCAGTTGCGGGGGGTGGGGGGTGGGTTGTTTGCTTTAATTTTTGGTGCTCTGGCTGGCCCTTCGAAGAGAAGGGCAGCGGCGGCCGGGGGTGGTTTTTTTTTGTTTGTTTCTCGTCTTTTTGGGCCGCCGGCTGGCCCTTCGATCGGAAGGGCCATGGTGGCGTTGGGGGGGGTTCCCCCCATGGGCCATGCTGGCTCGTTCATGGGGAAGAATGGCTGCGGCGGTGGGATTATTTTTAACTTTTATTTTTCGTGCGCCGGCCCTTCGAACGGAAGAGTAGCGGCGGCGGTTTCTTTTTTATTTTTTTCCCCCACAGGCCATGCTGGCTCGCCCGTGGGGTTGAATGGTTGCGGAGGCAGCTTTTTTTAGTTTTGTTTTTGCGCGCCGGCTGCCTCATCGTTCTGCTCGTACATTTCGCGCAGGACGCTGGGGCTTGTAGTAATGTGTTGGTGCTTTGTGTTTGTGCTGCGTTTTTTTAAATTCCTTTTCTTTTGATTGGCTGCAACGCGTGTTCGAACGCTGCTCCATGCGAGAGCCTCTCAGCCTGATTGGCTCTGGCGCGGCGCGGCGCAAGGACTTTCGGGAAGTGATGTTCTTTACGTTTCTTGCCGTTAGTGGGGCTGAGGCCCCCGTGCCGGATTTTTAAATCCTTCGTTGACCTGCGTAGGCAATTCGGCCGTGCTCTCGAAGGGAGGGTGCGGGTCAGTAGGGCAACGCACAGCAACATATAGCCAATTCCAACGGTGAACACTTGGTTTTATAGGTTAAGATTTGTATAATTTTAATGAAACATAAGAGACTACATATACAGACCAGGGTTGGATTTTGCTTCAAGTCTGTAGCAGTGTCCCAAGTGGAAAGGGTAAGGATGATGCTTGAAGAATAAGAGAGCTACTTCATAGGCGCAGTAAGGGTGGGTGCACAGCCCTGACTGTTGATCATGTTTGTCATTCAAAAGGAGTGCTTTTTCCCATCTTCCACCAATTAATCCACTTTCAGTGATTTCCTTCTCTAGGTTGTGTGGGTTTTCTTGGGCTGCCTTTGCACAAGCAGCATACTCTGTAGAACATGTTAAGCAGCTAGATCTATACAGGCAATCGGCCTAATCTTAAACCCAGAGGGTTATGGTCTCCTTTATCCTAATCATTAACATGCCATTTTCTAGTTATACAACCCCTCAAAGTGCCTTACAAAATGCAGAAATGATAACTGGTGACAATGAATGCAGCTGGCTGGATAATTCCATGTGGATCCAGAGGCTGAGAGTTTGATTCCCCACTGCACCTCCTAGGAGAGTTTTTCTGGCAAGACGTCTGCATTCACACTCCAAGATTGTGTTTCTCACCATTCAAGTCAATTCTGTCTCTAACATCACTTTTCTGTGGCACTCACTCTTTGCTAAGGGAAGGAGTATGATCTGAATACATTTCACCATTGACTAGTTATTTCTTAATGTTCTTTCTTTTTCATTTTTGACTCTATTAAATTTTTTTTATCCCCCTGACTCTGTTTGAGCACCTCATTCAGTTATTTGGTGCCTTTGCTGGACTGTCTTTTTAATGCAATAGGGACTCCTATTCATTTGTGTAAGAACGGATACCTAAGGATGGTCATATGCTCTGCCATTGTTTGAATGTGGCTGGTCTTCCTGTGAATGTGCCACTTTCTGAAAAAGCTCTTGGATATTAGCTGACACCAGAGCACTATAGTGCATACCTGTCAACCTTCCCGATTTGGCCAGGATTACCCCATAAATTGATGCCGATTGACGTCATAACACGGCCCCCGCTGCCAAAACCCCATAATTTGGCAGCAGGGGAAACGCTTTCCGCGCATGCGTGGAAGGGTTTTATCCCCTTCCACGCATGCGCGGAAGCGCTACATCGCTTGCGTAAGGGCTGCGCAAGCGGCATAGCATTTCCGCGCATGCGTGGAAGGGGTAAAACCTTTCCACACATGCGTGGAACGCGACCTGTGCACAAGCGATGTGCGCAGGTCCCGTTTTTCCGGAGCCGTGGGTTGACAGGTATGCTATAGTGGGCTGGAGAAATGGGGAGAAATTGAAAAGGAGTCATTCTTCTTTGGCTTAATTAGAACCAAAAAGAGAGGGGGTGGAATGAAAGGTCATTTTTAAAGAATGTGCAACAGATTCTTAATTGGCCTTTCTGTGATGAGTCAGGTTCTATCAGATCTTTGACCAAAGCGAAGACTGGGGCAAATCCCCAGAGCTGCCTCTTAGGAAATGTACCTATATTCCTGTGCTTTTAATACAGTATGTTCCTTTATTCCTTCTTCCCATCTCCTGGATAGTTGTGCCTTACTTGTATTATTTGAGAAGATCCTCTTATCCTTACCATGTCTCCTCATTAGTATAGCATAGGAGCAGTTGTACTATCATTATTCCTGTTTATGGTCCTGTACCCCTTCTCTTCCAGAGGTTCCAAGAGATCAAAGGGAAATTTAAACCTAGATTAAGAATGCTGAAAGGCCAACAAAGAAGCACACTATCTGACTTGGAGAAAACAAAGAGAAGGTGGAAACAGTATATGGAAGATTTATACAGAGAAGAAAAAAGAATATTAGAATCCTTTGAAGAGGAATCCAATGATGAAGAATCTACAGTTCTAGAAAGTGAAATGAAAGCTACTCTGGAAACATTGGAAAGAAAGAAATCACCAGGGGTTGTTGGGATACCAGTAAAAATATTTCAAGCCTCAGAGACCCAAACTGCCAAAATCCTAACAAGAATATGCCAACAAGTATAGAAAACAAAACCCAGGCCCACAGATGGATAGTGCTCAATATATATTCCAGTCTCCATGACATGAGATGCCTAGGAGTGCAGGAACTATAGGACTATGCTTTAATTTTTCATGTAGGCAAAGTGATGTGAAATGTGTTGTAACAAAGGATTATACCTTATATGGAGTGGGGAAATGCCTGATGTTCACTCTGGATTCTGAAAAGGAAGAGGCACTTGAGATCATATTGCAGTTATCCACTGGCAACTGGTTCATACCAAATAATTTCAGATGATATATTTTATAGACTATAACAAGATACACTTTATAGACTATACACTTTATAGACTATAACAAAGCCTTTGATTGGGTGGATTATGTGAAACTATTGGTTTTTTAAAAATTAAATAGTTTAAGAGAAACCAAAAGAAATGGGAGTGCCTCAGCAGTTGATTGTCCTGATGTATTGTGAGCAATAAATTACCATTAGAACAGAATATCAAGAGACAAAAAGATTTCCTGTAGGTTAAGGTATCAGAGAAGAGTATATTTTATCCCCTTATTTTTTTAATCTGTACACAGAACATATAATAAGGACAGTTTGACTAAATTCAAATAAAGGGGTGAAAATTGTTGGATAAAAATCACTAATTTAAGATAAGCAAATGACACCATCTTACTGATAGAAAGCAACAATGTCTTGAAGCAACTTTAGTTAAAGTGAAAGAAGAAAGTGCCAAAGCAGGAATGTAGTTGAACATTAAGAGGACAAAAATCATGATTGCAGAAGAAGTACATAATTTTAATGTTGACACTTAAGAAATTGAAATTGTTAAGGATTTTGGATCCCATGTTCCAATTGTCAATCCAGATGTAGATTGCAACCACTGCAGTGGCTTGGTGGTTAAGATGCTAAGCTTGAAGACTGGAAGGTCGGGTTCGATACCTGAGTGCTGCATGAGGATCTTGGGGACATGAAAGGAGCCTCATTCAGGTGTCCCCTGCAGCAAAAATCCTTTCAACCCAGAGTAATTTCTGACTTGAAATTTATTTACCAAGAAATCAGAAGAAGACTAAGACTTGTAAGGGCAGCAACGAAAAAAATATTAGAAGAGATAATCAAGTGTAAGGATGTGTCACTGTAGACCAAGATCAAAATCATTCACACTGTTGATTCCTGATCACTCTGTATAGGTGTGAAAATTAAAGAGAAAAAGTGGTCAGAAATTTTGTTCATTCATTTGAAATATGTACTGATAGAGAGCTTTGCAGATATCCTGACTGCCAGAAACCAAATTAAGCCTGAACTCTCTGTAGAGGCCAAATCCTGCAACATGGGAAGGCAGGATTCTCTGGGGGGAAACAATAATGCTGGAAAAGATTGAAGGCAGCAAGAAAAGAAGAACAAATATGAGATGGATTGACTTCCTATTGGAACCACAGGCTTGAGTTTACAAGACCTGGGCAGAACTGTTTAGGACAGAACATTTTAGAGATTGTTCATTCATAGGGTCACAATATGTTGGAGGTGGCTTGATGCCATGTAACAGTTGAAATATAGGCTTGTCCGTGAACTAGATGCTTGTCCTGTGGCCTAGTGAAGAATAATCCTTGGTATCCTAAGAGTGCATTCTTCCATAACTGCCTCAGAGTGGAGTTCTGTCACTATTGACTGTGTACCTGATGGTACATCAGCGCTTTGAACTGGATGCAGGTCAGCGATCTTTGGATGTGGGAGATTATAACTCAATTATGAATCCTCTATTTTGGCGGCAACAGCTACTTCTTTACTAGATTCTTCTCCAAGAGATCAGTCCCTTGCCCTCTCATCAGAAGACACCCATCTATTCCATTCAAAAATACATTAGAGTATCTCTTGAGTTACAGCAACCTGCATTGCCCACCAGGCGTCCCACTTGTGACCTTGCCCATTCTGACACAATAATCTTAGTTGCTATTCCAGTGTTCCTGACCCTCTGTAAAGTAGTCTTAAAGGACTCTTGAATCAAGCCATCCCCTGTGCCTCCTATCTTTAAAATTTCTAGCTAATACAATATGCAGATGTATTTGATTTTTCTACATCTACTTCAAAAGTTCTGTGCACTTCGGTGTCTAGTCATGCCTGCCACATGACCACGGAAACGTCTGCAGCAGCAGATAGCGCTGGCTCTTTGGCTTTGAAACAGAGATGAGCACTGCACCCTAGAGTCGGATACGAGTGGCTTTCGAGCAAGGGAAACCTTTACCTTTACTTCAAAAGTACCAAGCTAGATACTATGCTGAACATGTGTTTAGAAGTAGTACTCCGAGTGGTTAAAAAAACACATTGCTATAAAACATGCTTTCTGCCAACATTTGTGGTATTTGGCATACTGTTCTTTAATTTACAGTTAGCCAATGGAAAGTTAGCACAGGCTTACTTTGCAACTCTAATAATTCACTGATATTGACATTAATCTCCGAGGAAATCCCCAAATCATGTTAGTGTTAATTGCAGGGGCTATGCATCCCTGTTAATGTCTAGTTTGACCATCTAGTTATGCAGACAACACACACTAAATCCTACTAGAAGGTCCAATCACCTGCCATTGATTGTGGCGGCCTAAAGCTCCACCCTGTGAGCTGACTGAAATCTCTATTTGTCTGTGTCACTTGGCATTTTGTACCGCAAGCCAAAAAGAACTGCCTGGTACAATTCCAAACCCCTGCAGAAGAAAACTGCAGTTTTCTTGGCTGCCTTCCTGAAGAATAAAAGCAGCTAGCCAGGATCTTCCTGAATGTTATTTTTCAACAATGAACATTGCCAAGCATATGTCAGGTGTGTGAGTGCTTGGACTTGGTAAGCTTGAGAAATGTGATATCTGCTTGTGTGAAGTCTTGTTCTGTTCAATGGAGTGGTTGCTGTCTTGCATAATAACAAGCTGGAGATTGTGCAAGGCTGTTTGCTGACAGAAGCTTACATTCTGTGATTCTAAAAAGGATGTTGCACTAAGAATACAGTGGGTTCCATTGCGCTTCCTCACCATGAATGTACCTAGGATAAATGTTGCAGGGTTACTAGTCCCATGCGTTGCTGATAGCTGATTGTGGCTCTTTGTGAAGCATGCTTGCATACTGTTTCACACAGACTTGACAACATTCAGTTCATAAGAACATAAGAACATAAGAACAGCCTTGCTGGAACAGGCCACAGCCCATCCAGTCCAGCATTCTGTCTCACACAGTGGCTCACCATTTCCTTCAGGGTATTCCCAAGCAGATGCCTTCACCTGCTTAGGATTCCCTGGAAATGATATTGAGAGATATCCTGCCTATCTCTCCAACCCGGAGGTTGTCCTTCAGTATCCATAATTATAGCCATTGATACTCTTGTCCTCCATGAACTTGTCTAATCCTTTCTTAAAGCTGTCAAGACTGACAGCTGTCACCACTTCTTCTGGCAGGGAGTTCCATAGACCAGTAATCCTCTGGGTGAAAAAGTACTTTCTCTTATTTGTTTGAGAACTAGTACCCAAAAGTTTCATGGAGTGTCCCCTAGTTCTAGTGTTATGTGATAGGGAAAACAGTTTTTCCTTATCTACTTTGTCCACACCGTGCATGATTTTATAAACTTCAATCAGGTCACCTCTTAGACGTCATCGTTCAAGAGTGAAGAGGCCCAACCGTTGCAGCCTCAGATGGTAAGGAAGGTGTTCCAGTCCCCTAATCATTCTGGTTGCCCTCCTCTGCACTTTTTCCAGCTCCATAATATCCTTCTGGAGGTATGGCGACCAGAACTGTACACAGTATTCCAGATGGGGCCTCACCATAGATTTATAAAGAGGCAAAATGACACTTGCTGACTTATTTTCTATACCCTTCCTAATGATCCCTAGCATTGAGTTTGCTTTTTTCACTGCTGAGGCACACTGGGTTGACACCTTCATTGAGTTGTCCACCAGGACACCAAGGTCCCTTTCCTGGTTTGTCGCAGAGAGTTCAGACCCCATCAGTTTATAAATGTAATTGGGGTTCTTTGCCCCAACATGCATCACTCTGCACTTACTAATGTTGAAACTCATTTGCCACTGTTTTGCCCACTCCCCCAGTGTCAAGAGATCCCTCTGGAGCTCCTCACAATCTCTCACACTTTTCACTACCCTGTATAATTTAGTGTCGTCAGCAAATTTGGCTACCTTGCTTTTTACTCCTGAAGAGGTTGAAAAGCAGGGGTCCCAGTACTGAACCTTGGGGGACCCCACTCTTTACTTCCCTCCACTTGGAGAAGTGTCCATTTAGTGCTACCCTCTGTTTCCTGTCCCTTAGCCAGTCGCTGATCCAGGACAAGACCTGTCCCTTTATTCCATGACTGGTAAGTTTATTCAAGAGCCTTTGGTGTGGGACCTTGTCAAAAGCCTTCTAAAAGTCCAGATAAACAATGTCAACTGGATCCCCCTTATCCACATGCTTGTTGACACTCTCAAAAAATTCCAACAGATTAGTGAGGCATGATTTGCCCTTGTAAAAGCCATGTTGGCTCTCCTTTAGCAGCGCCTTCTCTTCTATGTGCCTATTAATTCTATCTTTTAGGATGGTTTCCATCACTTTACCTGGGACACATGTCAAACTGACAGGTCGGTAATTTCCTGGATCACCCCTGGATCCTTTTTTGATATTGATATTCATTAGATATTGTTCTGCCTACATTCTTTTCATGCCTGTCTTCAGCTTAGTTTTTTTAAAAGTTGCAACTAAAATAGAGATACAGTAGATCTAAACACAAAATTATAATATTGCATAATCAAGGAAAAACTAGAAAGAAAAGGGGGACACAAAGAAAAAAACACAAAAGTCTACATGTGAAAGGTTTCCAAATATCAAAAAGCATCGTATAGCTTGTCATCTATTAATAGTGTTGTAAGGTTCTTTATCCACTGGATGGATAGCTTCCAGACTTTTTAAATAGTTCCCCATCCCTCACTGTTATTAGTCTTCTGGGTGTTCATCTGTGAACTCACATAACTCATCTTCCTGCTCCCTGTGGTCCTAACTTGAGTATTGATCACTAGTATTGATCACTTCAAGGTTCATGGGCTGACTAGAAACGTGAGGCTCATGCTCAATGGGCACGAATAGTAGTGAGAAAGGCTAGAAAAACTCTAGTGTGCTCACAAAGAAACTCTGCATCGTGTGTGTATGTCCAAATGCCTACGTTTGCAGAAAAAAACCTGCTGTTCCTTCCAACTATTTCATTTGCCTCCTTTGAAGTCAAAGTAACACAAGAGAAGTATCTGCTGTTGACTTTTAAGCATTTGCAAGACAGGAGAGATAAGTTGAGTAAGTTGCAACTAAGGCTTTGAGGTTAGTTGAGTAAAACATGTAAACTACATTAACTAAATTTTCTTTCCCATCAATAACTCAAAGTATGAACTGGCTGATGGAGAGACGTTTCATATTTGAGCAAGTGGTTGGATTGTATGGTCTCAGGCCCTTTCAACTCAGTTTTTCTATGATTTTCTTGCAGTTCATACACATCACAGGCTTCTAAAGTTGCATCGGTGACATATAATTAAAATAAGCAAGATTTGCAGAATGTTACCTTTTTTCTTTGGGATTGCAACTCCTAGAGTTCCCCATGTTGAAAAGAGCAATGTTCCTTTGCTCTCAGATAAACATTATTAAACCAGACCTCAATCAGTTTAAGAGATGAAAAGATTGCCAGTCATTTTTCTTTTGAAAAAAAGCACAACTTGCTGCAGTTCAAAAGACTTCTTTGTTCATTGGATCGTGGCCTTTATATAAAATGAAATCCTCTGTTTGACCAGGCAGGCCAGAAAATTGTCTTGTGATAACCTGCATCCCCTGTCTGCTTTTGGCTTTAGCCCAAAAGTTGATTACTTGGGAATAGGTTCCTCTGTTACTTTTCAAGCCATTAGTGGCTGTGTGATTAGGAACTGGGTCAATGTGTATGCACATGTAATGGAATGGTCCCAAGTCATTCGCATGGTTCTCCGTGGTTCTAAAAAGCTGTTTGACTTTCTAAAAAAATGGGCCATGGCCTTTTAAGTCTTTCTGTGGTTTCAGGATCTGAGTGAGGTCATCTGCTTACTACTTGTTTCTTTCCTTATCACCTGCCCCTAATAGCTAATTAATTTTAACACCAGGTTTGTTAGATTGCCTGGGTCCCTTATGGGGTAGATAAAAATAAGCCAACAAGAGAGAGAGAGAGAGAGAGAGAAAAGGAGAGGTACACTATCCTGCTGTTGGAATTGTTTTGCTGTCCTAACAAGAACTTTTAAGGTTAGTTAGATTGTGTTCTTTTATGAGTAGAAACCTGTATGTGCAACCCTGTACCCTTTTGTGATTAGTTGTAAGTGATATTTTTGCAACTTTTCTACCTGAATAATAAACAATCTTCTTCTACAATTTGCCTGATTTTCGAACTGGGGTTACAAGAGTGGCCAACTTTACGCTACCAGGATTCTTTATAAAATTCTCCCTTCTTTATTTAGCTGGGGGTTTTTTCCCCCCAACAAGAGAAACCCAAGGAAAGGCAGCCTTTGGAAAGGCTGGACGCGCTTTGAGACCTACAGGTAGGAGCCTTGGGGTTAACTGTGAAACCCAGAAGGCTTGGCCAGAGGAGGTCCAAAGGCTCACAGCACACACATATTCCTTTTAGAAATAACACAAATGCTTATGTGTCATTGAAAACTCCATGTCTATTCTTATGGCAGATAGCATTTTATAAGCTTTTATTGAGCAAGATTTTATTGAATAAATTGCTGCTGGTAGTTCACAAAATCTGCAGTGTTCTCTGCACTCAGACCAGTCTCCATGTAGGTATTGAAGGCTCTTAAAGACCACGATTATGTTATACTGTATTAGGGGTAGAATATCTAATGTCAGTAGTGGCAAGGGAGCATTTGGATGTGTACATTGCTTGAGCAGAACTTCAGCAGTCTAGAAAGGGCAACATTTGCAGTTCTTTAGTAACTTTGAGCCCTGGTTCTCTATTACGATCAATGCTCAGATAAAAATTAAAAACAGATTTATGTAATAGTAATAATTTTTAAAATATGAAATGCAAGTATATTGGTCAGGTAATCCAGCTATGGCAGGGATTCTCAACCTGCGGCCTGCAGCACCATTTCATGTGGGGGCCCCCACCGCCTCCACCACAACCAGGAAGTGCCATGTGGTGGAGGAAGGGCAAAATAGACATCTGGCCCCTGAAGCTGCCTGAGGGAGCGTGACCTGGCCCATGGTTTTAAAAGGTTGAGAACTCCTGTGCTGTGGTAATAGAATAGACCATACTGCCAGTGACTCAATACATCAGGCAGTGGTTAACTAACCTGACAACCCTGAGGACTAATGGTTTTCGGTGCCGAAGTACACAGGGAAGGGTGATGGTCTTCAAGTAGATTAAATCCCACTTGAATCCATCTTGATGGAGGGCAGCAGCTTCATCAATCCTGGCCTGGGGCAGAGGAGGACTTTGTGTGCCAAAAGAGCTCAGGAACAGAAAATGACTCGTGGAACTGGATCAATGGTACACAGGTATCACGCTGCGATGTGGAGGGCAAATGGAATGCCACTGCATTATATTGTCCCCAGGACACACTTCATGGCTAATTGCCATGATGATAGCAAATATTTGGAACCAGATACGGCACTAGAAGAAGAAGAATATGATAGGTATAATTAACTGTACAGGTTTTAAAAAGATACCTCTGGGAACATCTTCCTACATTATTCTGTTTATTGCTGTATTTGATTGCTCATTATTAGAGTATGAGTAATAAATAATAATATAATTATGTATCATCAAATTGGTTTGACATGTTGTTGCTCTTGCCAGGGTTTCATAGAACCTAATAAAAAGTACTGTACTCAGAAAGGGTTTACCGTTGCTTTCTTTTGGGGACTGCACAGCTCAACGAAGGCTATACAGACTGGTTGGTCTCGCAGGAGGTGCAATGGGGAATCAAACTCCTATTAACTGGCTTTGTGGGCAAGTATTCCAGTTCACTGAACTATCCACCAGCTGAAAGAGGTGGAGGATGGAAATATGTCCCTTTACAAAACAGAGGAGAAAATTTTTTCAGATTTCTTCACCTAAATTTCCTAATCAAGAGTACATTTTGTGTATATGATTTTTTTAAAAATGTATAACCTGAATCTTTCTGCTTTGCCCTTCAGCTTCCTTTTACATAGGCCACTTTAATCACAGTGTTTCCATGGCTGGGCAATTGTTACTCACGTGTTTGTTTGTTTATTTCAAATATTATGGACAGCTTACTAATATCCAAGATGTTCAGGCGTCTTATAAACAGATAAAAGTATGTGACTGTCAGCTCTACATCTCACAAGTAATTGTGTGCAGGGGAGGAGGGGGAGTCAGCGTTTCAAAAAGCAAGTGCCAATTTTGCATTTAGCTGCTTGGTGACAAGCTGTATGTTGTGGCACCACCATTTGAGATGGTAGTGGCCTAAAGCAGTGTTCCCAACCTTTGGGTTTTGGACTTCAATTCCCAGAAGCCTAAGTCAGTTCTCCAAAGCACTGATCAGCCAAACTAAGAGACCGCGTCTCCCCAAGAACATCTGTCCGTCCAACCAGAGCGGACTAGAGGGGATCTCTAATTGTACCATACCTGTCAAGTTTTGGATTTGGAAATAAGGGAAATTTCCTGGCAAATACGGGATACTTGACAGCTATGCTTATCCTGTGCTGCCCTCCAATGGCAGCAATAGAGCATTGCAGTCTAATTAATAAGGTATTGCAGCGGGAAAGAGGGTAAAATAAGGGGTTTTCCTGGCCAATAAGGGATACTTGACAGCTATGAATTGTACCATCGGCTAGAGGGGTTCGTCTCTCTAGCACAAGAAGGAGGGCCTTCTCTGTGTCTGCACCAGCCCTATGGAAACTTACCTCCTGCCAATAGAGTTACGGCTGCAGACGGAATTGCTGCCCTTTAGGAAAGGTCTTAAAACCTGGCTGGCGGGGCAGGTGTGGGGCACTGATGGAGGTGTGACCCCCACCTACTGGCTCGTATAAAACATAATTAAGATCCTCCCTCTTTTTTACAGATGGGGTGGGTGGGTTTTTAATGGGGATGGTTTTAAATGATTTTATCGTGGATGCTTTTTACCGTGTTTCCCCGAATATAAGATGCTGTCTTGTATTTTTTAAAACTCCAAAATTAGCACAAGGTCTTATTTTCAGGGGATGTCTTATTTTTCCATGAAGAAGAATACCAGTCTTGATCGCACTTCCCCACTCACAACCAAGGGACGCTTCCCTTGGTTGTGAGTGGGGAAACGCAATCGAGACTGGCCTCAGCTGTGAGGCGGCCGGCGTGGCCCATAAGAAGGCCTGCCACGTCGGAGTCTTGATCCCGCTCTCACCAGGGGAAACTTCCCTTGGTTGTGAGTGAGGAGGCAATCGAGACTCCGATGCGGCAGGCCTTCTTATGGGCCACGCCGGCCGCCTTACAGCCAGGAGGTAAGGAGGTCTTATTTTTGGATGGGGCCTTATATTTCAAAGGCAAGGGGGAAAAGGGGGTATCCTATTATGGGAGGAGGTCCTATATTCGGGGAGACACGGTATGCTTTTATTTGTGAGCCGCTTCAGCAAGGGGACGGCAATACAAATGTGAGCAAATAATTAAATAAACATAGCCTTCTTGGAATTGAAGTCCAAAAAATCAAATGTTGGGGAACACTGGAAAGGGCTTGCTTTGGGGAAGGCACTGTTTCAGGTAGCCTGGTCCCAAGCTGACCCTTTCAATGCACAGTGTGTCATTTCTAAACATTTCTGTCTAAAACTTGACTCGCACCCACTGTTTATGATGAAAGCAGAGTTGCTTTCTTCCCCCCCCCCCCCCATCAGATTGATGATTCTAAAATATCACTTTTTGAAATGTTATCTCTTTGTAATTATACAGTTAGCCTAAAATTACTGATAATTCTTTTATCTCTGCAGGCTCTGTATAACTCCATCAAGAATGAAAAGCTGCAGTGGGCCATGTGAGTACCCCTGCTTATTGCTTATAGTACAAACTCCTTTCCCCTTATCTGAAGACCCTCTCAATTCTTTTTCATTTGAGCCCCTTTATCTTATCTTACTCCTATTCTATTCTGATTTCAACATTTACACCTTATCTTCTTAATCAATATTAGTGTACTGTGTGATCAATGGTAAAATATACTCAGTTTCAGTCCAGCAGTGTTCCACTTTCTCTGTTGGCTCAGCTAAGCCAGGGAATACCAAACCTTTATTAAAAGAGTTGTATGCAGTAAGTATGCGAGAGTGAAAATGAAATTGTGTCACTGATAGTTGTAGAAAACAAAGGGGATTAATCTTCTAGAAACGGTGTGCTTCCTTATCTATATCTAACCATTTAAACAAATTTATATAGTGCTCAATCTGTTTTGTTTTAAAAAAACTCTGTTTTAAAAAAATAAAGATAGGATCGAATGTAGTTTATTAGATTAAACATTAGTAACCAGTGTTAAAACTACAGTAAAACCCCTACTTATGAAAAAAGTCTGTTCCGCAGCTTTTGCTTAAATTGGTTTTTTATGTAACTCGAAGCAAACCCATAGGGAAAATGGATTTTTACGTAACTCAAAGCAAACCCATAGGAAAAGGAATCTTTATGTAACACGAAGCAAACCCATAGGAAATCATGTAGATTGGGACATAGTTTTAGTACAAAATCATTATGTAAGTCGAATTTTATGTAACTCGAGGCATATGTAAGTCGAAGTTTTACTGTAGTAGTAAATATAAATGGCTGGGCCAGAGAATGAAGAAACCATGGGAAGCTGCCTTATTGGAAGTCAGACTATTTGTCCATCCAGTGCAGTATTGTCAGCAGTGACTGGCAACACCCTTGCAGGATTTCAAACAGAAATCTTTGCCAGCTCTACCTGGAGACGTCATGGAGCATTGTACCATCAATGATCACTGTGTAACATATGTAGCTTACAAACCATCAATATTTTCTTATTTTTTTGCTGTGAAACTGTTCCTTCAGTCAAAAGTGCCATACAGATGAAACCACACAAAATGATGGGAAGGGAAGGTCTTTCATGGCCACATGCACAAAGGAAATGAGAAAGAAGAATTTCTGGCTTTTGCAAGAGCAATACACCATGACTTTTGAAGCTTTATGTAGGGTGACATGCTGTCATCCAAACTCCTGTTGATGCTGATTTGGTGCTGTGAAATTCTGTGTGCTTTCCTTGTAATGGAGCATGTAAATCTCATGAGTGTGTCTCTGTTATTTCTCAAATTGATCCAGTAGAAAAGTTTGTTTTGCTCCTGAGCAAAAGAAGAATACAATTCCAAATGTGGAATATCTGAAAGGCCACCTGAGCCAAGAAATAATTGGTCAGTTACCTCTGCTCATGCGCTGACAGGAGGGGATTGTTCTTTGATTTACTGGTTTAATATCCTAATAGAAGGAAATGGAAAAGTTCAAAGTACAAGTGCAAGAGAAGTTCAGGGATTTGAAGTTCTGTATAGAATAGTGGGATATGCTTCAGTGAGTGATAAGGGGACAGATAAAGAAATGTAAAAGACGTTTGGACTCCACCTGTCTGTCTTCTACCTAGGTAAACCATTAAGGTAGTTTGTTGAGGAAATTGCTTGCTTATTTTGCTGCCCCTCTGAGAGGTGTAACTTATCCTACTCAACTGGGAGAAGGGGGGCGGGGACCAAGAGACTTGGAAACAAAATATGCTATTTCTGCTCTTGGGTTCCAGAGAAAGCTTTTCCAGGTGTGTCTTCAAGAGGACCTCCTTCAAGCAAACCAGGACATGTCTCTTTTAAAAGGAGAAATGTATTACTTCCTTGACTGAGCCAGACAGTCCTCTCATACTAGGTGTTACCAGCAGTGGAGGACATGTACCAGGCAAATGGGAAAGGACATCACTAACTCCCCAAAGCCCTTGTCATGTTCCTCAGACTGTGGTCAGTGAAAATAATTCAATAATATATGAGCAGGTGGTGCTCTGGACATCTCTGATGTATTTATAAGATAATTAGTTATACCCATGTCAAAGCAAATAAAAGCTACTTTGTTCTCAAAGTATTTAGAAGATAATTATAGCAAATTTCCATAGGTTTCTTCATTTCTTTTGCCAGAGCTCCACTGTGCTCAGAAAACCCCCACTAAAGACAAAGTGGTGGAGAAGTACTGCTTTATTCCCCTTGGCATTGCCAAAAATGAACTTCTCATTGAAGGTCAGCAGTTCGATTCCCGAGTACTGCAGGACGGAAATGAGCTCCCGTCTTCGTCCCAGCTCCTGCCAACCTAGCAGTTCGAATGCAAGACATTGCAAGTAGATAAATAGGGACCACTTCGGTGGGAAGGTAAACAGCGTTCCGTGCGCTCCGGTGTCTAGTCATGCCTGCCACATGACCACGGAAACGTCTGCAGAAGCAGACAGCGCTGGCTCTTCGGCTTAGAAACAGAGTTGAGCACTGCACCCTAGAATCGGATACGGCTGGCTTTCGAGCAAGGGAAACCTTTACCTTTACATTGTATTTTACTGAAGAGTTTTCTGACTTTTGTTTTGTGACTGTCTATCTAGCCTGCTTCATTTTATTTTATTATTTTGTATTTTAAATTCAAATTTCTATGCCGCCTAATCAGGTAAACCCGACTCTGGACAGCTCACAGCAAGTTAAAACATACATAAATAACAATTAAACCATTAAAAACCTAACATACCCACCCACCTACCCCATTCATCTTTAAAAACTATCCACATTAAAACTGCCTGCATTGGCAATTAAAAGAAATGGGGGCTTATTTTATAAGCCAGCAGGCGGGGACCATGCTTCCATCTGGGCCCCACACCTGTCCCGCCAACCAGGTTTTTAGGTCTTTTCTGAAAGGTAGCAGCTCCATCTGCTCCCACAACTCTACAGGTAGGAGGTTCCACAAGGCCGGTGCGGACACGGAAAAGGCCCTCCTTCGTGTACCAGAGAGACAGGCCCCTCTGGCAGGTGAAACAATTAGGGAGCCCCTCTGGTCCGCTCATAGTTAGCTAGCTGATCAAGACACCAGTTGGTCTCTGCTAAGAACAAGATAATGCTCAGGAGTAGTGGTGTAAAAATGTCCAGGTAAGCTCTGTATTTTGTGAAGTGACCAGCACGTTAAGAGGAGTGCCAGCCATGCCAGATTGGGGTTCTTCAGAGGTTCTCAGGGATCAGAACTTTGAACTTGCCACAATAAGCTTCCAGAATATCTAGTAGCAGGGGTTTTGTTGTTTTGAAATCAGTTTGTAAGGTTAGGAAGAGAATAGATTGGATAAAAATTAGAAGAGCTATTAAGAATTGTAGAACCCTAAACCATTTCCCTCTAGCAGCAAGATTGCTTAACATGGGGGACTCAGTACCTTCAGTCCATAGTAGAAAATGAACTTGTTCCAGTTTGATGTTTGCAGATTGATACACAGTGGGCAGCAGTCAGGGGGCCAAACACATCTTTATTGCAGTGTAGTCAATCTGAACATGAGGTAATGGCGGAGACGCAGCTCCTTATATGTGGTACAGTACATTTGAATTTCGCTCGAAGGCGCCCATTGGTTACTGTGTCAGTGACGTCATTGTGACGTCCTGCATACCTGGCGTGGCTCACCTGTGGCGGGAAGGTTTCCCGCGCTAAACACTGATTGGGTGATTGGAGCCACGTGAGCTGAGCTCCTTCAGCTGTGCTATCACTGGCAGCTGAGTTCCATTGCGAGTGGCAGATGACTTACATGCATACACATTATCTACATAAAAGGAGTATTCACAAGAGGGGGAAAAGGGAGGGGGGAAATGGAGGATCACTAGATCCGATTCATTCACATTACAACATACAGTAAGTCAAGTTTCTTTTAATGGCTCTGTGATTTTTTTTTTTTTTGTGACTTTGCACTTACACAAATTAGAAGCTGAAATGTTCCAGGGACAGGTGTGGAGCCCAAATGGAAGGATGGTCCCTGCCTGTTGGCTTATTAAATAAGTCCCCATTTATTTTAATTCCAATGCAGGCAGTTTTAACGTGGGTAGTCTTTTAATGATAAATGGGATAGGTGGGTGGGTATGTTGGGTTTTAATGGCTCAACTGTTTTTATGAATGTTTTAACTTGTTGTGAGCTGCCCAGAGTCAGGTTTACCTGATTGGGGCGGCATAAAAATTTGAATTTAAATAAATAAATTATAAAGAGATATGGCAATATTGTGAAATGAAAAACTCCCTATGGTACTGTGAATCTTGAGACCATGAATGGATTCTCATTCCTCCTCCTCTGTTCTCAATTTCAACTGATCTCTTCTCATCAGTGAGACTTATAATAAATAAAATAAATAATGGTTACTTCTTGAGTCTCTCTTTTTTTCTGCCACAACAAGAGCAGCAAGGAGGATGTTCTCAGAGTAGTTTTTTCCCTCAGAGCTTACCTACTACTAAAAAAACTTTGTTTCTCCCCTTGTAGTCTTCCTTGCTTAAAAAAATTATCATATGTGTTCAATTGCATTTAATGGGCTCCTTGACCTTCAAAAAATGTGTGGCTTGTTCGGATAAAATTCCCCACACAGATGGGCATCTAAAATGTCTCTTCTGCCTCAAAGAAAAACACCACTCCAAGCACTGCATCAACTGCAAACCTTTTGTTAAAGTACAGACAGTTGCTCCTTAAACTTTTTTTTCTGGGACAAATCCTTAAAAGTTTAATATCACATTTCTCCTTGCACTGTCTCAGTGTCAGCCCAGTCATCAAAATCACATTCAAAATGCTCAAACATGACATCTATTCAGTCTCTCTCTTTGGCACCAGCTATTCAGGAGCCTTCAAGTATTGACAACTACTCCAAAGTATTGCTTCAGCATCAAAACCACCAACAGCCTGTTTCTTACTACAGTTCCATCATCCATTTAAAGGAAGAAAACCAGCATCCGTGGAACTAGTGAAAGCAAAGAAACATTGAAAGATAAGAGTTCATTTGCAGTTGTGGTAAAAACCATCTGTTAAACAGCCAAAGCCCTCACCCCCAAGGCAGTCACCCCCACAGCAGATGTGGCATGTTTGGGAAGAGGCAACTGCGAGACTTACTTCATCATATACCTAATAGATCAGAGTTGTTGCTATAAAGACATTCACAGCTATTCACATCATAACCACAGGCACTATAACAGTTTGTCAAAATCATTGTCTGAATCTGTCTCACTGATGAGAAGAGATCAGTTGAAATTGAGAACACAGAGGAGGAGGAATGAGAATCCATTCATGGTCTCAAGATTCACAGTACCATAGGGAGTTTTTCATTTCACAATATTGCCATATCTCTTCATAAGAACAAGAATGCCTGTCTCTTAGAAACTCTAGGGTCAAACATTGGTCACAAAGGAAATCTCCTCCATATCAACATCAGAGGAATCAGTCATCTTTGAATTATTTTGCTCCTTCCCCATACTCCCTGCTTTTAAGATCACCTAGGTGAAGTCGAAGTAGAGTCTTCCTTCTACTGTTTCAGAGCACCAGAGCCATTGACTTTGGTTCTACCTCGATTGGTTCCTGCAAGTATTATCAGTATTATCTCTGACTTTAGCATCACAGTCGGAACTGAGAGCTATGGCTCACTCTTCTTTGCTGAATAAACTTTCAGAATAAGCAGGGTCTTCAATACTAACATCAGGACTGAACAATTCCTTGGCTCCAAAGTAAAGTACACAATTTTTGCTTAATAGTTGATCTTCAATACCATCCTCAGAACCAGAAAACCTGTGATTCTGGTACCAACACATGAACCTGGGCAAGTGAGTCAGATTCAGAGAGTGATCATAAGTCTTTAGCCTTTTTATTCTCTCCAACTTCATAGTGGCAGATAGTACTCTGCTTTCTCTATCAAAAGACATAAGATTCTGCTAAGTCTCTCCAGAATCCAGTCTTGTACAGAGTACAAAGCATTTGTTCTGCTCATTTACAACTGCCTCTGCTACCAGTTTTAAGCAAAAAGTCCACTGAATGGCAGAGCGGTATAAGTACCAGAAAAAAGACAAAAACCACTCAAAACAAATCAAAGTCCTGTATCTTCAAAAAATGTATATTTTTTATATATTTGGTAAAGTATTGGCTTCATACAGTACTGCAAAATATCAAAATCCAAAAGTCATATCTTCAAAGTTTCTTCAAAATTTCAATAAAGTTTCTTCAAAATTTCATTAATAAATCAGGTAGAATCCTTTCTTCAAATGCAAAAATCCTGAACAATATCAGTAGTAATATGAACAATATAGGGGCAATATAAAGACAAATCCAAAGTGAATCGAGACTGTTCCAGTATAACCAGCCTTTCACATATAGCTTCCTCAGGATAAAGATTCTAAATGCAATAAAAAGACAAATATAATTATAATAACAATCCTACATATAGAAGCATTATATACAATATCATACAGACAATAAGGTAAATAATTAGACAAGGGCATAGAAAATCTACATTACCTGTGAGATGCGTGAAAGAGCCTCTAAATGTGTGTTCTATTAGTGCTCAACAAATTAAAGAGTAGGTAAGAGCAACGTAATATATAAAGGGATGAAAAATCATGCAATAAATTTGTAACATCTGTAAAAAAAAGTAGGCAGTTTAACAGCCAGGCCTGGAAACAGAATGTTGGAGAGAGTTGATTTGCATGTTGGACTGTGATTGGTTGAGAGTGAATGACTAATGGAGAAAGGTCCTGATGCGGATGGAACAAACCCATTCCATTTAAGCCTCTACAGCCCTGGAACGAGACACTTTCAATGTACATCAATGCTGTGTGAGTGAGAGACAGAGAGAGACAGTGAGTGTGTGTGCAAGACAACAATGCACAAGACAGTGGGTTCCTGATCAGTCACTTGTGTGTGTGTGTGTGTGTGTGTGTGTGTGTGTGCCTGAATGAGAGAGAGAGAGAGAGTGTGTGTGTGTGTGTCTGTCTGTCTGTCTGTCTGTGTGTTGGGGTGTATCAGGGTCCAAAAAACTTAAACATACAACAAACACTCCCCGGCCAAGGCTGGGTAATTAGCTCTCATCCTTCCTTCCCTACCTCCAGCCATTCTTCTCCCCTTCCCTCCCTCATTCTTACCCTCCCATCTTCCTTTCCTCCTAAATTTCCCCCTCAATACCTACCATCCCTCCCTCATCATCATGCCGGTGAGTCTGCCCAGGTTCCTTTACTGAGAGCCAGGGAGCATCACAAACGGTGGGGGGGGAGGCAAAAAGGGAAAAAACCATCTCCAAGCCACCCCCACCCCACGGGTTGAGCCCCCCCAAAAGAAAAACCGTCGAAGATGGGCACCTATGCTAGTAAGTGTATAAGGAAGATAAAGTAGCTGCTTAGATGGGTACAAGAAATGTGTAGCCTGCTTTTACAAGAAAGGCAGGAAAAGAGGAGTAAAAAGCCTGGTATTTTTGGCAAAAAGGATATAAAGTTCTTTGCATGTTGAACATTTCTAGAAGCTCCACCCATCATGGCAGGTGGAATTCCAGAACAGATCCATCTTCTGATTGCCATAAGCATGGAAAAGGAATTAGAATGTTTCAGAATCCATTTGAAGTAGCACCAGAAGATGCAGGCAGCTTTTTTCAGACAGAACTAATTGATTTGCAAGCCAGTAATCATCTCAGAGACACCTAAAAGGAAAAAAAGTACGGTATGTTAGATTTCTGTTTTGGTCTACCTGAGGTATTTTTTAAAAAAATTACTCTAGGCATGTTCATAGTCTTTGGCACCACTTAGATTTGTGGACAAACATTTTGCAAGATAAAATTATGAAATCCAACTGTAGGTCAAGACTTGACAGGTGAACATTTGCATGCTATTTTAAGAGAGAATGTTTACTTTTGATTTAAATCAATAGGCTAATAATTTTGTTATATAGTAGACCCTCGCATAATGACATTACTTGGTTCCCCAAGTAGCGTTGCTAAGTGATTTTTGTTGTTATGCGGGTTTCTATGGAGTTTCCTGCATAACAATGTTTTTAGCGTCATTGTCTGGATAATGACAGTTATTTTAGTGTTGTTGTCCAGACAACAACACTAAAAACATTGTTATGCGGGGGAACACGTGGTGCATAACGACACATTGTTAAGCGAAAATGATGCTATCCAAACACATTGTTATGTGAGGGTTGACTGTCCTGTATTTTGATGTAAGTTCATCTATTCCTCTTTAGGCATTGGGGGCTCTAATGCAGCTCCCATATCTCAAAAGGTTAGGGACCACTGTTTTAAAGGAAATATTTACTGCAAAATGGATGGGCCTGGGGTTGCCAAAGACACGACAAACTCAAAAACAGCATGACTCTTGAAACAGTTATATCAGTTTTCTAGAAATAAATCACCTTTTAACAAATCTCATTCTTCAGGTCATCCATCTGCATACAAGAGCAAGAACCATAGTTGCCAGTCTATATATCAGACGTCTATAACTTTTAAAAAGTACAGTAGAACCCCACATAACGAAAAAACTCTGTTCCATGGAGCTTTTCGCTATGCGGGTTTTTTGTTTTTTTGTTTTTTTAATGTGGTTCCTTATGGGAGATACGCCGCATAACGGGGGGAAATGTTCATTAACTGGGGGTCCCATTAAGCGGGTATACCCCGGTTACCAAAAAACCTGCATAACGAAAAAAAATTCATTGTGCGAGGTATCGCCATTGCATAACAAACGCTTCGTTGTGTGAATTTTTTGTTATGCAATGCGTTTGTTATGTGAGGTACTACTGTATTTAGGATGATCAAAATTGCAGTGTTGATTCTTTTTGGGTTGAAAACAGTTAAGATGAATGTTCCTTTGTAACCCATCTACACCACAAAACTGAAATTGATTAAATCCTTCCTAAATACTTGGCATAATATAACTACAGACTTGTGTGGCTTTAATTTCATAGCCGATGAGTATGCCATAGATTTCATAGTCTCGAAGGACTTATCCACAGAACACCAGTGTCAACAACATTCAAAGAAGTAATTACCTCCTTACTAGGGAGAGATTCTATTTAGATAGTATGTCAGTCTGAAAGGGAAAAGGGCTTTTACTCCCCTGTGTTACTGTTCCAATAAAGGATAGAGGCTGCATCCTATATCCTTCGTTTTCAAAGATGACCATCTCCATCAAGCTAACTGTCTAGAGAAGAAACGAGTGATTGAGCAATAGCACATTGATGGACACGTAGATGACTAATTAGTCTAATACAAGCCCAGAAGATACAGAAACTGTGAGGGACAGAGTGGCTGATCCTGGGAATACTGGGCTATGTAGAAGTTACACCTTTGCTTTCTCACTTCTCCTTTCCTTTGTGCGTCCTTGATTCTTTCTGTTTCAAATTCTGTAGCTCTTCTTTGTGTATTTTTTACAATTTGCTCTTTTATCATCTTTGAAACTCTGTCCAAATATTTGTATCCTTTCTACCCCAGCAGATTTAGAATCCCCAAATTTACCTAATTGCAAGACAATTGTGGGCTGGGTTAAACAACTAAACTGGAGAGAGCTGGAGCAGGCTAAATAGGGTCACTTCAAGTTAAATCAGTGGTTCCCAATGTGGGGGACTTCAATTCCCAGAAGCCTAAGTCAGTACATAGGATGATCAGTACTTTGTGGGATTCACTTAGGCTTCTGGGAATTAAAGTCCAAAAACCAAAGGGTGGGAAATACTGGCTTAGATAGAAGTCTGCAGTGGTGGGCTCCAAAAAAAAAATACTACCACACTGTGGTATGGTGCGTGTGGCCAGGGGGAAAGCCCTGCGTTACACCTGAATTAGGACTACAGTGATACCTCATACAACATCCAAACTTGGTTCCACAAGTTTGGACTTTACACGGATTTGGACTTTGTATGAGGCATACAAAATCCTAGCCGCGATGCCTCATACAACGTCCAAATCCTTGCCGCGATGCCTCATACAACGTTATTTCCATAGAGATACATTGTACTGTAACAGCACAGACTTCAGGGCAAAGTCAAGGAAACAGATAGGAAACTGACAGAACTTTAAGAAATCATTGTCTAAAGGCTAAATACATTACAAAAACATGTCAAACAACCCTGATTGTCCAAGAACCTGAAGAATGCTGCAGAAATCCCACGAATGCTTCTAAAAATTCTGATGAAAAAATTGAAAATAAAATCCAAAATCGTGCTCAAAACCACTCCTAAACACTCTTCGCCTCATGCAAAACCCACAAGAGCAATGCACGCATGTGTCCTGCCTTTTATACTGCCCAGGCACAATGCAACCTGGGAAAACCCCAATGCCTCTTACAAAGTCACATGACTTTGTATGAGGCAACTTTTTTCAAGGAATTAGGCGATGTTGTATGAATCCGATGTTGTATGAAGCGGACTTTGTATGAGGTATTTATTTCAAAACTTGGATGGGTGTGACCAGCCAGAATTTCTGCTACTGGTTCTGGCGAACTGGTGCAAACCTGCTGATGCCCACCACTGGAAGTCTGGTATGCCATTTGGTGCTATTCTTGCATCTATATGGCATAAGCACCTCAAGCAAACCTATTTCCCATAAGAAAACAAAGAAAAAAATCCTTGCTCCCTATATTTTTCTCCTTCTGCCACGAAGCTTTTAATATTTCCCCCTGAAAGCTACAGCATGTTGTTGCTGCCCTAATAGGTTTTTTAAATGGTTTCCTCCCCCTATCTCTGCATGAATAACAAAGAAAGTTTTTTAATTTCTCAATATGAAGTAGCTAAGCTGTCACCTTAAGCAACTCAACAATAAATTGAAAGCAGAATGGAAGTTTAAATAAACAAGCTTTGTTGTGATTCAATTCCTTGTTTCTCGGGTGCTCAAAAGGAACCAAAATAGAGTGATCCTAAAAAAAATAGTAGCCTCTGACTCGAAAGATATGGATGGGAATGCCCTGCGGGTAGGGTTGCCAGATGGTATCCTAAAGGAGGACATGTCCTCCTTTTCTATAATTTGTCCTCCCATCCTCCCTTACCTACTGTATGTCCATATGGACATACAGTAGGTAAGGGAGGACGGGAGGACAAATTATAGAAAAGGAGGACATGTCCTCCTTTAGGATACCATCTGGCAACCCTACCTGGAGGACAGGCTGTTTCATGCTGGCACTCGCTTCATCTGATCATCAGCAAAAAACGCAAACCAGCCTGTCCCTGCAGTGGACCAGACATCAGAACAGAGAGATACCCATGTAGTCACCTCCTGCATGTTGGAGCTGAACTCCATCCCACTTTCAGAGCCTACACAGTAGCCCCAACCCTAATCCATATCTTGGGAAAGGCACAATCTTTATTTTTATGGTGAATATGGTACTGTACTTTGAATTCCTTTCCTCCACTTTTAGCAGAGCCTGGTTTAAAGAAACATGTTTTATTCATCTAGTTATTTGTTTTATTTGTGCAATATGCATTAGGCTGTTTAATATTTCTGAGATAATAGATTTCCTTTTAAACCATTTTCTTGTTCTCCAGTGCTCGTATTGTGCATGTTAGGCTTTGAGGCATCTTCTTTTTCTGTCTCTAGGCCAGATGTGAAACTGCCAACATTAAGCCTCTTTTGCGGAGGTCATTCTGCAGATACTTTTGCGTGACCTAGGGGCTAGTCAACAATTATGTGATCCATATTTGGGGGGAAATTGACCCCCTCTCCCCTATGTAATCCGACTGTAATTTTAGCTTCGACCCCCTCCCCCCTTTAAAAGTACATAATCCCGAGCTTTTGTATCAAAACTCTGATTTTTAGAGCTTTTCACTATTGCTGCCTAATACACAACAGCTCCAAATCACAGCTGTCAAGTATCCCTTATTGGCTGAGAAAACCCCTTATTTTACCCTCTTTCCCACTGTCATCCCTTATTAATTAGACTGCAATGCCCTATTGCCGTCATTGGAGGGCAGCATAGGATAAGCATGGCTGTCAAGTATCCCTTATTTGCCAGGAAATTTCCCTTATTTCCAAATCCAAAACTTGACAGGTATGCTCCAAATGGATTACGTAATCTTTGACCTGACCCCCCGCCCCGCCCACATAATTTTTCGTATTTCAGATGGCAGACCTCCTACCCCCTTCAAGGATCACATAATTGTTGAATGGCCCCCTAGTGTGAAAAAGATTAACCGGCAACACAAGGCAGCCGTTACCAGGATATGCCCAATTGTGGTTCAAAAATACCACAGTCTTTGAGGAGGCTCTTTCTGTATACCCCAGGCTTTGAGTAATAACTCTGTAATTCAATTAGCCCAATTTATCTATATAGCTTTTATTCATACATCTTGTTTGCTTTGGAAAACTTTATCCCCACTGTGTTGTATAAGAAAGATACAAGCAGATTTTCAATGTGTTTGAGCAGTTCAGCTGCTCATCTTACACTAATGGTGTACTGCTTCTCTTGCAGTTAGGCGGGTTGAACGCAGAGTAGAATTAATTTGTGAGTGCTGTGGAATATAGGCTGAAATCCTGTTGCTAAGTACTGTATAGTAAGTTATAACTAGAGCAGGCCCACTGAATCAGTGGGGTTTTTGCTAAGTCAACTCCTCCTTAAACCCCACTGATTCATATAGGCCAGTGATGGTGAACCTTGGCACTCCTTGAACTTCAATTCCCAGAGGAGTGCTGACTTGGGCTTCTGGTAATTGAACTCCAGGAACCTCTGGAGTGCCAAGGTTCACCTTCACTGATATAGGCCTACTCTAGTTGTGATTTTACTGTGCTAAGCAGTTGTAGCCATAGCACAGTGATTGTGAACCTATGGCACGCATGCCAGAGGTGGCACTTGGAGCCCTCTCTGAGGGCACCCATGTGGTTGCCCCAGCACAGAGTTTGCCACACCCCTCTGCCCAATAGCCCAATAGGAGAGTTTCTTCCCTCCCCTGTTGCCATGTTGGCACTCTGCGATAAATAAGTGGGTTTTGGGTTGCAGTTTGGGGGCATGATCTCAAAAAGGTTCGCCGTCACTGTCAAGCATTTGACTTTGAATGAAATATGGGTCTATTTTAAAGGACTTCCTTGACCTGATAGATAAGATGCAGTGTTCCTTTCTTTCTGATGGAAAGGGTGCTAGGTTTAAATTTCCTGCATTCTGATGTTATAACTATCAGGAACTCTCTGGTATTGCTTTTTTAATTGATGATGCTAGATTTTGAAAGCCATGCAATATTTTAAGGTTGTTTTATATTGGTTCATTCTTTGGTTGGCCATTTTATGAGTCCCTAGGATTGAACACATGGGACATTAAATACTAATTATATAAAATGAAATCTTATTCTGTCATCAGTTTCTTTCTTCTTTGCTTCCATTTTTCTTTCTTTTTTCTTTCTTGATGCTTCTCTTCAAGTTCATGACTTGAAGGGGTTTTTACTCTTCAAGTTTTTAAAAAATGCTGTATCTTGTCTTTTTTCTGGGGGAGGGGGTTCATTAAAAATGCAAGGCAATTTGCAGTTTAGGTTATACTCCAGAAACAGCATTAATAAGCAGAATTCAAAAGTAATGGGGAAAGCAGATTTAAGAAAACAAAAATGGATAAACCAGGGAGAGTAAAACAATTAACAGGTTGCCAGGTCAAATGCTTGTCAAGAAAGCATGTGATGAGGGGACAAAAGGCCACTATAGACAAATTTCCTCATGTAGCAGGTTCCAAATTGGTGACCCATTTGCAGATGGAAAATTTGGGCATAAATGGAGCAGGATGCTTACCAAGTGCTTATTCCTGTTTCTAGGGCACTTGCAGTAGAAAGCATAGCAGTGGCAGCCTGATCTGCATTTTGGCTAATTTTACAAATGTTACCAGCATTTTGAAGAAATGATAAAAACTAAGGAGCCAATCTTGGGAGTTCCTTCCTCCCCTGAATACCATTTGTTTTTATTTGCTATCATCAGTCAAATAATACTTTTGGCCTTTCAGTGTACTTTTTCTCTGGGCTTATCCACAATGTGGTGTGGTCCCCATACCTATCAACCACGGCTCCGGAAAATACGGGACCTGCGCAGAACGGTTCTGCGCAGGTCGCCTTCTACGCTTGCGTAGAACCCTTCTACGCTTGCGTAGAACCCTTCTACGATCCCCTTCTGCGCAGATCGCCTTCTACGCATGTGTAGAACCCTTCTACACTTGCGTAGAACCCTTCTACGATCCCCTTCTGCGCAGATCGCCTTCTATGCATGCGTAGAAGGGTTCTACGCAAGCGTAGAAGGGTTCTACGCATAGCTGTCAAGTGTCCCATATTGGCCGGGAAAACCCCTTATTTTACCCTCTTTCCCACCGTCATCCCTTATTAATTAGACTGCAATGCCCTATTGCTGCCATTGGAGGGCAGCACAGGATAAGCATAGCTGTCAAGTATCCTTTATTTTCCAGGAAATTTCCCTTATTTCCAAATCCAAAACTTAACAGGTATGGTTCTACGCAAGCGTAGAAGGGTTCTACGCAAGCGTAAAAGGCAGTCTGTGCAGAAGGGATCCACAGTACCTCTTTTTCCCCCACTGCCAATTCCGGGGTTTTGGCAGCTGTGGGCGGGAAATGGTGCAAATCAGCGCCAAAAATTGGGAAATCCCGGCCAATCCGGGAAGGTTGAGAGGTATGGTGGTCCCAGGTCATTATGGGTTGTTCTAGTTGGTTTTTTTTTTTTTTTTTTTTTTTTTGCAGTTCTGAATAGGTCATTCTAATATTTGTGTCCATACATGGGGAAAGTATTTGTTCCTAGATGTACTAGCATACACTCTGTCCTCTGGGTATAGCCTGTCCACACATATCTAGAATTGCTCACTTGAGGTCTCAGTTGCAGCACACATCACCTTTGCTTATCCTTCTCCATTCTCTCCCACAGCTACTTCATTCTTAGTTGCCCACTCTTCTCAAACCTTCACATTTTTGCTGCAATGCTCTATGATTTTTATTTTATTTTTCACTTTTGTGTTACGATCCAGGAGCAACAATGTGTTGTTGTTTATTAATCAAACAGAGTGCAAGAATAGGTGCTATCCCAAGAAAAGTAAACAAGACATGGAGGGGAAAAGACCAGGCGAAAAATGCCTATAAGTAAATTATATCAACTAACACCCACCCACTAGAAATGTATAAATTGGCATGCATCTGTACTGTGACGGGAACAGTGGAACCTCGTTAACGTAATTAATGTATTCTCCGGGATGTTTCCTACAGCGAAAAGTACTTTAACAGAATTCCCCATAGGAATGCATTGAAAACTAAAATACTTTAACCGAAACATGGTTTCCCATAGGAATGCATTGAAAACAAATTAATCCGTTCTGGGAAAAAATTCCATAAACTGAGCCACAATTTTCTATGGATTTCCCCTCACTTCATTAAGGTTTGTTTTTCTGTTGAGAGTCTTTGTCCTCTCTCCCTCTTCTCTCCCCTCCCTCCGGGATGTGCTGCCTCCTGGCATATGTGTCCTTCCATCTTTTCCGATTTTCAAATAGATTCCGATTTCATCTGTTTAAAATTATTTGGTGTTCAGTAGTCAAGACAATGGAAATAGCCTTTAGTAGGTTAACACATCTTTATTGCATGGTATACAGAATGAACACGAGGTAATGGCGGTGATACAGCTCCTTTTATACAGTGAATGTGGAACCATGGTAGCCTATTGGTTACGGTTGGTGTGACGTCATTTGGGGCCATGTCTTCTTCACCAGGTGTATGTGTGGCGGGAATAGTTCCCGCGGCTGGAGGTATTTGGGGAATGTGTACCATGTGAGCCGAATGCTCGCTACTGCCATCTCTGGTAGCAAGCTCCCATTCTTATGCAGCTGAGATACATTGTGTTCTATTACAGATTGCTTAAGGATACATTCTTTTCTGAAGTAGTTACATTCATCTTAAAGGTATAGTGTAGCAGTTACATTCCATACACATCACCCCTCCCCCCTAGGATGGAACGAAGTCCTTCATCCAATATGGTTTCCCGCAAGTGCGCTTAGGACGTGCAGCTGCTGGGCTTGGTTCGTGGGCACTAGGGGTTCTCTGTCTGCTCGGTTCTCACCCTGCAATGGGAGAGTTAGACTCATTAGCGGCCTGCCGCATTTTCGCAGCCCCTGACTGGGAACGTGGGGAAGTGGGGGTGAATTCTAACCCTGAGAAACCGGGGGCACCTGGGACTAACTCAAAACCCCTCTTCTCGCTTGGACGGGTGGGGGACCACTCCGAACCCCACCCCACCCCACCCCGGTTTCGCAAATCAAAATCAAACTCATCCTCGAACTCATCTCTCTCTTCCAAAGTATGCGGATCCAAAGGGTACGGATTTGTATCAACCTTCTCCTCCCCCTGGTGAGGATCGCAGATCTGCATTTGTATCTGAGGAGGTACTTGTGTCTCCCCCTTGGGATAAGCGGGTGGGTGAGGACCCTAATGTTGAATTTCCTGACTGGGTGTCTATGCCCTGTCCGTTGGTGGCCCGTCGCCTGAGCTGGTCGGCATGCCTCCTCCAGAGTAGGCCCATGCTGGTTTCTACAGTGTATGAGACCGGCCCCGTTTGCCCAAGTACTACTCCCAGGACCCAAGTTGGCCCTGCAGCCACATAATTCCTACAATGTAGGGGCTTTCCTCTTTTGAAACTTTTGGTGCTCCTAATTTCTATGTTTCTCCCTTTATCCTCCACCCTGGTTGGATCCAACCGGTCAAAAAGTGTTACAGGCTTCCTGCGCATGAGAAGCTCTGCAGGCGAGAGCCCTGACGCCAACGGTGTCGACCTATAGCACAACAGGAACTGGCACAGTTGCAAGTTCAAATCCCTGGGGCCCATTTGCCGCAAGGCATCCTTCGTGGTCCGCACCTGGCGCTCTACCTGGCCGTTTGTCACAGGGTGAAAAGGGGCAGAGGTAACATGACGAATGGCGTTTCTCTCTATGAATGCTTGAAATTCTGCTGATGTGAAGGTATTGGCATTATCGCTCACAAGCACGTCTGGTATGCCGAAACAGCTGAACACCTTGTGCAATTGCTTAAGGATACATTCTTACCGGAAGTAGTTACATTCATCTTAAAGGTATAGTGCAGCAGTTACATTCCATACACAACACCCCTCCCCCCTAGGATGGAATGAAGTCCTTCATCCAATATGGTTTCCCGCAAGTTTACATTCCATACACAACAAATTACCTGGCTAAATTGATGTTCCATGGACTCTAGTTTCCTTCTATTATTTTAGAGCAGTGTTCCTCGACCTTTGGTTCTTAGACTTCAATTCCCAGAAGCCTAAGTCAATTCCCAAGAGCACTAATTGGCCAATGTACTGGCTTAGGATTCTGGGAATTGAAGTCCAAGAACCATAGGTTGGGAAACACTGTTTTAGGGCAATAGAAACAAAACCAGATGTTTGAAGTAATTTTCAGACTAACATCTATTTCAGTGTGTGCTTTTGTGGACTACTGTTCACTTCTCCAAAAACCTCTTTCTTTTCCATCATCATCATCATCAAATTCCATTTATATCCTGCCTATCTGAGTCACCCCCACTCTGAGCAGCTAACAATAGCACATTAAAACACATAATAAATCACATAATAAAATACAAATATCAACCTAATTCATGGCGGGGGACTGAATAAGAAGCCTAACACTAGTCCGGTAACTACCTCTACTCAAATGCCTCCCTAAACAGAAGCACTTTAAGCTGTTTTCTGGTGACCTTTAAAGCCCTACATGGTAGTGAGCCAGGATACCTAAGAGACCGCATCTCCCCAAGGACATCTATCTGTCCCACCCATGCCTGTCAACCTTCCCGGATTGGCCGGGATTTCCATTTTTCGGCGCCGATTTTTGCCATTTCCCGCCCGGAGCTGCCGAAACCTCGGAATTTTGGCAGCGGGGGGAAAGGTGTTACTGCGCATCCCTTCTGCGCAGCTCGCTTCTACGCATGCATAGAAGGCTTTTATGCTTGCGTAGAACCCTTGTACGCTTGCGTAGAATCCTTCTACGCATGCGTAGAAGGCTTCTGTGCAGAAGGGGATTGTAGAAGCCTTCTACGCATGCGTAAAAGCCTTCTACACATGCATAGAAGCGAGCTGCGCAGAACGGTTCTGCGCAAGTCGCTTTTACGCATGCGTAGAAGTCTTTTATGCATGCGTAAAAAGCGACCTGCGCAGAGCCGTTTTGCACAGGTCCCGGATTGTCCGGAGCCGTGGTTGACAGGTATGGTCCCACCAGAGCAGACCAAAGGGGCTCCTTAAAGGTGCCATCAGCTAGAGAGGCTCGCCTCTCTAGCACTAGAAAAAGGGCTTTTTCGGTATTTGCTCTGGCCCTGTGGAACCTTCTGCCGACCGAGCAGCGTCTCCAGACAGAGCTATTCCCCTTCCAGAAAGATTTGAAAACCTGGCTGGCAAAGCAGGTGTGGGGCATTGGTGATGTGATAGCCCCCCCCCCTTTGCTGGCTCATACATTGAAGGCTGCTCGCACTTTTAGTTATACAGTAATCTTAATTAGCAGGGTTAGGAGGGTATTTTTAATAGTTCTTAATGATTTTTAAAGTTTTTAAGGTCATTAATTTTTATGTGGGTGATGTCTGAGTTCTGTGAGCTGCCCAGAGTCGTTTGTTGAGTGGGCAGCAATACAAATGTGAAGAAAGAAAGAAAGAAGTGATCTGACACAATTCTGCTAGAAGAAAGTTGCATAGGGTTGGTGCCGCCACTGAAAAGGCACTTCTCCTGGTTGTAGCCTTTCTTGCCAATTTCGGCATTGGCACCAAGAGCTGGACCATGTGGGAAGATAAAGTGATGTGAGAAGATGTTCTAAAAGGGAGCCGCTCCACCAAGTAGGGGGGCCCCAACCCGTTTAGGCCTTTAAAAGTTAAAACGAACACCTTGAACCTGATACGGAATGAAACGGGCAACCAACGCAGCCCTGCCAGGGCTGGTGAGATATGTTCAAATTTCCTCACCCCGGTGATTAGCCTAGCTAATCAATGGGCATTTTGCACCCATTGAAGTTTCCGTACCAGGGTCAGGGGAAGCCCCATGTAGAGAGCATTGCTGTAATCCGTATGAGAGACTACCAGCGAGATAACCAGTGTCGCAAGGGACATGAGTGTCAAATCTCTGTGAGGGACAACCTATGCAAGATGTCATAAACTTTATAAAGAACTTAAGGGCAGTGGTCCGTTTGGACCACGACTTGGTCTCTCTTTGACCCTTGTGGAACCACATCCTTTGCTGAACAGGATCTTTTGTGTTGTGAGGGACACATGGAGTATCCAAAACTCCAGCATTGGCTTTCAGTAGAAAGGGAAGGGGCTGTTCTGCACCCTAGCTGATATGGTTTGGGCCATTCCACCTTGACCTACTCCTTCCTGGCTGCCATCACCACAAGTTTGTTCAGTGGATTTCCTGGGATTAATCATCTTAGTTTGTAACCCTTGGCAAAGAGCCAGAGCCATCAAGGCTGTAGTCATGGAGATGGCTCATTTTAGGCTGATGAGTTTTAAGCAAGCTTTGTGTTTGTGAAGGAGAGGCAGCACACAAACTCCTCCATTCTGGCCTGGTGTGGAGCAGTGCCAAGTCCATGCATCATCAGAACTTCTTTTCCAGGGAGAGGCCCTATCGTGCGTGAGGCAGAGTGAAATTTAATTTACTTTAATAGATTTATATACCGCCCCATCCAATGGACTCTGGGCAGTGTACACAAGTTAAAACCAATATAAAACAATTTTAAAAACCCTTAGAAACCTAGTAAATGGCACAGCAGGGGGTAATATTGCTATCTAAAAACAAATATGAAATCTACAAGACCGTAACATTTAAAAAATAATAATTACAGGAGGGGGGGAGCCTCAGAAGAGCCAGAAAGGGAAGCTTGTTGACAATCCTGGCCCCCAGACTCATTTTGCCAACCACGTCTTCAATTCTTTCCTAAATGGTAGTAACTGGGCCTGGAGGCATAGTTTTTCTAGGAGGAAGTTCCATAGTGTGGGGGCTATGACCGAGAAGGCCCTTTTCCTTGTGCTGGAGAGGCAAGCCTCCCCAACAGATGGTACCTGAAGGGTGCCCTCTCGGTTAGCTCTCGTGAGATGGGTCGATGTCCTAGGGAATATGCGGTCCCTGAGGTAACCTGGTCCGCCACCAAGAAAGGCTTTAAAGGTGACAACCAGCACCTTGAATTGCACCCGGAGACATATAGGCAGCCAGTGCAGCTCCCGCAGCAGTGGTGAGGCGTGGGCAAAATAACTACACCCCACCACTGTGTGGGCTACTGCATTCTGGACCAACTGCAGTCTCTGGATGGTCATCAAGAGCAGCCCCATGTAGAGTGCATTACAATAGTCCAAACGGGAGGTGACCAGGGCATGGATGACCATGAGCAGGGCCTCCTGGTCCAGGAGTGGGCACAATTGATTAATAACATGCACTTGCCCGATGGCCCTCCTGGCCATGGCCGTACACTGCTCCTGGAGCAGAAGCCATGAGTCCAGAAGAAACCCTAGGTTGCGTACCGGGTCAGATTGGGGCAACAGCCACTCAGTCTTGCCGGGATTCAGCTATAGTCCGTTGTCCCTCATCCAGACCCTAACCACCTCTAGGCAACTGGTCAGAACCTTGACTGCATCACTGGGATCACCACGGGCAGAGATATGCAACTGAGTATCATCAGCATACTGATGATATCTCACCCAGTGGGATCCGATTATCTCGCCCAACCGGTTGCATGTAGATGTTAAAAAGTAGGGGCGAGAGGACCGAGCCCTGTGGCACCCACATGTGAGATGCCTCAGACTTGACCCCACCACCTCACCCTACCGTCCACCCATACCGACTGGGTCCGGCCACTCAGGAAGGAGGAGAACCAGGCTAACACAGTGCCCTGGATCCCCAACCCCTGTAGCTGGTCCAGGAGAATACCATGGTTGACGGTATTGAAAGCCGCTGAGAGGTCAAGAAGAGCAAGAATGGAGGGGTACCCTCCATCTTGCTCTCGCCAGAGATCATCGAACAGCGCAACTAATGAACAGATATTCTAATTTTCTGAGTTTCACCTGTATGTATTATAAGATCCCAGATTGATCAGTCTGTCTGTGTTTTCTACTTTCTCTCTAAGAAGCTGTCCTTACCAGCAATGCACATACTCCTTTTTCTTTTGTTCCACTCTCCTCATATAGTTTCCATGATAAACACTCAGTGAAAAATACAATTCCAGTTTTTTCTTCATATGTTGTGTTTTTTTTGTTGTCATAGAAATGTACAGGACAATTACTTGCTCATTGCTAATCATTCAGCCCTTTAAAAATGTATCCAATAATTTGTGTTGAGTAATATACAAACAGCCCAGTGTTTCGATCTGTTCTAGAACATTTTTCATACTATTGTTTTCTTCCCAGTTATTAAAAGATGTGTGCATATCCTTTTATTGAGAAAATAGTACAAGGGACTACAGTGGCTCAAGTGGCTAAGACAGACGCTGACTGGGAGACGGAAGATCAGCAGTTCGATTCCCGAGTACTGCATGACAGAATGAGGTCCCGTCTTTGTCCCAGCTCCTACCAACCTAGCAGTTCGATAGCAAGAAATTGCAAGTAGATAAATAGGGACCACTTCGATGGGAAAGTAGCAGCGTTCCGTGCCTGCCACATGACCACAGAAACGTCTGCAGGAGCAGATAACACTGCCTCTTCGACTTTGAAACAGAAATGAGCATTGAACCCTAGAGTCGGATACGACTGGCTTTTGAGCAAGGGAAACCTTTACCTTTAACCTGATCCTCTTGTACAGCTGGTTGGATAGCTTAGTGGTTTTAAGTACTGTATCTGGTCACAGAGCAAGAGGTTGGGAGTTCAGTTCTCCATCGTGCCTCCCTACATAAATGCATATAAGATTCTGGATTATGTCTGTAGGAGGAAGAAAAAGCAGAATTTCAAATGTGTTCAGGCTAACAAAAAAGTTTCGATTTTTAATTGCTTCGAAATTCTTATTGTTTTAACATACCAGATTTTATTTTTAAACCTTAACTTATTGTTGCTGATGTTTTATTGAGCACTTTAAAACCATCAGTTAAGGTCTTTGCTGAAAGGTTGGTGGAAATGGGGTTAGTTTGCAGATGTAAATCCCTGATATTATTTTGTCCTCTAGAGATGAAGAAGAACTGCGCAAATCCCTTTCAGAACTGGCAGACCCAAACCCAAAGTCCATCAAACGGATCAGCAGCTGCAGCAACCCTTTCCTGGACTTCTCACAGGATGCCAGCATTGCCACATACAAGTATGGTATCCTGATCCGCAAGAGCCATGCTGAGCCAGACTGCAAAAAGAGTACGTGCGAGAGGCAGAGGTGATACGTGCGCAGTGTGTGTGTGTGTGATTTAGCCCAGATGTCCAATGGGAAGGATGACACTCTCTTGCAAGCCAGGATTAAGCAGTGAGGTGCTTGTTTATGTCTTATTCCATGTAGGGAGTGGCGAGGTTTGAGGTAGGCAGAATTGGCATTCCCCAAATTAGCTTCATCTAGAAAGACGCTAACCTTGTAGAATGATAACTGTGTCAAAGCAGGATTCCTGAGTCAAGGAAGCATCCTCTGAAATAATTAGACTTTGTTAAGCCTGGCAGAACATAATTCCTCCCCATATCCCCCGCTGCCCTTTCTCCTACATCCACAACTGTCTGGCAACACTTCAAGTAAAGAATTAAGAAGTCTGTTGATGCCGGGGGGGGGGGAGGGGGAATGGTGCTATGAATACATTAACGTCTGTTGGCCCTTGCAGGCATTATCCTCAGTATCCTGGCTCACACTGACATGGGTCTCCTGTCTATCTTGTGCCCATGTTTTTAACACTCACAAGCACTTGCTTCCCACTTGACAACTCCATCGCAGCCACGTACTCAGTCCGTAATTTGTCCTTTTCATCAAAGGCTTCACTTGCCCCAGCCAGACTCATGCCAGGCTCCATCTCTTCACCCGTCACTTTCCCTTGGTTACTTGGCACTGAAGAGAAGATCTATTTCCTTTCCCCTATGCAGCCTGAAGAGTCCCAGCAAGCTGATGCTGCAAGATGAGAGGAAGCAAAGTAAAAATGGGCATTAAAACAATGAGCGAGATTTGGGCGGGGGAGGGGGGGAGCCATTACGTTTCTTTCGCCCCACCTACTTTGGGTTTTGCAGCCATCTCCCACATGGCACAATTCAAAGAAAAATCTCAAAACAGTTGGGCAGATCATACAGCGTTAACAGAACATAGAGATGTTGCGAAGAGCTTCTTGCCCATTGTGACAAAACAGAAGCACATTTCAAGCGCTGACGTTTGCAGAAGCACTGGGCTTCAGCATAGAGCCCTTGGTATCAACCTGAGGACAAATGGAACATAAGTCAGAACAAATTCACCATGATGAAATTTGTTCTGGAAGATTAAACTACATTTAATGTTTCCGTCCCCCTTCTGTTTCACAGTAAGATCTCATCGTGCATCTGCCCATTTGCAAAGAGGTAGCTGTGGTAATCTGTTTGACCATGTATAACAAAACTCTGAAAACAAGAGTACAGCGGCATCTTAAAATCTTAACGGATTTATTTCATTGTGAGCTTTCATGGATCACAAATCAGTTCCATGTTTTCTTTCTACAGAAATGGATTGTAACCTATGGAAGGTCACATTGAAATTAAATCAGTCCATTTTTATGTCTCAGCACTTTTGTTTTAATTTTTTTATTAAGCATAGGACACATATGTAGGTCTTTTGTTCAGCAGTGCGGCTGCATGTCAGCCTAGTTAGAAACAAGTCCCGTGGAGCTCGTGAGATTCAAGGACAGAACTAGAACCTTCAATGGAGTAGATCAAAGGCTTAGCGAAGTCAGTTTTCTGTTCCCACAGAGATCATTCGGATCATGGCTGGTGTAACCTCAGAGGTAAGATGCGAAAGCAGTAATGCCCTTCCCCATTTATGTTGCCCAGCAAGTGGCACATTTCCCCAGTGCTTGCACAGTATTTGGACAGGCAATATGAATTATTCCCTGGCAAGTTAGCATGGGATTGCAGGCTAAGAGAGAATCTATAACTGCAGAAGGAGTGCCTTCCACGTTGTATAGTGTTTTTCACCTCAGTACAGTGGAACCTCACTCAACAAATTTAATGTGTTCTCCGGGACCTTTTGTACTATGAAAAATGTGTAAAGCGAATTTCCCATAGGAATTAATTGAAAACCAAAATACTTTAACCGAAACGTGGTTTCCCATAGGAATGCATTGAAAACCAATCAATCCGTTCAAAAAAATTTTTTGTTAACTGTTTTCTATGGATTTCCTTTTGTTATGCAGTTTTTGTGTTAACCGAGCCGTTTGTTAAGTGAGGTTCCACTGTATACAAAATAAACTGTTTCAGCTCTTTTGTTCCCAAGTGGGGAAATGGAACACAGCACGGGGAGATCCTTTGGACAAACTGCTAGAGCTTTTCTTAAAACGGTAAAGTTCAGGGGTTCTCAAAGTTTTCCCGCCACAGGCCGGACCACTCACCCTCAGACAGCTAAGCGGGCCAGACAAATGTTCCCCCTCGTTGCAAACACTGCCACAAACTGCAGCGGGCAAGTTTGCGCATGTGCAGGTGTGTTTCTGGCTGTCGTTAATGCTTCCACTTCTGGGTTGTCATCGTGGGCCAGATGGAATGACGTTGGGGGATGGGTCTAGCCCACGAACCATAGGTTGCATAGCTATCAACTCTCCCGTATTGGCCGGGAAACTCCCGTATTTGCCCTCTTTCCCGCCATCCTCCCGTATTAGTTAGACTGCAATGCCCTAATGCTGCCACTGGGGGGGGGGCTGTACAAGATAAGCATAGCTGTCAAGTATCCCATTTTGGCTGGGAAATTTCCCTTATTTTCAAATCCAAAACTTGACAGGTATGGTAAGTTGCGAACCCCTGGTATAGTTTCTTTCCTGGATAAAGATGGTAGCAATAGACTATGGGTCTCTTTCAGGAAGGCTAGGCAGAAGGGGAGGAGAGAATTGCCATCAGGACAGACAGGAATGAGCTGAGTTCACCTTCCATGTGATAACCTTCTCCCTTCTACACTCACTCCCACCTACCCCAATACACTTTATATTTCTGGCCAAGGGATGGAACCATTAGAGAACCTCCAAGCAACAGTTGCTGGGCTGGGATCAGGTTTACCCCAGGCATGGCTGGTGCTAACTATAGAAGCATAGTTAAAGATGGGTCAGGAGTCACCTCCCCAGGCTGGTTCTGATGTTCCTCCCATAATATGCACTCAATTTCCCCTGTAAAATCATTCCTAATACCAGGAGGTGTACACCTTCTAAGTCTGATGAAGTCTTGTTGTTCAGTTGAGAATCCCACAGGTTGAGAATCCCTGCTTTAATGGATCATCTGTTGTTGTTGTTGTTGTTGTTGTTGTTGTTGTTGTTGTTGTTGTTGTTGTTGTTGTTGTTGTTGTTCAGTCACACAGTTGATTCCGACCCTTTGCGACCCTATGGACCATTGTCCTCCAGGCGCCTCTCTCCTCCACCATCCTCCTCAGCCTGCCCAGCTCTGTGCACATTGTGTCTACAATACCATCTAGCCATCTCACCTTTGGCTGCCCCTTCTTCTCTTGCCCTCCACCTTTCCCAGCATCAAGGCCTTCTCAAGTGAATCCTCCCTTCTCATTTGATGTCCAAAGTCTACTGTGATGCTAAGTACAGATTTACATAACAGGAGCCATTTGCTGTGCCTGCTTCCACCTATTTCAATACTTCCCTGTTGCCACATTCTGAGTCCAGCCAGGATTACCTTCCAGTTTATGCATTTTGGCAAAATAGCCTCCATGCTATACCAAGAAATGTGTCATCCTGACAAAGTTTCTGCTTTTGACTGTTGTTGTTGTCATTTGTTTGTTTTCACAGCCCCAAGAGGGAAGCGGGGATGGAAGACCTTCCATGGGATCCTGAAGGGAATGATCCTCTATCTGCAGAAGGTACCAGACCACTAGCCCACTATTGACTCTTTCCTTTCTCCCATTGTCCAGGGAAAGGATGGAATTAGATTAGATTAGATTAGATTAGATTAGAAGTTTATTTATACCCTGCCCTCCTGGTGCAAGCACCACTCAGGGTGGCTTACAATATATAGAAAAAGTTTAACACAATGTCAAAATATATCATACATCATACACAATATCATGTATTGAGTGCATGTATTCTGCCAAACAGTGTAAGGATAATAACGCCCATTATTCCAATACCAAAGGATCTGTTCCACCTGAAAGAGACTTTCACCCATTTAGGAAGCCAACTTGTGTAAAATATTCCTACCCCTGCTATACAAAATTTAAGTGGTGTAGATGGTATCCTATGTTCTCAGGCTTTGTTCCAGGAAGCGGTGCTTATAAATAAAGAATTGTAAGTGAGTTTGCAAAAGCCGTGACCCAAGGCTCAAGGTTGACTCAGTCTTCCACCCTTTCAAGGTCAGTAAAATGAGTAACCAGCATGTTGGGGGACGGGACAGGGGGGCACGCTAATTACTCTGTGAACCACCCAGAAAATGAACTAGGCACTATGGGGCGGCATGCAAGTATAATAGCTTTGATTCTCTTTATTTATGACTGGCTTCTGTCACTCTGCCCACTTATCCTAATCCATTTACAACAACTACAGTAGTCTGCATCCTTCTTTTATTAGGAAGACTTGGAAAAGACTTCAAGAGCTTTGTTTCCTTTACAGTGGTACCTCGCTTAAAGAGCACAAAGCGTTCCACAGGATTGCTCTTTAAGCGAGTTTTCTCTTTAAGCGAAACACCATTGTAAGTGACCAATTATGACTTCTGGTGGGGGGGGGGATTGCGAACCCTGATTTAGTTGTTAAGTGAGTTTTTGGTTGGTTTTAGTTGTTAAGCGATGCGGCCATTCAGTTAAAATTCTGCTCTTTAAGTGAGTTAGTCTCTAAGCGAGGCGCTCTTTATGCGAGGTTTTACTGTATTAGGACATGACAAGGCAAATCATCTTTCTCCTCCTGCACCATCTGAAAAGTAATGTTTACTAATACTTTAATTTTACAGTGCAGCAGAAGGGCAGGTCGCTGTGCCCTGCTATTTTCTTGCTTTGCAAGGTCCAGACCTTTTCTATAGATGGTCTGACTGAACTGAATCTTGTGGTGTGAATCTACTGATCTACTGGGAAGCTCCTTTACAATAAGGGGCTTCCCAGTAGATCAGCTGCCACCATCAAGGGATTTTATTCAGACCATTGCAAACCGCCCAGTTTGCAAGGCACCAAGAGATCACGTAAAAAGAGCTCAGGTAGAAATCCTGTTTGCCTTGTTCATACCTGTCAACCGCGGCTCCGGAAAATACGGGACCTGCACAAACAGTTCTGCGCAGGTCGCCTTATACACATGCGTAGAACGGGGCTATGCAAGCGTAAATCCCTTCTACGCATGCGTAGAAGGCTACCTGCACAGTAGGGCTGCGCAGTACCTCCTTTCCCCCACTGCCAAATTCCGGGGTTTCAGCAGCGTGGGACGGGAAATGGTGCAAATCGGCGCCGAAAAGTGTGAAATCCCGGCCAATCCGGGAAGGTTGACAGGTATGCTTGTTGCAGCCATTATACTACTTGGGTGTGTATATATGACTTCCTGGGGGGGGGGAGGGAGCAATAGTCTATAAGGGCTTGCTTCAGTTTCAAGCTGTGATACAAGAGACCTCCATTGTTAAGCTCAAAAGCAAAGGCATAAGCAACCTTTGTACAATTTTTAACCTGTGTTCTGTATGTTTTCTTAAGGGGTTAAGGAAGATATTGGTGGGTTCTTTGTTGTTTTTTAACCATGTATGTTTTAACCTTCATGTAAGCCGCCTTGGGTCATCCTTGGATGACGAAGGCGGGGTAAAAATCTCCTAAATCAATAAATAATAGCAAAGCTCCTGGCTGGGCGTGTGGTGAAAGGAGACATGTCATGAAATGAAGATATAGTCATAAAGAGGTGGGGCCAAATGGTGTGAAGCAATATAGAAGAATAACGGCAACCGTTTGAGGCACAAGATTCAAAAAGAAATGTATTCCAGTTTAATATCTTGTACTGTATTCCAATTTAATATCTCAAAGTAATTGGTTCTAAGTAGATTCTAAGCCCTTCTGGTAAAATAACGGCTTTTCAGGGTGCTTTCATCAGGAATCTAAAGAAATATATACATAACTATGAGTGAAAATCATAAACCCGTGTGTGTGTGTGTGTGTGTGTGTGTGTGTGTGTGTGTGTGTGTGTGTGTGTGTGTGTGTGTGTGTGTGTGTGTGTGTGTGTGTGTGTGTGTGTGTGTGTGTGTGTGTGCACAAACACACACACACACAGAAAGACCTCAAAAATAAATCATGGATACAAGCATCGAGAGATGAAGATAATTACCTGCTTACAAAGCTAGTAAGAGATGCGTCCAAAGCCTCCTACGTGTATACTTTGGTACTTACAGACATCAAAGTGTTCTAAACCCGGGTGGAATATAAAGGCGCAATACAATAATTAGATAATGTAACAACTGTGATCATGGTAAGATTACGGAGCAAAAGGTTCTTAAAGGAAGCAGGCGTAATCTAATTCAGCATTACGCCCATGTGGTTGAAGAGAATTAAAACGGTGAATGAAGTAAGCCTCTCGCCTTAACAGTTGTCTTTCAATGTTGGTGCGCATGAACGGCGGTGAGCTCACTGTCTTTAGCACGACGAATTTAAAGTCTCGATTGCTATGTTGTCATTCCATGAAGTTGGCCTGGCAAAGCTAGCCGTCCTGGAGGAATCAGTGCAGGATTCATAGAGCTGGAAAGAAACCAGGGACAAATCCATGCCCCCGCCCATGAGCAATCCTGTAAAAATACAAGATAGCTGGCAAGCTTCAAAGAGCCCTTTTTGGCAGTAACTGGGGGGAAAGGTTATTGCTCATCATTTCCTGAACATTCCAGCTTTTGGTTGATCTGTTCTTGATCATAAACTGGAAGAAGAGTGCTAAGGGAGAGGAGGTGGCCTGCAAGTAGAAGCTTAATTGGAATGAGGTGGACGTACACAGTCACACGACTTACAGTTGACTGTAGGATCAACTCTGGATTTAAATGCTTGAAGGGGAGCGGCTAGGAATTAGAAGTCATGAATGAGGGAATAGGTTGCCCCTCCATAGTCACATCCCCTCTGGTTTCCTAGGCCTAGAGAAATGCCAACATACTACTCCCCCCACACTATAATCTGAATGTGAAGGTAAGGTCAAGGTAGCCCTTTCTCGAAAGCCTCATATCCAACACTAAGGTTTGGTGCTCATCTCTGACCAAAGAGCCAGCGCTGTCTGTGTCTGTAGATGTTTCCATGGTCATATGGAAGACATAATTAGACACCGGAGTGCATGGAACGGTTGACCTTCCCACTGAAGTGGTACCAATTTATCTACTTGAAATTTCTTGCTTTCAAACTGCTAGGTTGGCAGAAGCTGGGACAGACGATGGAAGCTCACTCCGTCGTGCAGCACTTGGGTCTCAAACTGCTGACCTGCCAACCTTCCAGTCAAGATCAGAGTCTTAACCTTTAAACCACCACAGTCCCCTTTGAATGTGAAACAACTAAAGGTAAAGGTTTAGCTTGCTCAAAAGCCAGTTGTATCCGACTCTAGGGTTCAGTGCTCATCTCTGTTTCAAAGCCGAAGAGCCAGCGCTGTCTGCTTCTGCAGATGTTTCTGTGGTCATGTGGCAGGCATGACTAGACACTGGAGCGCACGGAACGCTGTTACCTTCCCACCGAAGTGGTCCCTATTTATCTACTTGCAATTTCTTGCTTTCAAACTGCTAGATTGGCAGGAGCTGGGACAAAAACAGGAGCTCGTTCCGTCCTGCAGTACTCGGGAATCGAACTGCTGACCTTCCGCCTCCCAGTCAGCATCTTAGCCACTTGAGCCACTGCAGATGACAATAAAATAAATGAGGGTCCTTCAGATTCCAGATCAAATGGTTAAAGAAGAGTAATGCAATTCCATTAAAACATCCAAGGGAATATGCACCTTATCTGCTGAAACGGTACCACTATATTTCATTTTCTGGCCCTGGTATTTAGAATGTTCTAGTGTGAAAACACACATTTCACTGTCCATTTCTAAAGCCTTTTATTTTATCTAAGATAATGAGATAAAAGAGACTTCAGTCTTCTAAAACCACCGTCTGTTTATTTTTCAGGAAGAGTATAAACCTGGCAAGACCCTGGCAGAGGAAGACTTGAAGAACGCCATTAGCATCCATCACTCCTTGGCCACTCAAGCATCTGACTATAACAAGAGGCCCAACGTCTTCTACCTCAGGACAGCTGACTGGAGAGTCTTCCTCTTCCAGGCTCAGTGAGTAGTTGGGGCTCAGTGTCCATGTGGGAAGCTCTTGACCTTAACTGGCGGGGGGGGGGGGAGGCATACCTGTCAACCTTCCCGGATTGGCCGGGATTTCCCAATTTTTGGCACCGATTTGCGCCATTTCCCACCCGCAGCTGCCAAAACCCTGGAATTGGCAGCGGGGGGCGGGAGGTACTGCGCATCCCTTCTGCGCAGATCGCCTTCTATGCATACGTAGAAGGCTTTTACACTTGCGTAGGACCTTTCTACGCTTGTGTAGAACCCTTCTATGCATGTGTAGAAGGCGATCTGCGCAGAAGGGGATCGTAGAAGCCTTCTACGCATGCGTAGAAGGGTTCTACGCAAGCATAGAAGGGTTCTACACAAGCGTAAAAGCCTACGCATGCGTAGAAGGCAATCTGCGCAGAACCGTTCTGCGCAGGTTGCATAGAAGGCAACCTGCGCAGAACTGTTCTGCGCAGGTCCCGTATTTTCCGGAGCCGCGGTTGACAGGTATGGGGGAGGGGTAGGTTTTCTTGCAAAAATCGGGGGTGATAGTGACATTTAGCCACCCTTGCAACATCTGTCTGCCTTGTCCCATTTGCTCCAGCCACCCATCTGCCTTCTTTTTAAAATCTACTTGACCCCTTTAACCACACTTTCAGCTTGTTTTTCGCTGCTAAATAGCTACCAGCAGCCAGCAATTTCTTTCAGTTTCATTGCCTCACTCAGTTCTCTGATTTGCTCCTCCAATGGTCAGCCATTCGCACCCATCCCCTGTCCATCCACCTAAAGAGATTATTTTGGGAGTATTAAACTGCAAAGACACTGTGTGAGGCTGCAGCCTCAGGGAAGCTGAGGGGCACAATCATCACTCCATGCGTCAGACTGCATGGAGTGATGATTGTTTCTCTTCGGATGCTGTTATGTTTCTTTTCTTCTGATGGTAGGGTGGACTTTAAGTCAAGGAGCTCCGACACGACGTTGAGCCTTGGGACTCCGTCGGGATAGTTGAGCACTGAGGGTTTTCGTTGAACTGTTATAATATTGATGTATTATAGATTTATTATTATCTATTTTTGCTGAATTTTTTGTATTGATGTTTGATGGAGTGTAATTTTGTTTTCACTCTATTTGTATTGATTAATTTATGTTGTATGCCGCCTCAAGTCACACGTTGTATTGAGTGAGACGGGGTAAAAATCTAACAAATAAATAAACAGCTGATGTCTGAAAATACCATCTACCTCACAAAAATACTGTCCTTTATTGGGGATGGACTTATGGCCCAGGGAGGTCTCCTCTTTTTCAGGCTTCGTTTGCTAATGTTTGAAATGCTTGAAACAGAGATTAGCACTGAACCCTAGAGTTGGATACGACTGGCTTTCGAGCAAGGGAAACCTTTACCTTTACTATTTATGTATTACTTGCCTTTCTACCACTGGCTCAAAAAGAAGGACACTTTTTTACTTTGATTTCCCCCCTCCCCCCCCCCCTCAGGAACATGGAACAAATGCATTCCTGGATCACACGCATCAATGTGGTGGCAGCCATGTTCTCTGCTCCCCCGTTTCCTGCTGCCATTGGATCCCAAAAGAAATTCAGCCGGCCACTGCTGCCCAGCTCCACCACACGGCTGTCTCAGGTAAGGCAAGGAGCTATCATCTGCAGTCTCCTGGCAACTCCCTGGAGCATGATGAGATATTGGAAAGAAACATAATAGCAATCTCTATATTAGGATAGCAACTGAAAAGGGATGAGGGAGGAAATTTATAGGAATTCAGGAGAAGGAGGAGATGCTAGCTGTGTATCTGCACAGGAATCTATACCTATAAGAAGGTGGATGGGTGGTGAGTGTCCGGCATTAGCAGATACACCCTGCCCAACCATCCTGTACCAAGCCATCCACACTTACCTTTAGACCTAACTAACATCGCCGCAAGGGTCCGAAAGCAAAGAGTGGGGCAAACGCCCCACAAACACGAACAACAAAAAGAACTACAGTTCCCAACATCCTCCGCGCCACGCAACCCCTCAGTCAATCAGGCTGAAGGGCATGAGCATGGAGGAGTTGGGGTAGCCAATGCCCGGGTTAAAAGAAACCGCCGCAGCTTCGGCGGGGTAGCGGGAAGAAGAGGGGGAGCCCATATTCTCCCCACACGCCTGCCACTTCCCTCAGGGAGGCAAAGGCTGAGAACGGCCCTCCGTTCTCTGCCTTCGCCTCCCAGAGAGAAGCGAGCCCCTTCCATGGGTGCCTTTGTCCCCCACCCACCAAGGGAAGCAAGCCACTTCCCTAGTTCTCTGCCTTCGCCTCCCGGAGGGAAGCGAGCCCCTTCCACATTTGGCCCTTGCCTGTCGGAGAAGGGGCTTGCTTTTTCCGACAGACAAGGGCCGAATGCGGAGCTCCACACACACATCCCATGTGTGCATGCATGCGTGCGTGCGTGCGTACGTGCGCGCGCGCACACCAAAACCACCCCAACCCCCAACACAGAGGGGGAAAATGATAGTGTGTTATAAGGAAGCCCCTAAAGCGAACATAGAAAGGCTGAAGAAATCAAGTTATGCTTAGCTTGGTGGGGGAGGGAAATATGTGAATGAGGCAGAACTGTATGCCCAGTAGTTTCCTAAGCAGCTCGAAAGCATGAAATTGCAAGTCGATAAGATAGGTACCACTTTGGTGGGAAGGTAAACAACGTTCTGTGTGCTCTGGTGTCTGGTTAAGGCTGCCACATGACCACAGAAATGTCTCCATATGCAGACAGCGCTGGGTCTTTGACTGTAAACGGAGATTCACACTGCACCCTAGAGTCGGATACGACTGGCTTTTGACCATTACCTACTGATAAAGCCATGCAGATTCACTAATGGGGGAGGGACTGTGTTCCTTGTCTCTTCCCCAGGAGGAGCAAATGAAGACCCATGAGACTAAATTCAAAGCCATAGCAGCCGAGTTGCTGGAACACCGTGCTTCCCTGCCTGAGAAGAAGGTGAAAGGCAAAGAGTATGAGGAACTGAAGCAGAAGGAGGAATATCTGATATTTGAGGTCTGCACATTTACGAGCATTTGTGTGTGGTTGTGGGAGGTGTGCCAAAATCATTTGCACACAGAATTTACCAAGCCGTGGTAATGGTCTTAGGCAGGAAGTTCTTGTGTTATTTAAATGATACACAAACAGATGGCAGTATAATGAATGCCTCCGTCAAGTTATTAAATTTAAACCCATTTAAGCCTAGTGATGTGTCATTGCAACCTACAGCAATGAAACTCTTAATTATGCATTATGTTGGAAGACATGTAACTTTCTGAACCCTAAATTTCAGATTTCCCCCCATTATATCACTCCCCATCCCACCAGTTGGTTAAATCTCTTACAGACTGCCTTGACGGACATTTTTTTCAGTTCTATCTTTTCCCTTTCAAATGAGGCAGCAAGAATTATACAATATTTCAGATATTTTAATTTAATTTAATTTAATATTCACATTTATACGCCGCCCACTCAGGTGAACCCGACTCAGGGCGGCATTACAACAACTTTTAAAAACATATAAGAACACATAAAACCCCTAGTTATCCCAACCAACCAGCCCAACCACTGTAAAAAAAGAGACAAGAGTGGGCTCCATGAAGGTCTAGATCAGAGATGGGCAGTCTTGACCCTCCAGCTGTTCTTGGACTTCAATTCCCAGAAGCCCAAGTCAACACACCAGCTGGTCAGGATTTCTGGGAATTGAAGTTCAAGAACAGCTGGAGGGCAGAGACTGCCCATCACTGGTTTAGATCCAAAGCATGTTTTAGGCCAGGAATTGGATTTATGTTGCTGATTCCCCAGTTTTCACAAACCTTGCCCGTGTTAAATAACAGCAGGAAAAATAGTTTGTTAGCATCTAGAGAGCCATACATTTCTCCACCCCTGTTTTAATGCCTACTGAAAATTAGTGAGGCTTGAGTTGATAATGACTAAATCTCATCAGCTGCGATGAGAGCAAAGCATGACTGTCTGGATCTAACCCCTCTGGCTTCTCTATAGGCTTTGGAGACTTGTGGGAATTTAAAGATTAAGAATGTATTGTGGGACATGTTTTCAAATACAGAGGTACCTTGTATAACAAACGGCCCTATAGCAAAAAAATTGCATAATGAATTGGGTTTTTTTAAAAAAATATGGCGCCCTGCATAACCATTTTTCCTATGGAAAAAATCATACAACAAATATTCAATGGGAAAAACCACTTAGCAAAAAAATTCATTGTATGATTTTTTTTCCATTGGAATAATCGTACAACAACAACAACAACAACAACAACAACAACAACAACAACAACAACAACAACAACAACAACAACAACAAATCACATAGCAAACAGACCTGTAGAATGAATTAAAATTGTTATACAGTAGAACCTCGGATAAAGTCCAAACTCCATTCCACAAGTTTGGACTTTTTCTGATTTTGGACTTCATCCGAATCAAATAGGCGATGGATGCATCGGATAATGTCCAAAAGTGGACTTTATCCGAGGTTCCTATACCAAATACCTCGGAAAACGTCGATTTTTTAAGCAGTTTTGGACTTTATGCAATGTTGGAGGATGGTGGCGGCATGTGGTGGTCTGGCAGGGATGAACCATAAATCAAGTTCATGAGAGGGCAAACTCGTGTGCATGAAAACATCACGTGTGCATGAAAACTGCGACTTTATCCGAATCGGAATTTATCCGAGGTACCACTGTATGGGGTTTTACTGTACTGGGGTGTTTTGTTTGTGTGGGGGTTTTGCTGCCACAATAGATTAGACCAGTGATGGTAAACCTTGGCACTCCAGGTGTTTTTGGACTTCAATTACCAGAAGCCCAAGTCAGCACTACTGCCAATCAGGGCTTCTGGGAGTTGAAGTCCAAGAACAGCTGGAGAGCCAAGGTTAGCCATCATTGGATTAGACTATCATGGGTCCTCCAACTAGACAGTTTTGGGGATGGATGGCTCCTGTTTCCAGCTCTGAGACATTCTTTGAGATGCCATCCCTGCAAGCCATTTATGTCCACATCTCCTTTCAAAGCTTCAGTGCAAAGTCAGATAGGGCACCAAAGGGAAGGGGTGAACACACATGGATCCTCCCCATCATCACCATCTTCTTCTGTCTTTTTGCAGAAGTCACGCTACGGGGTCTATGCTACGCTGATGAGGGCCAAGCTGAAGACTGGCTCTGATGACCTGGCAGCTTTGGAGGCTGCCCTCTTTGAGACAGCAGGCAGCGCCGATGACAACCTCAAGAACTCCCAGTCCAGCCCTTCCTTAAACCAGGAACCAGCAGTGGGCCCAGGCCCCAAACTCAAGCGCAGCAGCCGACAAGGCACAGGCAGTACTGCGCCAAAGTCCTAGAAGGGCCCGCCAGTGCCTGCCAGGAGAGCATCGTGCCTGTCTAGAAGAGGAAGGAACAAACACCCTGCATGATTTTATTCTTCTTGGCTCTGGGAGGCATCCCCAGGGGAAGCTAAAGACCTCTTGCTGTGGACCAGCACCTGTGCCCGTTTCACCCGTCCGTCAGGAGGAGGAGACGGCAGTGTCCTATCCTGACCACAGTCCTTGTGCACGCAGCCTTTCCAGTCTTGAGAGACTCTGGTGCCTGCATGAGGGAGGCAATGTAAACATCTTGGGTAACAAAGCGACAGGACTACTTTTTAGATCACAGCAAAATAACTTTTTGCAGTTTCTTACAAAAACTTTGGGAGAGGGGGGCTGCTCTGTGCTGCCCCCCCACTTCCTTGCCCGTTTCGTACAGTTCTAGCGATACAACATTTTGCATTTTTAAAGTAGTTGACAAAATTGAATCAAGCAGAAGTAGAGAAGAGTTGATTCAGATACTACGGAAAAAAACGACACAAACAAAAAGAAATGCAAATGGCATTATTCTATTTAGTGGACGGTTTTGTCTAGCTGAACTTGACTGGAAGGCCAGCAGTTTGAGACGCGAGTGCTGCGCGACGGAGTGAGCTCCCGTCTCTGTCCCAGCTCCTGCCAACCTAGCAGTTCAGAAGCAAGAAATTGCAAGTAGATAAATAGGTACCGCTTAAGTGGGAAGGTAAACAGCATTCCGTGCGCTCAAGTGTCTAGCCCTGGCTGCCGCATGACCACAGAAACATCTGCAGATGCAGACAGCACTGGCTCTACCCTAGTTGGATACACCTAGCTTTCGAGCAAGGGCAACGTTTACCTTTGTCGAGTTTGAAAGAAGAGGACCTTTATCCCTCCTACAGATCTTAGACTTGCACTGGCTGCCTACAGGAACACTGATAAACTCCCGCATGGATGCCCAATGCCTTCAGCACCAGCAGTTGTCCTGGACTGGCTCAGTTATTGTTTCCACCAGCATGTGCTGAACCTTGACTTGCCCTGATCCTTGTTCAGGACTGATCAGAACTGGCCAGGATTTTTCACAGTGGCCAGCACTCACAGGGTAAAGCCAGAGGCAGCGAATGCCTCCCAGGTAGCAGCCTAACAAAGCCATAGAAAGAGGGGGCGGGGGCACGTGTGCACTGCACACACAAGCACCCAGAGCCTCTCATTCTTATGTAAGTCACACTGGAAGGTAGGCCTGCCAGCCCAATTGGGCCTGGGCCTTTTCGCCTGGAGCGTGAGGATCAATAGCCAGAGCAGAGACCAATCTGCACCGCTGTCCTTGAAAGCCAACAGAAAGAGCAACTAGGGGCGTTGTACAGCTTTAGGCTGCTTGGAATGGGTCAGGACTCAGGTGACAGTGGGGGGGGGGGAGAGGGGGCACCCTACATCCTTGGCTGGGGGAGGCACGATAAAGGCCAGCACTGTCACACTCCCTGTAGGAACAGCCTGCTCCCTTGACGTCTAAATTTCTAAGGGCTTTTAAGACTACGGCTCCGATGTACTTGATCACAGGCTGCCCCTCGGCAAGGGCATCCCAGCTGATAAGGCCAGAGGTTGACCTACGCAAGGGGAGGTTCTGCACCTATTTGGTTGGGCTACCCAAGTAGAAGGGAGGGAGGTGTGCGTCACTCGCTAGGCCACAAGGGGGAGCTGGACATTTCCGCTACTGACTCTTTGAATGTGTTGTTTTTCCTGGTTTTTTAAAATTCTATTCTGGAGTTGACTGTAAAACCAAACAAACCCTAAAGAGCTCTGTACAGTTTCTTCCTCCAGCTAGTGAAGTAAAACTTAATTTAAGCACCTATAATGGCCTGGTTCTCCCTCAGGTTTTCCCTCCACAGGGTGAAGAGAAGCTGTTCTGCCATGAATTTGGAAGGTAGGTTCAACAACTCCTTCTCTCTCTCTCTCTCTCTCACACACACACACACACACACACACACACACACACACACCTGTGTCATACCACCACCTTATCTCACTAGGACACAGTGATGTAGCTACACAAGATAGCCCTGTGTGTTCTAACCTAATCTTTGGGAGGTCTCTGGTGTCATTAAAACATAGGACGAGGCAGTCCCAGAGAACAGACCAGTTACCCAAGCACAGGTAGGTGTTTGGTCCTCCACACCGACCCAGTAAAGTAGGGGTGGCCAAACTACAGCCCGGGGCCAGATCTGCCCCCCAACACCAATTCATCTGGCTTACGCCACCCTTGTCTCTCCCGGAAGCAGAACTAAAACACGCCTGTACATGCACGTTTCACTTCCACTTCCAGGAACAACGAGCAGTGTGGGCCGGATGAATTGGTGTCAGGGCTGGATCTGGCGCCCAGGCTGTAGCTTGGCCACCCCTGGTTTAAGCAGAGAAAGTAACAGCTTAAAATCTATCTCATCCTGTTGCAAAAGATTGCAAGGCACGTTTTACTTCCGCTTCCGGTGGGAGGAACCACGTGACCGGCCCACGGCTCAAAAGTTTGGGTATCCTTGCAGTGAAGAAATATGCTTGGCATACCTGTCAAGTTTTGGATTTGGAAATAAGGGTAATTTCCCAGCAAATACGGGATACTTGACAGCAATGCTTATCCTGTGCTGCCCTCCAATGGCGGCAGTAGGGCATTGCAGTCTAATTACTACAGGATGACGTCAGGGAAGAGGGTAAAATAAGGGTTTTTCCTGGCCAAAACGGGATACTTGACAGCTATGATGCTTGGTACCCCTAGGCTCATGAACTGAAACCTGGCAACGATAGGCTGAAGAGGAAAAACACATCAGACAAAGCAGGCGAGTTTAAAGGAAGTGAAACCATCCAGATTGTGAGGAAAGGGTAACGGTAGTCCTTATGTGCCTTCAAGCCAGACTTCACTCTACAGTGACCATAATGGGACATTTAAGGTAAGTGAGATAGAGTACTTAAGAGTGGCTTTATTAGTTCCACACACTCGAGTTCCAGTCCTTTAACCACTGAGTTAACACCCAGTGTCTTACTAAGGTACACGAAGGTAGCAAAGCCTATTGTGTAGAGAAGGTCATTCATAAAATAGGCTTGAGTTTCAGCCAAAGGTGTATTTGGGTACCTAAATAGCATGTAGCTCTTCCTATCAGCATAGGGAGAGGCTAGAAGGCTACACACAAAAGACCTCATGTGGCTCAGTTCTCAACCCATGCTATGCTAGAAAAGTAAATTTATGGTACAGCACATGTGTAATAGACATGTGAACTGAGGTAGCTTTGGAAAAAATGTGTTCAGCATAAGAAACACAAAATACTGCTCTTATCTACAGAAGCATTTTAAAACAAAGAATTTTTTTTAAAAAAAATAGTGTGACAGTCTGGCGAGACCATTCAGTAATAACTAACATATTGTGCTCTTTGTGTCCTGATCACCTTTATGATGAAATAAGAAAAACAGTTTATTAAGTAAATATCTTAACAGGCTGGTGATAAAGTGGAGTGAAACTTCAAAGGATTGAAGTCTCAGGACTCTCTTTCTGGGTAATAAGCGTCAGTGTTATCATTTGCCACCCTATATATACCCAACTCCCCATTCCCTCTGAGCTTAGTGCTCGTATGTGTAAGAATGTAGGGAATCACTTTGCCCAGGAAAGTACCCCTGTTGTAATGCCAAGTATTGTGCATGGCTTTGTCTTCCGTGGGCAATTAAAAGCCATGTGTTTTGCACAAGATCAGTTTTTGACAATGTAACAACCTACACTGAATGACCTTTCCTTGTTGAATGCAGGATGGCTGCGGAAAAATCCTAACCATTTCATCACTGGCAACAAACACGTGTAAATGTACATCATTTAAATCCAGTCAAAGAATTGGATACTTTCTGAGCAATATTTTAATTAAAAAGATCTTAACAATTACAGTGGCATGGATTCAAAAACTGAAAAAGTTAAGTAGCACTTACCAGTGATAACTTTCGTTCTTTGACAAGGATTATTTCAGAAACTGAGATACATAGTCATTTTGTTAGTTCCATTGCTGGCTGGAGAATTACCATCGCTGGTACCCTTAGATCCATGATGGTGAACCTTGGCACTCCAGATGTTCTTGGACTTCAATTCCCAGAAGCCCCACGAATGGGTTTACTGTGATCCAGCCCACGCCGCCCTTGTCACCCTTCCTCCATACGGGCACGTTATACTTCCGCGAGCGACGTGGGCCGAATGAATCGCAGTAAACCCATTTGTGCGGATTCATGGGGGCTTGGGCTTCTGGGAATCGAAATCCAAGAAAAAATATTCATGTGCCTCCACACCTCTCGCGGAAGTATAAGCGCGCCCGTACGGAGGAAGGGTTAACCCGGAACATCCTTAACCATATGGGTGCATTTTACTTTCGCTTCCAGGAGTGACAAGGGCGGTGTGGGCCGGATGAATCGCAGTAAACCCATTTCTGCGGATTCATGTGGGCTTGGGCTTCTGGGAATTGAAATCCAAGAACATCTGGAGTGCCAAGGTTCACCATCGCAGCCTTAGATGAACAGAAAGCTAAAAGTATTCATGTGCCTCCACACCTCTTCAAGCAAGAGACATTTCTGCATAGGAGACAGGACTGCAAGCAGCCAACCAGAACCAGGACCTTGACTGTCCTTCTTGCCTACAGAAGCAGAAACACTGCTGTGAACAGCATACTTGGAAAGACATCTTTTGTCAATGAAAAGTAATGCACGAACCAGCAATCACCCAATCATCTGATGTTCACCCTGCATTGTAAGGGAACGCTCAAAATGTCCCTCACACGCTGAAGTCTGCAGAAGTCGCTGAAGGGCAAAATCGCCATTATACGGCGAGGCAATTGGTCTGTCCAGAAGATGTGCTGTTCCCTCTCTGCATGACTGGATTAAAGGCATCCCAGGTGCCTCCTAACTGCCTGTGTTTGGAGCAATCTTCCAAACCCATCTTGAGGTTTCTGTGAAGACAAAACGCTCAGTTCTAGAAGTTCCCAAGGAGGAGCCGCACAAAAGCCCAGAGGACTTTTGCTCAAGGGGGGGGGGGGGCACTGGTGGCAAGGGATTCTGTCCCATCAGCTTTGCTCATCAAAGTCCCCTCTTCTGGACATGAAGTGGCTGGTATAGGGGAAGAGCACAAAAAAAAAAAAGATTTATCCAGGTTATGATTGTGAACTTGGGCCTCCGCCTGGCATAAGACATTAGAAGCAGAGCAGCTGGCGAGCACTTCTCCCATGCCTGGGCCAGGCTTGGTGGCAGAGAGGCTGAACTGAAGACATCAGAGCCTCACCGTTTACAGACCAATCGTTAAAAGCAGATCCAGGCTTGGCACGTCATTTCCAGCCACCAGCAATGCTGTACCTGCTGGAGCCGAGGCGAGTGAATGAGCCAGTGCTCCCCTATATAGACAAGTCAGTCATGGTCTTGCTAAAGATCAATGCACTTGCTCCGGTTGGCTGTGAGGGGAGACAGAAGGTGGATCCGGAAAAGGTGCTGGCGGTAGTTTCCCAGATGGAGCTGCTGACTCCTCTGCTGACTGGCTGCCATAACCACTGTCTTCCTTCACCTCTGAGAGAGACAGACAGACAGACAGATTATCAGCAACACCTGCCAGGCCTCTGGAGATACATCCCCTCCCAGTCTGTATCTTGGGAGTACACAGAAAGAGCCTCCACAAAGATTTGTGGCACTGTATTTTTGAACCACAAATGAGCATACCACAGGGCAACGGCAACCTTGTTGTGCCGGCTAATCTTTCTCACGCTTGGGTCAGAAGAAAGGAACTACAGAATGAATTGACCCAAAGGTGGTTTTGTTTTGGCAGCTTAACATCTGACCTAGTCTGACTCTTTACCTGCACTTTGTAGCTTGGCCACGGACTCTGCACTCTGCAGTAGTCGCACTCCCTCAGCCAGTCCCATGGAGTCAAGGGCTTCCAGTAGGCCCTTCGGACTGCCGCCAGCAATCTGAGAAAGAGAAAACGCCCCCAAAGATCAGAAGGGTGGCCACGGCAAAAGAGCCAAGAACGGGGGGGGGGGGGGTGATAACCAACCCACCTCATAGCCAAGTAAGAGTCTCCGGCTGGGGGAAGAAGTGTCCTTAAAAGTCTCCACAAGACTGCCCAGGCCCAGCCGTTTGGCCAGTTCCACCCAATCTGCTCCGTGACAGTCGCGGTTCAGAAGCTGCTCCAGGCTTTGGACGGTATCTATGTTCAGAGAAAGGATGATCCCTGAGATGGAAAAGAGAGGAGAGGTCACATTTATGAGTATTAGGAAGAACAGTTAGAGTAGTACGACAGTGGAACCAACTGCCTCGGGAGGGGGTAAGCGCTCCAACACTGGAAACATTCAAGAGAGTTGGACAACCCTGTTAGATCTTGGATTCAGTTTCCTGCATGGAGCAGGGGGGATGGACTGGATAGCCTAAAACGGGGGTGCCCAAACCTTTCGGGCTGTGGACAGGTCACGCGGTTCCTCCCACCGGAAGCGGAAGTAAAACGTGCCTTGCAATCTCTTTTGCAACAGGATGAGATAGATTTTAGGCTGCCATTTTCTCTGCTCAGAGGCAGGGATTGTGCATTTACAGATGAGACTCATTGAATCACTGAGTTGATGAGAATCTTTTAGGCTAGGGGTGCCCAAACTGTGTGCCGGGTCCAGCCCTGACGCCAATTCATCCGGCCCACACCGCTCCCGGATGCAGAAGTAAAACAGCTGCTCTGTTTTACTTCTGCTTCCGGGATCAATGAAGGCGGCGTAGGCTGGATGAATTGGCATTAGGGACTGGGCCCGGCCCACAGGGCGTAGTTTGGGCACCCCTGCCCTAAAAGACTCATCAACTCAGTGATTCAATGAGTCTTATCTGTAAATGCACAATCCCTGCCCTCTGAGCTCATCCACCACTTCAGAACAGAAGCATCCCACTTGACAATCTGCCTCCACCATGGAGAAACCGGCAGCAATGCCCCGGCTAACCTAGCGCACACATCAGGCATCACAGAAGAGAATAATTCACCTACTTTGCCCAGTATCAGGAGTGGCAGAAGGTGGTTTCTCCCTTCCGGGGTCTTGTTGTGAAGCATGTAGCAGTATCTCTCGAACCTGGAAGGAAGGAGGCTGCTCAGCGATCTGTACTACAAAGAACCCCTCCTTCGGTATCACTTTACCATGACACAGACCCACATAGTGTCACTCTCCCCACACCAGTCAGGGATATTGAGATTTGCTAGCAGCTACTACGAAAGCATCTTGACAACGGCAACTCTTGAGCCACACAGGATTCATTTTTAAAAAGGCTTATCTAGCCCACCGTTCTGCTCACAGTTGTCTAAACAAAAAGAACCATAGCGTGGCAAAATATAGTAAAGGTAGCCAGTCATGTCTGACTCTAGGGGGTGGTGCCTATCTCCGTTTACAGCCAGAAAGCCAACGCTGTCTTGTTTCTGAAGACATTTCTGTGGTCAGGACAGGCATGACTAGATGCCAGAGTGCCCAGAATGTGGTTACCTTTGCTGCTGAAGCGGTACTTATTTATCTACTTGCAATTTCTTGCCTTCAAACAGCTAGGTTGGCAGGAGCTGAGACAGATGACACGAGCTCATTCCGTCGTGCAGCATTCAGTCTCGAACTGCTGACATGCCAACCTTCCAGTCATCAGGTTCAGCGTCTTAACCACTAGGCTACTGCAGTCCTTAAAGTGTCAATACAATCCTTATAAAGTGCTGCTTCAAGCATTTCCTCTCTAGCTTTACAGTGTGTGCCAGCAGAGAAGGGGACCCGGCTCTGTGTCAGAGAGCACATACCTCAAGGGCAAAAAAAATTCTAATTCGATCCCTGGCGTACAAGTGAATTTTTCACCTCCCTCAATTCAAATGCAGGTGTCTTGGAGCCCTAGAAAGTCAGACTGCAATCCCACATAGGCTGGGCTCAATCCCAGCACCTTAACCTCTACGCCACTGCTGCCCATGTTGACAGAAATAGCCCTACATTATTGTAACCAGTGATGCACCGCAGCAGGTTCTATCAGGTTCTGCAGAACCGGTAGTGGAAATTCCCCCAGGCCATGCCCACTTAGTTGGCCACACCCACCTCCATAGCCCATAATGCAGGATGTTTGGCCACACCCACAGAGTAGGTAGTAGAAATTTTTTGCAGTGCATCACTGATTGAAACAAACCAGCTGACACCCCATCTCCTGTAGATATTACCCACCTTCCGACTAGAAGCCATGTCAAGTGGGGTATGACCCCTATGCTTCTTTCGCCCATAGGCATTAGCATGCCTGCTTTCCAGTTCAGCCACACAGTCTGCATCTTGCTCAGCAGCCAGTTCACTGGAACATACATCTCCCAGCTCCATGCCCCCTTCTTCCTCCTCCTCCGTGTCACTGCTGGGGTTGGAGGAGGCCAAGACAGGTTCGTCATTCTCGCAGAGAACATCGGCTCCTGAGAGACAGAAACAGAGACATCAGCAAAGGCTCTTTCTTTGAGCAGAGGAAAGCAGCAGGCAGATTGGCTTGCAGGCCTACATAAGTGAGCAGCTCCAAGTGGATCCCCAGCTGCAGTCCAAGCACAAGATTGATCAGTGGTTTACGTACACAAAGCTGGATTTATTCCTTGGGCAAGACAGGAGTTTGCCAACAACATTGGCAGCCTCCCCTGGTTTCATAGTTGGCGATACTTGCCGAGTCTCATTTTTCAGCTCAGCCAACGTCACTTTAGAGCTCCTTTAAATTGGCTTGAGTACAGCTGTTCATACAAAGATTCATAAACACAAGGACTGAATTTGGGTACCCGGCCGAGGCCTTCAAGGCAGATTCAAATCACAGAGACCCTTTGCAACTCAACCACACTGTGTTTTGTGTGATTGCGATGTATAGAAGCTTTCGCGCCAACTAAGCTCTGCCTAGGAGCCTAAGCTACATGGAGTCCAAGAGAGTCTAGACTTGAGGAACAACCAAAACATCAAGTTGATCTGGAAATGAATGGCAGCTAGGAATAAACCTCTTGAAACTTCACACTGCACTAGCAGACAAGGAGCAAGTTCATAAGGTCCATGCCAGAGGCCTAGAGTGAGTCCAGAATCCTCAGGCAGATAGAGGTCAGAATATGAGGAAATGGTCAGTTACATCTTTTCTCCATCATTTCTTTGCAAGCCAAGCCACATTTTCCCCTGATGAATGCCTGGGCCAAACCACCCAGGAAACATTAAGAAGCTGCATCATTGTTATATGCCGTCAAGTTACTTCTGAATCTTTGCGACAGTAATAGGATTTTCAAGATATGTGAGATGTTTGAATGGTTTGTGTCCATCCCCCCCCCCTTCCTCCCCACTGGTGAGTTTTCATCGACTGAGCAGTGGTTGGACACAAGTCCCCTGAGTCTTAGACTGGCCACCTGTATACTACTATACTAAGGAGCTGCCATTACCTGCTTTGATGAGCAACTTGGTAAGGGTTGGAGAACCCATCCCTGCAGCCAAGTGAAGAGGTGTATTCCCAGCAGACGTGGTGGCATTCACATCAGCTCCCAGCTTGACAGAGAAAAGAAAGTGGATGAATGACAAGCAAAGTGACTCATGAATGAATACTCTCATCTCCCCTCCCGTCTATGGGCAGAATAAGAGAATCCTCAAAAGTTTAAAGAGCGGAGCGTCACTTAAATATACAACAGAGCAGCTTATGGGTCTAAAAACATTTTTTGGGGGGTGACAATGGAAGCACTTCCTTTCCACTTAAACATTTACAGGGGGGAATGATGCATCAAACCAAAATGCCAGGATTGCCTCCCCTTCAGCCCACAGATTGCTCTGCATTTATGTACCTATACTGTACACAGTTTTGGTTTTCTTCTGATGATGTGGTTTGCCCAAGTTAGTACAGAGAAGTGCAAAGATTCAGGATAAGTACTAATTTTGAGACAGGGTACATAGAGCTTGGCTTTCTTCCTCTTAAATGTCTCTTCATCTATTCCAGGGGTGCCCAAACTATGGCCCACAGGCCAGATCCAGCCCCCAATGTCAATTCATCCAACCGTCATTGCTCTTGGAAGCGGAAGTAAAACGTGCCCATACGGGCACGTTTTACTTCCACTTCCAGGAGCAACAAGGGTGGTGTGGGTGGATGAATTGGCATTGGGGATGGATCTGGCATGTGGGCTGTAGTTTGGGCACCCCTGGTTAAAGCAGAGAAAATGGCAGCCTAATATCTATCTCATCCTGTTGCAAAACAGACTACAAGGTGTGTTTCATTTCCACTTCCAGTGGGAGGAACCACGTGACCAGCCCATGGCCCGAAAGGTTTGAGCATCCTGATTTATTCTCTTACAGTTGCATGACTCTGCTGCAACATCCTAGTTTTCTCTCTGTAATGCTGGTCCTCAGATACTATTGGACCATCATTTCAAGCTCAATAGGAAAAAAAAACCAAATACTTCTTCTCACACACAAGTGCAGGAACCATTTAGCTTTGGAAGAATACTATGTAGCATTTCTAGATGGCTGCTAGAATCAAAGGACAAAATCCTCTTATGTAAATTTTAGGCTAGTGGAAGTCAATGACTTTATCATATGCTGCTGATAAAATTTGATTTAATTAATGGAAAGCTTCCCATTTCAGGTTCTTAGACTCGCTAAGGTTCCTTTTGGTTCTGGGGAAGCCTTTAGGGAACTCAGGAGTGGTGGGATTTACTACTAAAAAACCTCTACTGGACCACCACCATCAGGGATGCTGGTGTCAATTTGGCAGTGAATTTTCACTGCTAAAGGCTCACTTTGCACCCCATGTCACGATCCCCAAATGTTACAAAGGTTTCTCCAGAGCAAAGGTGTATCAGAATCCAAAAGGATTGGACAGGAAGGTTTCATTTATTTTAGGTTTTTACCAAAACCAGACGATGGCATGTGCTTCCACAATTTAATGCCAATGTGATTTTAGCCAGTATGAATCTACAGAGACCACACCTGTGAAGTTTATGGGAATTACACCACGGGTTCCTTTGTACGTGAAGCCTAAATCCTGGCCATTTCTTGAATTTCAAAAGACTGCTCACTTAGCAGTCACAAAAGCAATCTCTCTCTGCTTTGGAAACTCCTGAGTTGTTAACAGTAAGTCTGGAAGTCCAGATGTCTGACTCCACATACAGACAGTTTCTTGGCGTCTGTATATTAAAGCACAAATGCGTAACTTGAAAGCAAAGTTTGACTTGCAACCTCACCTGAACCATGGGCCAACCCAATCCCTCCCAACCAAGAAAGATACAAGGCAGCATTGTGAGCTCCAATCCAGCTGTGGCTGTAGAGACAGACACAAACATTCTCCCCAGCGTGGACCAACCTCACCCCCAACATACCTTCTTCATCAGGCAAGCAGCCAGGTGCAAGTTCTCCATCTCCACAGCAAGGTGCAAAGGTGTCCGGCCACTCTGCCGCTCAGCTGCATTCACATCGGCTCCCTTCTCGACCAGCAGCTCAAGAGAGGCTGGCTTCTTGCACTTCACAGCAAGGTGTACCGGGAACAGGCCTGCAGAAACAAAAAGTTGGCAGCTGATCCCTCTGGCGTGGAGTGGCAGCACTAGGAGGATGAATTCACCTCCTGTTTCAAACAGCGCAGAGCTGGACACTCTTACGAGGCTCAGTCTGCACTGGGAGAAGAGCCCCAAGGAGGGCTTCCAAACACTTCTGACATCCCTTACCAAAGTAGTTTGGCGTCTCAAGAAGCTGAAGAGTGTGAGGTCCCAGGTGACAGAGCAGGGTCTTCAGCATCTCCTCATCATTCAGCTGTAGGGCGAGGTGCAGGATCGAATTGCCGTAGCGATCTAACAGGGTGGGATCAGCACCAGCCTGTAGCAAGAATCCAGCCACCCTGGGCTGATGGGTGATCACAGCCAGGTGCAAAGGTGTCTGGAGAGAGGAAGAGGGAGGGTAGTGGGCTAAAACTCAATCTCACAAGCACTCCAGAACTTCCTCTTGGATTACTGGCTGCCCAAACCCCACCTAAATAAAGTACAAGCAGGACAAGACTTCACACACTGCCCCTGCATAAACTACGATCAGACCTGGAACTACATGTGCACTCAATCTGCTGTGCTAATAATAATCTTGTGTGAGAAATTTTTCTGGAGAAACTCCACTCAGGGGATGCCCGAATGAGGCTCCTTTCATGTCCCCAAGAGCTGGGACAGAGACGGGCGCTCAATCCGTCATGCAGTACCCGGGTCTCGAACTGCCAACTTGCCGGCCTTCCAGCTAACAAGGTGAGCTTCTTAACCACTCAGCTACTGCAGCCCCTATCAGCTGTGCTTAATTCAAGGAAGTCAGATCTGCTCCCTGCGGTTTCCTCTAACTAACCCAGGGTTGATGACAGCTACAGCGAGGTTCACCAGACTGGGCTGTCTATTTCAATTAGGATAGGGAAGCATCTGATACTTGGCTTCACTATGGGGCTCTCCTCCGATACCATGAGGGCAACACACAACACACTTTTAAGACAAGCCAAATGACAAGACTCCCTCTAATACTGGTCTTTACGGCAGTACAGGTGAAACTCAGAAAATTAAAACATTGTGCAAATATTCCTTTAGTTCAGTAATTCAACTTAAAAGGTGAAACAAATATATGAGATAGACTCATTGCATGCAAAGCGAGATAGTTCAAGCCTTACTTTGTTATGATATTGATGTTTATGGCTTACAGCTTATGATAACCCCAAACCCGCCCCCCCAATCTCTTGTACCCCATGATCATCACATAATCTCATGTACGCTGTACATGACAATCATAACGAATTAAGGCATGACATCCCTCGCTTTGCATGTAGTGAGTCGATCTCATATACAGTATTTGTTTCACCTTTTAAGTGAAATGAATGGACATTTGCACGATATTCTAATTTTCTGAGTTTCACCTGTATTACAGAGTCCTACTGAGGGAAAATAAGACACTCAAGATAGGGCAAGCAGCTGAAGAGGGCGACACAAACTCACAGGAACCAATGTGCAAGAATACAGATTGGACTATCTATGACACAGTCTACCATACCTTGCTCAAGTTGGACGACAGTATATAAATCTGAAATAATAAATACCTGTTGCAGATGATTAGTGATGTTGATGATCTGTTGATTGGGGATGCTGACAGCCACCTGGACTAGCTGTGAAATCACAGCTGTCTGTTCATGGATAATAGCCAGGTGCAAAGGCCTGGAAGGCAAAAATAAAATAAACCTATGGAGTTTAGAACAAGGAGAAATTACAGTGACCGGAATTGAATGCAGAAAACTCCCCATCCCACCCTAAAGCAGAATTGAAATTGATAAGGGCATGGCATTTGCTAACTGGAGAAAGCAGGGGCCGTTTCTGTGCTAACTGGAAATTTGTTTCCAATGTGCACAGAGCAGGAATAACAAAAGAAAGAAAGCTACAGATCAGTGAAGCTGGCTGGGGGGGGGGGGAGGAATGACATGGAGGCAGCTCTTTTCCACTTAAAACATATGGCAAAAAAAGCAGCAGTAAGTGCTACATGGGGCTGAAAGAGCATTCTAAGGACAGAGACAGAAGCACTCTCGGCTACCATCTGTATTGCTGCTCACTGCAATTTTACAATGGAGAGAATGGCCAAAATGCTCAGGTTTTCTAAAAGGAAAATAATAATCTTTGATCAGCATAAACCAAACACAGAAGGAAGGGATCAGTTTTCACCAAAGGAATATAAAATGTTTTCCAGAAAAACTTGCACTTCACCAAGAAAAGAACTGATGGCCATTCTCAAGAGTTGCTTTTCAACTTGAAAATATATTCACAAGAATTTATAGACAATTTTAAAAAGAGGGCTTTATAGCAGCTCGTTTTAGGACTATATTCTCTCAGAAGCAGTGGCTTGTAGAGAAGTTCCTGCCTAATGCAATCTTGCCGGCATCAAGCTGGCAATTAACCCACCCACCCATTACAGAGCAGAGTATATAAAAGAACTAGCAGGGGTTCGCCCAGCTAGCTAAGTGCCAGTGTTGTCCAGGAAACCCACTGGCCAGGGGTGGGCCTGTGATGTGAGCTCGGCGATGACATCACAATCACCCCTGGTTGGCCTAGCACTGGGACAGACACAAACCCTCCTGTCGAATATACCCCATTTGCAGATCAATTTAGGGGGCAACCCCCCCCCCCTGGGCTTTGGGACCCTGACAGTGACCTGCTCACGTGCACAAGGTACGTGTGTGCCGAATCTCATGGGGTTTGGTCAAGGGATGCGGCGGCCCATTCCGGACACCAAACCCACACCTTTACTTTATAGGTATAGATAGATACTTCTGTTCCTCTAGTACTGTGATGGTGAACTTTGGCATTCCAGATGTTCTTGGATTCAATTCCCAGAAGTCCAAGCCCCCGTGAATCCACACAAATGGGTTTACTGTGATTCATCCAGCCCGCGCTGCCCTCGTCGCTCCCAGAAGCAGAAATAGAATGCACCCGTATGGGCGGCACGGGCCGGATGAATCGCAGTAAACCCATTCATGTGGATTCACGGGGGCTTGGGCTTCTGGGAATTGAATCCAAGAACATCTGGAATGCCAAAGTTCACCATCACGGCTTGAGTGGGTAGCATTACAGAAGGGTAATATGTCCAGGAAAGGCAACCCACTTTCTACCACCCTCCCCACCAATCCTGCCCTGGGGCCAACTGTTGCCCAAACACTCACGTGTCTCCGTTCTCATCCTGAGATGCTGCAAGGTGTCTCTGCACAGCTAAAAGCATGCGTGCATCAGCAGTGACTGCATAATCCAGGAGAGCCTGGGCACTACGGCGAGCCAGCATCAACATCCACGAGCTGCACTCTTGAGCTAGAGGCCAGAAAAGGGGGGGGGGGAGAGAGAGAGAGAAAGTGTCAATAAAGTCCAAGGTCTCCCTTGCTCAAAAGTCAGTCGTATCTGACTCTAGGGTTCGGTGCTCATCTCCATTTACAGCAAAAGAGACAGTGCTGTCTGCATCTGCAGATGTTTCTGTGGACATGTGGCAAGTATGACTAGACGCTGTTACCCGGCTTCGCTCGGGTTTTTCCTTTCTTTAACGTAGGCCAGCCTTTCACTCTTGAAAACCTCGTGGGGTGTATTTGGGTCACTCCTGCCTCCCTTCTTCTGTCTCTCCCTTCCCTCACCCATCCCGCTTCTCTGTCGATGGTCACTTACAGTGCTGATCTCGCATGCACATTTGCCTTCCACCTACTGTGAAAACTACAGCTGAGCTCAGAGGGCTACAGCTGAGCTAGTCAGATGATGTCACAATCTCAACCTACCTGAGACTATGACATCAGCTCAATTACATCACTGGGAAACACACACATTGTATAGATCAATTGCATCCCAATTTGGGGGGCTTACACCCCCCCCCATGGGTTTCAAGACCCGCAGTGCTGATTTCCCAAACCCAAGGTGTATATGTGCCAAATTTCAGCGGGATAGGTCCAGGGGTGTGGGAGCCTTTGGAGCACATACAAACAAACTCTTCTGTTTTATTTTATATACTGTATATAGATAGGCTGCATGTTTACTCTCCTCCTTTCATCCTGAGGGTTACCCAGCACTAGAAGGCAGCAACCAAAAACACCAATGAAACTGAATCTAAATTTAGGGTAGAAAAATTTCCACAGCCTTTGCTTTAAACCTGAAAGAAGCATCTTTCAATTGCTGCAACTCTTTCACGCTATACATGCTTGCTGCCAAAGTGGACAAAGTTTTTTCAGGTACAGTGCAGTGGAACCTTGTTTAACAAATGGCTCGGTTAACACAAAACTCACATAACAAAAGGAAATCCATAGAAAATAGTAGCTTGGCTAACAATTTTTTCCCAGAACGGATTAAGTATTCTTTCAATGCATTCCTATGGGAAACAACATTTCGATTAACAATTTTTGATTTTCAATGCATTTCTATGGGAAATTGCATTCAAAGCATTCCTATGGGAAACTCGCTTTACAATTTTTTTGTAGTACAAAAGGTCCTGGAGAACGCATTACATTTGTTAGGCAACGTCCCACTGTAATGTACTCTGAAATGAACTGACTCCTGGACTGACCCAGGGTGCAGAACCAAATCATAAAACATGATGCTGCTGAGCAGAGTCCTTCGCTATTCTGGGATTTTCTCTCACCCTGGATTATGGAAAAAGCAATCCAAATCATAATTATTTTGGCTGCTTTTGCACCAACAATGCAACTTTAGCAGCAAAGGAGACTGGGCTGCCATAAGGACTGATCTGTGCATGTGCACACTATGTGATGACTACAGACAGTGACCACTGCCAACTATGCCCACTGGCATCCAAGTGCCTCTTAAACCCAGGCCAGTTTTGCAGGCACCCATCCATACCGTGCCGTAGCAATTCCAGGTAGCGCTTCTCTTCCACGAAGCTCTGGCCCTTGTCTTCCGAGAGTTGATGCTCACCCTCTTCCAGTATGGCTGTCCTAGGCATCTGGATGCCTCTCCCTCCTTGGTAGTTGCCCATAGGGTGGGTGCCTGACAGGTAGATACTGCTGTTGTACAGGTTGTATCCTGAGGAATGCCAGGGATTACCAGCTGGAGGAGGCATAACAGAAGACTATGCATTAAGATGAGACACTTTCAGTCTTGAAATCACACAGTTGGTAAACTCTCCCAAACCACCTCTTCTAGCAGAACTGAACCATTTTGTTTGGTCGCCATCTATGGGTTTTATGTAGTATTGTTTTTAAATTTTACATGTATTTCTGGTTTTCTAAAGTAGAGACATCACCTTGCAAACAAAAATTCCTATAGTCAAAGCAATGGTATTCCCGGTGGTAATGTATGGTTGTGAGAGCTGGACCATTAGGAAAGCTGAGTGCAGAAGAATAGACGCCTTTGAAATGTGGTGTTGGAGAAGAGTTTTGAGAGTCCCCTGGACAGCGAGGAGAAACAAATAGGTCGATCCTAGAAGAAATCAACCCTGACTGCTCATTGGAAGGTCAAATAGTGAAGATGAAACTAAAGTACTTTGGACATCAAATGAGGATTCACTTGAGAAGGCCTTGATGCAGGGAAAGGTTGAGGGCAAAAGAAGGGGGTGGCCAAAAATGATATGGCTGAGATGGTAGGCACAGGGCTGGGTGGGTTGAGGAGGATGGTGGAGGACAGAGGTGCCTGGCGTGCAATGGTCGCAAAGGGTCGGAATTGACTGTGCAACTGAACAACAACAATTTAAAATAAATGCATTCCATGGTTGCAAAATAGGTATCTGCAGAGGAAGAACATTGTGACAACAGAGTCACTTGGTAAGGGTACTTTTTTTAATGCTTGACTCATTATAGTTTCTAATGGTGATCGAAATTTGCCCCCAGATGAGGATGTGACCAAATTCTATACTGCAGCACATTTCCCTTAAAATGCTAAAAACAAGTCCATTTGGCATGCTCATCTCAGTATGGTAACTCAATATAGTACTTCAATGACCAATTCAAGAGGCTTCTGGGTTATTTTAAATAACAGAAGCCATCGAGCTTAATTTGCAAAGAGGTGGTGTTACTCCTACCCTTTTCACAATGAAGTCAAATCAGAAAATTAAGATAATGATGCATTCATAGCATAGCATGCACTCAAATACTTTGGCCATTTTGAGTCACAGGGGAAAAATAGGAAGTGAACTGCAATTAGCTATCTGTGTCGCAAAAACCACAACCACCTCAAAAGCAATAAGAGTTATTTAAAGAAAGATATATTTAGTCTCTTGAAAGCCTCAGACAGGATGGGCTGGGCTCCAAAGGCCAACATTCCTTATTAATGGGTATGCTGGATAGCACTGATGGAAATCAGTGGCGCATTGGTGGAGCTACACTTTGCCCATCACATGCTATGAGATAATTAAGCATATAAACGCCCCAAAAGTGCTTTTAGTGATTCCGTTTCATACTCTGTCCAAAATTTCAGGCTGCCATGTGGCCAGAGAAAGAAGTGTTGCCATGCAAGCCACAGAAGTAAAGGTAATCATACCACATATATTATGCTTGCAGACATTGACGTTTAGTGACATCCGCTCACCAAACCTTTAGCAGTCCTTTCACAACAATGTCAGAGTTGCTCTAATTATGTCCATCCTGCCTCTTAGCTAACATGTACAGAGATCCACCACACACACAAGGCACCGTTAAATAACACAGGGTATCCATTTGATTAAAGCAAGAGTGCCCAAACTATGGTCCACAGTCCGGATCTGGCCCCCGACGCCAATTCATCCAGCCCGTGCAGCCCCTATTCGCTCCTGGAAGCAGAAGTAAAACGCACCCATACTTCTGCTTCTGGGAGCGACAAGGGAGGCGCGGGCTGGATGAACTGGTGTTGGGCCATAGTTTGGGCACCCATGGTTTAAGCAGAGAAATCAGCAGCCTGAAATCGATCTCATCCTGTTGCAAAAGATTGCAAGGTGAATTTTACTTCCGCTTCCGGTGGGAGGAACCGCATGGCCCGGCCTGCTGAACCATTTGACCGGCCCACGGCCTGAAAAGTTTGGGCACCCCTGGATTAAGGAGAAATGGAGATGGGATGATAAAATGTAGGGTAACTGCCATAATGAAACAGAAGACTGCCAAAATGAGGGCAACAGACAGAACCTACTCTAGCAAAACACATACAGGATGACAAAAGGCAGCAGAGAACTGCGTCACTAGAAACGTTGACATTAGAAAAGCAGAAGTGGCGCGTGGATGACAAATAAATATGTGGAGGGAAGTGTGGAAATCACAGTAAAGCCAGAGGAACGCTTTGTCTCATTCTTCAATGCAGAGGGGAAAGACCCACTACTACTGTGGGAAGTGTGCAGGTACCTGATGGAGACTGGTCAAGTGCCTGTGCGGGTGGAGTTATCAGAACTGGGCTGGAAGGATACCACATAGCTTGGGAGCAATCATCATCGCATGGCTCACACAGAAGGCAAGAAAGGATCAAGGCTGCAGTCCTTTGCACCCTTATCTTGGAAGAAACCGCTCACACACAGGAGGACTTGTTTCCAGGTATAAAGAGAGCCGAGCTACAATTATTAGCAACTTGCAACCTTGAAGTGGGGGTAATTCACAAAGGCCGGGGGAAGGAGAGGCAGCGAATCATTCAAGTAAAAAAAAGTAATGCTCAAAGCTCTATTCTGCATCTCATCCCCAAAGGAACGAACTTTAAATTAACAGCTGAGTGATGGATAAGGAAAGCCTTTAACTATACATGTATCAGCCAATCCAGTTACGTACTGAAGATCAAGACTAGATTGTTTTCACCATCATCTCTTCTTTTTAAGAGCATATGCCAAGATCTATACTTTGCAAGTTTTCATCCATCATCACACCTACGGACAGAATGATCTCTCACTCAAAAGCCCTGCACGCACACACTTCACTCCAGTTAACACCAATGGAAGACTGGCTACCTCCTGCAGTCCTGTTTACTTACTTACCCGGTACTTAACTGAGTGAAATTAAAACATTTATATCCCACCCTTCTCCTAAAAAAGGACCTAAGGCCGCTTGCCCCCTCTAACCACCCAGCAATTCCCACAAGATGGATAAAGTGTGTCAACATCCACCCAATCGAACGCCTTTTTCTGTAGAAAGGGAACCAATAAGGAATTGCTTTGTGAGATGCTGGGAGGTGGAGAAAGGGCAGGAAGGCAACTAGAAATGTATAATGAGAGGGGAGTGTTAGGGGATGTAAGTCTTCACCTCACACCCTAACTGGTTGCAAGGCATATTGTGTCTGTGGTGCCTTTAAGACCCTACTGCAGGGGCACACAGGTGCTGGGACATTTCCCTGATGTGCTCCATGGGCCAGTGTATTTAGGTCAGAGCAGGATTGCAGACTTCCAGCTACAATGCTCAACTTGCCTAAGCTTTAATGCTCACCTTCCTCTGCTGACAGTCTGGACGAAGATTCCTGCGTCTTCCAGTGTCATGGTTTCCACATGCGACCTTGTCTTGATTTTAAGGTGACATTTGATCCATGTAGTGTTAATACGCATATTGTAGTTTTCTTAGGCTTAGAAAGCCAGCTCTCATTTTAAAGCACATTGGAATGCCAGGCTGTTAGTCTGACATGACAGTGATGCATAGTTAGAATAGTTGCCTCCCCAAAGGGAGGAGGGAAAAGTGAGTGTCCAGGACTGGGCACATTCCAAGAAACACCTGCTGTACCACGAGGTTACGGAGTGACAGCTAGACCAGCTGACCACACCACGAGGGAGATGACATCTCCACTCATGTCAATCAAACTCTAATTGCCAGGACACCTGCAGAACTGAATTTTCCCAGGGAATGCAAAAGTGGGGGCCACATGTCAAACAGATGGCACTTGCACCTGCAAACTGTCCACGAGGACAGCACGTCCCATTCCCATGGGAACACAGGTGCTTTCCCATTAGATCACCACATTCCAAAGCACCTTTTCTCAATAAAAGGAGCGCAATCTGAGCACTCAGGGGGCATTTCTGGAGCAAGGTGAAACCCTTGTCTCTGAACACCACAATCTTGATTTCAGCGGGAGCTTTTGTCCAAAAGCTCCTCAACATGACTCTTCGGGGCTAACACTCAGCCATGAGGGGCAGAACCGCCCCAAGCCAATAAGCTTGAGCCTGCTAGGGAGCTAGCAAAATTTTATTTCACTTATTTGTTTTATTAGCTTGTGTCTTATGTAGTGTAGATTAATTTAAGATCTGTATCCAGTATTGTGTTTCCTTCAATAAATCTTCAAAAGCCAGTCGTGTTTTGCCTGCCTTTGTAAAGAAGTAGAAGGAAACCCAGCAGAGCAGAAGTGGTTCCACTTGTCCTCATCGCTTCAACACCGGAAGCCTTCTAGAAGTCGGTGAGAGGGATTGCTCTGTCTGTTAAGGGGAGGAGGGGGAGTAGCAAGTCCTAAGCTGTATGTCATAGGTATCAGCACTAAGAAGCCTAGCTTCTGCCAAGTGATCAATATTCCCTGCCATATGGAGAAGGCTATTCTGTCTCTGTACCCAGTGAATTGGGCTAGGGTGAGGAGTGCTCATTAAGGCATAGCAGGATGCTGGATTGAAGGTCCGCCCTGCCGGGTGTTCCCAAAAGAAATATTCTGAGTGCCCAACGTAGCCTTTGTGAGGTATTTTCCTCCCCCTACAACTCTGATATCCAGAACCTGCTACGAGGACAGAATCTTTGCACTGATCCTGATGATGGCTTTTGCCTGATATGCCGTCTGTGCTTGCTGGACAAAGAAGGAGTACTTGGGGTAAGCCTCCGCCAGGAGGACAGAAGCTGTAGAACTCTTTGGCTTTGTCTGTAATTACAGCTTGCATTTATCTTGCTGGACTGGACTGCTACTGAACTGTATGGACTTGTATATAGCACAGCTGAACTGTCTCAGGGAGGTCAACTGAGCAGCCCAAGAGAATATATCTGTTTTGTGTTACAGTTGTTGCACTGTATATACTTGCACCTTTTTAATTCCTGAGTAAACCTACTTTTGAGTTTTCTTCTGCACCAAGATTTGTCTGCCTGTTTTTATTTATTTATAACTCAGGTACGGGGGCGTGGCTAAGATGGCCAACGAGTAACATCTTGATCCGGACGCTCGCGCTTATCAAAGCGGTAATCAATGTGACTGACCAAAATGGGGAAATTTTAAAGTGGTATTTTTTGTCGATAAGACTCCTGCTTGCCTATCTGGAAAGTTTTGAAGTCGGGCGGTCGAAGTTTGGGAGGTTTCCTGGGCAGGCGAGGCTCGCGACGGAAGCTGCGGCTTTCCCTGCCGAGGAGCCGTGAACGGGACCAGTGAGATGGCGGAGATCTGAGGTGGCAGTAGAATCGGCAAGAAAACAATTCTATGTAAGTGCACGAAAGTCTATATGGAAAAGTTAAAGTTAACTGGGGAACTTGCTTAAAAGAGCCTGGATTTGGAAGCGGGTGGAAGTGGATGAAATCGGGCGGTCGTCCCGTTAATGGCGGCGGTCCTGGAAAACGAAAGTGATTGTACTTTGGTCTATGGCTTCTCTGCGCCCCAGGAGAACCGCGGCGTGCTTTGACGATAGTAAAGTGGTTTAAGAAGTTCTCGTCTGGGCTCCAGCTTTTGAAGGCTGCAGTGTGTTTCGAGTCTAAAGTGTGTGGGGAAAGTCTGCCGATTCACAGAGGAAGAAGGGGGGTTTCCCCTGAAGTTAATGTACCTGCTGGAAAAGGGCGCTTTGATTTGTTCGCTTCAAGAGAAGGATTAGCTTGTTTTTTATTCCTTCACTGTGTGGATTACAAATAACATCTTTTTTTTTGACGTATTGCTCCTCCTGTTTTTCTTTCCTCCTTGCTGTGATTTTGGGCTTTTTTTCTCCTCTCACCCCCCTCCTGGTGGCTTTGACTCAAACGAAAAAACCTGGGTGACCGTTTCCTTGGAGCCTCTACTTTTGTGGTTTGGAAGGCGAATAGTTGGACTGCTTGCTTTGGGGAAACGGGTCGGACGTGGATTATTCTTTTTTTCTTTTTGTTTGGAGCATATTCCGGTTCCTGTTTTCTTTCTGTGGATTATAGCAACTAATTCTTTGCTGGATTTCTTCCTCCTTATAAGCTTTGTTTGCCCTGTTTGGATACGTGGTACCAGCGGTTGCAGTGGCACAGGCCTGTCTGGACTAAGACTTTGCAACGTTCTGCAACACTGGACTCTCTTATTGTGTGTCATCATGGATAAAGGCACAAGAGGGAAAGCAAAAGAGAAAGAGCCAGCAGTGAAGTCTAAGAGGAAAGAAAAAGCACCAATGGAAGAAGCCCCTCAGTCTTCATCACCGCCACCTGAGCCTTATGATCATACTCAAATTATGGTGGAAATTGGTAAATTGTTCCAGAAATTGGAGAAAAATGAGGAATCAAGGGTGAAAGATAGAAATGAAATGATGAAAAAACAAGATAAGGTGGTATCATCTGTTATGGATTTCTCAAAAAAAGTGGATTTTAGTTTGCAAAAAATAGAGGGGAATGTGAAATTGGTCCAAAATGAGGTAAATGTTATAAAAAAAGGAAATAAAAGGGACTCAGGAGGCGGTGCGGGAGAATAAGCTGAAATTGGAAGAGCATGAGAAAAGGATTGATGCTGTGGAAGATATGATGAGAAAGCAGAACATTGTGATCCGTCAGGTGGTTGAACGGATGCCGGACCAACTAAGAGAAAGAGTGGTTCAGTGGTTAAATGGTTTGAATATGGGAAAGGAATTTGTACAGGAAGATATTGTAAGTGCATTCAGGGTGGGTCCAAGAAGAGGGAAGGCGGTTCAAAGAAATGTTTTGGTAAAATTTGCAAACTGGGGAGATAAGCTTAGGGTAATGGCCTTTTTGAAAAAAGCAGGTTCTGGCGCCCTGAAATTTGATGGTTCTGATGTAGAAGTATACAATGATATTTCAATGAAAGAAAGAATGTGGAGGTATAAGATGAGACCTGTAACTAAATTGTTGATGAGCAAAAGCATAAGGTACAATTGGAGATTTCCACAGCAACTGCGCTTTTTCTATGAGAAAAGAATGCAAGTAATTGATAAAGGGACCAATCCATTGGAGTATCTGAGTTTGTTGGAGCTGGTAAAAACAGATTCAGAAGAGTGGATAAATTTTAAGAAAGAATTGTTGGAATCGGGTGCTCTGGGGAGGGAGCACGAGAGGGCAGAGGCTGGTGGTGCCACAGGTGGAACACCGCAGGGAAAAGATGAGGAGGAGGAGCTGTCGTTGATCATGGTGGAGGAGGAGACAAGTAAGGAGCAATGAGAAATAGATTATTAAAAATTAAAGCATTTAAATGTTATAGAAGGGTGAGTAGCGCGTAGTTCTGGTAGGTAGGCACATCTTGCATGTCCCCCCTCTCCCCTCTTTGGTTGTCGAAGGCGTCTTTTTTTTTAAGAAAGTGGGGAGAGAGATAATGTGTGTTCTATGTAGAATTGTGTGTTTTGGGGGGAAGGGGTTGGTGATGGCACGCCCAATGGAGAGTTTAGAAGTTAGAAAGGAAATAGATTATGGAAAATATTAAAATATTAACATGGAATGTGAAGGGTACAGGTTCTGTTTTTAAGAGGCGGAGGCTGCAATTGGCGTTGAAGAAAGATAGACCCGATATAGTGTTCTTACAGGAAACGCACCAGAAGTCAAAAGACACGAACAAACTTTTTTTGGGATGGATTCAACATTATGAGATGGCGTTTGGAACTTCAAAAGCGAGAGGTGTGGCAATTATGATTTCTAAAAAATTAGGATTTGAGATTACAAAAAGTGTTGCTGATCAAGAGGGTAGATATTTGATTGTAAAGGGAAAAATAGAAGATGAGGAAATCATGCTGGTAAATATATATGCTCCAAATGACCATCAAGCGGATTTTTTAGAAAAAGTTCGGAAAGTAGTCGAGCCAGAAAATGTTGCAAAAACTATTGTGGCTGGAGATTTTAATCTGATAAGGTCGGGCTTAGACTGTACGAACATAGCAAGATGTGGCATTGGTTTGAAAGGGAAGGTTTTAGACAAATGGATGGCTGCGATGGGTTTGAAGGACTCTTGGAGAGAGATTAAGGGCTCTGAAAGGGCATATTCTTTTTTCTCACACGTCCATGGGACCTACTCGAGAATAGATTACGTCTTTCTTACGGAAAACCTGATTAAAGACATCGAGGGAATGGAAATTGGGATCATCAAGGAATCTGATCATGCCAAAGTACTTTTGGAATTGAAACTACAAAAAGATGTTCGAAGAGGAAGAAGTTGGAGGTACGATCCTAACTTATTTAAAGACCAAAAATGTAAAGAGCAAATGATGGAAAGGTGGAAAGAAAGTTGGCAGTGGAACGACAATAGTGAAGTTAACTTTAACGTTGTTTGGGATACCGTGAAGTCGGTTTTTAGAGGGGAAAGTATAAAGTTGGCGAGTATTAAATATAAAAGACATAAGGTAGAACAGATAGAAAAAGAAAAAGAAATAAAGCAGTTACAGGAGGACCATTCAAAAAGTAAAGATAAAAAAACTTTCACTAAATTGCAAAGACTTAAGGCTGAGTTAATGGGCAAGGATATTGATAAAGTTAAAAGAGATTTGATTTATTTAAATAGAGAGTATTTTGAATTTAGTAATAGAAGTTCAAAATTATTAGCAAGGGCAGCTAAGGCTAAAAGGGAAAAAAGAGAAATTGGGGTGTTGGTTAACAAACAAGGCTTAAGGTGTAACAAGAATAGGGATAAATGTAAAATTGTGAAGGAATTTTATCAAGCACTAGCAAGGGTTGCCCGGCGTTGCCGGGCTTTCCCCCCCGTGTTTTTTAATTAAAAATGAGCCTTTTTTTGCAATAGTGTTACATTGTGTTGGAAGGTTAAATTGTTTTTTTTTAAAAAAAAAAACGCTTAGTCTGTAATTTTAATTTTTTAAATGTTTATTTATGTTAAATTTGTTTGGCTTGGCTGTTATTAACTGTGATCTGCTTTTCTGGGTTTTTTTGAGGATTAATAAAAGAAGAAAGTATGATATAATAACTCAGCACAGGATTTTTTAAAGTTTCTATTGTATTTTATTGACATATATATATTTGTGATTTGTGTGACAGTGTGTTTAGTGTAATTTTTTTTACTTGTTTTTTTTGGTGTGACCTTTTGTGTAAAATTGTGAGTTTGTGTTTTGTTTGGGGCTGTTGTGTGTTTTTGAATTGTTTTTACTATTGTGGCCAGCAGGTGGTGCTGGTAGGGGTTATTGTATTTTGACTTTTGTTTCTCTCCTGGCCTCTGGGTGGAGCTTCTTCTGGTCAGTAGGGTCTTTCTGTATTCATTTCTTTTCCAGTCCTGGTGTAGGTAGCACATGTTCTGGTAAGTTTGCTTGTTTTCTTTGTTTTGTGTGTGTGTGTGTGGGGGGGGGGTTGGAGTTTGTATTTTTTGTCTGTTTGTTTTGTTTTTGATTGTGTCTTTGTTTACTTCGTATTGTTTTTGGTGTTTTTGTTTTTGTGTATTTTTGGCTGTGTTTGAGTGTTTTTAGTAATTTTTAAAAAATTATTTGTTTGGTGGTGGGGAAGGTACGTGGTCATTGGGGGTTTGGAAGGGTGGGCTAGGTGGTGGGGAGGGGGGCATGGTCGTTGGGGGTTTGGAAGGGTGGGCTAGGTGGTGGGGAGGGGGGCATGGTCGTTGGGGGTTAGGAAGGGTGGGCTAGGTGGTGGGGAGGGGGGCATGGTCGTTGGGGGTTAGGAAGGGTGGGCTAGGTGGTGGGGAGGGGGGCATGGTCGTTGTGGGTTATTAAGGGTGGGTTAGGTGGTGGGGAGGGTGGCTTTATTGTTTTATGGTGCTTTTTTTGTGTGTAGTTGTGAAAGTAGATCAGGGTTTCCCCTTTAATATCAGTGGGTGGGGCTTGCGACCCCCTTCTCCGCTTGCTCCCCTGGGGTTGGGAGGTTTGTGGGGACAAAAGAGGTATGTCCCCCCAACTCTTCTGGATCCAGTACACCAGGCACAGTGGATCGATTCCCTCCCCCCCTCCTTAAAACAACTCCGTTTTTAAAGAGTAGAAAAGACGGAGTTTTTTTAAGGAGGGGGGTGGGAATCGATCCCCTCTCCCTGGTGTCCTGAGTCCAGAAGGGTTTGGGAAACATTCCCCTTTTGTCCCCACAAACCTCCCAACGCTAGGTTAGCCAGCGGAGAGGGGGATCGCAACCCCCACCCACTGATATTAAAGGGGAAACTCCAGTCGGGTCCTTCAGGCGCCGTGGGTGAGGGATAGAAAGGCGGCTGGTGTGTGTTTGGCTGTGACACGGTGAGTTGTTTTTCTTTTTAATTTTCGGGCGCCGTTTTCCTCAGCGTTCTGCGTGCTCATGGCGCGCAGGACGCTGGGGCTTGTAGTAATGGGTTGGTGCTTTCTGTTTGTGCTGCGTTTTTTTAAAATGGTTTTATTTTGATTGGCTGCGGCGCGTTTCCGAACGCTGCCCCGTGCGAGAGCCTCTCAGCCTGATTGGCTCTGGCGCGGCGCGGCGCAAGGAATGTTGGGAAGTGAAGTTGTTTCCCTTTCTTCGCGTTTGTGGGGCTGTTGCCCCACTGCCGGTTTTTTCAATCCTTCGTTGACCTGCGTACCCAGATCGGCCGTGTGCACGAAGGGTGAGTGCAGGCAAGTAGGGCGAGGCATAGCAACCTATAGCCAGTTCCAACGGTGAACACTTGGATTTATAGGGTAAGATTGGTAGATGTGGAGGTAGATGTGGAGAGGCTCAAAACGATTTTGGAGAGACAGTTAGGGAATGGAATAAAACAAGAACATCGAGAAAAAATGGAGGAAAGGGTCACCGATAAAGAGGTAAAGGAGGTAATTAGTGGGTTGAAGATGGGGAAAGCCCCGGGAGACGATGGACTATCAACGGAATTTTATAAAGAATTTAAAGATGTTGTGGTTCCAAAGTTAGTGAAGTTATACAATTATATTTTAGATGGAGGACAAATCCCAACCTCATGGTATAATACCATAATCGTTCTGCTGCCAAAACCGGGAAAGAATTTGGAAAAGGTGGAATCGTACAGACCAATTTCTCTTATAAACCAGGATGCCAAAATCTTCACAGCAATATTGGCTAATCGTTTAAATAGTTTTATGGGGGAATATATAAATGTTGACCAAGTTGGTTTTTTAAAAGGCAGGCACATGGCTGACTTGACTAGAAGGGTATTAGATCTAATTGATAATGTTAACCAAACGAAGGAAAAGGTGGGTTTATTATCACTAGACATTTTTAAGGCATTTGATTCACTGCAATGGTCTTCAATTAAGGAAATAGTTAGAAATTATGGATTTGGGGATAGATTTAGAAGGGCAATTGATCTATTATATCAAAAAGGGAACGCTAGGATTAGAGTAAATGAAGAGGTTACAGATGTGGTAAGGCTTGAGGCAGGTACTAGGCAGGGATGTCCACTATCTCCTATCTTGTTTATCATGGCAATGGAAATATTAGCTAAAAATATAAGGGATGATTCAAATATAGAAGGGATAATGGGTAATAAAGTGAGCATGTATGCAGATGATACGTTGTTAATGGTGAAACATCCAGAGATGGTAATGGATAGGATTAAAGATCAACTACATGTATTTGAAGCTATAACCGGACTGATGATAAATTGGGATAAATCAGAATTGATGCTGTGCAATATGGGGGTAGACGAGATGGGAAAGATAGTGGGGACACTCAATATACAAATTAAAGAAAAGTTGAAATATTTGGGGATAACTATTTCAAACAAATTGGAAGAACTTAAACGATTGAATTATGACAGTTTGAAAGTAGAATTTAAGAGCAAACTACAAGAGTTTCAAAAGCTGAATTTGCCATGGTTCGGGAGGATTGCAATTTGCAAAATGATATTGCTGCCAAAGATTAATTTTCTATTTGATGCACTTGCGATCCACTTGAAGGAGAAGGAAATTAATGAATTTCAAAAGATGTTTAATAATTTTTGTAATGGAGGTAAAAAATCCAGACTTCCAAAGAGGTTTTGGTACTTATCTCAGAAAGAAGGGGGTTTGGGTATGCCGAATTTGTTAGCATACTATCGAGCATTCCAAATTAAGAATGTTGTGAAGATCTTGGCAAGAGAAAAGGTAATTTGGGAGGAATTGGAGATGAAAGAATATAGGAATATTGGTAAAATGATCTTTTTGGGAATGAAGGATAAACCGATAAAGACAAGCAATAATATAATGAGAGGCCTCATGGAGGTGTGGAAAAGAGTAAAGAAAGATATGGTCCCAAATCTCTCTCCAATCTTGGAATTGACTGATATGGTGTGTTTTCCGATAAAAATAGATAAGGAAAAAAAGGAAATATTGGATAAAAATGAATTGTCTTTATTGAAGGACTGGTTAAAAGTTTGTGATGATGAAAACAAGAGGAAAAAAATATTTGAAAAGTTAAAATTGGACTGGTTTCAGAAAGTGAAGGTTGATAACTGGAATAAAAAATATAGAAGGGAAGTAGGGATAGATAGAGCAAAGACCGAATTTGAAGAATTGGTATTAAAGATTAGAAAAGGGGAAAAGAATATTAAGGGTCTAGTAAGCAAACTTTATATCATATTGAATAAGGGTATAGATCCACATGATGATTTGAAACGGAAGTGGGAACAAAATTTGAATATAAAAATAGGAGAGGTTGAATGGAGAAACAAATGGAAAAAGAGGATAATGAGAACAATGTCAGTAAGAATTAAGGAACATAACTTTAAAATGTTGTGGCAATGGTACTTGACACCACTGAGGCTTCATCAGATGGATAATAAAAGGGATAATTTATGCTGGAGATGCAAACAAATGGTTGGAACATATGAACATATGTGGTGGAGCTGTAAAAAAATAAATGAATTTTGGAGAAGAATAGAAGGAGAGATTGGGGAAATAATGGGTAAAAGAATTAAACTGGTGTCAGGTACCATCCTATTAACAAATGTGGAAGGCATGGGTTTGAATAAGGAGGAAAAAGAATTATTGGAAATTATGTTAACTACAGGTAGACAATGCATAGCCAGAAATTGGAAAAATGATGTAGTCATACAGATTGGAGAGTGGTATAAGGAAATGTGGAGCTTAGCATTGAATGACAAACTGACATGGGAGATTAAAGTAAAAAGGGATAAATTAAAAGAAAATAGGTTTTGGAGTATTTGGAAGCCGTTTGTGGATCACTCTCTTATGGCAAGGGACAGTTTTGGACCTGTACCATCTCAAAGTGGTTTTTGGAGATGATATAGATACTAAACTCTCCGGGCATTGTAAATATCCACAGGGTGATGGGTAATTAGTAAAGAAATAAAAAACAGTTGTAGCACTGTAAGTTTTTATGATTGTTATGGTTATAGTAATAAATCATAATGTGGGTATTCAATATTGCGGGTTATATTGCAAATAATTAGCTCAATTATTATCATGTGCTATCTTTTATGAATTTGATGTAATTTTGTATTGTATTGTTATTGTTTTTCTTTTCTGTATGTCTGTTTAGTTGTACTCTTTTGCTTTTTTGAAATAAATAAAAATTATTTATAAAAAAAATAACTCAGGTGCGAACCTCTTGCTGGCCACTGCATACCACTCTGCTAACCGTTTACATCAACAGGGAGTGATAGGCGTGGCTGCCCACCGTTTTAAAAAGGAGTGTGAATTTGCTAAACTATTATTAATTAGGGCAATATTAAATACCACTACAACCAGTCTCCCTCTCAAAAGATGGAAGACTATAAAAGAAGTATTGCAAACTAAGAATACAAGCAGACCCTGGAGATCACGAGGTGGAAAATACAGGGAATGAGGCGTTGGGACTAAACTGGGTTGTGACTCTTCGCCAATAGAATTCCTGCTCAAAGTCTTCTCTGAATCGTTCCGAGAACTTCCCATTCCTTTATGTCTTCTGTCTACCATCACTGAGACCAGAAGTGGAAGCCTGTTTTGTTTTGTTACCTGTCCACTCCAAAAAATGAGTCTTTGGTAACTTTGAAAGAACTACTGGATACCATACACCAGGGGTTTGCAACCTACGGCCCGTGGGCCAGACCCGGCACCCAACACATTCCATCCGGCCCACAGCAGCAACCCTGGAAGCTGACACGCCCACACAAATGTGCCTTTGTGGAAGGGGGAATCGCGTGTCCAGCCCACTCAGCTGAGAGAGGGGGAGTTGTCCAGCCCGTACCACGGTCAGTTTGAGAATCCCTGCCATACACTGTCGCTGGTTAACCCTGGACAGTTTTGTTTCAAATTAATAGACCACACAAGAACAGGTTCAGCCACACAAAGCCCCCGCCGAGAAAGACAGCCGTTACCTCCACCGGAACCAAATCCACCAGCTCCACCCCCAGCGCCTCCCATGGGGGCACCTCCACCAAAGTGCTGAGGGAACTGGGGCAAGGTCTTCTTCCGCTTCCTTTCCACTTCCTCCTTATCTGCAGCCAAAAGAATATAAAGCCGCTGTCAGGGACAGTTCTTGCCCCACTGGTTAAGCAACAGAAGGAGGGCATCACCGGGAGTGCTTTGTACCTTCCACGATGGGGTAGTAAGTAAACTGCTTGGAGTCACTCACGTCACCCCCTCGCTTGCGCTTCAGTTGGAGGAAGACAGTGACCGGGCGGTCAATCTTGGTCTTGTGGTAGGGCGGTGTGCGAAACACGATTGCGTACTAGAGAGACACAAAGCACGGGAGAGTGACAAGTCATGCCATATACCCAGATCACTCCCCAGCCCAGCTGCACCCCTGACAATAACAGCATTTGCCAAAGGCTGGATGGTCTCTTACTCACCCCATATGGCAAGCTGTAGCTCCCATTCTAATCAAGAGGGCAAAAAGAAGTGTGTTCTAGTCACATTTCTAGCTATCAAAAGGTTCCCAACCTTTTTCTCGGTTAAAGCATGAGCCAGTAAATCATGGGGCTGTGGTGGCTCAGCAGTTAAGAAGCTCACCTTGTTAGCTGGAAGGCCGGCAAGTCGGCAGTTTGAAACCCGGGTACTGCATGACGGATTGAGCACCCATCTCTTTCCCAGCTCTTGGGGACATTAAAGGAGCCTCATTTTGGGCTTTCCCTGAGTGGAGTTTCTCCCACAAATATCCTTTCAACCCAGAACAATTTCTGACACAAAATTATTATTATTATTATTATTATTATTATTATTATTATTATTATTATTATTATTATTATTATTATTATTATTATTATTATTATTATTATTATTATTATTATTATTATTATTAAAAGAAACCTTAATCTTCATGAAGGTCACACAGTTCTGAGCACCAGATGAAGACCTTCAGAGCTAGAGGTTTAAGAAATCTTAATACTATCCCCAGGATAAACTCAGAAAGGATTTCTGTTAGTCAAGAGGATGGACAGGCTGTGTACTAACAAAATCACTCCCCTTCTCCCCAAAAGAATGCACTCCTGAGAACAAACTTAAAGAGATGACGTTGGTACAGTGATGAAGTCTTCTGCCCAAAGAAGAAAATCTTTGTGCAAGAGTGAATAGTCACGGGCAACAAATGATTGGCACACAGCCACATAAAATTAATCCTTGATTTCATACCAGGTCCACGTCTTAATGCTGATTCTCACAATAAAAATATACCTGTTTGTGCACATCAGTGGGAGAAAAGTCCCCAAAGGCCTGCCAGCCATTTTCATCATCTTCATAGAATCGCACCTCGATGTCATCTAGAGGAGGAAAAATGCAGACCATTAAAGTATTTGCCCTTGAACCCACTGCCACCCTGCAACCAAGAAAAAGAAGAACCATCACATAGGTCTGGACTAAAGACCTACCTAGCCCAACTTTCTGCTCGCACAATGGCCAAACAGATGCATGTAGAGAAGTCACCACCAGGACATAAAAGCCAAATGCACATTCCCACCTCATACTCCCCAGCACAACTGCCTCTGATATGGGAGGATGATACATACCCATCCTAACTAGCAAACATTTGATGGCCACTAAACTAACAGAGACTTTTTAAAAAAACTTTCCACTCTCCACGTCTCACTTTCTACACTGCTGGTGTGCATTTATGCCTTCCCACTGCAATCAAACCACTCACCCTAAACTGCACAAGCACAGTCCATCCTTTTGAGGCACCCTCTTTATACCTCCGTCAGGAAATAAAAGCGGACTCTGGCGTCCAGAAATAATCCGTACTCTAAAACAGCCTCTGTGATTCATCTCAATTACCATCAGAACCACCCTCAGTAGAATTATCCCCTGGGAACCCAAAGCACAAAATCTGTATTCCAGGGCAATCTGGAGAGTCTCGCATTACAAAAACTGAGGAGTGCTTTTCCTCCATAAGAGGAAGCCAAGGATAGAAATAAGGGGATGCGCAAAGCAGGCACCTCACATTTTAAATGCAGACTTTGAGCAAGATTAGTGTTTGCATACGTTTTCTCCTACCTTCTTCCCAACCCCTGCCTCTTCCTAAGCCACTTTCAAGCATCACTTCCTTCTCTATAGCAACAACAAATGCTCGTTCTTCATTATTCCCTTCGCACCCATTGAATAGGATTTTGAGGCCCCATCTGAATATGACCTTCTGCCGTGGAAAACACTGCCCAGATCTACATCTTTTGGAGCAAGCCTGGCTTACAAACAAAACTAAAAGACACATGTTTCCACTTGGAAGGTTACACTCAAATGAAGGAAGAAGATACAATACAACAGAAAAGTAACACAGTCAAATTGCTAGCACGTTTAGTTCAATATGTTGCCTCCATCCAGATCGTTGAAGAATACTTAAATGCAGCACAAGGTAGCCTGTAAGACTCGTTACAGCCAGAATGAGTTTTTGGAAATAGTGAAAGACTACTGTGATATCCCACATCTTCCAAGGCATTGTATAATACACTGGGTGTGTTTTGTCATTGTATTTTTAGTATTGTATTCTTGCTTAGTTTTGGTTGTTTAATAGAGCTGTCGTGGCTCAAGTGGCTAAGACGCTGACTGGGAGGCAGAAGGTCAGCAGTTCAATTCCCGAGTACTGCAGGACGGAATGAGCTCCCGTCTCTGTCCCAGCTCCTGCCAACCTAGCAGTTCGAAAGCAAAACATTGCAAGTAGATAAATAGGGACCACTTTGGTGGGAAAGTAGCAGCGTTCCGTGCAGTCCAGTGTCTAGTCATGCCTGCCACATGACCACGGAAACATCTGCAGAAGCAGACAGTGCTGGCTCTTTGGCTTTGAAACAGAGATGAGCACTGAACCCTAGAGTCGGATACGACTGGCTTTCGAGCAAGGGAATAGCTTCATAAGCTCATCTTAGAATAAATAAGGTAATCATAATAGTTATATGAATACATGAATGAGGACAAAATTGGATTTTTGAAATGGATAAGCAATATATATTACAATAATGTAAGTCATATAATGTATTGAAATATACCGGAACGTATTTGTTGAGCTATAATGAAGTGTGGGTAAGCATAATATTGTTAAAGTAGTAATTTGTTTCTATTTTTTTCCTTTCATATTTGTATTGTAATAGTAGTTTTTGGTGTTGTTGGTTGTAACTTTCTTTGTATTTTTTGAAATTTTTAATAACTTTTTTTTAAAAAAAAGAATGGATGTTAAGTAAGAGGTATCACATGCAAGGCCACAGCTGCAGCTCCCAAAACACTGGTACACAAATGAAATGGAAGGATGCTGAATAAAGAAAAAGTACCTGGGAAGACAATTACCTTTCTGGACCTTATCACACAGCAGATAAACTTCATCTCCACCCCGAACAGAGCCAGCGGTCTTATCCATCCGTGAGATCTTCAGGTTGGAAGCTCCAGGAGACTCTAAAAAGAAAACTCAAAGCTGCATGAACAAGACATAGATGGCACAAAGAGCATGTGATCGCATATCTCCGTACCTATAAGGACAAGTGAAAATCCATGGATCACAGTAATGGTTCACATTTGTAAGCCAGGGGTTTGCAAGTGTGGGCTAGCCTTCAGCTATTATTTGTGATAACCATTTCCAACTCTTCCCTCTATGGTAGAAGCATACATGATTTGAGGAAGAGGCTAGAAGTCTATTTGAGCCATCAGATATAACAAGAGTCTGGACCCTTCACATGAGTCCCTTCTGAAGAGGCATCCTCTCACACCTGGACTGAACAGATTTATGGCTGCCATCAGCTACCCGATGCATGAAATCAGTAGATCTCTTTTTCCAATTTGCAAATTCTTTTCCAAAGGGATAGCAGGACAGCTAAAGATTATTAACACTCTTACATTGTTAACAACACCCAAAATACCAACCCTGGCTGGTCAGAATAAGATAAAAACTACACTCAAAAATAGGTGTTTCATCTTTAAAACAGATGCAGGCACCGTAATATCACAATGTGACATACATTGAAACCTAATTTCACGTTCAACATTTGCTGACAACTAAAGATAATACACTGTACAAAGCATGCACCCAGGAAAACCTGTTCATGCAACCTGCAAAATTATTTATGAGTGCCAATGGCCACAGTCTCAGATTCAGGAAATTCTTTGGAAAAGTGGAGAATGGGGCGCTAACAAACCCCTTCCAACAAGTTGGCACAGTAACAGCCACTTCCCCTCTAGACATTCCTTTGCTATAGTTATGCTACAAAACAAGAGAGACTGACTTACTGCTATCGTGAATTGGGTCTGAGATAACCGGCTTCAATGGTAGTGTATAATTTCCGCTGCTGTCACGCAGGTAGGCACTGAAGCGCAACCGAACAATGCTGAGATCCATTGACTTTTTCAGCTCCTTCGCCTCTTGCTCAATCGCCTCTTCCTCAGATTCTGCCAAAGTAGAATAGACACCTTTGAAATGTGGTGTTGGAGGAGAGTTTTGAGAGTCCCCTGGACAGCGAGGAGAACAAATAGGTCAATCTTAGAAGAAATCAACCCTGACTGCTCATTAGAAGGTCAAATAGTAAAGATGAAGCTGAAGTACTTTGGACATCAAATGAGAAGGGAGGAGCCACTTGAGAAGGCCTTGATGCTGGGAAAGGTGGAGGGCAAAAGAAGAAGGGGGTGGCCAAAAATGAGATGGCTAGATGGTATTGTAGACACAATAGGCACAGAGCTGGGAGGGCTGAAGAGGATGGAGGAGGAGAGAGGCGCCTGGAAGACAATGGTCCGTAGGGTCGCAAAGGGTCGGAATCAACTGTACGACTGAACAACAACAGATAATCCATTAAAGCAGGGATTCTCAACCTGTGGTCCGTGGGCTGGATGCGACCCACAGCACCATTTCATGTGCCCACCACCACCACCGCCTCCACCACACCCGGAAGTGCCATGTGATGGAGGAAGGACAAAATGGCCATCCGGCCCCAGAAGCTGTCTGAGGGAGCACGACCCAGCCCCTGGTTTAAAAAGGTTACGAACTCCTGCATTAAAGGCTTGACAAACAACAATGATTCTGGGAGTCTTGAAGCCCATGTGACATATCAGTCTCCCAAACAAACCATACATATCCTTCCACAAGGATTTGGAGATAACAGAAATCAGTCTGAAGTAACTTCACACATTCATACCAGCCTATACCCAGAGTCGTGATGGTGAACCTTGGCACTCCATATGTTCTTGGACTTCAATTCCCAGAAGCCCAAGCACGCTGTCAATCCTCACGAATGGGTTCACTGCAATCCATCCGGCCCACATTGTCCTCGACGCTCCCGGAAGAGGAAGTAAAATGCAATAAACCCATTCATGTGGATTCACAGGGGGCTTGGGCTTCTGGGAATTGAAGTCCAAGAACATATGGAGTGCCAAGGTTCGTCATCACAGGCCGAGTATCATATTCAGTGCTAGCAAAAACAATGCCAGGTTCATCAGGGATCTATTAGTCTTCTGTAGCAAAGATTCTTTGGAAGCCTATTTGATGTCTGCCCATCAAGGCACATACAAGTTCAGCCAAGGTCTTGCCTTCTACATGATGCTACCACTCCTAGACTGCCACATCATCCCTTTTCCCTCGTCTCTGGACTCCTCTCCTTTTGCCATGGTTTTCTCTTTGCAGGCTGCATGGAGTTCTGAAAATGCGGTTCAGATTTTAAATTGGGCTTCCAAGTGGATCTCAGCTCTTGGCCCACTGTTGGGCACTCAGAGCACAAGAGGTCACTGACTTGGATTTTTACACCAGAGAGAAGAAATAGCGGCTGGCCTTCATTTGCTGATTGTAGGAGGGTGCCGTTCAACAGTATCTAGCTTGAGGGTCGATTGTTCCTATCCCATTTTACATAATGGTTCTTGAACTTTCAGTGTGCTCATAATCCTTCCCACAACTTGCTAAAATATAGGATGGTTCATCTCTATGACCAATGGGAGTTTGAAACAAAGGTGTGATTAAAGGGCACTCTACTAAGTTCATGGTAGAAAAAAGATTTAAACTTGACCAGTAAAACCTTGCATAAAGAGTGCCTGGCTTAGAGACTAACTCACTTAAAGAGCAGAATTTTCTCTGAATTTCCTCATTTAACAACTAAAACCAACCAAAAACTCGCTTAACAACTAAATCGGGGTTCGCAATCCCCCCCCCCCAGGAGTCACAATTGGTCACTTACCATGGTGTTTCGCTTAAAGAGCAAACTCGCTTAAAGAGCAATCCCGTGGAACGCACTATGCTCTTTAAGCGAGGTACCACTGTATTTGTAAATGTTAACTGCTTAAGTCCTATCACTCTTTCTGCAACTTACTAGATCAAATGCACGTAGGAAAAGCCTTCAATTTTATATTTGTGCATCTGAAGAGTGGATTTCGTTCCATGAAAGCTTCGCCTTAATTAAATGTTAGTCTTTAAAAAATCTTTTTCTCCTCCAGAAACTGCAAGAAATCCTGTCACTTTTCATGGGTTTAGATCTCGTCATAAAAAGAATAGCCATGCTAGTCTACTTCAAGTAAAACAGACTTTCCGCGGCCCCTTTAAGACTAGCAGGTATGCATCAGAAGATGCTTATGCAGCCCGCAGAGGGTCTGCGAAACAACAGGACCAGGAGACTCCAAGGCTTTGCCCACTCAATGCAGATGTTTTTCGGAGAGGGAAAGAACTGGTTTGTCACAATAGTTCAGTTCAGGTTCCCATGGGGATAGAACGGATTTATATAACAGAGTTATTAGGCAGTAGCAAACATACAGGCAGCCACGTTTGATCTGTTCCTGTAGACAGAACAATACTGTCCATTCCAAGGATCAAGTCTGAAAAGGAGGGAAAGGACATACGTAGTGCCGCAAACATACCTGGCAAGTATCCCGTATTGGCCGGGATTTCCCCGTTTTTTGCGCTCGTTCCTCCCCTTTCCCGCCGCCGTCCCATATTTGAATGGTGGGGAAAGGGCTTACTGCGCATGTGCAGCCGCCGTGCGCATGCGCAAACGGGTTCCTGCACAGGCACGGACACAATGCGCATGTGCAAACGGGTTACTGCATGTGCGCGGACACACATGCGCAGTAATTTCCCGTATTTTGTGCAGCCGTGCTTGACGGGTATGGCCCCAAAACCTGTTGTAAAATCAGGCCATCCACCATCCTTTCAGATGCCCAACACTTTCATACAGACGGCTTCCCTCCAAGTTCAAAGTCACCTGTCAAAGGCTGCACTCTGATTCGCATCTTCTGCTTCTGAAGTTTGGTTCTGATAATCTCCATCATGTTTTTCTTAGTCACATGGAGCACTCCCAGGTTATTAAACCTGAAAAAGGACACACCACCATCTCTCTTCAGTTAAAGAGTCACAAAGCGTCAAGTCAAGTAGCAACCAGCCCAAGAACAAAAGCGGGAGATCAAGCAGGCAATTCTGGTTGAGCCAAAAACATTTTCCAAGTTTACTAAAACGCCACGTACTACTAAGAACCAAAAAAAAGGGGTGAAAATATGTACTACCCCCACACCCAGCAAGGCTTTAGATACCCCACCCATCAAACTCTATAACAGGAGTGCCCAAACTTTCCCCTTGAAGACGTAGTGCTTCTTCGGTCACGTGGTTCAGCAGGCTGGTCATGTGGTTCAGCGGGCCAGTCACATGGTTCCTCCCACCAGAGGTGGAAGTAAACCGCGGCTTGCAATCTGTTTTGCAACAGGATGAGATAGATTTTAAGCTGCCATATTCTCTGCTTAAACCAGGGGTGCCCAAACTACAGCCCGTAGGGCCAGATCCAGCCCCCAATGCCAATTCATCCAGCCCACACCACCTTCGTCGCTGTCAGAAGCGGAAGTAAAATGCACCTGTACGCTTCTGGGAGCAATGAGGACAGCACGGGCCAGATGAATTGGCATCAGGGACTAGATATGGCCCGCGGGCACTCCTGCTCTATAATGTGATATGCCTTTGACCTTTCTCTATAGATCTCCCTCCACTATACATCTTCTTCCCAACCTAGAAATGCAGTTGTTTTGCACACAAAAATCTCCTACCATCTATAATACTATCAGGTGAAAACACCAGAAACTCCATTTGTTGCTCAAGGATACCCTGGATCTGTGCAAAGGCCAAGGTAGCTACCTTCCTACACATCACAATACAGCGGAATTATACAGCGCAGCCGCAACTAAAAACCAGGCCCAAGGAACAGAAGAGTGAGTAAGCACTTATGGTGCTGGCCAGCCTATTTTATTCAGCCCCGCTCAGAGGCTGTCCTGGAAGAAGTCCCAACCCTCTGCATTACCATCCTTGCCCTCCAGGCTCATACATACTGGGCAGTCATGTCTTTGGGGCCCACCATCACAATGCAGTTGCCTTCGTCATTGCACTGCTTGCCCACCAGGCTGTGGGCATGCACCTGGGGTGGGTCCGTGTGAGTCACCAGGTCCACTTCTATCCGAGCCATTCCAACGTAATTAGAAATCTGCAAAGGAAAATGGAGAGGAAAGCAGAGTATTGTGGCATCTTGCAAGCCAGGGAACTCGCAGCCTTTTAAATCCTTCAAATGCTTTTCCTCAGCAGAATCCCATGAAAGGCCTCCTCTGGCCCAACTCAAGCAGAAACGTAGTTTAGCAGAAAGGTGAGCAACTTCCCTGGTTGGTGGGACCGTACTGTCCCCTCTCCCAGTCAGTCCCACTGTTCTGTTGTTGCTAAAGACCTGCCACTGCAGCAGTTCTCATTAGTGGCATTGCAATGACTTCATATCCTCCCCCTCACACACACCCTCCGGTGCGCCTGCTCTAGAAGTTTTAGCTTCTTCTTCATTAACACAGCTTAACACATCATCTTAATTCATCAGTCCCTTCAGTTTGCTCAAGTGTGAGAAAGATTAGCCAGCAGAACTGTTGCCCAAAGTATGCCCGATTGTGGTTTAAAAATGTAAAAAGTATCCACAATCTTTGAGGAGGCTCTTTCTGTGGCCAACGACAAAGGCAAGAAAGTGGCTTCATTTTGGCAGTACAGAGTTTGATTGGGACATGGAACAATGAAAGAAAGACATTGGAATTAAGACTTTAAAAAGGAGTTTTAATGAAACGAAACTGGCCCTGAGGATGGGAGGCAGGTGCATCTCCTCAGCCCTGCCGAGTCTCACCTGCCCGGAGGGCTTGAAAAGGGAGACGTTGCCCGGAGCCCCGCCGCCGCGTTGCCTCTCCTCAGGGCTCACCCCACCGGCCCTGAGGATGGGAGGCAGGTGCCGCCACGAGCTCCATCCTCTGGTCCCGCCAGCCAGGGGAAGTGGGGGCACCTGGGGGGGGAGAACTAAGAACGTTTGGTGCCCTCTTGGGTTCAGCTGGCTACGGACCTTTTCCTCCTCGCTATGTGGACCTTGGTCCCTCGCTTGCCGGCCTTGGGCCGGTTTTTGAAGGGAGGGAGGAGGATTGTGTGTGATGTCAAAAGAGATTAGATGGTAATGTGATATTTTGAAAGTTTTTATTATGTGATTTGTATTGTTTATTATTGTATTGTTTTATTATTTTTTTGTATTGCTATATTGTATTTCGGGATTATTGTATTGTATTGATATGTTGTTGCTGCCTTGACTCGGCCTTGGCCGAGAAAGGTGGGGTGTAAATTAAAATTTATTATTATTATTATTATTATTATTATTATTATTATTATTATTATTATTATTATTATTATTATTATTATTATTATTATTATTATTATTATTATTATTATTAATTTTAAGGACACATGGGGAATTTTTGGACTATGCACTGGTAAAAGGGAAAAGAACAAAACAAGGGCAAAAGTATATATCATTTTGGAAAGGTAAAGGTAACCGTTTCCCTTGCTCAAAAGCCAGTCGTATCTGACTCTAGGGTTCAGTGCTCACCTCTGTTTCTAAGCCGAAGAGCCAGCGCTGTCTACTTCTGCAGACGTTTCCGTGGTCATGTGGCAGGCATGACTAGACACCGGAGCGCACGGAGCGCTGTTTACCTTCCCACCGAAGTGGTCCCTATTTATCTACTTGCAATTAAAGAGACTGTAGATTAAGCAAAGGAAAGAAGCATATATCTGATCCTGCTTGGTGAAGGGAGCACACAGTATTATTGTATATTGTAGTAGTTGTGGTTTTGTTGTTTCATTGTTTATTGTAATGTATAGTTGTTGTTCTTAATTCTTGGCAGTATCAACAAAATTATTTCTAAAAAAAATCATCTTCTTCTGACCAACTGTGATTGCTCCTTAAAAGATTGAGGGACTTGTCCAGCGTGCGATTGCTTTGCTATAAGCAGAGGTGAGCACTGGACCCTAGAGCCGGATACAACTGGCTTTTGAGCAAGGGTGACCTTTACTATAGGACTTCTACTTTTGGGGCTGGGCTGGAGCTGTTCCCCAGCAGATAGAAGGCTCGAGGGGAAATTTGGGAAATGTACAAGGTATTGATCTACCATTCAGAAAAAGTATTCCAATCTAGTACAGAACATTCATTTACCATACTATGGTTATTTAACTAATTAAAGATTCTAACTAAAGATTCTCCAACGCAACCCAACTCAACCAACTTCTTAAAAAAACAACCCTTTGCTCAAATATTTCCAAACAACGTGATGCTTACCTTGACAGTGGGGTACGTTTTGTGCCCCTTTTCGCTCGACGCTCCAGGCAACCCGCCATGCGAAGGGCCTTCGCAGCCATATCGGAACCTGAAACCTCGCTGCCAAGATGAGCATCAAAAACAATATCACATCAGACAGTCAATCATGAGATGGCAGGAAAAGCTTTCCACAAGATACAGCTGAAGGAACTCAGTCCCTTACCTGCTTTGGCTGCTCAACTATGGTGAGGAATGGGCCTTCGGCTGAGAATTAAAGAAAGGAAAATATCTTGAAAGTACCAGTACTGCACATGACTTACAGGATAACTTTATTGGGGGAAATCCAAAATGTGCACATGGAAATGAAATTGCCACTCACACACTGAACCCTGCAGTACTCTGTATCACGTACAATCATCCTTCCTCAACCATTTCACTTCCTTTACACCCTCTTTACCTGTCTCCATTAGCAGCTCCTTCGGTTCAATTAAATGAGGGCCAAACTGGAAGTCATCATAGTCTATCCCATCCAAGCACTGCGTAGAGAAAAAAGAAAAAAGGGTATTCTATAGAACATGTAACCATCAAAACAACATGTAACATAAACATCTAAGCATGACCTCAGTAATAATAATTTCATGTCAGAAATTATTCTGGGTTGAAAGGATTCTTGCGGAAATGAGGCTCCTTTCATGACCCTAAGAGCTCAGACAGAGAAGGGCACTCAATCTGTCATGCAGTACCCAGGTCTCGAACTGCCGACTTGCCAGCCTTCCAGCTAACAAGGCGAGCTTCTTAACCACTGCTCCACCACAGCTCCTGATCTCAGTAGGAGCATATCAGAGGCTATTAACCATGACAGTCCAGGGAAGGCTCTACTAACAGATACAGGAGAGACACATATAGGACTTTTTAAAAGGAACACATCTAGCATGAGGGGAGTGGGGGTGGGCAAAGGCAGGGAATTCTTTTGTCCCCATTTGTCCTCTAGTGCAGGGGTGGCCAAACTACAGTCTGCGGGCTCACCACGGACTGCCCCTCCACTCGCCTCCACTGCCCGGAGTGAGCGGCAGCAGCAATCGCGCTTTGTCCCAGCTGCTCCGAGCAGCCTCTGGCTCGGACCCATCCTCTCTGCAGCCTTTGCCAAACCGGATTTCCACATTGGGGAAATTTTCGGTGCCTCCCGTTTCAAAATCTGCAGCGCTGGAAGGGTAAACCTGGCACACTGCGCTATCGTCAGCCTTGCTGCGCCAAGGGGCTCTCCCACCGCTGCGGATTTTGAAACGGAGGGGGCTCCGAAAATCTCCCCAACGTGGCGATCGGCTTCGGCAAAGGCTGCAGAGGGGATGGGACCGAGCCAGAGGCTGCTCGGAGCAGCCGGGACAAAGTGCGATCACCATTGCTGTTGTCGAAACGGTCAGCAGTGGGAGCAATCTGCCTCCGGCCCCCGCAGCTGTGTGTCAGGGGCAGGACCAGCCCAGTTAAAGAAAAAGTTTGGGCACCACTGCTCTAGTGTCTGACAGAAAAATGGATTTCCCCAGAAACTGTTACAGACTACTTCTCCCTGTTGCAAGGCAATGGATTTGAAGATACTGTACCTTGACTCTGAAAAAGCAAAAGCCAATAGCTTTACAAAAGACCTGGCTCCTGCTTCCCTTTAGAAAACAACTGAAAACATGGCTATGCCAGCGGGCATGGAGCATGGATGCATCAACATCCCAGTCCCGCTGGCTCGTTTAGCCCACTTTGGGTTTTGTCCTGATTCTTTTTAACAGTACTGGGAGGGAAGGGTTTTTAGTTAGTTTTAAATGGGTTTTTAAAGGGGGTTGTTAAGTTGTTTTTATTGCCGTATTAATTTATGTTGTTTAGCCGCTTCAGGTCACTCTCGAGTGAAGGAAGCGGAATATAAATATTTTAAATATTATTTTTTAAAAAAATAAAAAAATTACACCAACCTGCATTTTTAGACTTTCCTGACAGCAGTCAGGTTGGCTGTGGAAACCACAGGGCAGGCCGCTCACACTTTCAAATCTACCAATGCATTAGAATTTGCAAGAAATGCTCACTTTTCTAGTTACTCATAAAAATTAATCCTCGCATGTCTCTACTAATTGCAATAGCAATTATTCAATTACAGCAGGGGTGCCTAAACTACGGCCTGGGAGCCGCATCCGGCTCCCAAATCCTGTGGGTTTGCTTCGTGTTAAGTAAAAAAAGTCATTTTTTCCCCTATGGGTTTGCTTTGAGTGAAGTAAAAAAATTTATTTTTCCTGTGGGTTTGCTTCATGTTAAGTAAAAAAAATCATTTTTCCTATGGGTTTGCTTTGTGTTAAGTAAAAAAACTCATTTTTCCTATGGGTTTGCTTTGTGTTAAGTAAAAAAAGTCATTTTTCCTATGGGTTTGCTTCGAGTTAAGTAAAAAAAGTCATTTTCCTATGGATTTGCTTCGTGTTAAGTAAAAAAAGTCATTTTTCCTATGGGTTTGCTTCGAGTTAAGTAAAAGAAGTCATTTTTCCTATGGGTTTGATTCGAGTTAAGTAAAAGAAGTCATTTTTCCTATGGGTTTGCTTCATGTTAAGTTAAAAAAAGTCATTTTTTTCCTATGGGTTTGCTTTGAGTTAAGTAAAAAAAATTCATTTTTCCTGTGGGTTTGCTTCGAGTTAAGTAAAAAAAATTCATTTTTCCTATGGGTTTGCATTGAGTTAAGTAAAAAAAGTCAGATTTGCTTCGAGTTAAGTAAAAAAATTCATTTTTCCTATGGGTTTGCATTGAGTTAAGTAAAAAAAGTCAGATTTGCTTCGAGTTAAGTAAAAAAATTCATTTTTCCTATGGGTTTGCATTGAGTTAAGTAAAAAAAGTCAGATTTGCTTCGAGTTAAGTAAAAGAAGTCATTTTTCCTATGGGTTTGCATTGAGTTAAGTAAAAAAAGTCAGATTTGCTTCGAGTTAAGTAAAAAAAAATCATTTTTCCTATGGGTTTGCATTGAGTTAAGTAAAAAAAGTCAGATTTGCTTCGAGTTAAGTAAAAAAATTCATTTTTCCTATGGGTTTGCATTGAGTTAAGTAAAAAAAGTCAGATTTGCTTCGAGTTAAGTAAAAAAATTCATTTTTCCTATGGGTTTGCATTGAGTTAAGTAAAAAAAGTCAGATTTGCTTCGAGTTAAGTAAAAAAATTCATTTTTCCTATGGGTTTGCATTGAGTTAAGTAAAAAAAGTCAGATTTGCTTCGAGTTAAGTAAAAGAAGTCATTTTTCCTATGGGTTTGCATTGAGTTAAGTAAAAAAAAGTCAGATTTGCTTCGAGTTAAGTAAAAGAAGTCATTTTTCCTATGGGTTTGCTTTGAGTTAAGTAAAAAACTGATTTACATAAAAGCCTATGGAAGAGTCTTTTTTACGTAAGTAGGGGTTTTTAGTGTATTACTAAGTTCTCCAAGGGGGATTTGGTGTTGGTGGAGAGAGTACGTGAAGTATCAGAAACGTTTGTTCTGCTAAAGGGGGGGGGGGGGGCGGAGGAGGCGGGAGGGAGGGGGCGGCTGGGGAGAGATCGCGGGGTGGGGGGGGGGGGGGAGCCGCTGGGGCAAGACTTACCGCAGGGTAAGTGTCGCAATCCATAGCCGCTGGAACCGGATCCGGACCCTGGAAAAAAAGGGGAAAGAACGGAGAGAGGAACGACAGAGCCTCGGTTTCCGGAAGAGCCATAGGCGGAAACTGGGCGGGCTAGGAAACACCGACGGAAAGTCCCTAGAAGCCCAGCTGATGAGCAGGGAGGGGAGAGGAGGGAGGGAGGGAGGCTCTCTCTAACTCTCCCGCCCTCTCAAGTGGCCAAGACCGCTGACTGGAAGGCGAGAGGTCAGCAGTTCGATTCCCAAGGACTGCAGGATGGAATGAGCTCCCGTCTTTGTCCCAGCTCCAGCCAACCGAAAGCAAGAGATTGCAAGTAGGGACCACTTCGGTGGGAAAGGCACCCAGCGTTCCGGTGTCTAGTCATGCCTGCCACATGACCACCACGGAAATGTCTGCAGGAGCAGACAACGCTGGCTCTTCGGCTTTGAAACAGAGATGAGCACTAGAGTCGGATACGGCTGGCTTTCGAGCAAGGGAAACCTATCCTTGGGGGGGGGGGATTCGAAGGAGGACGCGATCCAAGTGGCCCCCACGGAGAGCAGCCACTTCCCCGCCAGTCGGGAAGCACCTTTCTCCCATTCACACATGCACACACGTGGCCGGAATGCCCCAGCACGGGAGCAGCTTTCCTCCCCCTCCTCCTCGCAGAGCACATAGGCCGTACATAGGGTGTCCTGAACACTGGGATGTGGGGCTGTGCCCTTCATCAGGTGCGAAAGGAAAGATTGCGGGCTTGAAGGCGACACGCTTTGATTGGATCCGTAATTAAAATTTAAAAAAGAAATGAAATCAAGCAACGGGCGGCAGGTTTGGCGAATACCAACCCATAATTAAAGAGGGAACCCGTTTGAGGCTGAAAATCTCAAAGTATTCCAAATGTTTAATCCCAGTTCACAAAATGCAAAAGATCCAGAGGCAAAACCCTTCCGGGTATATAGGTTGATTTTCCATCAGAGATCTAGAGAAATGAACAGTCAATTATTAACCCGATCTAATATTCTATTATGTTGTTTCTGTTTATTCAATTTTATATCCCGCCCTACTCAACACATGGCCGACTCAGGGCGGCTAACAACATATTAATGACCCTGGGACACCCCACAGGGTTTACATAAAGATACAATATTCAAATTATAATAATAAATACAATGTTATAAGTAAATACAGTATAAGGCAAGACAGTCAACAATAATACAAATAATACAAATATCAGCACCACATCAAAATAGGTAAAAGGTAAAGGTAAAGGTTTCCCTTGCTCGAAAGCCAGTCGTATCCGACTCTAGGGTGCAGTGCTCATCTCTGTTTCTAAGCCGAAGAGCCAGCGCTGTCTGCTTCTGCAGACATTTCCGTGGTCATGTGGCAGGCATGACTAGACACCGGAGCGCACGGAACGCTGTTACCTTCCCACCAAAGTGGTCCCTATTTATCTACTTGCAATTTCTTGCTTTCGAACTGCTAGGTTGGCAGGAGCTAGGATGAAGACGGGAGCTCATTTCCGTCCTGCAGTACTCGGGAATCGAACTGCTGACCTTCCTCTTCCCAGTCAGCGTCTTAGCGACTTGATATATCGATAATTACAATAGAATCACAAAGGATTATCTATTATATACACATTCAGTTATATCCATATATACGTACATCTCGGGGAAGCCAGATCACAGGATCGCCATCAGCATGAACATAGATCAACAACAAGAAAATTACCTGCATAGACTTGATAAGTGTACGAGATTGCGTCCCAAGATTTAAATCAATAATTAATAACTGACTGTTGGTTTACTGGAAAAGCAACCTACATACCGGAAGGGTTTTGGATCTGGATCTTTTGCATTTTGTGAACTGGGATTAAGCATTTGGGATACTTTGGGATTTTCAACCCCAAACGGGTTCCTCTTTAATTCTGCTTTTCCCGTTTTGGCCCCTCTTCTCTCTCTTTGAATACCAACCCATGCCTTGGGCAGAGAGCAGGAAAGACCCAGTTCCGGGGATCTCCGGGGAAAGTCCCTTTGGAAGCAACAACTGGGAGAAAGGCCGGACCACACACACACCAACACACGCGCACCCGGGCACAAGGGCCACACGCGCGGCTTCTTACCTGCGGGCGACTTGGCTTCCCCGTCTCGTGCCCCGGCCGGGACTACGTGGGGTAACTGGGCTGCCCCGGGACCGCCTAAGCCACGCCCCTCCCCGCGAGGATTCTCAGCAGTCAGCTGACCCGGCGCCGGAGGCAGGACCCTTGTGTCCCGGGCAACGGAGGCTCCGCCCCGTCCAGGCGGCCGGGGGGGTGGGTGGGCCGCGAGGCCAACAAGGAAGGAGAGAACTAGGTCAGAGAGTCAAAACAAAAACGGCTGTATTTCAATGTGAGGTTTCGTGCACCAAACACCAAATCCACTTCGTCAGGCATAAAGTGTGTGACTTCATGGCATCAATTTATACCAGGAGTTCCCTAACATCGGGCGGTGGGCCATATCCGGCCCCTGACACCAATTCACCCGGCCCACGCTGCCTTCATCGCTCCCGGAAGCGGAAGTAAAAGTGCGCCTCTACGGGCACGTTTTACTTCCGGGGCCGGCGGGGGGGGGCAGATGAATTGGTGTCGGGCCAGATATGGCCCACCGCCCGTTGTTTGGGAACCCCTGGTTTAACCAGAGAAAATGGCAGCTTAAAATCTATCCCATCCTGTTCATACCTGTCAAGTTTCGGGAAATTCCTGTCAAACCCACGTATTTTACACTCTTTCCCGCCGTCATCCCGTATTAGTTAGACTGGAGGCCAGCACAGGATAAGCATAGCTGTCCAGTTTCCCATTTTGGCCGGGAAATTTTCTTTATTTGACAGGAATTTCCCGAAACTTGTCAGGTATGTCCTGTTGCAAAACAGATTGCAAGGCACACTTTGTTTCCGCTTCCGGTGGGAGGAACCACGTGACTGGCCCGCTGAACCGTACGACTGGTCCATTGCACCACGTGAAGTTTCCTGTCAAATAAGGGACATTTCCCATCCAAAACGGGAAACTGGACAGCTATGCTTATCCTGTGCTGTCCTCCGGTCTAACTCCAGTCTAATTGTAGTCTAACTAATACGGGATGATGGCAGGAAAGAGTGTAAAATACGGGGGTTTGACAGAAATTTCCCAAAACCTGACAGGTATGGACCGGCCCACAGCTTAAAAAGTTTGGGCACCCCTGTACGCATCAGGTACGGAGGCACACAAGGGTTGGCCCGCCTAACAGAAAAGTAATATTGGAGCTTTTTACAACGGGCAATAGTGGAAAATCCCTGGTGGTTGTTCAAACTTGCTGTGAAGCCTTGGCCCTACTGAGTTGCAAATGGTTGCAAAACAAACTTCTCTTGCAAGCTGATGCAAAACAGGACAATCTCTGTGCAAAAGAGCTAATGGACATAAATCAAAGGATGGTTGCCAAACAAACATTGTGGCATTTACACATTTGCCAACAAGCTAGCATCTATTGATAATGGCTTTTTGTGACCATGGGGAAATTGCAGCATGTAACAACCTGTTAGTTGTAGTGCATCAAATGTGATGATGTCCCAGAAACCCTTGACTACTATTCAAACCCGAGATGGGTGTCCAGCATATCCATTTCAGAATTTAACAAAACAACAACAAAAAGTTGTGACACATTAAAGACTAACACCTGTATTTAAATGTGAGCTTTCATGGATCAAGTCCACTTCAAAGCTCACATTTAAATACAGTAGTCTTTAAGGTGCCACAACTATTTTGTAAATGTATTTTGTTTTGTTTATTCTCTGATATGTTTGCCCAGACTAATGGCAGCATATGCATGTCCTTAAGGCTTAATCTCTGCCGCCTCTCTCTGGATTGCCATATGCTAAACAAATAAATCTCTCTGGATTCTAATCGTGTAATTCCTCTGTTCTAGAATGGCAAATTTCAAGTTCTGTGCAGTGTCTAGGTAGATAAAAGTGGCTTGCAACAGGTTTCTCTGTGTTGTCATTCTTGATGTCTGATTTATGTCCATTAACTCTTTTGCGCAGATTGTCCTGTTTGAGAAGAGGCGGCGGCGGCTAGCTCAGACCAGGAGCCTCAGGCTGCAAGCACTCTGTCGCCTTGCACACCAAAGTGGGAGCGGAAGCAAGCAAAAGCCCAGAGGAAGAAGTCAATGAGAGGGATGTGGCGCCTTTTCCCCAAGTGAACTACAGGTCTATCCCGCTGCCGGCACCTCCTTCCTCCTACTCGTCCTCTTTGGGCAGGAATCCCAGGATGAAGAAAGCATTTCCAGGCATTTGGTTCTGGGCGAGACTCCTTGTTGGCTGCTGGAATTGGGAGTAATATGGGAATTGACCTTTAAGAGGAGGTTGCAAGAAAGAAAGACACAAAATACACCACCAGAATGTTTTACATTATTGCACATTTTTATATAACATGTATAAAATATTTAAAATGGTCTTCTCTGAAGCTTGTACACAGGCCCATTCAATTCAAAAGTGAACAACATCAAGGTCACTAAATGCAAAGCAAGAGGCCGAGAAGGAAAGTGAGAATTCTAGCAACTTCTCCCCCTTAATAGCTTTTCTTAAAAGGAGTCTTTGAGTGCACAGCCCTTGCAGATGATGGATGACTTTTTAAAATGTGTGAATCATTATGCAAACTGTAGCAGTTACTGCTCACTATTCAGGTGTATTTTTCAAATTCCTGTGCTACAGAGATTCTGATGTTCTAGCTCCGGTGTCTAGTCATGCCTGCCACATGACCACGGAAATGTCTGCAGAAGCAGACAGCGCTGGCTCTTCGGCTAAGAAGCAGAGATGAGCACTGCACCCTAGAGTCGGATACGACTGGCTTTCGAGCATGGGAAACCTTTACCTTTACCTAAATACCTCTTGCATTAATGGGTCACTTGAAAAGTAAAATATAGGTGCACAAACATTTAGGGTGCCCATGAGCCTGAGAAAAGTGAGTGGCAGTCACATGTGTGCAATTCTATGAATTTATTACAATGTTTTCTACCTTTATCTTCAGATGCCACATGATCCCCGCTGTAATACTTAAAACACAGGCTAACTCATGTAGCCTTTTAAATACTGTGTGTAAAATAGCAGCCATTCTATCTTGCTCCTCATCTTGATCTTTGGCTAACCTTCTTTCTCTTCTACTCCCTTTTCATTTCTTTGCACTCTGAATTTTCCATGCCTGCAGTACATACTATCCACAGCCGCAGCAGCCGCCTTTATGCAGGAACAAAACTAAATTGCTGACCAAAACTGGCATGAGTATGGGCTAACAAACTAAAAGTACAAGAAATCCTAGAGTAAAGTCATAAAAAATTTGGTGGCTCCATAAACTTTGGTTTTGTTATGAGTACTGACTGACAACATGATATAAAAGGGAAACGTTTGTCCCTTATTTCCCTCCACTCATTCTAAATATCAAAATATTCCAAAAAGCTTGTTTTTATAATAACTATACTAAACATCTTTCATTACCAGAACTGTGGCAGTACCACACCTGTACAGCTGCTTTTTTATACCAGTGTTAGGAAGGAGATGACATTGCAGGAGCCAACCGTGTGGCAGTGTGTGCAGCAGCTACATAGTTCAGCAGCATGGAAAACTGGCCTCCAACGATGTGCCTTAGACACACATTATGTAAACCAGCTTCTAGGACAGAGGTTCTCAACCTACGCCCCATGGCCTGGATCAGGCCCACAGTGCCAAATAATCAGGCCCCTGGCTTTGCTCCAGCCTCCACTGCTGCCTCTGGAATCGGCCATGGACTCATCTATGGCCATCATAAATGAATGAGCCTGTGGCCTTCTTAAATGTGTTTATGACAGTTGTAATGGGGGGGGGGGCAACCAGTCCGGACCTCTCGGCTGTTTGAGGGAGTGTGACCCAACCCCTGACTTGAAAAGGTTGAGAACCCCTGTTCTAGAAAGTTATGAATACAGTAATACCTCGGATAACGTTTGCATCAGATAACGCTATAACCACATAACGTTAAGCAATCTGGGGGAAAAATTGCATCGCATAACGTTAAAATCTTATGGGATGCATCAGATAATGTTCGCTAAAGCCTGTGCGCAGGGTATCTCTGTGGAGATACAATGTATCTCTATGGAGTTTTAACGTTATCTGACACATCCCATAGGATTTTAACTTTATCCAATGCATGCATTGGATAACGTTAAAAATCGGATAACACTAAGACTTGTGGAACCAGGTTTTAGTGATATCCAAGGTTTTACTGTACCTTCTAAGTGAGTATTCATTAAAGAATAAAAAGGCATACAGTACCGTGCAAAAGTCTTAGGCCATCACTGGCTTTTTAAAGTAAAGTTTTAACAACCATAATTACAGGAAATACTGTATGTACATAAAATTCAAACACAAAATGGCTTTTTTAGGCAAAAGTCATTATTTAGTGTGACCTTCCTTGGCTCTAAACACAACTTGAACTCTTTTGGGGAGACTGCGTTAAAGTTTTCTGAAGTATTCTGATATATTATACCAGGCTTTCTTCAGCACCTGCCAGAGTTCTTTAGATATAGGTTGGCTTTCTCTGTCTAGGAGATCCCATAATATTCATGTCTGGACTCTGTGGAAGACAGTCAGGACTGTCAAGCTTTTATCAGCTCTTTTTCTTTCTAAATATGATTTCACTGCATTAGCAGGGTGCTTGGGATTATTATCCGGCTGAAAAATATAACCAATCCTATCAGGCACTTTCTAGAAGGAATGGCAGGATAAATTAAAACCTGCCTATACTTTTCAGCATTCATAATCCCATCAATACAGGCTGTATCGCCAACACCAGTGGCAGAAATGCAGTCCCAAACCAGGACAGACCCTCAACCACGATTTACTGAAGGCAGCAAGCACTCATGTATCCAGTTCTCTCCAGCTCTTCTTCTCACATATTGTCATTGGACTTCATTACTTCATAATACAATTTTCCACTGATCCTCATTCATTTCTGTGAGTTTTAGCATATCTTAGCCTATGTGGTTTTCTTGGTTGCTACCTTTCTACAAAGACCATTTTTCATCACGCTCCTCTGGACTGTAGACGGGTCAGCTTGGCATCCCAATGAAACTGCCAGATACTAAGACAGGTCCTTGCTGGACTCCCTCCAGTCTCTGAAAGAAGAAACTGAGGAACTCATCAGAATTTGAATGTTTTCTTGGCCTTCCAGTCTTGACTCTTGTGGTTATTCAGACATTTTAACATGTAATAATAGGACATACATAGGCGTTAACAATGACCATAATTAGGGTCCCATTCAGTGATGCACTGCAGAAGGTTCTGTCAGGTTCTGCAGAACCGGTAGCGGAAATTCCCCCAGGTCACGCCCACTTAGTTGGCCACGCTCACCTCCATAGCTCATAATGTAGGGTGTTTGGCCCCACCCACAAATTTGGCCCCACCCACAGAGTATGGAGTGAAAAAAATTGCAGTGCATCACTGGTTCCATTCTGTTTAGGTTTACGAGAGCCAAGTGCCTGCTGTTACTTAACAGTAAGGGTCATACTAAATACTCGCCTCTTTAGCATACCTGTCAAGTTTTGGATTTGGAAATAAGGGAAATTTCCCGGCAAATACGGAATACTTGACAGCTATGCTTATCTTGTGCTGCCCTCCAATGGTGGCAATAGGGCATTGCAGTCTAATTAATAAGGGATGACAGCGGGAAAGAGGGTAAAATAAAGGGGTTTTCCCAGCCAATAAGGGACACTTGACAGCTATGCTCTTTAGCCTATGGAAGTTTTGTCTGCTTTTGAACACTGCATACACATTTCCTCTATTTTCTGGTTGTAGTCTAATAAAGAGACTAAAAAATAACTATATATAGTCATTGTACCATTGCTAAAACAACATATCTAATGGTGGCCTAAGACTTTTGCACAGTACCATACATCTTTGGATAATTTTCTGTACTTCACACGATATGTACCAAGGCTGGCCCACTAGCCAAGGGAGGTTGTTTCATAAGGAAACATGTGGTAAGTACCCTCCGCTATGCACACACTTCTCAGAATAAGAGATACCAAGTATATCTTTAGAAAGTATGCCCGAGGAAAGCAGCGTAAGAAGCAGACCTGAGAAACCCAGCTTGAGTTAATTATATAAGGCACAGAAATAGCCACCACAGGAAAGTCAATACAGATTCCAGAAATAGTGAATTCCTGAACAAAATATTACAGAGCACATTAAAGGCACTTCAGTACAATAGTAAAGCACTAGGTGAAGCAGAACTGCATATTGTTCCATTAAGACCAGAATTCAGAATCTGTTCTGCTTTCTTGATTGTTTGGAACTTACCAGTATATTTTGACTTCTTAGGTCTTTCGTCTACCTTTATCCTAAGATCAAGGCAGTAGACCTACCTGCTTCTGCCTTGAATTCCTTGCAGTTTTACAAGTGTTTGCACTGTGGTGAGAAAGACTAGAATGGCAGAAAATGCACAGAAAACTAGGAAGATAATCTCTGTTGAGCTCTCTGGAAGCACCAATAGTAGATAACACTTTGGAGAGAGCTTAGGTGACATCTTGAGGAACATGTATTTAGGAGATATAGACTTCCCAAGACTCCTTTCATCCAAGACAAGAGTCAGCATCACAGAGAATTCTCCCATTAATCAACCCTGGGATTAAAGTGCTGCATCTGAAAACACGAGGCGGTATGAACAATAAACGGGGATATCTTTTTAAAGTAACCAGATACCAACTCAGCCAGGGCACTTTTAAGCAGCAATATATGATTAAGCATACTATAGTTATTGCTCCCAACTCTTTCACTCAGGAAAGAATGTAATACTTGGGGGGGGGGGGGAGACGACAAATCTGGAGTAAGTTGGCATGAAATTAATATATTTAAACACTTTTGGTCCTTAAGGAATTAAGGCCACTGTAAAAAGAGGCTCTTAGTGAAAGGAGAATGCATCTTCTCCTGGCCAACTTTGGAAGCCAACTCCTAGTGGCGAGTGCCCAGAGAAAATACAAGACCTATCTTCCTGGGGTTGCAAAATGCCCATGGCTGCAGTGGCTCTCAAATCCAGCTCCTGTGCTAAAGCTTCTTAACCAGCCCAGGTGCTTGACTGGAGATGCCAAGAACAACAGTTTCTACCTTGCCACCAAGCCCTGCCACCTCCCCAGTACCAAGTCCCATCAGATGACAACCTATTTCCTACCTCCATCACCCCACATTGAAGAAGACACTCCTATGTAAGGGCCACTAGAGGGGCAAGGAATGTGTTGTGCATAATGCCCGTGTCACTATTGGTTTCATACATCTACCAAATACTAAGTATGGAAGTTCATCGAACTCTTATGCCTGTTCAAGCTTAACCCTCTGTCATCTTCTTTGGGGCAGGAGTGGATTGGTGGGTCTGAAAGTCCCAGTAATCACCAGCATGTCCTGCTGGAGCCCTTATGCCAGAAGAAAGGAATCTCCCAGCAGTTGCCTTACATCATGGCCAGGTTCTCCAAATGGCTGTGGACGTGGGACATGCTTGGCGAGCTGCTATCCACTTTGTAGCTTTTAGAAGTCCGACTGGCTTTCAGGAGAACCAAGAAAGTGTCTGTGGAGATGGCTCCAAATTCAGCAGTGAAGGTGCCGTAGAAGACCAGGACGTTTATTATAAACATCCACTCACAAAGCGCAGCCAAGTGTTGAAGGACGAAGCTCTGCTGGAAAAAAAAGACACCACCTGGGGGTGCTAAAGTCAAGGCGAACAAGACTGGAAGGGCTGGTTTCCCATGATGAAGAAGAACCACCACCATTGGAAGGGGAGGCACCACAAGCATATTGCAATCTCAACTACGGCTGCAATCTCCCATCTTTCAAACACACATTCTGATGAATGCAACTTAGCCCAAAAGGAGGGAGGACTAAGAAGACTTCTGAAACACCCAGTCTGACATAAATATGTGTCTGGTGAAAACACACATTCTGTTTTAAGGACACGTATGTGAAGCAGATCTTCTTAGTGGTCTAATGTCTGCTTTCTAGATTTTTGGGAAAGCTGGAATTTTTATATACAGTACAGGTGAAACTCGGAAAATTAGAATATTGTGCAAAGTCCATTCATTTCAATTAAAAGGTGAAACAATATATGAGATAGACTCACTACATGCAAAGCCAGAGATGTTATGCCTTAATTCGTTATAATTGTGATGATCATGGCGTACAGCATACATGAGATTATGTGACGATCATGTGGTATATGAGATTGGGGGGTTGGGGTTTCCATAAGCTGTAAGCCATAAGCATCATGATATATTATAACAAAGTAAGGCTTAAACTATCTCGCTTTGCATGCAATGAGTCTATCTCATATATGTTTCACCTTTTAAGTTGCATTACCGAACTGAAAGAACATTTGCACGATATTCTAATTTTCCGAGGTGGCTATCCGTCTATACCATATGCACCAAGAGAGTGCATGTGAGACAGCATCACATTCGGTATTCCCCAACTCCAATGAATTATTTGAGGCTATTTGAGTGATACACTGAACCAGAATAACTCCTCAGTATAAATGGAAATGTATATAAAAATGTTTTCTCAGTTCACACACATATTCATTTTTTTCTTCCTCAAAACCTGGAGTGTCAAACTTCAGTTCAGAACACATGTGATGAACCAGCCACATTTATTGCTTACCTGTCTGCTCTACTCTTAGATAATGTAGTTTTAATTTGACAGATGGCAGTTTAACAAAGGGTTAAAAATACCAGCCCTACGTACACACAGGAAAACCCCAAGGACTGCTTGACACATACACACACTCAGAAGCCAGTTCAGGAAATATCTATCTATCTATCTATCTATCTATCTATCTATCTATCTATCTATCTGTCTGTCTGTCTGTCTGTCTGTCTGTCTGTCTGTCTGTCTGTCTGTCAGTCAGTCAGTCAGTCAAAACCAGGAAAGTGAGTGTTCATGTATTTCTCCCATGGAAATAGCAAGCATCTGGTATCTCCATGGGGGTGACTCTATTACATATACAGTATTACCAAGGTAGGAATACAGCCGTTTATGGGAACCAAACCAATCAAAACAGCACATTAGAACTTTGGAAAAAGATCATCCCTGACCACTGCAGACATTATGACATATGACTAAGGTCACCCACCAGGCAGTGTTAACCATTACTTTAGATTCTTAAGAGAAATGCTGTTGGCATGGCAAAGTAGATCCACTTGGAATTGTGCCTTGCCTTTTACTTAACAAGCTCATAATGCATCTAACTGTTGCAGAAGTGGTGCCAATTTAAAGTTTAAACTCATTACTTCTAATATTTAGTGATACTACTTAAATTCAGAAATACAGTGGAACCTCATACAACAATCGCTCCGTATAGCAACAAAATCGCATAACAATTAGTTTTTTTTGGGGGGATGGCGTCCCGCATAACAATTTTCCCTATGGAAAAACCGTACAATTTTTCAATGGGAAAAACTACTTAGCAAAAAAAAATTTGATGCATCCCATAGGGAAGATTGCTATATGATGCATGCATCGTAGAGCAATTGTTCCGTACAACAATGAGCCCCGTGGAACAGATTAAAATCGTTGTATGAGGTACCACTGTAATAGATTTGGAGTGGGCCCAACAATGGGTATTTATTACAGCAATTAACCCATCATCTAATAAGTGGACCAGAAGTAGGACCCACTTGTTCATCCTTCTGATATTCCAGGGTATCTGTAAAGCTCTCCTCCAGCACCATATTTCTAACAAATCAATTTTCTTCCTGTTATCTTTTTCCCCCGTCCAGTTTTGGTATCCATACATCTGGAATATAAGATGATACTGGTTTTGGTCTCCAGTAGCACATCTTTGCCACTTGATGATCTTTTCTAATTCCTTTTCGTTGCTGCCCTTCTGAGTCTCCGCCTTGTTCTGATTTCTTGGCTGCTGTCTCCATTTGGATTGATGATTGAACTAAAGCAGGGGTGGCCAACCCATGGCCCTTGAGCCGGCCCACGGCACCATTTCGTGTGGCCCACTGCCACCCTCACCGCTACTGAAAGTGGAAGTGGATGCATTTATGACAGCCATAAGAGACGCCCACGCATGCGTAAACACACTTGAACCTGCCATAAAAGCTGCCATAAGTGCACCCACGGCTGTCGAAAATGCATTTACAACAGCTACAGACACATTTTACAGCAACATTTATGGTGGGACGAACCACATGACCGGCCCGCTCAGCTGTACAGGAGCATGGTCCGGCCCACTGCATGAAAAGGTTGGGAGCCCCTGAACTAAAGTACAGTAAAGCCTTGCATAAAGAGCACCTCGCTTAAAGACTAACTTGCTTAAAGAGCAGAATTTTCTCTGAATGGTCGCCTCACTTAACTAAAACCAACCAAAACCACGCTTAACTAAATCAGGGTTCGCAATCACAATTGGTCACTTACAATGGTGTTTCGCTTAAAGAGTAAACTCACTTAAAGAGCAATCCTGTGGAACGCATTATGCTCTTTAAGCGAGGTACCACTGTATTTAATATCTTTAACAATTTCTTCACTGTTAACGTTAAAGAGCAGGTTACCTACCTGTAACTTTGGTTCTTCGAGGGAATGTCTGTGAATGCACACATATGGGTTATTGCGCTTGCACAAGACTCCATTCGGATTCCACCAAGCTTAAAAAGGAATTTTTGGAGGGAAAGCACGAAGTACTTGGCCCCGCCCCTTCCACTATCTATATATTCCTGGCTCTGGACCTCCCTCCTCAGTCCATACTAAAGCTAGAGCCAGGAACCTCTCCAAGCGGAGAGTGGGGAGGTGGGCGGGTATATGTGAATTCACAGACATTCCCTTGAAGAACCAAAGTTACAGGTAGGTAACCTGCTCTTCTTCTTCGAGGAGTCTGTGAATGCCCACATATGGGTGAGTAGCAAGCTGCTTACCGGATGGAGGGTCCACGTCAGGCATCCCATTGTCTGGAGTCATAGGGACAAAGACAGTACCGCTCTGCCAAACTCTGCGTCTCGTGCTGCTCTCGTGTCAAGTCTGTAGTGACGGACGAACGTGAGTGGCTGGGACCAGGTAGCAGACCTGCAAATCTCCTCGATGGGGACCCCACTGAGGAAGGCTGCGGATGTGGCAACAGCCCTCGTAGAGTGTGGTCGAGGCCATTCTGGCAGAGGAGCAGAAGACAGACGATAAGCAATGTCAATTGTCATGGCCAACTATTTGGAGGATATGGCTAAACCCTTCCGGTGACTGCCATAAGCTATGAAAAGTTTAGTAGAGGTGCGGAAGGGCTTAGTTCTATCCAAGTAGAACAGCAGCGCATGTCTGACATCCAGCATGTGGAAGGATCTCTCCACTGGAGTGGCTGGAGATGGGAAAAAGACCGGCAGGTGTACAGGTTGAGACACATGGAAGTCCAAGACTACCTTGGGAAGGAAGTCCATGTCCGGGTGTAAGGTGACTTTATCCCTGAAAAATTGGAGAAAAGGAGGATCGCAGCGCAGCGCAGCACTGCCAGTTCTGATGCGCGCTTGGCTGACATCACCGCCAGGAGGAAGACAGTCTTAAGAGTGACAAACTTGACATCTATGGATGCCATAGGTTCAAAGGAAGGATACCTAAGGTGTCTGAGAATGAGATGGAGTGACCACTGGGGTATCGGATACTTGGGGCGCACGTACTTGCTGTGCAGACCCTTCAAAAACCTGTCCTGTCCTGACCCCGAATGTGAATCGCCATCGGAAAGATCCGATGGGCGATGCACCAATTCCAGAGCTCGAGAGCCAGCCATAGTAGTCTTTGAGATCTAGTTCCCCCTTGCTTGTTTACATAGGCTGCCGCCGTGGTGTTGTCCGTTGTGACTTGCACCACATTGTTGTAAAGCAGAGGTGCAAAGGCTCGTAGGGACTTCCAGATGGCAAGAAGTTCGAGCACGTTGATGTGTAGACTTCTCTCTGCAGCGGATCATTGGTCATGAATGCGATGGTTCCCTCAGTGCGCACCCCAGCCCGCTGTGCTTGCATCTGAGATCACCTGCATTGTGGGGGCAGGTTGTTGGAGGGGGAGGCCCGCTGTAAGATGATGGGTGCGGGCCCACCAGAGTAGTTGTAGTTTTAGAGGACGAGTGACCCTCAGCCGCATCGACTGGCTGTGCCGATGACGTTTTAAAGTCCTGAGTAGCCAGTTCTGAAGAGGACGCATGCGAAGGTGAGCATACTTCACAGTGGCAATGGTGGACGCCATGTAGCCTAGTAAATTCTGAGCAATGAGGGCGGACACCATGGGACTTTGCTAGAACTTGTGCACCAGACCTTTTATTTTGGAGATGCACGCATCGGGCAGGTATGCTCTTGCAGTGCGAGAGTCCAGGGTAGCCCCTATGTAGGAAATCACCTGAGTAGGGGTGAGGGTGGATTTCTTATAATTGATGTTGAGGCCTAACCTACACGTTAGGTCCACGGTCCGGCGAACGGACGCTGTAGCTTGTTTGCGCATTGGGGCAACCAGTAGCCAGTCGTCTATGTATGGGAAAATGACGATTCCTTCGGAACAGAGGAAGGCAGCAACCGGAGCAAGGCATTTTGTGAACATGCGCGGGGCCATGGAGAGGCCGAAGGGTAGTGCCCGGAACTGAAAGACGTGAGAGCCCAAGGTGAACCGTAGAAAACGGTGGTGGGTGGGGTGGATGGAAATGTGGAAGTATGCATCACGCAGGTCTATAACTGCGGACCAGGTGTCCTGGTCGATGAGGGGCAAGATGCCCTGAAGAGTTACCATCCAGAATCTCTTTCTGGCAATGAATTTGTTCAGTCTTCTGAGGTCGAGAATAGGGCGCAGTCCGCTGTCCCTCTTTTCCACTGTCAAGTTATGGGAGAAGAAGCCTGCTGACTGGGAAGTGGTGACGAGTTCGATTGCATTCTTTTCCAACAGGGTTTGAACTTCGTCCTCCAGGATTGGCGTGTACGCGGTCTTCCGTACGGCACCAATTGGAGGGGCACGAAAGAACTCTATGAGGTAGCCTGATCAGATGATGGCAAGGACCCACTTGTCCGTTGTGATGGATTCCCATGCAGGTAGGTGCGGTTGAAGAGTGGGAAGGCTTGACTGCGCTGAACAGGGAAGGGGTGCAGGTGGGGAGGATAGGTCAATTTTGAAGTTTTTGTTTTCTATCCCAGCCCTTTGAGCCCTGCTGCTGGAGAAAAGGAATACTTGTTTGGCTGACAGCGTGGCTGAAAAGCCTGTCTGGGCCTCTGGGCTGGAGTGGAGAAGTGAGACTGAGAAACCTGCGGTTGGTAAGGCTGAAAGGGACGAGGTTGATATCCCTGTTGCCTTGACTGAAAGGTTTGGTTGAGGCCAAGCCGTTTCGCAGTGTTCTTTTTCTTCTGTAAATTCTCCATAATATCGTCAGTCCCAGAGTTGAAGAGGCCTTCCCCGTCAAAGGGGAGGTCTTCAATGCGGCGTCTGGCATCATCAGTGAGGCCAGCAGAGCGAAGCCAGGAGTATCTGCGGAGGACAACCGCTGTTGCTGAGCCCCTGGAGTTCATATCCATAGCATGGCTAGAAGACCTGATTTGTTGGGAAGAGAGGAGTGATCCTTCCTCCACAAGAGTCTTCATCTGTGATCTAGAATCATCCGAGAGGAATTCCATGAAAGGTTCCATCTTGTCCCATAAGTGCGCTTGATAGGCCCCCATCATAGCCTGGTAATTGGCAATGCATGCGGCCAGCGAGGTGGAAGAAAACCAACGGCGCCCTAAGTGGTCAAGTTTCTTCCCCTCCTTAGATGCTGGTGAGGCCATTTCCTTAGACCCGGACTTACCCTGGGCCGTCTCCACAACAATAGAGTTGGAAATAGGGTTTTTCAGGAGGAAACTCGATTCCTGATCAATAACCTTGTAAAACCCTTCTAAGCGCTTGAAGATATTCTGCGAGGTGGAAGGCTTGGCCCATATGTCCTTCCCCAGATCAATGAGGGAGGGGAGCATTCCCACTGATGTGGGGCGGACCTCATCCTTATGTAGTCATTGGAAAACCTTATCGGAACTGGAGGCTGTAAAAACTCCAGATCCAGCACCTGTGCCATACGAGAGACCAGACCAGAATAAGCCCTTGAGTCCACAAATGGTTGTGCAGCAGGAGTGGCTGAAGAGCCAGACCCCGGAGCCGTGGTGGTGGAGGATTCTGCATCACTGTCAGGATCCAAGGTTGGGATCTCTGGGAGCGCGTTGGTGACAGCTTGTGCTCTGCAGCCCCGGGAGCGCTGTGGGCTCCAGCACTGCCTTCCGAAGGGGACGGAGAGGCAGCGCAGCTTGACTGTGATGCGGCGTTGGATCCGTTGGCCCTTTGCACAGTAGATATGAGAACCGCCTCACGTAGACTCGAGTGATCCCTCGGCGCTCAGTGCCGAGGATTCCCAGGAGCACCCTCATGGGGTTTTGCCCTATCATGCTGGTCTCCGTAAGCCTCCGGGCCACAACGCAAAAGGTGGTGTGGATCGGAGGAGGAATAGCCCATCGGTCTGGGGGAGAACCAAGGCCTCATGGTAGTGACCGTGGCATCCTGTGCAAGCTCCATAGCAGGCCCATTCACTTGGACGAGATGGGTGGTCGAGGTAGCGTGGCTGCCGAGAGCCCCCTGAGTGGTAGTCCGAGAATTCAGACCTCGGGGACATAAAGCGGTGGCTGGAAGCTTGTGTCAGGCTAGGGTGGTCAGAGGCAGCGGGGCCCTCTACTTCCTGAAGCGGTGGAGGCTCCCTCTCCATGTGCTCTACTTGGCGTTGCTGTCACTTGCCGAAATAACGGATGGCAGTTTAGCCGACTCCTGGCGTTTCGGAGCTTTTCTGGAGGCTACGGACGCCGTCTTTTGGGGCTTTTTTGAACTAGTTCCAGAGCCCTCCTTATGCTTTCTCTTTCTATCTTTTTTGGTAGGTGGTGGAGCCGGTTGAGGGCACGGTGGCTCGAGGATCTCCTCAGGGGGAGTTTCAGACAAAGTATCCATGACTGAGAGGGACTTCTCCCAGAGGTAGGAACAGAGTCGAGATTTTCTATTTTTTAGGGCCGACTTGGAGAACCTTCGGCAGTGAGAGCAGGAGGCGGGAAGGTGAGTTTCTCCGAGGCAACGGAGACACTCTAAGTGCCGATCTAAGACAGGGATCTTGGCTGAACAAGAAGAACAGGTTTTGAAAGGGCCTGAAGTGGCCATAAAATAAAATGTGTTTAGGCGGGAAAGAACAATCAGGAGCTGGTAGTCGAACAGAGCTACAATCGCAGCGGAGAAAAAAAGACTGAGGAGGGAGGTCCAGAGCCAGGAATATATAGATAGTGGAGGGGGCGGGGCCAAGTACTTTGTACTTTCCCTCCAAAAATTCCTTTTTAAGCTTGGTGGAATCCGAATGGAGTCTGGCGCAAGCGCAATAACCCATATGTGGGCATTCACAGACTCCTCAAAGAAGAAGTTGTGTATTCTTTTATAGGCATAAGCTTTGTTTTCTTAATGTTCAACTGCACTCTTGCTATGACACTTTTTTCTATCACTTTCATTAAAAATAATTTGAAGTCATTGCTGCTTTCTGCTAGTAAGATGGTGTCGTCTGCAATATCTTAAATAACTGACATTTCTGCCACAATTTCCCTCCTCCCTTTGAATCTCATCCACCTTACCTTATATGTCCAGTGTACAGACTGAATAAATAAGAGGATAAAATGCACCCTTTTCTGACATTTTTACTTATAGGAAACCATTCTGTTTCTCAATATTCTGTCCTAATGGTGGCTTCTTGCTCACAATATAGGTTACACATCTGGACAATCAAGTGCAGAACCCATAGTGTATCATGATTCACACAGTCAAAGGCTTTACTATAGTCTATAAAACATAGACTGATCTTCAGAAAACCTTTGGTACACTCCAGTAGTCAACATATATCTGCAATATGATCTCAAGTGCCTCTTGCTTTTCAGAATCCAGCTTGAGCATCAGGCATTTCTCAGTTCATATCAAATAAAAACTATTGCTGTAACCTCTGAACATCTCTTTGCTTGCATGGAAAATTAGAGGGCCCTACATTTACTGCACTCATTGGCATCTCCTTTCTTGAAAATTGAACTATATATTGAGCAATACCAGTATATAGGTCTTTGTTCTATTTTCCATATTTGCATATTCTTGTTAGGATTTTGACAGATTTGGTCTCTGTTCTATTGGTCTACCATCTACTCCAGTGACGTATGTATTCTGACTGCTTTCAGAACAGTTTTTACTTCACTTTCTAGAGTTGCTTATTCTTCTTCATACGTCTTTTTTCCAAAAACATGTTATCCTTTTATCTCTTTTAAATAGGTTTTCAGTATACTGTTTCCACCATCTCTTTATCTTCTCCTAGTAAGAGTGTGTGCTTCCCTGTTGGGCTTTCATCATTCCTAATTTTGGGGGGTGGGGGTTCCAAATGATCTTTTTTCAATCTTCTGAAAGAGAATTCTTATTTACATACTTCAAAACTATCAAAATATTACTTTACTATAAATTACAGTAAAACCCCGACTTACATATGCCTTGAGTTTGCTTCGAGTTACATAAAAAAATGATTTAAGCAAAAGCCTACGGAACAGACTTTTTCGTAAGTAGGGGTTTTACTGTACTCTCTAGCACACACAATATTAAAAAACACAACCTCACAAATGGGATTTACTGAGCAAATATCTCTTCAATGTCCCAAATTCTCTTAAAATATCAGTTTAATCAGTTACTCATTTTTTTTCTTGATTCCCATTTATTTTACTCCCTTCACATGCTACAGGAAGGATACTGAAGATGAGGGTGATGAAAGCCAGTGCTGCAAGGATGCTGCGCAGATGGCCAGTCCAGTAATGACTTCTCAATTTTGCCATGCGGTAAGTCAGAATTGACTGAAGGGATAAGAAAAGCATGCTGGTTGAGAACGCCACCCCAGCTCCAATGTAATGCAGCACCTTTGCATGGTCTACCTGAGGGAGAGAGAGAGAGAAGCAGCATTTGTTTTTGAGACCAAAACAACCAGAACAACTTTGCTCAAGCTTGGAATACATGAACAAGCAAAGCAGCAGAATAAGATGGCAGAACCCTGGGGCAGCTGTCCTTCCGAGGCCATTTTTAATTTAAGTGAGTCAGCAGAACACCATTAGTCCTGTGTCAGCCCTTTAGAAGACTGCAATATTGCATATGTTTATATATTCAATATGAACATCTCAGCATGACATAGAAGGAGGAGGCAAATCTTTGAAAGGCAGTCTCTTAAAGGGGCTATACAGCTCTAAAGGCATATATACTATGTGCGTATATACAAATGTACAATATACACCTGTGGCTATTCAGATACATGCTACCTAAAGACACTTACGCTAACACTGAAAATAAAAATATGAACTTGCTCAATATTAACTACTAATAATGGGATACTGTTGTGTTTTCCACTGTAGAAGTAGTAACTGGGGCTTGAAAAGTGGAGTTATTTTACAGTGCGTCCTGAGTGTCTGAGAATCTAACTAAATGAAGTTGGGGTGATTTGTTGGCTTGCAAAAGTGGTCTCTCAAGTAGTGAAAGATATGTATGTGGGCAGTGGTAGGCTTCATTTTTTTTTACTACCACTCTGTGGGTGTGACCAACTCTGTGGGCATGGCCAATTCTGTGGGCGTGGCCAGGTGACTGGGTGGCATACCTGTCAACCGCGGCTCCGGACAATCCGGGACCTGCGCAGAACGGTTCTGCACAGGTTGCTTTTTACGCATGCGTAAAAGCCTTCTACGCATGCGTAGAAGCGAGCTGCGCAGAAGGGATGCGCAGTAACGCCTTTCCCCCCGCTGCCAAATTCCGGGGTTTCGGCAGCTCCGGGCAGGAAATGGTGAAAATCGGCGCCGAAAAACGGGAAATCCTGGCCAATCCAGGAAGGTTGACAGGTATGCTGGGTGGGCATGATTAAACTGCTGTATTTTAATGTGAGCTTTTGTGGATCGAGTCCACTTCGTCAGACCATTAGTTAGCAATTATACTTCAATGCTCTAATTTTCCTTTAAAGAATAACTGTAGCAGAGTAACTGCTGATCAGTGTCACCCCACTCCGGGCGCCCGGACCCAGCAGCAAGGATGTCGGAGTTGCGTCCAGAGTGGGGTGAGAGGAGGAGGTGGGCGGGGCATGGTGGGGCAGTGGGCGGGGCCATCCAGTTTTACTACTGGTTCTCCCAAACCTGCTGGAGCCCACCACTGTATGTGGGTCATTATATCTGATTTTCTTCAGCTAAGCATCTTGCCTCTCTAGGATGCTATGTTTTGTAGCTGGTGACTTGGAGAAAACCAAGGTCTTCCTATTTCATAAGTCTTACTGCCAAGGTAGGCATCTCTATGGAAGTCCTGCTGGGGAAGGAAGATGGTTAATCATGGAAAATAGACATTTCCCTTAACATTATCCCAGTCCCTTTAGAGGCTGTAAAGGTAAAGGTTTCCCTTGCTCGAAAGCCAGTCGTATCCGACTCTAGGGTGCAGTGCTCATCTGTTTCAAAGCCAAAGAGTCAGCGCTGTCTGCTGTTGCAGATGTTTCCGTGGTCATGTGGCAGGCATGACTAGACACCAAAGCGCACGGAATGCTGTTTACCTTCCCACCGAAGTGGTCCCTATTGATCTACTTGCAATTTCTTGCTTTCGAACTGCTAGGTTGGCAGGAGCTTGGACGAAGACGGGAGCTCGTTCCGTCCTGCAGTAATCGGGAATCGAACCGCTGACCATCCGCCTCCCAGTCAGCATCTTAGGCACTTAAATCTTTCTCTCCCTACAGCAGGCAGAAGCCTCTCTTGAACTGCCAAGGAGTGGGATGACTGCAGTGGCTGCCTGCTTGCTTCTGACAAGGGCCTGGTGATTAGCAGCCAAGGTCTGGCATACCTCACAGCTGGTCACAAGCCTAAGGACAGCTTGTTGCTAAGCGGAGTTTATAGAAGTTGAGCCAATTCTTCAATTAAACAAACATCTCTCCATCTCCATTAAGAATAGCCAGAAGCAGAAAGAGAAAACCAGACGCGATGAGAAACCAGCAGCTGCCCAAAAAGGTTTTTTTTTTTTTTTACAAAGCATTTCTCCTCTGGCATCTCTTGCTTCAGACGCAGCAAATATCCAAAGCATGGCTGCCAATAAACGGAAAGCAAACATGGCCATCATTCACTGGCATGGCCCCCTTAGGGGGCCGCAGTTTTCTAGTCGACTTGCCCAGCAGCTTTCAGCTCTGGAGAAGAAACCTTTGGCACCCCTCATGCTCCAGGGTCAGCATCTATGCTCTTAGCAACTGCCTCAGGGAAGCGCCTGGCCCAGCTATAGAAGGAAGGGAGCCAAATCACAGGCAGGGATGAGTACAATTCCAGGAACAAGCATACACATACAAAACCATTTTTCCCACCCACACACAAATAGAGAAGTCTTTTTTCTAACTATTATAGGGTTATCAGAAGTGTGGGAAGAATGCAGGAAGATTTTCTTTGAGGAAGCACCAAAAGTAAGCACTCTACGGACGCACATACTGATCTTGTCAGCAGATTTCGAAGAACACACAATGGCTTGGGATGAACCTGATATAGTCTCTCTGGTGACCTCACTTTCATGAAGGCACATTCATGCATGATGGTAGCACATTCTGCTTCTTCTCTCCTAGAGTTGCCAATTTTATCCCATTTTCTTTGTTCTCAACAAAACCTAACCACCTGCCAACAGATGCACAGACTACCATACTTTCGGCGTATAAGATGACTTTTTAACCCCAAAAAATCAGTGCCAAAGTCGGGGGTCGTCTTATACGCTGGGTACTCCGGAGCCAGGGGCCGCCCAGAGACCACCACCCCCAGCCGGGGGTGAGGAGGAGGAGGACCAGCTGAGCGGCGGGGAAAGCCATCCACCGCCACAAGGCTTCCGGAGCCAGGGGCTGCCCAGAGACCACCACTCCCAGCCTCGCGGCGACGGATGGCTTTCCCCGCCGCTCAGCTGGTCCTCCTCCTCCTCACCCCCCCCCAGCTGGGGGTGGTGGTGAGGAAGAGGAGGAGGACCAGCTGAGCGGCGGGGAAAACCATCCACCACAACTGCGCTCTCCCTGCCCCCTCCATTGGCGGGGAGATAAAGAGAGCCGTCCCCAGCTCGGGAGGCTCCAAAGACGCCGCTGTTGGAAGAGGGGTAGTCTTATACGGCGAGTATATTGCAAACTCTACATTTTAACTAGAAAAGTTGGGGGTCACCTTATACGCCCAGTCGCCTTATACACCGGAAAATACAGTATATATCTATTTCTTGGCAAAGCTAAGCAGTGGCGAAAATTGAATTATCAAAGCTTTCTCAGTTTCTCTGGAAACTATACGTGTATGAACTGAGGTTTCCCAAACTAAATTTGAAGTGTACACTTCTAGCTCTTTTTATTATTTTATAAACAAAGTAAATATAATTGTCCTGGCAGGAGATCAATGTACACTCTGGTTTCCTGTGCAGAAGTTGAAAATTTTACTTTTGGACTACAGCCTTCAGATCCTCTCAACAGCGTGGCTGCTGGTCTTGTGTCAGAATTACATTTGGGGACAGAGTGGGTTACTATTTTCACAGAGTTGTGGTTTTCAACCTTTGGTGGTTTAACTGCCATTAACTACTCTGTTGAAGAAGCTGAGACCACCATGATAGGGATAAAAAACCCACACTTCCTGAAAAGAGATGTATAGGTTTACAGCAGTTCTGTTATTCTATTTCTTACAGATGGTATATAAACAGTTACGAGAGACCTTGGCTTGTCTACATGCCCATTTTGGAATGGGCTGCCTCCAACAGGCACGCATGCGCAGTAACCCCTGCACGCATGCGTAGTAACCCCTTCGGCCAGGAAAGGGGTTACTGCGCATGCGTGCCCGTCAGAGGCAGCAGCGCGCATGCATAGTAACCCCTTCCCTGGCCATTCAAAAACAGGATGACAGCAGGAAGGAGCGGGTCAGAGCGGTAAATTACGGGAAATCCTGACCAAAATGGGATACTTGACAGGTATGGGCTGGACAGGCTAAACAGTAGGATCCAGTATGTCATTCGGTGCATTCTTCACATCCAAATGGCATATGGATCTCAAACAACCCTATTTAGTCTGCTCTCAATTTGCCAATATCATGAAGTGGTTTAATACAGCCACTTCTGGATACTGGCAAATTAAACAATTTGTCTGTTCTGTGGAGAAGTCGAGGAAGTAATTTTTTTTAGAGCCTATTAGGGCAGCACATATGCACTGCATCACTTAAAAATAGAAGCTGAATGGGAAGCATCATTCCAGAAGTGGGAGGAGGCAGGAAGGGGTAAAGAGAAGGGTTTTTGTTTGCTTTTCTCTTAAAGATCTAGTAGAGCTAGAGCACAAAAGCAAAACAAACAAACAAACACCCTTTATTGATATTAGCAATTGACAGGAAAGCTCACTTTCAGTTAGTTTCCAGGGAAGTGATCCCGCCTGCAACCAAACAAAGGAGAATTCCCTGAGAGGGACCCGAAAAGGGCAGGTAGGACTGCTCAGGGGGCAGGCTCGTTCACTCCAGCAAAGACTTTGTCCTACTGCTATCTTTAGAAGCAAACTAAGCCACTATGTTGTCAACTTTTGTGTGTCAAAAAATATTGCTAATATGTTAGGTCAGGGATTCTCAACCTACGTCCCGTTGGCCGGATGCGGCCCCCACTGCCTCCAAATTTAAAAATGTTAATACCATCTCTGACTGACAAAGAATTCTACAGAATTCAAAAGCTTGTTTTATTTGTAACTTTTTAACGATGTACAATAGGTACTGCTTAACCCAGAATTTTCTTTCTTTTGTCAGTATACAAACTGCAACATCACAAAACTCAAGTTTCAGGTATCATGTTCCAGGTTCTTACAGGGGTTCTCTATTATACTGGCTTTTGACAATGTTGAGCTTCTACTCTAGCTGCTCAGTTTTATATTCCTGAGACAGTTTATTTCTATTATTATAATTGAATGATGTTTTATGGTGTGTAGTTTGTTTTTTGTTTGTTTTTTATTTATATTTGAAGTCTCTTTAGAGAACTTGATATATGAAAGGTACGACTTAACATCACAATCCATTCAACAAATGAGCTAGAAAGGAGCCTGATGTAAGTAACTTTTGAATTAGTTTCCCAATGAGTTTCCAAACACAGTGGAGGCAACATCAACCACATGCATGTGCTTTGACCAGCAAAGCAATCACCAGCATTCTTGTTCTGAAGAAAATCTTTCCAGGTGAGAATATCTACTTACAAGTCGAATAATTGAATTGAATTGAAGAATTGAATTGAATTGAATCTACTTCAAGTTCCCACCCTACCGATTTACAAGCCACCAGCAGTCGTAACAATAAAATTAAGAGATGAAGCATTTAAAAGGCCTAGGCAGAGAAAGAACTTCAGTGGTATTAGTCACAAGACTAAAAAACCTCAGTAGTATTAGCCACAAGATCATACTTGATACTAAGTGGGAGCTTGTAGATCTCAGCAGCTTTTTCTCCCTAAAAGATCTGAACCCAACTCTAAATCTGCCCTTAGTTATAAAACAGGAAATGTACAGGCATATATTCTGAAAGATTAAACATTCTTCTCCCCATGTCTTAAAGCAGCTTGGAAAAGGCCACACAGCACAGGTCCAAGGGGGTTATGTCTGTTGTTGTTTTTAAGTAGTTATTTTTACACTACGGTTCCCAGAATCACCCAAACAACACAGCCATGGTGATCGGGGGAGCAGGAGTAGCTTTTTCAGAAAGAAAGAAAATGTTGGGAAATCCAAACATGAAGCTCCTTCTTCCTGTTTGTTTTAACTCACAATAGTTTCATTCAGACTGATGGGCTGGGATTTGGCTGTGGCCACCTATGAAAGAGAGTTTTAGCAGGAAAAGCTCACTGAAGGACAGAGAGCAGTGTTAGGAATTATTAGAAAAGGAGCTTAAAATATAGTAACAAATACGCCCTTGCCACTAAGTAAATTTATACAAAGTCTGAAGTCTGGGTTAATTCAAATGAAGATGAAGCTCAGCTTTCCTCATGCTCCGTGACTTCTGTTCTCCTCTTAGGACTGGCAGGTCACAATGCTGCTGTGAGGAAACTCCTTTTCTGCACAATAGTTCTGCAACCTGCAACCCTGCCTGCCTCTGAACCGTAGACTCCGCATTGTCTTACCTTCCTACTCCTCAGTCCCTAGCCCTCCAAACTTTCAATTCCAGCCCACATTCTGTCAATGATGCACAGTGCCTCCTGTCCCTTGGCTCTTTTCCACACCATTTATCACTTCCAACTAATTGAGGCCCTAACAGGATTGAAGAGTTTACCATGGCAATCTCCCCATGAGTTTCCATGGCCAAGTAGGGATTTGAACCTGTATCTCAAGTCATAATCTAACACTCTACCCACTGTGCCACATTAGCTCTCTCATAACATGTACTAGTGTCACGTACTATGTCAGGGGTTCCCAACAATTTCCTGCCAGGGGACAGTTCCCACCACCGTGCTCAGCTGTGCGGGCTGGAGGCGTGGCTGCGCCCACTACTTACATTTGGGTTGTCATCTGCGTCGGGAATCGCACAGTTATTACAGGATTTGGCACAGCCTCCACCACTTCCCAGGGCAGCGGAAGGCTTTTTGGAGCATGTTTGCTCTGGTTTGGGAATTTTCCGAGCCTTCTCCGCTGTGCTTTGGCAGCTGGAGAGCAGTGGTGGACGACTTCCTGGTTCCGCGCTGGAATCCCAGATGCTGACATAAGCACCGCCCTACACCAGAAGTCACCCACCACCGCTCTCCAGCTGCCGAAGCGCAGCGGAGAAGTCTCAGAAAATTCCAAAACCAGAGCAATCATGCTCCAAAAAGCCTCCTGCCACCCTGGGAAGCGGCGGAGGCTGTGCAAACCCCCAGAAAAAATGTGCAATTCCCACCGTCACCACAGTAAGTGATGCATCACAACTTCTGGTGGTGAGGATGAGTCTAAAGGTCCCCAGGTGGCTACCGTGGGCCAGATTAATGCTATGCACAGGTCGTATTTGGCCCACAGGTCGGGTGTTGGGAACTCCTGTACTATGCAGTTGGAATATTAGACTGGGTCTGAAGGATTCAAAAGTGTAGTACTCACTGGCCAGTTCTTTCAGTGAGCTTGGGCCAATCATCCTCTCTTAGCCTTTACAGGACTGTTGAAGGATAATGTGGAGAAGAAAGTCCTGAGTGAATTGGGAGTTGTGTATTTAAGGAAACGTGTTTACCATTTAGTCTTTGTTGTGATAGAGTTTAATATGTATTTGCTTTACTATGGTCCGAAGTCTTGCGAGACTTCAGGAAGGTTCTGAACGAGAAGTGCACGAGACAGAGCTGTCAACGGTCCCAACGGTTTTTTCCAACTGTCAGTTCTGATCGGAGATAACTAACAAATGTGAGGGTGTGTTGTTAGCTCTGGTCACCTATTCTTATTCCAAATAAAGTTGTGTGTTTGGCCCGTATTGCTGGCTGCTGCCTATTATTTCCAGAACACTAAAGGAGTAAAGTGAGCATATAAGCATAACTAATAAAATAAACAAATAGCATGTTGCCCATATAAATATCACAGCCAGTATGGTAGGGATAGAGGATCAGACTACGACTTAAGAAATCCCTCTTCGGTTGTGGAAGCTCAATTGGTTTGGGCAACAGCAAACTACTTCATGAACATCCCTCATACCTCAAAAAGTACTGGGCTGCCAGAAGCAAGTTGGAGGGCTGTAACAATCAAAGCAATACGTAAGTGTATACTACCTGAATAGGCCTGTTGTGACATGGGACCAAAAAGCAGGGACTGCTAGGGAACTTTTCTTCCAGGGTAAACTTAACCCAGTTTTTGAGATACGTGAAAACTCTAGGGAAACAAGATGCCCTCTCACTTCCAAACTGAACTGAATTGCCTCAAGGTTTTACATGCACGGAAGAAATTTTACCTGGAAGTTCCCAACCATAATGAGGCCAGCTGCACAGATCCAGCCTGCAGCCAGCGCCAAAGTGTTGAGAAGGGAAGAGCCATAGTGTTCGATGACATGGGCGTATCTCAGTAGGCCAACCAGCATCACTAGGAAGAAGAAACAGGAGTGAGACTCAGACACTGGCCAGCTATCATCCACCCTCTGGTCAATATGAACATTTCAAATCCCCAGAAACGAAGAAAGATCCCTGCACTTGCTATCATGCTAGACTAGGGGTGCCCAAACATTTCGGGCCACAGGCCATTCACCTGGCTCAGGGGTACCCAAACTACGGCTCAGGGGCCAGATCCGACCCCGATGCCAATTCATCCAGCCCACGCCACCCTCGTCGCTCCCAGAAGCGGAAGTAAAACACATCCGAATGGACGCATTTTACTTCCACTTCTGGGAGCAACAAGGGTGGCACGGAACGGATGAATTGGCGTTTGGGGCTGGATCCGGCCCCTGGGGGGGAGTTTGGGCACCCCTGTGCCAGACAAATGAGAAATCACTAATTGCCTTGGAGGAGATAACCTCCAAGACTGTGGTTGATACAACTGCAACAGCAGCCATTTCCACACTTCCAGCTTCCTGTTTCACACCTTGAAACAAACAGCCCTTCAAGATAAAATCTTAAAATAGGCAAGCAGCAGCCACCAAGAGCTCCACCCTTCAAGGAACAGAACTGTATCATTTGTCCCTCCACCAAAACCTTCTGCCACAGTTCTCTGCATACCTGTCAAGTATCCGGATTGGCCGGGATTTCCTGTATTTCCGCACCGATTTTCTCCATTTCCCGCCTGGAGCTGCCGCTACCCCGTAATTTGGCAGCGGGGGGAAAGGAGTTACTGTGCATCCCTTCTGCGCAGGTCCTTTCTATGCATGCGTAGAACCCTTCTACGCATGCGTAGAAGGCTTCTGTGCAGAAGGGGATGCGTAGAAGCCTCCTATGCATGCGTAGATGTGACCTGCACAGAACATTTCTGCGCAGATCCATTCTATGCATGCGTAAAAGCTTTCTATGCATGCGTAGAAGCGACCTGCATAGAACGTTTCTTCACAGGTTGCTTCTACGCATGCGTAGAAGGCCTTTACACATGCGTAGAACGGACCTGCGCAGAAACATTCTGCGTAGGTCCAGTAATCTCCGGAGCTGCGCTTGACAGGTATGGTTCTCTGTTCAGACATACTAACTGTCTCCCTGCAGTATTTGCCTTCAAACACTTTTTTTAATGAGTAAAACAAAGGTAAAAGTCTCCCTTGCTCGAAAGCCAGTCATGTCCGACTAGAGGGGGCAGTGTTCTTCTGTTTACAACCAAAGAACCAGTGTTGTCTGTGTCACATGGCAGGTATGACTAGACACAGAAGTGCATGGAACACTGTTACCTTTCCTGCCAAAAGCAGCACCTATTTATCTACTTGCAATTTCTTGCTTTTGAACTGCAAAGTAAGCAGGAGCTGGGACAGACGAGAGTTCGCTCCTTTGCGCAGCACCTGGTTCTCAAAATGTTAATCTGGCGACCTTTGAGTAATCAAACTCAGCATCTTAACCACTATGCCTCTGTGGCCCCTTGAGTAAAACAAAGGTGTGGACAAAGTAGATAAGGAAAAACTGTTTTCCCTATCGCACAACACTAGAACTAGGGGGCACTCCATGAAACCTTTGGGTACTAGTTCTCAAACAAATAAGAGAAAGTACTTTTTCACCCAGAGGATCACTGATCTATGGAACTCCCTGCCAGAAGAAGTGGTGACAGCTGTCAGTCTTGACAGCTTTAAGAAAGGATTAGACAAGTTCATGGAGGACAAGGGTATCAATGGCTATAATTATGGATACCTAAGACCAACCTCCGGGTTGGAGAGATAGGCAGGATATCTCTCAATGCCATTTCCAAGAAATCCTAAGCAGGTGAAGGCATCTCCTTGGGAATACCCTGAAGGAAATGGTGAGCCACTGTGTGAGACAGAATGCTGGACTGGATGGGCTGTGGCCTGTTCCAGCAAGGCTGTTCTTATGTTCTTATAATACCCAAACTTACTCTGAGAAGCAAAGACTCACCCATGAATGAGCCCAGGCTGCAAATCAGGCTGAAGAAACAGCTCTCCGGTGGTAAAGTACCGCACTTGCTGATGAGAAGAAGAAGACAACTGATGAAATGTCAGAACACTGATCATTTGAGAATATTTCTTCACAAAAATTTGTTCCATAGCATTTTGTAGTCTCCTACAATGAACGGTTTCCACAGATGAGCGGTGGAAGGCATTCAAGTATACTATGATAGGATACAACTCTAATATAATGCACTACTGGAGCAAGCTATATAGAAATCCTTATAAGCAATACAGTTACTTCACGTTTATCCAAGGGTTACCTATCTGCAGTGCAGAAATAACAACCAGCAATCAAGTGTCCCTGCTTAATCAGCCTGTGTGAGGTCAGAAAAACTCCAGGAGGCCTGTAATCTTCCACCACAAGCCAGAGCTGTAGATTCTACTAGCCCTTTTCCATTGCTATTCCTCCAACTATACATGTAATCACAAATCAATCAATCAATGAAGCTATTAAGATGTTTAGAGTAATTGACTTTATACCACATGGATATATAACCTGACAAACCTGAGGACTCATGCCCTTGGGTGCTGAAGTCCACAGGAGAGAGTGATGGTCTCCAAGTGGATTAAACCCCACTTGAATCCATCTTCATCAGTACTGGCCTGGGGCTGATGAGGACTTTGTATGCCCAAAGGGCTCATGGCCAGAAAGTGACTTGCAGAGCTGGATCAGTGGTATGGGTGTCATGCTGTGATGCGGAAGGCAAATGGAAGGCTACTGCATTATGTTATCCCCAAGACAATCCCCATGGCTGACTGCCATGAGGATTTCCAATATTCGGAATCAGATACAGCAGGAGAAAAAGGATATGTATGGATTTTAAAAGTACTGTACAAAAAGATAGCATTGTATTCTGAGCTCAGATTTTACCCAGGGTTACATAACTAAATCAAGTTCTAGGCCCTCCACTGAAAATGTCCCCCAGGAAATACTGAAGAAACCTTGTTTTATCTACAATGAGATGTTTATGACAGAGATAATGCAGAGAAATTAAAAATGTAAAGTTGTGGCTAAATCCAGTTGTTAGTCCCAGCTAGAGAAGTCCTACCGAATCAACATGATTTATAGATGTGTTCATTTAACAAAGTACCAGACACTCAATGGATCTAAAGCTGAGATAAACAGATGGATTTAGATCTCAGCAAAATGGCTGTACAGGACTTGAGTTGTGTATATAAAATTATTAGATGAAATCCTATGAAAAGAATGGAACTAAAATTAATAAGCCCCACTGATTTCAATGAATCTACTCGAGGTAGGACTGGTGTTAGATTTATCCACTGTATTAATATCATTTGCAGCAGTGTAGTGATTAATCTGGAAGTGCATAGTCACTGTCTACATAAGTGGTTCCCAACGTGGGGCACACGCCCCATAGTGAGACAATTTGATTTTTAAGGGGGGCAATTCGAGAATAAGTTAGACCAAGTTAATGGCCTTTTAGGCTTCCTCCACATGAATAGGAGTTTGCTTTTTGAATAATGAGAATTATACTGTATGTCACAGGGGGAATATCAGAAATTTAGAGATGCTTAGGTGGGGCATGGCCAAAAAAGGTTGGGAACCAATGGTATACATAAACTTTAGCCTTATAAGGAGAGTCCAAACATACAGACAATTGGATTGGGAATTTGAACAAATGAGGAGTGGGTTGTTTGTAACAGTAACAACTCTAAATTGCTTATTTAAGGCCAAACCAATTTTCAGTGCCCTGCCACTCAGAAAATCTTAGGTCTTAAATCCTGCAAGGTTTCCATTTACTGCAACTATTGATCATTTGAGACAGGAAATTTTGTTGGGAAATTTAACAAACTCTCACACTTTCAAAGGATGGATATGAGTGAGGGCAGGGCTTTCACAAATTAAACTGTCTGTCTCCTGTCACTAACTAATTAACAGTTCTTTTTCTCAACATTGGCATTCAAGACAAGCCCCATGTTTCTACCCCTCCTCTTCCTGTCCATTTTTGCTTCTATAGCGCTTTGATAGTTGCCAATAATGTCCTGAACATGATGCACATGGCCAGACTGGAGCTCCACCAGCCATGTGGCTAAAGGATAATTTCTTTTCTTTTACTTTTATTCCTACTAGCATTTTTGCCCAGGCTTCACCCAAGGGGGGGGGAGGCTTGGCGGAGGTTGACGGTACCTGGCCTGGAGGTCGACGGTACCTGGCCTGTGTGGGTGGGCCGCCGGGGAGTCTCACCGGGCACAGGAGCATCAGAGTTTTGTCCGGGCCACGAGTCGTGTGTAGTGTTGGGCAGGTGGCCACCTCTGGCGGCCTTGCCTCCACAGCCAGTTGCTGTGGAGCGCTCCCACCGGCGGCGGTCCTCTGGGCAGTCCTGGCGTCCCGGGGCACGTCGAGCATGCAGCCTTGCGCGCCAGGGCACAGCAGCCACCTCTGGCGGCCTTGCCTCTCCGGCCAGGTCTTCCAGACGAGCGGTGGCCATTCCTGTGCCGGGCGCTCGCCGTTTGCCCCGCCTCTCCCTCTCTTGGCCTGGCCTCCATGATTGGCTGCTCTGGCCCACAGTGGCTGCTGGGAGTTGCAGTGGCCACTGGGGGTGGTAGTTGTGTGGCATTTTGCTTGTCTGTGGGGCTGGCACCCCACCCGTGGCCTCCAGACCTCCGTCTTTGACCTCCTCCACCTGGAAGGTAGGTCTGGGCAAATTTTCAGGGGGTAGGTTGACGACTATCAAACGTACTTTTTTGCTTTATTTCTATAGATTTTTGTAACTATTTATCTTAAATGGAAGTAAAATGCATGTTACCTGATTTCTAGATAATAAGTTCTAGTTAATAAAGTTAATGGTTTAAAGGCAACTTTTACTAATGCTCTCTAATGCTCTCTCCCCTGCGGTTGTTTTTTCCTCTCTCTTCCTTTATTCTTTTGTGTCCAGATCAAACTTTAAACTGTCAAAATGAAATCACCTTCTTGGCTGTCACTGGCCAAAATTAAATCCTCATCAGTACACATTTTCAGTAGTAATCAGCAGACTAGCAAGGTACACAGAAAGAACCTCCTCAAATAAACAAACAAACAAACAAACAAATTCTTTATTACAGCCCAAGACCAGTGTTACAATAGGACAAAAACAAGCAGCTTGACACAAGTGAGGCAGCCTAATAAAACTATCACAAAATCACGAACACTAGATTATTTATACAATAGCAACATGCAACCATAATTTCAAGGGTTGTTATTTCTATGTCCTGCAAACATATTCTATGACAGTCAAGTTGTAATCTGAAAGCATTTTCCTTATTCCTGTGATTTTATTTTGCCTTTACGAATACAAGTTACTTACCATGCCAATCTAGTGACCGCTATTGTCGTATCTTGCCCTTCGCCCGATAAAAGAATATTCAGTGTCCTGACTTTATTGTTAGACTTCAAGTTTGGGAAAACACTAAAAAGGTCTCTTCTGGGTTTATTATATAGGGGACACTCTAGCAGAACATGCTCAGAGGTTTCTATCATATTTAACTGACATGGGCATAAACGCTCGAGCACTGGGACTTTCTTAAAGAAATCCTCCCTGTAGGAGGAGGGAAGCATGTTATACCGAATAAGTGTGAAGGAATGTCTATGATCCGGGTTTCTTATTAAAGACTAGTACGCTAAGGGCCTGACCTCCTCAAAGATTGTGGGTACATTTTTGAACCACAATTGAACATACCCCCGGGTAAAGACACCCTTGTTTTGCCAGATAATTTTTCTCACACTAGGTCAAACCAAAGGAACTGAGGAATAAATTCTCCTTTATGCTCTGCTAACTAAGAAAGGAATAATCAGATTCTAAAAATATACACCTTCAACAAACCTAACAGTCTTTAAAACCTTTGTACAAGGATAGAAATGTTTATATTAAATTGGAAGTGTACATTTTCTCAGGTGACTGTCTGAGAACAATTAAATGTTATGATAGAGAATGGTCATACATGCTACATGTCATAGTTGTACAGGTGAACCGGAAAATTAGAATATTGTGCAAATGTTCATTCATTTCACTTAAAAGGTGAAACAAATATATGAGGTAGACTCACTACATGCAAAGCGAGAGATGTCATGCCTTAATTCGTTGTAATTGTGATGATCATGGCGTACAGCGTACATGAGATTATGTGATGATTATGGGGTACATGAGATTGGGAGGTTGGGGTTTTCATAAGCTGTAAGCCATAAGCATCAATATTATAACAAAGTAATGATTGAACTATCTCACTTTGCATGTGATGAGTCTATCTCATATATTTGTTTCACCTTTTAAGTTGCATTACTGAACAAAATGAATATTTGCATGATATTCTAATTTTCTGAGTTTCACCTGTACTGTATATGTAAAAATCCACAATGAGGGACCTCACCCTGAGATTTCAAGATGGAGCCATCCCATTTCACTCAAAAGCTACCTTAATAACAGTGATGGATCATCTTGTGATAAATGTTGTTAATCTAAGATATTCTGAATTGCCCCAACATCTGTACTAAAAAGTACTTACAGATTCCAAAGGCTATAATAGATGCATACAAGCAGAGAATTTGCATATGTTTAAAAGCTCAGCTCTCTACTATAAATGTTTCTGCAAGAAAAGTCTGGCTTGGCTGATTATTAGTTTTTGTCTTAACCTGAGACAGTTAGTTCTTTGAGTAAATAACTCAAAGTCCAAAAAAAAACCACCATACAAACGCATTAGATTTCTCTCGCCTTCGGTAACCACTAATTCAGTACATTTCAAAAACAGAGAAGAGGGAAATGAGAGAGAGAAGGCAAAAGGCCAAAGGGACAACTTCAGATAGTATTTTTAAAACATTACTTGTTTGGAATGGCTTATTTCCACTATTCTTTATTCTAATTTGGAGAGTGGCATTTTAAAAAATAGTTACTAAATTTGTTCGTATTTGGTTACTTTAAAGAAAATAGAAATAGAGAAATGAACAACAGTTCTTCAAAATGATCTCAAAGGACAATATTTTAAATGCAATAAGTCAAACATCACTCCAGCAACTCAGCTGTTGTTATGTTATTTTTTACAATAATGTTATTAATCTCCTCTTACCAGAAAAAGCTAAGCGTTCGTAACAAATTACTTCCAAAACTCTGCACATACTTGACTTTTTGCTTCTATGTTAGTATTGGACCGTAATAAAGATTTGATTTGACAAGAAATCTAACTATGCTACCTATTAATAATAGAAAATAACTAAATTCATAGAGTAAAGGAAAAACTAGAATACAGTAAAACCCCAATTTACGTAAAAAGTCTGTTCCATAGCAATTTACGTAACCCGTTTTTTTACATGAATTGAGGCATCCCCATAGGGATGCATTGTTTTTTGTTTTTTTTAAAAACAGAATTTAAATTAAGCAATCTCCCTATCCACCAAACTGCTCTTCCCCTCTTAGTCCAGGGCTTCTGCAGGGCAATTTTCCTCCGAAGCAAGTCCACAGCCCAACTGAGCCCTGTAGAAGCCCTGGACAAAGAAGGAACAGAGCAGCAAAAGTGCAGCAATCTCTTCCACGGTAAGTGATGTCTTGTTGCAACTTCCGGTGGTGAGGGTGGGTGGCACAGGGTGGATTTTTAGTGCTCAAAATGGCACTGCCGCCATTTTGAGCACCAATGACTTACATAAACCCCTTAGGTAAGTCGATTTTTTACGTAAATTGGGATGCCAATTTATGCCAAAAAACCTTATGTAACTCGAATCTTACATAACTCGATGCATACATAAGTCGGGGTTTTACTGTATTTATGGCACGAAGGAGTTCAGCGGCAGTAGAAAAGAAACTGAAAGAGAATTAAGGCGGAACTGCAGGTGCAAGGCAAAAAGGGAAGTTTTTCAAACTCTAAAGAGCTCTAGGAGAACCAATCACTCCGCACATGTGCGGACTAAACCCATCAGTGTGTATTCTCAGGGACCACAAGTTAACCAAGTCATGGAAGAAAACAGGCCATAGGGAAATCTTATGTTTCATAGTAATGTTAGACAAAAAAAAATATGTCATTTGTGGCTGATAATTACCAGTAATTAACATGTCCCTGCCTGGCTTCCGTACTACATGCCAGTCAGGTGGCTGGGCATGTGATCAAGAATCCAAGCAGGGAATCATTAATTAATGGCAATTATGGACCCTTGAGCTCTTCAAAAGTGATGAGTGGAGTTGTCACATCTTAGGTGTGAAATGTGCCATCCCAGTTATTTGTGGCAATTATCTGCTGTGTATTGTGTCATTTCTGTTCTGCTGGCATTAACTGTTGAACCGTAGTTTAGCCTATGAATAGAAGGAATGAAGCAATTAGCCCAGATCATCCTGCCAGTGGATATTCACAACTTGAAATACAAATAAATATTTTTGCATCAACCCTGAGGAGCTACAGCACTTCATGCCCGTTTCAAAGTTCTAGTCTCCTCATCCTGATCAGTATATGGTAAAGTCCTAACAGAGAGAAACCTAACCTTTCCAGAAAATGGTAGAGCAAGGGGCATAAAACTCTTCTTTAGAAACATTGTTATTTTTTAAATAAAGAATCTACAGATTTTTCATTGTGGTACAAATATTATAAAATACCACAGTCCTTGCCAGTAAGTGGACAAACTAAAAGATTTACTCTGGCAACACAATTACTAGACCAAACAATGTCACACACAACATTAAAGGCAGATTTACTTGTTCCTCTGCTAATGTGATTTATGCCATCTTTTGCCAAAAATGCTTCTCTGCACTCTACATAAGACAAACGGGACAATCTCTAGGCAAAAGCGTTAATGGACATAAATCAGACATCAGAAATAGCAATACACAGAAACCTGTCTCAAATCATTTCAATCTAGGTGGACACTTTACACAAGATTTGAAAGTTGTCATTCTGGAGCAGAAAAAGTACAAGACAAGGATTCAGAGGGAGACAGCAGAGATAAAATATATACACATACTGGATACCCATCTCAAAAGTAGGAATATTAGTCAAGACCTTCTGGGACATTATCAAATGTAAAATGCCACAACTAACAGGTTCTTATATGCTGTTACTTACATTACCAACTCGGGCCACAGTACAGGGTGGATAATAGGTCACTCTCATAATCTTCAATTAACTCATTAGCAGTTGCTTAATGCCAAAATGTTTATTTTGCATCCATCCACTAAACACTTTCAACTCAAGAGAAACAAACTTCACGGTAATAAATCTGAACCCCAATCAAGGATCTTCTGTTATTATTGGTTGTAAATACAGTGATACCTCATACAAGGTCCAAACTTGGTTCCACAAGTTATACGGATTTGGACTTTGTATGAGGCATGCAAAATCCTAGCCGCAATGCCTCATACAACGTCCAAATCCTTGCCGCGATGCCTCATACAACGTCGTTTCCATAGAGATACACTGTACTGTAACAGCACAGACTTCAAGGAAATAGAAGGAAACTGACAGAACTTTAAGAAATCATTGTCTAAAGGCTAAAAACATTACAAAAACAAGTCAAACAACCATGATTGTCCAAAACCTGAAGAATGCTGCAAAAATCCCAGGAATGCTTCTAAAAATTCTGTCGAAAAAATTCAAAAAATCCAAAATCGTGCTCAAAACCACTCCTAAACACTCTTCACCTCATGCAAAACCCACAAGAGCAATGCACGCATGTGTCCTGCTTTTTATACTGCCCAGGCACAATGCAACCTGGGAAAACCCCAATGCCTCATACAAAGTCGCACGACTTTGTATGAGGCAACTTTTTTCAAGGAATTAGGCGTTGTTGTATGAATCCGATGTTGTATGAAGCGGACTTTGTATGAGGTATTACTGTAGCTATATGTTATGCTAGCCAATCAATGTGTATCTTTGTACCTGATAGGTATAAAATGCCATGAAGTCTCACTCTTATGTCTGACGAAGTGGACTTGATCCATGAAAGCTAATATTAAAATACAGCAGTTAGTCTTTAAGGTGCCACAATGTTTTGTGCCTTTTTGTTTAGTTTTCTTAGAACAGTATTCTCCCTTCCCTTAACACATGGGAATATCAGAAGACGTCAAGGCTGGAAATCCATCGCTGAATCAGTCAGTATCAACAATCTTAGAAGGGGCCCCAGGATGCAGAAAACGGTGTTCCTCACCTGACAAGAGGAATGTGATCCAATGTACAGCAGGAAATGGGACCGTCTAGCTCACAGGACTGGTTATAAATCCTACAGTGAAGGAAAAAGGATCATGTTACATCAAGCTTTTTACCTCCAAAAAAGCAACCTGTTTTTAAATCTGTTCCTTAGAGGAGGACTAACAGATCAGTAAGTGTGGGTCAGAAAGATCACAGCCTGTGGAGATGAAAGCAAGCCATCCACATTTCTGAAGAGCGAAAGGTAGATCCATCATTTTCAGGATGGGGGAGGAGACGAGAAGGAGCATTAATGATACTCTATAAATGCAGGACTCCTCAGACATATAAACAGATGAGAGGAGACTCATCAACAGGAGACCTAATGTATTGAGGGTATTGTACAATGCCACACAATTTGTGAGAAAGTGTGATCTTTTGGAGTCCTGTGGATCTCAGCTCTTTGTCTGAAAATGAACAAACACATTCCTAGAGCAGTGAAGAATGTCTGAAACAGTTGTGAACGAGGGTCGACTGCAAATCTGCAGCCGTGTGTAATAAAGTGAGCACAGAAAAAGATCAGTAATATGGAAGCTTCTACAGAATTTAAGAACATCTTGTTATTGAATAAAATGCTGCTCATGTTGTCTATAGATTTTAAACATAAAGTTACAAGGCTGCCATGTGTAAAAATGACTTGGAATACAGTAGTGCATTCATTCCGAGGGCAGCACCTACCGATGACAAATCTAAATGCTCTCAAGACAACGCAACATAGCGAATGAGCAAATTGCCTTTTAAAGAAGTAGAAACAACAAGTATAAAGCAGTAGCAGAATAAAAACAACTCCTGGAGAGGAAAAAAACCCAATTAAAAGTCAAACTGCACTCCCCAAAGCTAGGATATACAGATCAGATACTGTATATACACACAGACATATACTATCCTTATTCAGAATATGACAGCAGAGATACCCTTCCTGAATCTTAGAAAGCTAAGCATGTGATACCTCCGAGAGGATGAATGTCATTCCTTACCACTGGATAAATCTTTCAGTTCCGCCTCTGACAGCATCTCTCCTCTTAGAGATTTGCCTATACCCTTTTGTATTATTGTGTGATTATGTGTATTATTATAATGCTGAAACTGTATGTGTATTGATTATTGATTGTTGTAGCCGCTCTGAGTCGGCCTTGTGCTTGAGTACAGCGGGGTACAAATCCATTAAATAATAATAATAATAATAATAATAATAATAATAATAATAATAATAATAATAATAATAATAATAATAATAATAATAATAATAATAATAATAATAATAATAATAATAATAATAATATCCTTGGCACTCCAGATGTTGCATGCATATATCGCTTTGCATGTAGTGAGGTGAGTATATCTCATATATTTGTTTCACCTTTTAAGTGAAATGAATGGACCATGAAAGAAATGTACACACACATACTGGCTGTACAGTGCAACCAGCGGCATCTCTTCAGCCCTTGGGTTCATGTCCATTCCAGACAGAGTGGAGTGGCATCCTTAGCACCTCTACCTTAGAGCAGTGATGGTGAACCTTGGCGCTCCAGTTGTTCTTGGACTTCAATTACCAGAAGCCCAAGTCAGCACTCCTGCTGATCAGGGCTTCTGGGAATAGAAGTTCAAGAACAGCTGGAGTTCCAAGGTTGGCCATCATTTTCTAGAGCCTCCCTTGGCCTATTGCAAGCAATGAGCCTGCTGATGCCGTCTTCCTGGAGGCTTGCCCAACTCATTCATTTAGATATTTCCTTTCCTCCAGTAAGCAAAAAGCAAATCACATAGCTCTCTTCTTTCCTTGGATGGGATAGGTCAGGTTAAGAAAGTACAACTAAACCAAAGTCACCCTTTCATAACTGAGTGGGGGCTTTAAGGTGCATTTCCAAAAACGTCAATCCAACACTTTCATCTCACTGGTCTCATGGGTTTACTACAAAATCTATTAAATCTGGCAACCTGAAATCTCACCTTACATTTTATTTCTTCTTTACCAAGTTCTGTTCATTGGGAGGGGGGATACCAGCATCCAATACACACAGAGAAACCAGAGAAATTGCAAAGGGTGTCATATGGCCAGAAGAGAACTTGCTATCTTCAGTATCTCCCTAATTAAACTAGCTGTTTAATTCTATTGCCTTCCCACCCATCCTCCTTTCCCTTCTCCAATGCTAGCGGGGGTGAGTGGGCAGACAATCCAATATCTTTGTAAGTTGAAACTATCTATCTATCTATCTATCTATCTATATCTATATCTATATCTATATCTATATCTATATCTATATCTATATCTATATCTATATCTATATCTATATCTATCTATCTATCTATCTATCTATCTATCTATCTATCTATCTATCTATCTATATATATATATATATATATATACACACACACACACACACACACACACACACACACACACACACACACACACACACACACACACACACACACACACACACACACACACACACAATACAGTACATTTGTTCCTTCTGTGTTCTGATCAAGAATTTAGGATTCCTTAACACAGACTTTAGTCGTTCATCCTTTTATGTCACTGTGTGCTCATACTTGCATACTTCAATAACTGCAGCAGAACAACTTGTGGTACTGGTAGCACCCCTGATGTGGGAAGTAGGAAATGCGAGTGATTCTGAAAGTAAAACCTTGAAGAACCAGGTTTTTTAAAAAAAAAACCACTTGGAAACCTATAAATTAAAAGCAGAAAAACTAAAGGAAGAGAATGGGACTAGATTGATCTGGGAATATAGTGTATTGATCTGTGCCAGGGCAGAAATGCAAAGGTTTAAAATAGCAACTACTTGCTCTCACTTTTAAAAAAATCCCCAAACACTGGACAGTGAACATCTGGTATGTTTCCATTTCCTTCCTAAACTGAGCTTTGTTTAGACCAGGAGTTATCAACCTTTTAAAGCCGGGGGCCAGGTCACGCTCCCTCAGATAGCTTTGGGGGCCGGACGACCATTTTGCCCTTTCTCCACCACATGGCACTTCCTGGTGTGGTGGAGGCGGTGGAGGGGCACATGAAATGATGCCATGGGCCGCATTCAGCCCATGGGCTGCAGGTTGAGAATCCCTGGTTTAGACCATGGAATTATTTGAAGGCAAGAAAACAAACACAGGCAACTTCCTTCAGTCTCACTCCTCCCCACAGAGTTCTTGGCCTAATCCAATCCTATCATTTTTCTGTTTATGCTAAAGGAAAACTTGGAGAGCACATTTTTTCCCTTAAAACAGAATAAAAGTCTTTTTTTCCAAAGGAAATGGCGTGTAGTTATATTTTAATTCCTACTTTGAACCCAAAATTCCCCAGATGGAAAACCAGAAGCCAACTGAAATCATTGCTTTTCTTGGCCAAAATGTTCGTAAGAGCAGTTTCTAAGAATTAAATGCTGCAATTCTCAGCTTCATCTCCTTGCACGCCCTGTAACTCCTCTGGAATAATGTTGTCCTGGACTACCCTGAAAAACTATTAAAGACTTGTGCTGAGCTTTGGGAAAACGGAGGTCAAATCACCCCCAGAAATCAGCTCAAAGGATGTCAACCTAGGCTTTTATTAGAGAAACCCTTGATGTCACATATATCCATGTTAGTGTCTGCCATTTCTGACCTAAAGGCCTTTTAAGAGACAACAGCGCCTGACTTACAAATGTAATGGATGCAAAAAGATAGTCAACAATAATCTTACTGCTGCCAAGGGAGAGCCAGGTCACAGAGATCTCTTTGTTTGAAAAGAGAGACACAATGAAACACAGAGAAAGTTTGGCATCCACTTCTTCGGTTGTTCTGGTATTAATTAAAGTATCCCACAGCCAAGGTGGCAGTTACAGAATAGAGGAAATAGAACTTATTCAATGCTGACATTTGCTTTATTATATATCAGACCAGATTAGAAGCCAAAATGTTGGAAGCCAACATTTGGGTCTGCAACTTTGGGTCACAAAATGGTAATTAAAATTAACATTGTAATGGCTCTGTTTTGTTAATCAAACGACTGACTGAATGACTGAATGACTGAATGATTGATTGATTGATTGATTGATTGATTGCATCCTTCTGGAATTTACAACAACTAATCTGAAGTGTTGTTTAATCTTTAAAAGTGATATGTAATACAACCTATAGTTCGGCAGCGACGATGGCTACTACTCATATCCGCAATCCGCGTATACATTCCCCCCCCCCTATAAATCATTTTCACAGTTGATGGATGTGAAAGAATGACAAACAGGAAAAATGCCATTGGCATGAATTTGTTTAAGGTGGATCTCAGCTTGCCATTAAGTGACCCACACATTGTGATCACGGAGCCATCTCCTGCAGCTCGTATGAAATAATGCATGAAGGATTTAACACCGGGATTGCAATGGCCTACCACAGCCTTGAGGATATTATGAAGGTGTGCCTTCACAGCCGGTCCAGCTGGCATGGCCTCTTCCGCCTCCATGACCATTGGGAATCAGAATAGTGACGTGGTTCCTCCTCTGCTCATTTTCTCCTTGGGCCCAATATATTGGTTTACAGTGGCATTTCCTCCACTGAGGGGGCCATCACCACACCTAAAGAGGCTCATCCGGCTGTAGCCATTGACCCCTTTAGGGAGTCAGGTTATTTACTGCTGCCCAACACTCAGCATTGAGTTGCTAGCTGTACAATATACTCCAGGGGTGACCAAACTTTTCATGCAGCTGGACTGACCATGCTCCAGACAGCCATAAAATGCTGCCGTAAAACACATCCGTGGCTGTCGTAAATGCATTTACAACAGTTGTGGGTGCATTTACGGTAGCGTTTATGGCAGGCACAGGCATGTTTGTGCATGCACAGGCTCATTTTATGGCTGTCGTAAATGTGTCTGCTTTCGCTTCCGGTAGCGGTGAGGGCAGCAACGGACCACAAGAAATGGTGTTGCAGGTCAGATCTGGCCTGGCCCACTGGCCGTAGTTTGACCACCCCTGGTCTACTCATTACTGTAGCGAGATGCCTGGCCAGATGTAACCCTATAGCTAAAACTATTTATGTAGAGAAAGTATTTATATAGAGAAAGTTCTAAATTACATGAGACCTCAGAAAGGAAGAAATCTGACTTCACTGTAGTTATACGGAACATTGCATTTATACTGTACTGTAAAATACTGGCCAGTATCGTGTTACATAGTTTCCTTGTGCAATGGGAATAATGTGAAAGGCTGTGGCAGATTGCCGCAAATTAAAGACTTCCATGTGCCACTTTGTATCACTGAATACAAGTCACACATATCCAGAAATAAAGGAAAGACCTTTTTAATTAATGCAATCTTTTTGAGGCATGTAGTGTCACTCCCATTACGCAGGCAGAGCTATGAAAAAGATACTGGCCATTGAAAGTTCTTCATTCCTGTTATCTTTATTTTATTTATTTATTTATTTATTTATTTATTTTATTGTTAGATTTCTATACTGCCCACTCGACCACGGCCGACTCAGGGCGGTTCATAACATGAATGAAATAGATAAAAACAGAGTTAAGAACCCACCCCTAAAAAGGGGTGCAGGTACCGAGGAACCGTGGGGGAAGGCATACCAACCACCCAACGGAAGCCACCCCTCTACCTGCACCCCAAACTTGGCCCGCCAGCCAGGTTTTTAGTTCTTTTCTAAAGGGCAACTACCCCGTCTGGAGATGCAGTTCTACTGGCAGGATGTTCCAAAGGGCGGACACAGAGAAGGCCCTCCTCCTTGTGCCAGAGAGGCGAGCCCCCCTGGCCGATGGCACAATTAGAGAGCCCCTCCGGTCCACTCTGGTTGGTTGGATGGACAGACTAATTTTTATTTTAGCCCCATAAGGGAGTCTTTAATTAACATGTTCACAAATTTACCATTATTCCTTCCTTTTGCGTAGGCAAAAACTAAGACAGTGCCTTACAAAAACATCATTCACTATGATCAAAAGAAAAAGAAGATTGATCACTGAAGGAGAACAGTCAATCCAGTGAATGCAGATCAAGAGAATTTACCCCCTTCCCACATTCTCACTCACTTTTACTCTCAGGAACAAATACATAACAGGGTTTTGCCAGTCAACACAAAAGCATACTCGGAAATTCTAAGTTTCCCAGAAACTGAGAATTCAAGGTGCTGTAGTCTAAAAAGTAACTTTTCTAGGCTCTGTTATTCTAAAAGAACATTCTCTTTCTCTCTCTCTCTCTCTCTCTCTCTCTCTCTCTCACACACACACACACACACACACACACACACACACACACACACACACACACACACACACGAGCTCTGCTGAAGCAATTGTAAACTTGCACAATTTCTGACTTTCATGGTCCCTGGGTCAGCTGCAGCTTGTCTCCTCTGGGCAATGAAGGCTGGGTTGAAAAAGATGGTACATGTGTCATTTAAAAAATCAACTTGTGTACCAAGGTCAGATCTAGTCCTTCTCCTCACTACTCGTTAAAAGTTGAACAGACAATAGAGCTACAATGAGATATGGAAAATAATGCATTCACAAACCACAAAAAAGCAATGTACCCATTCACTCTCACTAACAAAGACTACTGCCTAAGGAAGAATTCTTACCAGTTGTGGACTGGACAGATGTGATTGTTCGAGAGTGCCATGGCATACCTGCAGGGAATGAAAGGATAAAAATGGTTACATCCTCAAAGCCCCAGGACCCTGCATCCCATTTCTGGGCAGACTCAAAGGATAAGGAGACAAAAAGTACCAGGGGCAGGAATGTTACTTCTTCTTCTTGTGCCGTATCCAGTTCCGAATATTGGCTATCCTCATGGTGATTAGCCATGAAGATTGTCCTGGGAGCACTTCTTTTATGTCCCAATCAAACTCTGGACTGCCAAAATGAAGCCACTTTCCTGGCTTTGTTGTTGGCCTAACTTAAGTTCCCATTGGTGCATGTAGCCTTCCATAGACCTTCCTCATTGCAGCATTACATCCATACCACTGATCCAGTTATGTGAGTCTTTTTCTCATCGGCCCAGGCCAGTATTGGCAAAGCTGCTGCCTTCCATCAAGATGGATTCAAGTGGGATTTAATCCACTTGGGAACCATCATCCTTCCCTGTGGATTTTGTCATCCAAAGCCACTGGTCCTCAGTGTTGTCAGGTTAATGAACCACCACTTGACAATCGGCATTGAGTCGCTGGCAGTAGGGTCTACTAAAGAGTATTACTAATGTACCAGAAATTTGGACAGTGGAACAGAAATCCATTAGTGCAGGGGTTCTCAACCTACAGTTCGTAGCCAGCCTATCCTAGATCAAATTCAAACATTCAAAGTGGAGAGAGATAGTAGTAATGGGATATTTCAACCACTCTGATATCTGACCTGCCAAGACTGCAAGGTCTAAAAAATTCCAAATTTGCCTTGCTGACAACTTCATCTATCAGAAAATGAAAATGCGGCAAGGGAATATGCTGGATCTGGTCTTTACCAACATGTCAATAAGTAGAAACAGTTGAAAGGGGGGGACCATACCTTCTTGGGATATGTTTAAATTAAAATTGGGGGGGGGGCACATATTTTAATCTAACATCAATGAAGAATTATTTTGTGTCCCCCCACCCCTTTTCATTCACCACTGGGCCTTCTTCAATGGTCTACATTTGTACACATGTAAACTTAAGCATTGCACAATCACACAACAAAAATGGGAATCTAACATGCCTGAAAATGCGCAGCAATACACTCAGGTAGTGCCTGGAAATTAATGGAATCGTCAATTCTTTCTAAAATTCATTTAGGAATTAAAAACTAAAAGGTGGCTGAATTTAGAGTCACCATTGACATAAATTAACCTGTTAATCTCACCTCTGGCAGTTGGCTAAATGTCTGTCTCTCCTGCCTACCAGTGAATATCCATGCCATTATTTGAACTTGGGGCTCAGTTCTTTTGTTCAAGGTAAAGGTTTCCCTTGCTCGAAAGCCAGTCGTATCCGACTCTAGGGTGCAGTGCTCATCTCTGTTTCTAAGATGAAGAGCCAGTGCTGTCTGCTTCTGCAGACGTTTCCGTGGTCATGTGGCAGGCATGACTAGACACACCGGAGCGCACGGAACGCTGTTTACCTTCCCACCGAAGTGGTCCCTATTTATCTACTTGCAATTTCTTGCTTTCAAACTGCTAGGTTGGCAGGAGTTGGGACAAAGACGGGAGCTCATTCCATCCTGCAGTACTCGGGAATCGAACTGCTGACCTTCCGCTTCCCAGTCAGCGTCTCAGCTACTTGAGCCACTGCAGTCCCTTTGTTCAAGGATAAAGTTGATTTCCTTTAGGATAGGAATGTATAGGTCTAAATTCTATTGAACAATGTCTGTTTGTGTCTAATTGTAATATTAATATTGGTGTTTTTTTAATTTTTTATTAATAATCATAAAATACAAGCAAACATAAAAAATATAAATACTTAAAACTAACAATAAAGAAAAAACACCAAGAAAAGAGAAAGGAATAACAACAATATATTCAAAATCTTGTTCACTCTTTCATTCTTTCAACTTTTAAATCCGTGCAAAACCCTATTCTGCAGCAATTTCAATTGGCACAGTATACTTAAATCTTCCAAAATTGAATCATGTCAGGGCCAGGCTTACTTCCTTCTTCACTTATTAACGCGTGCTGTATGAAAGGTTTCCAGATTTCCCAAAATTGTATTTTGATTTTAAAACCCTGTTTTAACCGAATTTGGCTAGTTAATTTTTCATTTAGTGCCAGTTGCCAAACCTCTTTATACCACCTATTCTTATTTAGATTTTCGTTACTCTTCCATTCTTGGGCTATCAGCTGTCTAGCAACCAGCAACAATGTCAAAATTAATTCTTTATTACCCTCACTTAATCTCATTTTTCCTATTTCTCCTAATATAGCTAGTTTGGGTTCTAAAATCATTGTTATGCCAAGAATCTCGTTTATCTCCTTCTCTACCACTTTCCAAAATTTATTTGTTTTCTTACAAAACCACCACAGATGCAAATATGTCCCCTTTTGTTCATTGCATCTCCAACACAAATCAGATTTATTAATATCCATTTGCTTGAGTCTGATTGGGGTAAGGTACCACCTCCAAAGTACCTTACAAACATGTTCCTTTTCCTTGATTGACATAGTTTTTGTTATTCTGTTTCCCCACTTTTTCCTCCACTCTTCTTCAATTTTAATATTTAAATCTTCCTCCCAAATTCGTTTAAGTGTATAGTGTGATCCTTCCCCTGGGATAAGCATTTGGTACACTTTACCTACTAACCCCTGTAATCTTATCTTCCCTTTCCTTATTTCCAAGACCAATTCTTCAAAGGGCGTCTTTGCCCTAGGTACTCCTATAAGCCCCCTTATCAATTTGTCCCATTTCTCCATCCCCAATTCTTGAAGCCAATTTAATTTTAATTTATTATATACCTCCTTCCTTTTCTGATATATATTGCAATTTTTAATCCACTCTGTTATTAACAACACTTTTTCTTGCAATAGAATAGGTCTTATTTTTTGCGAGGATAATAATGGGCAACTCTGGAAATCTAAAATTTCTAAAATTGGGGAAATGTCTGGTGCCAATTTCCTCTTAACCCCTTTCCATACGTTATAAATATTCTTTATAGAAAAGCAGTTAATCTCTGTTTTATTATTTACTTGGGCAAGAAATATTTCACCTTTTTTTAAAATTCTTCTTGATCCCCTTCACCTATTACCTCATTTTGCTGAATTAATAATTTAATTAATTTCTTTATATGAAAGGCTTGAAAATACGCTTTAATATTTGGAATGTATCTGGGTGGTACCTTTCTCTCTCCCCCCCTTAAACACTTGGCTGGACCCCCTCCCCCCCATATTGGCTTCTTCACCCCAGTTTTCCTCCCTCCACTATTTCCCCCCTCCCTTTTCTCTATTAATTGATACCTCTTCCCTCTCAATTTATGGCTATAGGGCCCTCTTCAAATACCCTACCCCCACATCTTGGATTTTCTTCAGCCCTTTTCCTTCCCTTGATTGACAGATTTCCATATTTATCCCTCCCCTTGAAGATATGGGTGGCATCTCCCTCCCTTAAACCTTGGTTGAAGCCCCCCCCCCTCTCCCCATATTGGCATTTTCACCCCATCTTTCCTCCTGCTGTGCTCCCTCTGTTATTTCTCCTCCTCCCTTTTATCAGGAGGGTACTGCAGTGGCTCAAGTCGCTCAGACTGGGAAGCGGAAGGTCAGCAGTTCGATTCCCGAGTATTGCAGGACGGAAATGAGCTCCCATCTTTGTCCCAGCTCCTGTCATCCTAGCAGTTCGAAAGCAAGAAATTGCAAGTAGATAAATAGGAACCATTTCGGTGGGAAGGTAACAGCATTCCATGTGCTCCGGTGTCTAGTCATGCCTGCCACATGACCATGGAAACGTCTGCAGAAGCAGACAGCACTGGCTCTTCGGCTTAGAAACAGAGATGAGCACTGCACCCTAGAGTCGGATACGACTGGCCTTCGAGCAAGGAAAACCTTTACCTTTAAATAGGAACCACTTTGGTGGGAAGGTAACAGCGTTCCGTGCGCTCCGGTGTCTAGTCATGCCTGCCACATGACCACGGAAGCGTCTGCAAAAGCAGACAGCGCTGGCTCTTCAGCTTAGAAACAGAGATGAGCACTGCACCCTAGAGTCGGATTTGACTGGCTTTCGAGCAAGGGAAACCTTTACTTTACCTATTTGGAATGTTTAACCCTCCCTGTTTATTCTTCATGTACCATAACCTTTACTAATTCTTGCCTTTTTATTATTATTGCAAATTCCGTTTATCAATTTTTGCCATTTATTTAGTTCTGACTCTTTGATTTTAATCGGTAAGTTTTCAAACAAAAAATTCAATTTGGGTATAACTTTCATTTTGCAAATATTAATCCTTCCAAACCATGAAGTCTTTGCTCGTTTTATCTGTTCTAGTAATGGTTTCAATTTATTTCTTAATTTTTTGAAGTTAATATTATATAGGTCTTTTGGTTCCTTCGTCACAAATATTCCCAAATATTTCAATTCATCTCTTATTGTAATACTAAATCTACCTCCAATTTTTTCCTTTTCCGCCTGGGTTAAATTGCATGTGATAGCCTCAGTTTTCGTCCAATTAATTTTTAATCCTGTTACTTCTTCAAAGGCTCTTAAATGTTCTTGTATTTTGCTTAAATTATTTAAAGGATCTTTTACAACTAATAGAGTATCGTCCGCAAATAGACTAATTTTTTTATTTTCTATTCCTACTAATTTCTCATTTTGCCTTATATCATTTGCTAGTAATTCCATTGCCAGTATAAATAGACATGGGGACAATGGACATCCTTGTCGTGTCCCCGCGTTTATATCAATTTCTTTCCCCAGACAATTATTCATTTTAATTTTAGATTTACTTTCTTTATACAATTGTCCTATCACATGGTTAAATTTAGGGCCGAATTGTAATTTCTCACATATTCCTTTTATTGTTTTCCATTGAATTGAATCAAATGCTTTATATATGTCTAATGCCACTATACATACTTTTTGTTTATTATTTTTTAATTTATCAATAATATTAATTAACCGATTTATTAATTTATCCATTTGTCTTCCTTTAACAAATCCTACTTGGTCTTCTCCAATATAAGTGTCTATGAATTTATTAAGCCGATTGTTAATTATTGAAGTAAAGATTTTTGCATCCTGATTTAATAATGATATTGGTCTATATGCTTCTATATTCTCTTTATCCTTTCCAGGTTTAGGAATTAGAGCCATTATCGAATTACTCCAGGACTTGGGGATCTCCCCCCCCCCTTCCAATATATAATTATATAATTTTTTTAACTTGGGAATTAATACCTCTCGACATTCCTTATAAAATTCCGAAGGGATACCATCCTCTCCTGGCGTTTTATCCTTTTTAAGTTGTTACCTCTTCAATCTCCTTGTCTTTAATATCTTGTTCCATTATATTTACATGTTCTTCCTTTAATTGGTATGTCAAGTTCCTATCCAAATATGCTTGAAGTACATTATCATCAATTCTGTGTTCTGTATATAATTTTGTATAGAATTCTTCTGCTACTGATAATTTATTTTCCAGTTTATACTGCCTTATACCTTCTTTATTAATTAGAGCCTCTATATATCCCTTACTTTTTTTTCTTACCTTTTTTGCTAAATTTTTCATATCTTTATTATTGAATTCAAAATCATTTCTTTTTAAATATGCCAAATCTACCCTAACCTTTTCAACTTCTACTGCAATTGTTTCCTTTTTTAATGCCTGTAATTTATTCCAAATTGAGTTACTTCCTGTAGCTGCGTGCTTCCTTTCTAGTTCTTTTATATCTTTATATCTTTTAATTACTTGACTTTTCATTTTTTTTTCAAATATTGCCTTCTCTTGTATATAATCACCTCTAATAACCGCCCTCATTGCGTCCCAAAGAATATGTAATTTCACCTCGCCCGTGTCATTATCTTCCCAATTCTTTATCCATTTATTTATTAATCTTTATTTATCTCTTCGTTTTTTAATAGTTTAGTATCCATCCTCCATACCTTATTTCGATAGGTGCTACTATTCAGCCGCATCTCTATTGAAATAAATGTATGATCTGAGATATTAAAATTGCCATAATTAAAGTTTTCTAAATTCTTAAGCATATTTTCTGACACAAAGAAATAATCCAAACGAGAGTAAGATCTATGTTTTAAGGAGCAAAAGGTAAATATATTTTTTTACCTGTCAACATTCTCATCGCATCCTGTAATCCTAATTTCCCTATCCATTTGTCAATCAATTTATCTTGAGTCTTTCTAAGATTATTTGTTGTATCTAATCCTGACCTGATTAAGTTAAAATCTCCCCCTATAATTAAATTTACTGATCTTTCTTTTTTTATAATGGGTAGAATTTTATCTAGAAAGATCCCTTGATTCTTATTTGGTGAGTATACGTTAACAAACGTATAATCTTCCTCCTCTATTTTACCTTAGCTGAAACCTTCCCTCCTTATCTTTAATATTCTTGCTCAATGAAAAATCTAGTTTATTCGATATTAATACAGCAACCCCTCTTGAATTACTTGAACCTAGGCTTTTCTCATATATTTCCATCCCTTTCACATAAATATTATTCTTAATATTGGTTTTTTACGTCTCCTCATTCCAAGGAAGAATCAAATGGAAAATCATAACTAAAGGGCAGTTCTGATATTAAATCAATGCAGATACTGTATGTGGAGGAACACAATATTAAAAAGGATTCACCTTAAAGGATTCCTGGTAAAAAAAAAACACCTTGTGTGACTCAGGGAAACCTTATCAATTCAAAGAACTTTTGCTTCAAGCCAGTTTTTCTAGCCAGGACCATCAGCCTTCCAACCAGATGTGGAATTCAGTACCTATTTGTTGTGGAAATGGAGCTGGCTGATTCGCTCATCTTTAAAGGTAAAGGTTTCCCTTGCTCAAAAGCCAGTCGTATCCGACTCTAGGGTGCAGTGCTCATCTGTTTCAAAGCCGAAGAGCCAGTGCTGACTGCTGCTGCAGACATTTCTGTGGTCATGTGGCAGGCATGACAAGACACCGAAGCGCCGCTCATCTTTACAATCTCTGATATGATTTGTCCTTCATTGTAAAGGATGGGATGCATAACTAAAAGACAGTGATTTGTTACTGTATTGTTTTTAATTGAAGAAACATGTGTTGCTTTTGTATTACTGATCTGTGATACTTATTTTCCATCTGTGTACTTATCTTCTTTGATAAGCTACTGGCAGCTACTGTGTAAATCCCTTCTTTACAGTCACAGCATTGGGCTGCCAGTTTTGCCACTGGGACTTATGATGTAGTGAAACCAGGTTTTGCAAGGCCGAAGCCACAAGATTGTCTGATGGCATCATCTGCCACCTCCGCCCAGAGTTTTCTTTCCCCTTGACTACAGTCCTCTTAGCAACTGAGAGAAAAATGGATGTTCCATGCCGCAGCATATAGTTGCAGACAGCTGTAATCAAAAGTAGTTGAAGATGGTTGGGTCTGGAATGGGCAATTTGAGAGAATCACAAAATACGTCCTCCTCATCTGATGATATGGACTGATTCAGCAGACTGCATCTTGGAAGGACTGTCTGATGTGGTGGAAGGTGGATTGGTGGGTTTATGGAAAATGTCATGAGAAGTTCTAGCACTTCAAATGTACTGCTTTGCCCCTGGCTGAAAACCCACATGTTTCCAGCTACATAAAAATATATTACTGGAGTTCTAATGTGCAGCAGAGCCACAGGCCTGTTGTATCCATAATTTTCCCATAGTAATGCGGTTTAAAATGAAATTTTAATTTCATTTTGAGTATGTTAAAGCCTACACATAAGCTCATAAATCTGAATTCATGATCTTCTTTTTAATCTAATTACACACTCTCCTTTATAAGTAGAATACAGTAATACTGTACCTCATACAAAGTCCGCTTCATACAACATCGGATTCATACAACATCGCCTAATTCCTTGAAAAAAGTTACCTCATACAAAGTTGTGTGACGTTGTATGAGGCATTGGGGTTTTCCCAGGTTGCATTGTGCCTGGGCTGTATAAAAGGCAGGACACATGCGTGCATTGCTCTTGTGGGGTTTTTGCATGAGGCAAAGAGTGTTTAGGAGTGGTTTTGAGCGCAATTTTTGATTTTTCTGAATTTTTTCATCAGACTTTTTAGAAGTATTCCTGGGATTTTTGCAGCATTCTTCAGGTTCATGGACAATCAGGGTTGTTTGACAAGTTTTTGTAATGTATTTAGCCTTTAGACAATGATTTCTTAAAGTTCTGTCAGTTTCCTGTCTGTTTCCTTGACTTTGCCCTGAAGTCTGTGCTGTTACAGTACAATGTGTCTCTATGGAAACAACGTTGTACGAGGCATCGTGGCAAGGATTTGGACGTTGTATGAGGCATCGCGGCTAGGATTTTGCATGCCTCATACAAAGTCCAAATCCGTATGAAATCCAAACTTGTGGAACTAAGTTTGGACGTTGTATGTGGTATCACTGTATATTCATTTTGAAGTCAAGTACCATCTGTATTAATTTTTATGGCAAATTATGTTTATTTGTGACAAAGAGCATACTTTTCCTTCCTTCCCAATAATCAAAAATTTCCTTCTTTTTGAGTTCCAAAGAGCTGAACAAAGAGTTTGCAGTAGAATATTTTGGTTTCTTTCATTCAGCATAAAACTTCCACGTGATAAACTGCCTTGGAAATTCTCTTCAGTTTCAAAAGGCACTTTAGCATATAAATAGATGGGAGAAGAGTATTCTCGGAAAGTCCTAGTTCCTTTGGAAAGCCACAAGTTTTCCCTTTTCTCTTCCTTTGTACTGACTTAAACTGTAACATTCACCTGTAATGATCTGCAATAGTTAGCTGGCCTTGCTGATTCTGCCATATGAAACATTATCTTAACCTATAAATCCAAGGGTTAACCGTTGGAACTGGCTATAGGTTGCTATGCCTCGCCCTACTTGCCTGCACTCACCCTTCCTGCACACGGCCGATCTGGGTCCGCAGGTCAACGAAGGATTGAGAAAACCGGCAGTGGGGCAACAGCCCCACAAACGCGAAGAAAGGGAAACAAATTCACTTCCCAACATTCCTTGCGCCGCGCCGCGCCAGAGCCAATCAGGCTGAGATGCTCTCGCACGGTGCAGCGTTCGGAAACGTGCCGCAGCCAATCAAAAGAAAACCATTTTAAAAAAACACAGCACAAACACAAAGCACCAACCCATTACTACAAGCCCCAGCGTCCTGCGCACCATGAGCGCACAGAACGCTGAGGAAGCTGGCACCCAAAAAATAAAACAAAAACAAAAACACCGGGAGAGCAAGTCCACCAAGCTGCGGGAACCAAAGCCCCCCTCCCCAACGGCGCCTGAAGCTCCTAATCGGAGTTTCCCCTTTAATATCACTGGGGGGGTGTTGTGCTCCCCCTCTCTACTGGCTCCCCTGGGGTTGAGAGGGTTGGGAGGACAAAAGGAGTCTGTCTCCCCCACCCTCCTGACCCCAGGGGACCCGGCAGAGAGGGGATTCCCCTCCCCCCACACACACACACACGCCCCATATTAAAGAGAAGAAACCAAGCGGTTACTTCACTTTAAAAACGGAGTTGGGGGTGAATCCCCCTCTCTACTGGCTCCCCTGGGGTTGAGAGGGTTGGGGGGGACAAAAGGAGTCTGTCTCCCCCACCTTCCTGACCCCAGGGGACCCAGCAGAGAGGGGATTCCCTTCCCCACACACACACACACGCCCCATATTAAAGAGAAGAAACCAAGCGGTTACTTCTCTTTAAAAACGGAGTTGGGGGGGAATCCCCCTCTCTACTGGCTCCCCTTGGGTTGAGAGGGTTGGGGGGACCAAAGGAGTCTGTCTGAGAGGGGATCCCCCCCAGGACACCAAAAAACACAAAAACAAACAATCAAAAACATTCAAAAATACACAAAAACAAACAAAAATAACACAAAAAAAGTAAACAACAACAAACATTTCCAAACACACCCAGCACCCAGCCAAACACCACAAAATCCAACCACCACCACCACCCCAAATAAAGAAAAACAGCTAACTCACCACCACACGACCTCATACCATAACGACTGGAAAAGAAATGAATAAAGAAAGAGACTACTTACTGGAAGAAGCTCCACCCAGAGGCTACGAGAGAAAAAACAGTCAAAATACAAGATAACCCCTACCAGCAGCACTTGCTGCCCACAATAATAAAAAAAAATTCAAAAAGACACAATAGCCCCACACAAAAGGCCCCAAGAGTTTTTCGAAAAAGTATATCATTCTTTATTCTTTTTTTCATCCACAAAACCAAAACACCAAACAAAACTCAACACAGTTTAAAACAGGCCATCAAAAAAATTTGTATAAATAAAAATTTTAAAAAATTCAAATATAGATTAACCTCTTCTTTACAAACATTAACAACAACAACAAAAACTTTCCAACACCATTTAAAACAGCCCGGCAACGCCGGGCAACCTTTGCTAGTTTTTTTAAAAAAAACCTGAACTCTGACTTGAGACCTCACCTCACTCCTGGCTTTTCCCATCTGCCTAGTGTAGGTCCTGCACAGATCTTTGGCTCTTTTGAAATGGCGCCTTCAGGGACAAATGTCTGCAATGCTATTGCTTATTGTTTTCTTATTTTTTCCTAAGTAAACTTCTCTAATTTGTATCAAACAATTTGTCTGTGGTTTTCCTGTCCAAGTTTCTGCCTGTGAAAGGATCCCCAAATTTAAATAAAGTAAGTTCTCACTCCATGGCTTGGATGCCCACGGCTCTGAGACATGGTGTCCAATTTTTTAGGTAACATATGTAACACCGAGGAAAAGGAAAGCTGGGTATTGAATAAGCACACACTCTGGATTTTTTTAAAATGATTTCAATAAGCTTAAGGAAATATTGGATGAGATCACCTAGTCAGAAATAACAAAAGGATAGAGAAGACGTGAATGATGAGAGTTTCTTAAAGGTGAAATTAAATTAAAATTAAAGATTGTACTGAAGGCACAATCACATACAATTCCTGTGAAACAGTATGGTAGGAAACATCTAAAGAACTTAGAATGGCTCTCTAAACAAGTTTCAGATGAGATAAAATTCAAAGCAAGAGCAAATCAACAAGAAATAGTTTAAACAAGTAATCAGCTTTTGTAGGAAGACGCAAAGGGCTAGAATGACCTAGCTCGCAAAGTTAAAAACAACAGAATGGGGGTTTTCAACTATTTTCAGAGCAAGAGGAAAAAAAGGATCTGCAAACAAAATAAAATGAGTTTCAGGAGCGAAACATGGAAAGATTTTCATGTAAGGAGGAAAAATCAGAAACACAGATATAAGAAAGATGGCAGATGATTTGACAGCAGTACATGGGGAAAGGTTCGGCAGGTCTTAGATCACAAGCTAAAACATGAATCAACAACATGATGCGGAAAAGTGGAGACCATAGTCAGCGGCATCAACAGAAGCATTGTGTCCACATCGAAGAAAGTAGAACTATCAAATCAATAGGCCTTATATGTGTTGAATAATAATTCTCATTCATTTCAAAGAATCAATTCTAGTTGGAACTAAAATAAGATTTAATATATCATGTTAGATTTCATGGCAATTGTATGGATTCAGCCCTTTCCTTTTACTGTTTGATAAAAAATAAAGCATTACAGGATTTGAAGGGACTGCAGTGGCTCATGTAGCTAAGACGCTGACTGGAAGGTGGCAGGTCAGCAGTTCGATACCTGAATATTGCAGGATGGAATGAGCTCCTGTCCTTGTCCTAGCTCCTGCCAACCTAGCAGTTTGAAAGCAAGAAATTACAAGTAGATAAATAGAGACCACTTCGATGGGAAGGTAAACAGCACTCCGTGCGCTCCGGTGTTTAGTCATGCCTGCCACATGACCATGGAAACGTCTGCAGAAGCAGACAGTGCTGGCTTTTTGTCTATGAAACAGAGATGAGCACTGAACCCTAGAGATGGATACGACTGGCTTTCGAGAAAGGGTGACCTTTAGCAGGTTTTGAAGCAGGTCCCTCATCCCATGTCATGAACTTTTACTATATTTTGGACCATAAAACGCACCCAGTTTTTAGAGCAGGAAAACAAGAAAAAATTCTGAACCAAACAGTACTGTATATATTTGCACCACCAACCAGTGGTGGCACTGCAGTGGGAATGGGTGGCCCGGCCAATTGCACTGAGACAGGAAACAATGCTCTAGCCTAGCCTCTTGCTCTCCCTGCAACCAGGAAGCATGGCTTCCCCCTCCATTTTGACAACATGGAGCAGGGACACATAGAGCAGGAACAAGAAAGGTAAATGAAAGCCTTTCTTTTTATGCACAGGTTTGGTTTCCACTTAAATGCATTGGGAACATACAAACAGAAAAGCTTAAGAATACTGTACAAGAAATTGATTTCCAATGCATTTAAATGGGAAATTGCAATTTGCGCCCTCTTGTGGCCACCTGTGGCAATAGCCCGCCAAACATGTTTTTCTTTCCCCTCTCTTGAAGCCGAACTGCAGCTGTGGCGGCGGCAGTGGAGGTCTTTGGACAGCTGCGGCTGTTGTAAAATATCCTTTTACAACAGCCTTGCTGGACAGCATTTAGACTATAAGACGCACCCACATTTTACCCCCACTTTTTTTTGGGGGGGGGGGGAATTGCGTCTTATGGTCCGAAAAATATGGTATTTATTTCTTTTTTAGCATGTCATCAGGTAACTTGAGATTTACGGCAACCTCTTCTGGGGTTTCCTAGGTAGAGAATATACAGAGGTGGTTTACCACATCTTACTTCTTGGGGCACCCTGGGACTGTGTAGCTCAGGGTACTCCAGGTGTTCTTGGACTTCAAATACCAGAAGCCCAAATCAGCACTCCTGCTGATCCCTGGTATAAATCATCCAAGACTACATAGGTTGACTTTTATCCAAGGACGTACAGATGGGGAATCAAAATTCCCCCAGGCCATGCCCACTTGGCCAGGTACGCCCAACTCCCTACCCCAGGCCATGGTGTGGCCGGCCAAGTGGGCATGGCCCAGAGTTAGCCACGCCCACAGTTAGCCACGCCCAGGGTGGGGTAGTAATTTTTTTTGCAGTGTATCCCTGGACCAAACAATCAAGTTGGACAAAAGAAAGGAACTACTACAGAAGGGAATTCCTGAAGGGGATCCCTGTCCAGCTCCTTAAAAACAGACCAATGAAGTTTAGCCTAACAAGAGACAGAGTCTTCATAGTTTGCCATGTGTATTATAGTCTTGGTTTCTAAAAGCCACCAGAGGTCTTGGATGAAAAGGGGGGGGGGGGCAAAAATATTTAATTTAATGTGCAAATAAACAAACAAAAAGGAGCCTGTAACTGTCTTTTAGCTCTGAGAATAGCTTTCCTAGGCTTCATAAGCACAAAGAAGTCCAAAGAATCAGCAGTCGGTCTACCTCTAATTGTGGGCTGTTTCTTCTCATAAAACCCCTGGTCCATATGGTAAATGTGTACTTCTCTACCACATGATTCACCCTCTGGAAAGAAGATATCATAGCTGGTGCTATAGCTCGGACAGTTTTCATTAAAGCCAAAGAAAGGATCCATATCATTATTGCTCTTGTTTTTCTGCAAAGGGCAGCTCTTCTAGGGGGGCAACTTCAGCTCATCAGCTTCACAAATAAGTCTGCACCATACGCAGCCATATGCAGCATTGTAAACTTAAGATAGACTTTTAACATGAAATGGATAATGGTGACACCTTATAAGTGCCATAATCTTGCTAATATTTGTGTAAGCTTTGTGTAACTTGCCCATTGGTGGGCTCAAAAAAAAATTACTACCACACTGTGGGCGTGGTCTGGTGGGCATGGCCAGGGGGAAAGCCCTGTGTTGCACCCGAATTAGGATTACTTTATTTCAAAACTTGGATGGGCGGGGCCAGACAGAATTTCTGCTACCGTTTCTGGCAAACTGGTGCGAACCTGCTGATGCCCACCACTGAACTTGCCACAACTAATTGTGGCTAAACAACAAAGTGACAGGCGACATCTCGGTTGTGCAATTGGGGACATGAACACATACAAACATGCACATTGGAACCTCATCAATTAATAACAGCAGGTTATGCAAACTTTCCAAGAATACTGTACTGTTAGGATTCTGGCCAAGAATCTACATAGCTTGCTGTGACTAAGTGCACCTAGTTAGCTAGGTACCAGGGACCTTACTTTTGAGTGCCCGATCACACATCCAACTGCACAACTGAGATGCTCCACCAGCACATTGGCAATTAGCCACAATTAACTGCACCAACCTATGCCGCCGCCAGGATCCGTTTGCCATCGGCTCAGAGATGGGAGGCCAGCAGCATCCGGCGCCTCCACCCCTCTAGAGCCCTGCCTGCTCGAGGGGCTATAAGGGAAGACGCTGACTTCGCTGCTGCCGCCGCCACCTGGATCCATTTGCCTCTCCCTGAGCCCACACCATCAGCTCAGGGATGGGAGGCCAGCTGCGTCCGGCGCCTCCGCCTCTCTAGAGCCCCACCTGCTCGAGGGGCTATAAGGGAGACGCCGACTTCACCGCTGTTGCCGCCACCGGGACCTGAGCCCACACCATCGGCTTGGGGGTGGGGAGGCAGGCACTGTTGAGGTCGTTTGAGCCACGGGGTTCCGCCAGAGGCGTTTGAGCCAGGCTCCATTAGAAACGTTGAGCCTGGCTACATCATGTGGTAGAGTTTTGGACATTGTAAGGTATCTTTGTAAGGTACCTCTCTGAGGTACTTTTGTTTTTTGTGATGACATTTGGAATTGTATTATTGCTATATATACCTTATTGTGACTTTGGTTATTATTATTTTTGTAAAGTATATTGCGAATTGTATTATTATTACTGTATCTTATCGTAATTTTGCTTTGCTGTATTTTTATGTATATTTCATGTACTATTGTATGTTGTATATCATATCTGTATATTGTATTTATTTTTGTCGCCTTGAGTCGCACTTGTGCTGAGTAAGGTGGGGTATAAATTTAATAAATAAATAAATAAATCAGCCATGAACTCCAATCGTAATCCAGCCTCATATGCAGCAGCACCACCATGTGTACTATTTTAGAGCAAGACTTGCAAATCCAAGCAGTAGTAGCAATGCCCAGCCAGCTGTTCCCCTTGGGGTTGCCACTTATTGTTCTAATAGGTCTCCTTGGCAGACAACTGCATAACCAGAGAAGCCTCACCTAACACAGGAATGCAGTAACAGGGAATGCCCTACTACTTCCGAGACTCACCCAGTCAGTAAGGCTATCTCATAGGAGCCTGTGTAATTTCAGTTACTGTGAGTGCCAAGGGGAAAAGAGCAGGCGCCCTAAGCTAGTCGTTTGTTGCTCTTGATGTTGTTTTTAGCATACAGTACTAGCATTTTCTTCAACCTCTCTGCTGCAATCAGACTTTGTTTAGGTCCCCAATTACAAAGCAGGGGAGGAGAGAGGGTAATAACAGAAACAGCCACATCCAGGAACTCATTGGATTGGTAGCAGAATTACCATGGATAGTGAAGTACAGTGGCAACTACTGTGTAAATCCCTTCTTTACAGTCACGGCATTGTGCTGCCGGTTTTGCCACTGGGACTTATGATGTAGTGAAACCAGGTTTTGCAAGGCTGAAGCCCCAAGATTGTCTGACGGCATCATCTGCCACCTCCACCCAGAGTTTTCTTTCCCCTTGACTACAGTCCTCTTAGCAACTGAGATGTTCCATGCCGCAGCATATAGTTGCAGACAGCTGTAATGCAAAGTAGTTGAAGATGGTTGGGTCTGGAATGGGTAATTTGAGAGAATTACAAAATATGTCCTGTTGCGGTGGGCCAGAAATGGCCCGTGGGGTCACGGAGTGACTGGACACAAGGGAGGCAATCTAGGCAAAGATGCGGTGAAAGTCCAGTCCCGATTGGCTCAGGGTGCTGGCATTTATTCCCTGCCTCAGGTACTTGCGTGCATAGGTTGCGCGCGACCCGTCACAGAAGACTGCTGACGTGGCACATGTTAATCCAGTTACATTTGCCGAAGTTACTTGGAGGTGATGTGTAATCAGGATATTACCGGGAAGTCTGTTATCTACTAATTAACTGCTGGCTGGTGAGGCCATTGTCTTGCCCTATCACGGAATCTTTCCAGGACTAACTTAATCAAACATAGACATTGCGGTTTGCTCTCCTACTTAGAGAGTCCGCGGATATGATTAATATACGGTGTGTTTACCTTGAGTTATCACCTTGGGACCTTATGCCCTTACCCATGTCCGAGCTAATGGCCAGAGCGCTATGAATGAATCCTAACTATGACTAATATGAATCCGCACCCAATTTCCCTTCCCACCAAGCTATGAGGGCTCGAGGGCGTGTGCGCCCGAACCCCACCTTTCGGGAAAGGTTATGCCAATTATATCTGCGGATAAACCACGACGTCCTCCTCATCTGATGATATGGACTGATTCAGCGGATTGCATCTTGGAAGGACTGTCTGATGTGGCGGAAGGTGGATTGGTGGACTATGGAAAATGTCATGAGAGGTTCCAGCACTTCAAATGTACTGCTTTGCCCCTGGCTGAAAACCCACATGTTTCCAGCTACATAAAAATATATTACTGGAGTTCTAATGTGCAGCAGGGCCACAGGGCTGTTGCATCCATAATTTCCCATAGTAATGTGGTTTAAAATGAAATTTTAATTTCATTTTGAGCATGTTAAAGCCTACATATAAGCTCATAAATCTGAATTCATGATCTTTTTAATCTAATTATGCACTCTCCTTTATAAGTAGAATATATTCATTTTGACTTTGCCCTGAAGTCTGTGCTGTTACAGTACAATGTATCTCTATGGAAACGACGATGTACGAGGCATCGCGGCAAGGATTTGGACGTTGTATGAGGCGTCGCGGCTAGGATTTTGCATGCCTCATACAAAGTCCAAATCCGTATAAAATCCAAACTTGTGGAACCAAGTTTGGACGTTGTATGTGGTATACCTGTATATTCATTTTGAAGTCAAGTACCATCTGTATTATTTTTTATGGCAATTTATGTTTATTTGTGACAAAGATCATACTTTTCCTTCCTTCCCAACTAATGGAAAAGTACAACTCAATTGGGTAATAATCAAAATTTCCTTCTTTTTGAGTTCCAAAGAGCTGAACAAAGAGTTTGCAGTAGAATATTTTGGTTTCTTTCATTCAGCATAAAACTTCCACGTGATAAACTGCCTTGGAAATTCTCTTCAGTTTCAAAAGGCACTTTAGCATATAAATAGATGGGAGAAAAGTATTCTGGGAAAGTCCTAGTTCCTTTGGCCAGCACCAGAGGGGTATGTGTGTATCTATTTATATGCTGCAACAGGCATAAACCCCGTGAAGCAATGAGACTTACACATGTATTGCCTTAACAGGCCCCATTCATTCAGAGGTCCTCTAGTAGTTATTAAATTAGTAATTAAAGATTAGCTGTGTTTATGTCACCTCCCTATGCTGTGCCTGCTTGTCTATATGTGTACCTTTTTATTCTACTCTAATATAACTGATGAAGAGGATTAATCCACGAAATCTTTCAGTGTAATAGGAAAGTAAGGGCCTGCCCATTTAGGTACAGGCTGAGTCTGCCACAAAGGTATTGCTTACGATTGGGGAAGGAACAATGTGCCACTGGATTCTTTGCCCACTTCCCCACTCATCAGTGAATGGTCAGGGGAAGTGATTTTTTTTTTAAGTCTGTAGAGCTTCACTGCCACAATACATCATTTTGGGGTTTTTTTTTAAAAAAAGTATATTTCTTTGTGAATTACCGATCCAGAACCTGCCTACAACCAATTTCAATTGACAATACAAAGAAAAATATAGGAAACTATTTTCTAAAATTTAAACAAAGTTATTTAAACATCAGCAATGACCTTCAGATATTAGAAAAAAATCACTTCCCCTAACCATACACAGACAATCAGGGAAGTTTTCAATTTGCAATAGAAGCAGCGTTTGACAGCTGCAAGTTTTCCATACATCTCATCCCTAGCATCCACAATCACTGTGAATGACATAGAATTCAGTTATGGCAAACCTTGGCACCCCAGCTGTCCTTGAACTTCAATTCCCAGAAGCCCTGATCAGCAGGAGTGCTGACCTGGGCTTCTGGTAATTGAAGTCCAAGAACACCTGGAGTGCCAAGGTTCGCCATCACAGGTACAGATGATTGTGCCCAAAAAATGAACCTCTGACAAAGGCTCAAGAAGAGGAGAGTATGTGGGCATTATTTGGGGAAAAAGCCAACCAACCTGCCTGCAACCTCAAAACCCTGAGAGCAGACCATTTGGAGAGACCCTCAGTCTTTCAGGCACCAAACACAATGCTCCTGTGTTTTTGTTTATTTACTATTTGGCTTGTATGGCCACAGTTGGGGGCAGCAGCTAGATTTAGCTGTTAATCTATGAGACGTCAACCTCATGCTACATTCTTAAATGTGTACTGAAAAGGCTAAATAGAAATCCACTCTCAAAATAAATTACTCTCCCCAAATAGAGGTACATTCTGTATTCCAGATTATATAAAGTTTCTATTTAGCGTGAAAGTGATGTTTATGCTTATTCATAAGGTTTTCTGCTAGCCTGCTGTGTAGTTTTAATCAAAACATATGCTAAAATAATGTGTTCTCTTTTTTTTAAATAAAAGAAAAAAAAACAGCTTGTGTGGCTTAATTTTCCTTACTGGTCCCCATCGATGCCTCTTTGGTGTACTATAGCAAAAAAATAAATTGAAGAGGATAAAAGATGTCTTTGTTGAGACCCAACAAACTTCCATAGCCAGCCAAGTGGGGAAGCTAGCCCAAGAGGAAGCTCTGAGAGTGCTACAGACTTCACTAACACACAAGTAGGAGGTTAAATAAAGAAGTGTTTAGCTGGAACGAGCCCTGTTTCACTGCTGATTGTGGGAGCGACCGTGTAACTGCACACTCCTGTATTCTCAGTGAAGAAATGTAAATGAAACAAATAAATAAATGTAAGGGGGGATCTTGTTAAGATCCAAGTTTCTTGCAATCTCACCTTGTCCAGTATGGAGCACACGCAAAACAAGATGACATCTCTGTTAATGAAGCCATGCATATAGTGACAGGATGCCTCAAATCTAGACCAGTTGAGAAAATATACCCTCTTATTGGTATCGCTCCATCTAAGACAATGATGGGCAGTCTTGGCCCTCCAGCTGTTCTTGAACTTCAATTCCCAGAAACCCTGTGTTGACTTGGGCTTCTGGGAATTGAAGTCCAAGAACAGCTGGAGGGCCAAGACTGCCCATCTCTGATCTAAGATCAGGAGAGAAGTAGCAGCGGATGCCAAAAGAACTAAGCAAGAGAATGACCCTCAACATCCTCTGAATGAACATGAGCCTCAAATCCACCAGCTCAGATCCTGGAAGAGCTTTATGGCAAGAACAAACATTCTTGAGGGTACACAAGAGCAAAACCAAATTAGAAGATGGAGAAAGGAGCTCAATGGACAAGGAACAACATTAAAGGAAGATGTAGCTGAGGAACTCAACCTCCCTATGTCACTTGGAGGACTCTGAATAGGCTAAGTATTGGAGTCCCTAAATGCAAGACCAACATGCTCAACTGGGGGCTGCTGGCAGACAACATGCTGTGTGGATGTGCTGAAACACAGAATCCGGTTCATTTACTGGTCTGCCGATTACTGCCAGAAAACATGCACCGATGAGGACTTAAGTTTGGCCAAGGACAAAGCCAAGAAACGGGCTTCATTTGGGCAGTCCAGGGTTTGATCAGGACACAAAGAAGAAGACCTTGTCCAAATGTTCCTCACTAGGTAAAAATGAGACATGCAACCTGCTTCCTGACAGTTCTATGTCATAATTATTCAGTGGTGCTCTCTCTCCTGCTCATTAGATTTCTTTCTGTAACCATCAATAAATTGGCATGAATCACTTTTAATAACATAGAACGGCAAAAGTATCCGTGATCCGATTCTTCTTTGAAGTTCACTTCCTAATTAGGATATGTTGAAGCTGGACTAACCCTCATGAAAAGAGCCCTCCTTCATTTCTCATTTATATCAGCACTTACCAAGGAGAAAATAAAAATGTGCACTAGAGTCTGGAGTCAGAATGGAATATACAGTAAGTAGTTCTGGCTGCAAATTTAAGTTTAAATCCTAATATTGTTATTGATAGAGGAAAACAGTATTGCTTGTCTAATTTTCATTTATACCTTCCAACACACTCAACATAGCATAAACAATGTTTTGCTGTTTTCCTTCCCTCCCCGCTTTTGTTCTCACAAAACACCTGCACACTAAGTTTAGAACGACAGAGTAAGTGGTCCAAAGTAATCTACCAGGCTTCACAGAATAGTGGCTCTAGACCCGGAGTTCTCAACCTTTTTAAGCCAGGGGCCGGGTCATGCTCCCTGAGACAGCTTCGGGGGCCGGACAGCCATTTTGCCCTTCCTTCACCAAATGGCACTTCCTAGTGTGGTGGAGGTGGTGGTGGGGCACATGAAATGGTGCTGCTGGCTGCATCTGGCCTGTGGGCCGCAGGTTGAGAATCCCTTCTCTAGACAAGTACAGTACTCTAATTACTACATATCACACATTTCATTAATCATCACTTTGCATGTTTTATTGGATAAAATTTCACATTAAGGGAAAATACCTATTTCCTGTTATTACATTTTCCTGCAGGCATGCAACTTAAATGTTCACTGCCTGTGTAGTCAGACTTACAAGTGAAGCTTGTAGGTACTTGCCAGTGACTAATTATAAAACAAATGCAAGCTAATTTGAAAAACCAAGTATAGGGACGTTATTCACAGTGAAAAAACATATTTTTGTTTTTTTCTGGTATTCTTCTGGGGTGTCTCTTTTTTCTGGGGGGTGTACTGGTTCTTTCATTTTAAAGAAATGGGACCATCCCTCTTAGGTCATTTTATTTCATTCTTCCCCATTCGTATTTTCAGCAAAAGTCCACCACCACCACCACCACCACCCAAAAAAAGCTTTAAAAACCCATTAAAACTACCCCAAAATCCAAAGGCAAGACAACAGAGAATCAATCTACTCCAAATGCAAGCAATAGTAAAACCAGGTTGAGAAATAGTTTCTACCCAAAAGCGGTTCTGGCTTTGAATGCAGTGCAATGCAGTCTATGAGGGAGCTTCTGTATATAGTTTTTAGAGTTTTAGAGCTTTTTTAGGGGTTAAACGTGTATATGTGGGGTGGGAGTATGTTGATAATTTTGTATAGTTGTATTTTGTTTAGGTTTTGTTGGGTTGATAAGTGTTCCCCTCCCCCCTCCCCCCAATCTCGTTGTTCTGTGCAGGACAATGACAATAAAGATCGATCTATCTATCTATCTGGGACTGCAGTGGCTCAAGTGCGTAAGACGCTGACTGGGAGGCGGAAGGTCAGCGGTTCGATTCCCAAGTACTGCAGGACGGAATGAGCTCCCGTCTTTGTCCCAGCTCCTGCCAACCTAGCAGTTCGAAAGCAAGAAATTATATGTAGATAAACAGGGACCACTTTGGTGGGAAGGTAACAGCGCTCCGTGCGCTTCGGTGTCTAGTCATGCCTGCCACATGACCACGGAAACGTCTGCAGCAGCAGACAGTGCTGGTTCTTCGGCTTTGAAACAGAGATGAGCACTGCACCCTAGAGTCGGATACGACTGGCTTTCGAGCAAGGGGAATCTTTACATTTACCTATCTATCTATCTATCTACCAACAACTCAAAAAAATCTTCCAAAATACACTTTTAACAAAATAAATACACAATAAATCGATCAAATAACAATTTTAAAAATCAAACAAACGGGGGAAGCACCCAATACCCAAAGGGAAAAGTAATAAAATAAAACATATAGAATGTCTCTTCAAAAAGTGTGCAAACAAAAGCAAAAAATACAATTCAATACCAAAGTGACTAGAATATGAGATTATTTGTCTACCTCTACTTCATGATGTGAATCTCTGGAATCTCTTATTTTCTTAGAGCCCAGTCAACAGCAGACAGGCAGAAAAAATAATCTAAAGGACCAAAGAGCGGGGAATCCTCAAGGAAATCAGGATAAGGGGATTTTTAAAACATCCTGTGGGCGCACACTTGCACAAATAGGAGGATATCTCTTGGCATCAACAAAATCTAAAGACATGGAAGAAACTCCCTCCAAAATCAAGGGGGAAAGCAGGGATCCAAGACAGAGGGGTGCAGGTAGCCAGATACCACAAAGCAGGGCGTGCCTGGACTTCACACACCCAAAAGGAATGAGTGAAACGAGAAAGAACAATGGATCACACGGATGATTTGTTTAAGAGAAAAACCAACACTCCCACTCGGGTCCTTGCCCTTTTATAGCCTCGAATTTCCCACCATTCCTCAGTCATTTTGATTGGTTGCTGAAAGCAGCTCTTGTGATTTTATGGGATAAAAATATTACTGTGCGATTTGACAGACAAAAAAATGAAAGAAAGGTTAAACAAAAGAGGAAAACAAGAAAGAACACAATCATTTTAGTAATATGAATCATCTCTTTTTCCTTCAAAAATCAATGAAAGAACACAAAAACAAAAAAAATCTTTTGTGTTTTTCAACTTTTGCATCCGTGAGGAAAGCCTATGCAAGGCTTTTTTACCTTTTAAGTGAAAGTCCACTTGTAAAGATGCAGTAAAACCCTGGGTTACAACCACCTTGGTTTGGTTTACAACGGCAAATCCTATGGAAATGCTGTCCCGGTTTACAAATTTTTAATGTATTTTTAATGTATTTTTTTTAATTTTTAATGTATTTTTTTTTCAATTTACAACTATCAATTCCAGGCCGGTTTTTTTATTTTTCATTGTATCCCTGTGAATGTTTCAGTTTACAATCTTTTTTCGGGTTATGACGGAGGCTGTTGGAACAGACCTCCATCGTAACTCAGGGTTTTATTCAGTTGTGGCCAGGTGAGTGGGTAGGCGTGGTTAGACTGCTGTATTTAAAAAAAATATTTTTTATTGTTTTCATAACAAAATACAATAGAGTACACAACCATTCCTCAAGTGTCCTCGCCATCCATCCCCCAAGTGTAAACTCTCTTACAACTTTATATCCTTTTTAACCTAACCTCAATCGAAATTAAACTGTGTTTCTCCAGCGATTGTAATGCTTCGACTTATCCAAAATTTAAACTCTTTATGATAAGGATAAGATCCTTCCCTTTTTACTAAACAATGCGATATAAACGACTTCCAGATCTCCCAGAATTCATTAATTATTGTTTCCCCTCTTTTTTGTCTCAGGTAACACGTTAATTTATAATTTAGAGCAAATACGCCAAACTTGGTTATACCAATTTTCTATTCTTAAATCAAACTGTGTCTTCCAAGCCTTAGCTATCATTTGTCTCGCTACTGAAAATAGGGAAACTGCTGTATTTTAATGTGAGCTTTTGTGGATCGAGTCCACTTCGTCAGACCATTAGTTAGCAATTACACTTCAATGCTCTAATTTTCCTTTAAAGAGTAACTGCAGCAGAGTAACTGCTGGCTCAACCCAGGTGACTGGACCCAGCAGCAAGGATGTTGGAGTTGCGTCTGGAGTGGGGTGAGAGGAGGAGGAGGCATACCTGTCAAGCGCAGCTCTGGAGATTACAGGACCTGTGCAGAACGTTTCTGCACAGGTCCGTTGTACGAATGCGTAGAAGGCTTTTACGCATGCGTAGGTTTCTGCGCAGAACGTTTTTGCGCAAGTCCATTCTACGCATGCGTAAAAGCCTTCTACGCATGCATACAATGGACCTGCGCAGAAACGTTCTGCACAGCTCACTTCTATGCGTGCGTAGAAGGCTTTTACGCATGCGTAGAAGGCTTTTACGCATCCCCATCTGCACAGAAGCCTTCTACACATGCATAAAAGCATTCTACGCATGTGTAAAAGCCTTCTACGCACACGTAGAAGCGAGCTGTGCAGAAGGGATGCACAGTAACTCATTTTCCCCCGCTGCCAAATTACGGGGTAGCAGCAGCTCCAGGCGGGAAATGACAAAAATCGGCGCGAAATAACGGGAAATCCCGGCCAATCCGGGATACTTAACAGGTATGGGAGGACATTGGCGGGGCAGAGTGGGGCAGTGGGCAAGGCCAGTCAGTTTTACTACCGGTTCTCCCGAACCTGCTGGAGCCCACCACTGGTTTTACTGAATATAAACTGTATTATCCTGCTTCAACCTGTCTCCTAAGATCCATCTAGACCAGAGTGGATAACCTTTTCCTGTTGGAAGACTATTAGATTAGCTACAATCAAATAAAGTAGCATTCAAGAAACTTTAATTAGATATACTGAACTAAAAATGTACATTATTTTGTAAAAAAAAATCTAACTAGAGTGCTACCTCATACAATGTCCAAGCTTGGTTCCACAAGTTTGGACTTTATACGGATTTGGACTTTGTATGAGGCATGCAAAATCCTAGCCGCGATGCCTCATACAACGTCCAAATCCTTGCCGCGATGCCTCATACAACGTCGTTTCCATAGAGATACATTGTACTGTAACAGCACAGACTTCAGGGCAAAGCCAAGGAAACAGACAGGAAACTGACATAACTTTAAGAAATCATTGTCTAAAGGTTAAATACATTACAAAAACATGTCAAATAACCCTGATTGTCCAAGAGCCTGAAGAATGCTGCAAATATCCCAGGAATGCTTCTAAAAATTCTGACGAAAAAATTCAAAAAAATCCTAAATTGTGCTCAAAACCACTCCTAAACGCTCTTTGCCTCATGCAAAACCCACAAGAGCAATGCATGTATGTGTCCTGCCTTTTATACTGCCCAGCCACAATGCAACCTGGGAAAACCCGAATGCCTCATACAAAGTCGCACAACTTTGTATGAGGCAGCTTTTTTCAAAGAATTAGGCGATGTATGAATCTGATGTTGTATGAAGCGGACTTTGTATGAGGTATTACTGTACTATGTACTTAACAATTTCAAAAAAAATCAAAACCACGGCCGCACTTAAGGACCTAGAATGCTACGTGTGGCCTTAAGGCCGCAGGTCCCCCACCCCTGATTCTATGGCTATCCTGGGGGTAAAAAAAGAATCATAGAAATCACTAAAATAACCCCAATTGTATTAATCCCAGACAAAAATATGTCAAGATGTAGGTTAAATCCAGTCACTTTATCTCATGTTTAGCTCAAAAGTTGGTGAGATCAACAGATACTAGAGCTGCAAGTTCCGGAACCAAAATAAGTTAATCCTGTGCCCCTTTCTCTCAAACTCTGGGAAACGGTTTAAGACAAACCACAATCCAGAAAAGACTGAGAAGGCAAGCAAGAAATGGCAGAATATTTTCTTCACAGACATTTTATTTATTTAAATTTCTATACCGCTTTTCTCATCCCGATGGGAGACTCAAAACCGTTTACAACATTCACAGTAACCAATAGCAGAATACAATATAAGTAAAGGAAAAAAAATAATGCAAATAAGTTACACTAGAACTCTCCACAATATGGCAATTTCTACAATATTAAAGATACAAGGGCCTGCCCATTTTCACTATCTATTTATCTGTTTGCATTTCCGGCGCATTTACTGGCCTGCCAATTACTGCCAGAAACATGCACCGATAAGGGCTTAAGTTTGGCCAACAACAAAGCCAAGAAAGTGGCTACATTTTGGTAATCCAGGGTTTGATCGAGACATGAAAGAATAATCTGTTTGCATACATATCTCTCTGGAAAACGCTATAGACAGGACCTTTTGGTATAGAATATCTATGTTTCAAATCCTCCCCTTAAAAGCAAAGGAATTCCCATTCAACAAGTTTCTCTCCAGGTTGTCTGATAAACATTACATCCCACCCCACTACTTTTGGGATGGCAAAAGGTGTATTTATGGAAACATGAAGGAACACTGGAAGGTGCTAGGTGACAAGACGGAGAATGTGTTGCTACTTCTTTGAGTATCACTCTCCCGTAGAAATAATGTGTACATCCCGAATGAATATACAGTAATGCTAACTTTTAGTCAACAGAACAGGGGAAATTAGCTCCCATTTTCTATCTGGCTACAGAGAAATCTTTCACCTGCTCCTTTATAAAACAACCAGAAACAAACTGTATTTCTTCTCTTTCTGGCGCTTCAATACATTACTTGGAACAAAACAAAAAATGCCAGATTACCCAGAAGGTATGTATCGTAATCCATTTTTCTTCAAAGAACTCTCAAATAAGTTAAAATAACTAGTGAGAGAGAACATGAACATGAACACACAATCTATCCCAACCACACATAAGATAATGTGAACAGAAGAAAGTTGGGTTAGACATCTTTTCTTTTGTGTTTCTGTTCAGTTTAATAACAACAGTCTGGAATCTGTGATACCTTAAAACAGCCGCCTTCAAAAGCAGAAACACATCGATCAATGCAATGAATTCATGTACTTTTTCATTCGTTGCATATTCTGTGATGCACTGTCTCCAAGTTCAGCCCTATGATATCTTAACCTATAAAATCAAGGGTTAACTGTTGGAACTTTGCATAGGCTCCTTAGCCAGGCCCTACTAGCCTGCACTCACCATTCGTGCACACGCCCGAACTGGGTACCCAGTTACCAAGATTAAGAAATATGCCAATGGGGCAAGAGCCCCACAAATGCGGAAAAAGGGAAACAACTTCATTTCCCAATGTTCTTTGCGCCGCGCCGCACCACACGGTTTCTTCTCTTTAAAAACGGAGTTGTTTTAAGGAGGGGGGATCGATCCCCTCTCCCTGGTCTCCTGGCTCCAGAAGGGTTGGGGGGACATACCCCTTTTGTCCCGCCAAACCTCCCAACCCCAGGGGAGCCAGCGGAGAGGGGGGTCGCAACCCCCCACCCACTGATATTAATGGGGAAACCCCATCTACTTTCACGACTCCACACAATCAAAGCACCATAACACAATAAAGCCCCCTTCCCCACCACCTAGCCCACCCTCCCTATCCCCCAACGACCACACCCCCTCCCCACCACCTAGCCCACCCTTCCTATCCCCCAACAACCACGCCCCTCCCCACCACCTAGCCCACCCTTCCTAACCCCCACCAACCACGCCCCCCTCCCCACCACCTAGCCCATGCTTCCTAACCCCCAACGACCATGCCCCCCTCCCCACCACCTAGCCCACCCTTCCTAACCCCAACGACCACGCCCCCCTCCCCACCACCAAATAAATAAATAATTTTTTAAAAATTACTAACAGTCAAAAACATCCAAAAATACACAAAAACAAACAAAAACACCAAAAAACAATACAAAGTAAACAAAAATACAATCAAAAACAAAACAAACAGACAACAAATACAAATTCCAACCCCCACCTCCACCACCCCCCCACACACAAAAGAAAGAAAACAAGCAAACTTACCAAAAGATGTCCTACCTCCACGAGGACCGGAAAAGAAATGAATAAAGAAAGAGACTACTTACCAGAAGAAGCTCCACCCAGAGGCCAGGAGAGAAAAAATAGTCAAAATACAATAACCCCTACCAGCACCACCTGCTGGCCACAATAGTAAAAACAATTCAAAAACACAAAACAGCCCCAAACAAAAGGCCACAAGAGTAAAAACAAATCAAAAACATAACACAAATTCAAAATTTTACTCAAAAGGTCACACCAATAAAACAAATCAAAAAATTACACTAAAACACACTTTAACACAAATCACAAACATATGTCAATAAAATACAATAGAAACTTTTAAAAATCCTGTGCTGAGTTTTAACTCAAATTAAAACCCAAAACATCTAAACACATTTTAAAAACATTGAATGTAAAAAACATTTACTTTTACATTATTAAAATTATTACCTACGGTACAACTAATTAAAAAAATTCAAAAAACTAAAACATTATTTGCTTACATAAAACAATTTGAAAAAATTATATCATACTTTGTTCTTTTATTAATCCTCAAAAAATACCAAAAAAGCAGATCACAGTTAATAACAGCCAAGCAAAAAAAAATTTACATAAATAAACATTTTAAAAATTAAAATTACAGACTAAGCAATTTTTAAAAAACATTAACACAATTTAACCTTCCAACACAATTTAAAACAGCCCGGCAATGCCGGGCAACCTCTACTAGTAAGCTCTAAAATGCACAGATTTAAAGGACTTACAGCAATAGTTCTACATGTGGAATACTATTCCCTGTACAACAAAAAGGTTGACATGTCTGGGATGTGTATAAGAGATTCTCACCAATTTGCCACATATCATGTGTCCCTAACTGCCCCCTTGGGAGGCCACTGCTATACCCATTTTGCAGATTAGCATGCTGAGGTAGCAACTGAACCTAAACCAAATAACAAAGATACATGGCTAAGTGAATCCATGCAAACTAATGCTAGCCGTGTTCTGTCAGTGTTCATCTTCCTGTTGCTTGCCTAGGAGCTTGGAGGCAGCAGCTTGTGAAACCTAGTCCTCAAAATTAATGTATGCTGGCTTGGAATCAAGTGGCTGTCACATGCGCCAGCAGACAATAAACAACAGCTAATGATCAACAGAAGTGAACTGTGGGTTGGGTGAGCATCAGCCTTGTCTTAAGGAAACATACAAGGAGGATATCAGAGAGTAAACAAAACAAAAAGACAAAAAAAAACCACCACTATGGCGCCTTAAAGACTAACTCCTGTATTTTAATGTTAGTTTTCATGCACCAAGTCCACTTCATCAAACATAAGAGTGGATTTTTCATGGTATACATTTGTACAGGAAGAGAGGCGACACAGATAACCCCTGTAAATAAGGTTGTGTCCACAAGGATTTGTCAATAAAGTATCACTGGGGTTTTTTCAAGTTTGCCTAAAAAAAAGAAAGGCCACTTGAAGTAGAGGCCTCAGCATGCAAGCATCACAGCTGGGAAAGAGGCCATGTGCCACCTGATCTAATTCAAAAGGCAGGAGCCCAGTCCAAACTAAAACACAGGGGGTACTTTTCACATATGCGCATATATAACATGGGAGGCTTGCATCAGCTATGGCTGAGAAATCAACCAAGCCACATCTCACGAAAATCAGGATGTGCCTTGCCTTATTTCCTTGCCAAAGCTGAATCCCTTTGCTCCCAAAGACCCCAACTCACTCACTCCCCTACAACTACCTGCATGTTACTTACCAGTGGCAACAGCAGCATCACTACAGTGGGAAAGGGGGGGGGGAGGAAGAATGGGAACCTGTGAGTAAAGTGAGAGATCTCCCCTTTAAACGTGAGCTTTCGTGGATCAAGTCCACTTCATCAGATGAAAGCTAACATTTAAATACAGGAGTTAGTCTTTAAGGCGCCATAACATTTTTTTGTCTTTTCGTTGTTGCTTTGTTTACTCTCTGATATGCTTCCCACAACTACCGCTTCGAAAAATCCTCCAGCTGGGAAGGCAAGTTTGGTGACCAGATCATCAGCATCTTCCTAAGGCTATCTCAGCACCGCGGTGGCTTAGTGGTTAAGACGCTGGACTTGATGACTGGAAGGTCAGCAGGTTGGCAGTTCCAAGACCAGAGTTCTGCACGACGAAGTGAGCTCTCGTCTCTGTTCCAGCTCCTGCCAACTTATCCGTTTGAAAGCGAGACATGGCAAGTAGACAAATGGGTTACCACTCCAGTGTCTAGTCATGCCTGCCACATGTCCAAGGTAACGTCTGCAGATGCAAACAGCTCTGGCTCTTTGGCTATAAACAGAGATGAGCACTGAACCCTAGAGTCAGATACAACCAGCTTTTGAGCAAGGGCAACCTTTTTTACCTGAAACTGGGGCATCCCCACCTTCTCCAGCTGGGAAGGCAAGCTTGGTGACCAGATCATCAGCATCTTCCTAAGACGGGAGTTCTCAACCTTTTTAACCCGGGGGCCTGGGTCATGCTCCCTCAGACAGCTTCAGAGGCCAGATGGCCATTTTGCCTTTCCTCCACCACATGGCACTTCCTGGTGTGGCGGAGGCACTGGGGGCCACATGAAATGGTGCCGTGGGGTACATCTGGCCCATGGGCCGCAAGTTGAGAATCCCTGTCCTAAGGCCATCTCAACCTCTGCATGATTAATAGATGTTGGGGACATGAAAGGGGCATCATTTGGGCATCCCCTGAGCAGAGTTTATCCAGCAAAGATCCTTTCAACCCAGAGTAATGTCTGACACAGGGCTCGGGGTTGTCAACAACCTCCTCCTTTTGGCTCATCTGAGGCTCCCTCCTCCTGTAATTAATTTTTTTAATGTTAAGGCTTTGGAGATTTTATATTTGTTTTTAGGTAAAGGTTTCCCTTGCTCGAAGGCCAGCCGTATCCGACTCTAGGGTTGAGTGCTCATCTCTGTTTCAAAGCCGAAGAGCCAGCACCGTCTGCTTCTGCAGATGTTTCCGTGGTCATGTGGCAGGCACGACTAGACACCGGAGCTCACGGAACGCTGTGTGCCTTTCCCACCGAAGTGGTCCCTATTGATCTACTTGCAATTTCTTGCTTTAGAACTGCTAGGTTGGCAGGTAGGTTTGTTTTTTAGATAGTAAAAATGGCACAGCGGGGGTGGAAGGGTGGGTTAATAGTGCTATGTTTTTAAAGGGTTTTAAATCGTTTTATATTGGTTTTAACTTACACCACCCAGAGTCCATTGGATAGGGCGGTATATAAATCTATTAAATTAAATTAAATGACAGTCCATTGGATAGGGCGGTATAAGGTTTCCCTTGCTCGAAAGCCAGTCGTATCTGACTCTAGGGTGCAGTGCTCATCTCTCTTTCCAAGCCGAAGAGCCAGCGTTGTCTGCTTCTGCAGACGTTTCCATGGACACGTGGCAGGCATAACTAGACACCGGAGCGCATGGAACGCTGTCACCTTTCCCACCGAAGTGGTCCCTATTTATCTACTTGCAACTTCTTGCTTTCGAACTGCTAGGTTGGCCTATAAATCTATTAAATTTAATTAAATGACAGTCCATTGGATAGAGCGGTATATAAATCTATTAAATTAAATGACAGTCCATTGGATAGGGCGGTATAAGGTTTCCCTTGCTCAAAAGCCAGTCATATCCAACTCTAGGGTGCAGTGCTCATCTCTCTTTCCAAGCCGAAGAGCCAGCGTTGTCTGCTTCTGCAGACGTTTCCGTGGTCATGTGGCAGGCCTGACTAGACACCGGAGCGCACGGAATGCTGTTACCTTTCCCTATTTATCTACTTGCAATTTCTTGCTTTCGAACTGCTAGGTTGGCATATAAATCTATTAAAATTAATTAAATGACAGTCCATTGGATAGGGCGGTATATAAACCTATTAAATTAAATGACCTTTTTTTTCTCTTCCGTATCTGACAAGCCCAACCCCTTGCCTGTCCATTCCAAGCCCAGCAGCCCCACTCCGGGCCCCCCCAATAACCTATCAACGCCGGGTGGAAGGAGCAGGCTGGTGGTGGCACAGAATCAGGGACGGGCAGCCAAAAACCAGCCCACGCCTGGAGTCTTGCCCAAAGCAACATGTTTATGGACCGCGTCGAGGCAAGGCAAGCCCTGAGCGCCGCCGACGGGGAAGCCAGCAGGACTCTCGGGGGTGGGGTGGGGGTGGGTGGGGGGGGGCAACCTGGAGCTCAGGCCTTTCCCTCCAGAGCAAGAAGCCCCTCGACGGGACCGGGGGGGCGGAGAGGGGGCTGGCGACGGGGGGCTTGTTTGTCAATGCCCCAAATGGCGCGCAAAAAACTCCCGCGCGGTCCAAAGTGGCGCTCAGGCTGGGGGTCCTGGGGGGGGCGGAGGAGCATGGGGGGGCAGCAGTGGGCACGGGGAGCGCCGCGTACAACACAAGAGCCCCATATCCCGGGGGGTGGGGGTGGGGGGGGCAGACGATTGGGAGCGAGAGCCGCGCTACTCACACGATCCACATGCCGGTGATGCTGAAGGCGGGCAGGGCGATGGGCAGGATCAGCCAGGCTGGCATTTTGGGTCCGAGGCGCGCCCGTCCAGGCAGCCCCCCACCCCACCCCCTGCCCCCCACCGCCCGAGGGCGCCAGGAGGGAGGTCAGCCGGGAGCACCCATGGAGCCCCCCCCCCTCCCCGTCGCCTCCCTTCTTCTTCCTCTTCCTATGCCTCCCTCTTCTGCTCCTTCCACCCGCGAAGTGGCGCCCCACAACCAAGACGCCACGGAATCCGGCTTGGCGCCGATACCCCCAACTTAGCCCAGTGGCGGCCAAAACGCCGCGCGCTCTCCCGTCCCCGCCCCACCTCGCTCCGCCTCGCCCGGCCCGGCGCCCGGTCCTTCCCCCCCGGGGAGGAGCCAGACCGGCATATGGGGCGGCATGGAGGTATAAAAAAAAAACAAACCAGGAGATGACATGACGTCACAAATTTGAAGCCGACTAATCTGACAGTCCGCCATGTTAGTTAGCCCAAAACATTGCTTTGTGTTGAGTCGTGAAAGTAGATCGGGGTTTCCCCTTTAATATCAGTGGGTGGGTTGCAATCCCCCTCTCCGCTGGCTCCCCTGGGTCCAGAAGGGTTAGGGGGACAGACGCCTTTTGTCCCCCCACAACTCTCCCGGACCCACGGGACCCGGGAGAGGGGATCGAATCCACCCCACCCCTGATATTAAAAGGGAAAACCCGATTGGAGTTCCTCCTTTAATATCAGTGGGTGGGAGGTTGTGATCCCCCTCTCTGCTGGCTCCCCTGGGGTTGGGAGGGTTGGGGGGACAAAAGGGGTCTGTCCCCCCCAACCCTTCAGGGAGCCAGCGGAGAAGGGGATCGCAACCCCCCAAATGCTCCTTGGTTTCTTCTCTTTAATAATGGGGTGTCCTGCGGGGGGAGGGGATCCCCTCTCTGCTGGGTCCCCTGGCTCTGGAAGGGTTGGGGGGGACAGACCCCTTTTGTCCCCCCACCCCCCACCCCAACCCAGGGGACCCAGGAGAGGGGATCAATTCCACCACCACCCCCTCCAACTCGTAAGCGTAGTCTGCTAATGTTTTGGTCCACCTAATATGGTGGCAGGCCACGCCCACTGGCTTCAAAAAACTTTCAGCATGAAGCCTGTAGTGCCATCTCCTGTTTTTTATACCTCCACGTGGGGCGGGCCCAGGCCAGGCAGGCCGAGGCCTGCCCCTGCCGGGAGGAATGCTGGCACTGCCAGAGAGGACAGAGAGCGGTGAAGTCCAGCCCTGACCAGAGTTCTTCTTTATTACCCTGCCTTGGGGTTGTGACACGTGCCTAGGGCACTCGTGCCGCCCCTATACAGAAGGCTTGCATACATGGCATTTTCCGGCGGTCAGCTACAATGCCAGCTCTTGGAAATTGCCCTGTGGTTAATGGACAGCCCACAGTTAATTGCCTTGGGCCGGCGAAACCCATTGTTCCTGCCCTAATCTCGGGGTCTATGTGTATTGACTCCGGGTATCTAACTTGTCCTCTGTTTGCCTTAGCTTGTTTGCCCTGCTCTATTTGCCCTCAGCCTGGGTTATGATTCATCTCTAACTAGCCCACTTAATCTTCCCAATTTCCTCTGCAGCAGAGCCCTGGTGATTCCCGGGTCTGTTGCCACCGAGGGAACCCCTGGGGAGAGGTTTAATTGCCAATTATTCCCGCGGGCAACCCACACATGAGATTGGGGGGTTGGGGTTTTCATAAACTGTAAGCCATAAACATCAATATTATAACAAAGTAAGGTTTGAACCATACCTGACAACCATCCCGATTTGGCCGGAAAAACCCCGTAATTTGACGTCCATTGACGTCATAACCTGCCCCGCGCTGCCAAAACCCCGTAATTTGGCAGCGGGGGAAAACGCTTCCCGTGCATGCGTGGAAAGCGACCTGCGCACATTGCTTGTTTTTCCGGAGCCACGGGTTGACAGGTATGGTTTGAACTATCTCGCTTTGCATGCAATGAGTCTATCTCATATATTTGTTTCACCTTTTAAGTTGCATTACTGAACTGAATGAACATTTGCACGATATTCTAATTTTCCGAGTTTCACCTGTAACAATAAAACCTGGCTGGGACTCCATGCCATGATAAAGCCTGAAGAAGTCACCCTGAGTTACGAAAGCTTGCAGAATTTCTAAAGTGACTTTAAAAAATGTATCATCTCCCCCCTGCATTTTTCCTGATATTATGGATGGGTCACATGGCTTACTTTTGTTTATAGAATCCTAGAAGCCCTGAGATGGGAGGGGTCTTTTAGGCCATCCAGCCCAAACCCCCTGCTCAAGGCAGGATTTGTTTGTCTGTGGGTCTGTATGTCTGTCTGTTTGGGGACTGGTGGCCTAGTGGTTAGGATGCTGAACTTGATGTCTGGAAGGTCGGCAGGTCAGCAGTTCGAGACCTGAGTGCTGCACGACAGAGTGAACTCCTCTCTCTGTGTATCCCAGCTCCTACCAACCGAGCAGTTTGAAAGCAAGAAATTGCAAGTAGATAAATAGGTACCACTTCAGTGGGGAAAGTAACAGCGTTCCATGCAGTGGTGGGCATCAACAGGTTTGCCAGAACTGGTAGCAGAAATTCTGGCTGGCCTCACCCATCCAAGTTTTGAAATAAAGTAGTCCTAATTCGGGTGCAACACAGGGCTTTTTTCCCCTGGCAACGCCCACCATACCACGCCTGCACAGTAGATAGTAAAAAAAATTGGAGCCAACCACTAATTCCATGCCCTCGGGTGATTAGTCATACCTTCCTCATGCCCACAGAACCGTCTGCTTAATGCAAACAGTACTGGCTCTTTGGCTATAAATAGAGATGAGCACCAAATCCTAGAGTTGGATATTGTTGGAATGGCTGGCTGTGGTTTCCCCATGCCCCAATGGCATGGAACGGCCCGTGCAGAGGCCACTTCGGGAGAACGCTCCTTGAGCCGTGGGCTCTGCGGGCAGAGAAATTAAGGGGGGTGGATAAATGATAGGGTTTGATTCACCCAATTCCTTGACCTGACCAGCGGATCTGCTGAGAGAGCGAATAGCTAACTCTGTTACCCATTAGAGTAATCACTCATCTCCGAGTCTCAGTCTTATCCCAGGTGCAAATAGAAGCCATGTTTACCCCTGCCTAATCCCCGAACAATGGTGTTTCCCATGTCAATGTTTGTCCCAGTTAATTAATTTCCCTCCGAGAGATTCCCAATTAACCCAAGTAAACAGGTGATGTGGTTTCTGTCAGATGACTGTTTTTGCCACCGTTGCGCTTTTACTCCTATATATGATGATGCCTTTTTCCCAATAAACCACTGATCTGATCACGCTCCATATTGCCTCGTATCGTTTCTTGATCAGTCTCCTCCGGGACCTCCAGCCCTCAGCGGCCCCGATTCCTACAGCTGGCTGCATGGAAGACACACGGAGGCAACGTGCGGTGAAGTCCAGCCCCGACCAGAGTCAGGGGTACGTATTTATTACCCTGCCTTGGGGTTTGTGACACATGCCTAGGGCACTCGTGTCACCCCTATACAGAAGGCTTGCATACGTGGCATTTTCCGGTGGTCAGCTACAATGTCAGCTCTTGGAAGTTGCCCTGTGGTTAATGGACAGTCGGCAGTTAATTGCCTTGGGCTGGCGAAACCCATTGTTCCTGCCCTAATCTCGGGTCTATGTGTATTGACTCCGGGTATCTAACTTGCCCTCTGTCTGCCCTGGCTTGTTTGCCCTACTCTATTTGCCCCCAGCCTAGGTTATGTTTCATCTCTAACTAGCCTGCTTTATCTTCCCAATTTCCTATCCCGCTGAGCCCGGTTGATCCCCGGATCTGTTGACACCGAGCGAACCCCTGAGGAGAGGTTTAATTGCCAATTATTCCCGCGGGCAACCCACAGGATATGACTGGCTTTTGAACAAAGGCAACCTAATGTCACAATGTGTGTTTTGCATCCTCTACTAGCCCAGTGATGGTGGAACTTTTAGAAACTGAGTGCCCAAACTCACCTTCGCCACAGACTCAACAGGCTACTACATGTGAGCCGCCCCACCTTACCTCAGACAGGGGAGGGAGGAAGCACTCCCATTGGGCTGCTGGGCAGAGGGGTGAGGTGAACTCTGTGCTGGGGCGATGGTGCCAGTGCCCACAGAGAGGGCTCTGAGTGTCCCCTCTAGCACGTATGCCATAGGTTCGCCACCACTATACTAACCATTTGTAACTCAACCGAACCAAACTTCACAGCAAATCTGAATCACAATCAGGAATCTTCAGTTACTACTTGTTGCAAAAAGCCATACTGATTTGTAAACTTACCTGTTATGCTAGCTAACCATTGTGTTTATCTGTACCTGATGTGTATAAATTGATGCCATTAAATTTTATTTTTATGTCTGACAAAGTGGACTTGATCCACAAGTAAAGGTAAAGGTTTCCCTTGCTCGAAAGTCAGTCATATCCGACTCTAGGGTGCAGTGCTCATCTCTGTTTCTAAGCCAAAGAGCCAGCGTTGTCTGCTTCTGCAGACGTTTCCATGGTCATGTGGCAGGCATGACTAGACACACCGTAGCGCACAGAACGCTGTTTACCTTCCCACCGAAGTGGTCCCTATTTATCTACTTGCAATTTCTTGCTTTCGAACTGCTAGGTTGGCAGGAAGGCTAACATTAAAACATAGCATTTTTGTCTTTTTGTTTTGTTTACTCTCTGATATATGTACTTGCACAGACTAACACAGCTACCACTTTAAAAACTTCTTTCTTCTTGGCTCTTAGCCTCTGAAACTAGGTAAAAGGTCTTCTTAGAGAAGGCAGAGAGAGAAAATAACTTGATTCTCTGCCCTGCCCCCTGTGTTGTTTAATCCCCATTCTTAAATATTAGCCCGGTTAATCCTCTGCTGGGAGCGAAACTTTGTTGTGGGGTGAGAACAAGGCCAGACTGAAAAGAGTCAAATCAAATGGGTTTTTTTTCCACCAGAGCCAGCCTATGGAGTCATGGGCAAGCTGCACAGTCCCAGAGCTTCCCCCCAAAAAGGAAGGAATTATAAACCACTTTTGAGTATTTTCTACTTTAAAAAATCCTGGGATAGGTCACCTCAAGTCTGAACTGACTTGATGGCATGGAAGTACTGTATAATTAAGCCTTTTGAACCTAACTCTCCACTTATATGTACTGTGAGAGGGGGGCACACATGATTTCTTTACCACCACATGTGTTGTCTCATACTTTTAGTTGTGATAATACCCTTTCACTGAAATCTCTTCTCCCATGAGTGTGTCTGATTCTGTCATAAAGCCATCTAAAATCACGAAGGCACAAAACATTAAATCTCAATTAGGACACCATCAGTGGGCAGATGAACTTTAAACCTTCCTCTTTTAGTAATTTCTTCCCTTAATCTTCCCTCTTTTCTGGCAAGGAAACAGAAGAAGAGAAGAAAACTCAGCTGGTGCTACTCATGGTGTGTGGGATCCGCGCACACAATTGGCACACTGTCCCTGACAGAACCATGGTTTGGGAAGAACGCTCCCTTGAGCTTTGGTTCCGAGGGGACAGAAATTGGGGAGCGGATTAATAGTCATAGTTTAATTCACCGATCGCTGACCTGACAGGCAGGTCGGACAATAGAGAGCAAAAGATCACCAGGTGATGAACTCGATAGGCATGTAATAAGTAATCTCGCATCTGCAGAAGCTCTAAACCCAAGAGTCAACCTAAGCAGATGTTTGCTCCCGATAACAGTAGACAATGCATGTCCCCGGTAGTAAATTAGATAGATAAGAAACTTCCCCCGGTGAAGTCATCCCTAATGGGTAACTTGTGTAATCTCAAAGCGCAGACTCAGAGTTTTCCTGTAACGGTCACACGCAGCCTATGCACGAGATCGAGTCAGGCAAGGTATAAAAATTAGGGTCTTCTCATCAATAAATGCTGGTCTTCGCTCCATCTTGCCTCGTGTGTCTTTGCTTGACCAGTCTCCTCCGGGACCCTCCGGCCCGCATCGGGCCCCGATCCCACAATGGTGTCAGAGGCAAGTGTTGTACAATATTTGTGCTTTCTGTCACTTGCCCTTTACTCAAAGATCATCCAACAGTCAAAGTAGGACAGCCAATAAATTAATCATCAACTATTTAAAACTAGGATGATGAGAGTTTTATGTAGATAAGGTGTTCTAAACTCTTAAAAGGAGGCAAGTCCCAAGAGATATCCCCCATCCCAGTGTGCATGCATAAAACTACTGCTTTTACACATTAATAAGTACTTAACCACTAGACCCCCATCACTAGGTTAATAACTCCCTAATAGGGAGAAAAGAGGGAATCCCCACGTGTGTGCGCGCACATGCATATCAGTGCTCAACAGTTTTTCCTTAGTGGGTCAGTTTTCTAATGTTCTCGGGCTGCTATTAAGATTGTTAAGGAAGTTCCCTTTTGTGGTTTTAATAGTTTTCGCTAAGCCCACATTACAAGACTGGCAAGAGAGAACCATACAAGGAATGGCAGAGGCATTACCAGAAGATGTAAGGAAAGAAGGGAGGGTGCAGGTTGGGATGCCAGTTACATCACCGCAAATGTGAACACTGAACTCTCAGTTCAGTGTGCAAGCCCAGTGTCACACAGCTCAAATACTGTATAATAAAAGTTGTAATTCAAATTGCAACAACTCTTGGTTTGTCCCCGTTTGCTATACCACATCAACTCTCATCATATAGATATGAGAAGTTTAAACTCTTCTTCTCCAGTCATTTTTTGCATCAGGGGCTAAACAAGGGGAGGGAAATCCAGTTGGTACCATTTGTGTAGTCAGAGTCTAGTATTCTTTGCCTTTCAGAATTATTTGATGCATTATCGCTTTCGCTGTTTTTAATAGGTGTGATATTCCTACCTGAGGCACTGACCTTACCGCTAATCTTAATACTAGCTGGGTTACACACTCCTCAAATGGTCACAAGCACCACTCAGGTACCATTTAAAACCTTTGTAAACACCTAAACTCCTAGATACCATTCTTTAGTGTCACTACGAAACACACTACACTGCAGAACCACCTTCAAAACCCCATTTCAGGTATTTTGATGTTATTCCTTTTATACCATCCCAGCCAGAACCTCCTTCACTCCAAGCTGATATCTTAGAAAATTCAGAAGTTCTGTGAAAGGGTTTGTTAATATGAGTAAATTTCTTTGTTCCTATTGGTAAAGCATAGGTCACATGACATGGGTGCATTTTTATTTGTTCGTAATCTGTGTTCCTTATTTTTAGATACACATAAAACAAATAATGAAAGACTGGTTTAAATAAACAGGATTTTTACTTGGGGGTTGTAAGTATGGAGGGAAAAGTAGGTATTTGGATATGAATGACAAAGGTTAAAACAATAGTAATAGTAAAGCAAAGGTGTGGGTGGCGTGTCCGGTATAAAAATCCGCACCCCTGGACCAACACACCCCCCCCCCAATTGGCACACCCCTACCTTGCGCTACCACTCCGGGCACTGTCAGGGTCCAGACCCCTGTGCCCCACAAAAAGCAAAAAAAGAAAAAACTACGCCTCCCAGCAGCCACTGCGCCAAGCCCCAGCCAATCGGAGAGGCCAGGCCAAGAGATACATCGCATATACTGCGCCCGGGAGCCTTCTCAGACCCACTTGGGTCCTCCCGGGCGAAGCCGGGAAGCCCCTGCTAGTATCAGAATATAATTCTTCTGTATTCAAAATTCCTAAGAATTAAGTTAGAGACTCCCTCTCTCTATTACTATAGACACACTTCTCTTCATCAACTCTACTACAGAGTTCCACTATCTGCCTTCAGCCCTGTGCTCTTTTTCTGAATTCTTTAGCTCTTTACATGGTAATCTCTCAAATTAACCACAGGCCCAGACCACCTTCCAATCACACTAACTAATCATCTGTGGATTCCGCGTACATAATTGGCAGAGCTGTCCCTGACAGAATCGCAGTTATGGGAGAACACTCCTTCGAGCCGTTGGTTTCGAGGGGACAGAAATTGGAGAGCGGAATATTAGATATAGTTTGATTCACCGATTGCTGACCTGACAGGCAGCTAGGACAATAGAGGGCCAAAGATCACCAGATGGTTAACTTGATAGGCACATAATGAGTAATCTCGCATCCGCAGAAGCTCTAAGCCTTAGAGACAACTTCAGCCACTTGTTTGCTCCCAATAACGATGAACAATGCATGCCCCCGGTAGTTAATTAGCTAGATAAGAAACTTCCCCCGGTAAAGTCATCCCTAATTAGTAACTTGTGTAATCATGATATGCAGACTCAGGGCTTTCCTGTAAATGGCTATGCGCAACGTATGCACGCAGCCAAGCCAGGCAGGTATAAAGTCTTTTGCTTCCTGATGAATAAACACTGGTCTTCGCTCCATCTTGCCTCACGTGTCTTGCTTGACCAGTCTCCTCCGGGACCTTCCGGCCCACATCGGGCCCCGATCCAACAATCACCATTCACCTATTCAGTGCCAATCACCCTAGTAGCCCACCCAGGACAATTCACATAACAGGCAATCCTTATCTTAGGTTTTATGTCTACCCACAAAATTTAAATACAAAGGCTGCAACTGGGCACCACTGCTGTGATTGAGACAAGACTGTTGCTAAGCAGCTATACATTAGAAGTGACGGTGCAACTCAGCATACTTAAGATAATGCACGTCTTTCCATAGGGAACAGTGCAGACAAAAGTCTACTCAGGGTTCTTAGACTGTCCTTTAGCTGTTTAGCAACAGTCTTGTCTCAGTCACAGCAGTAGTGCCCAGTTGCAGCCTTTGTGTTTAAAGTTTGTGGGTAGACATAAACCTAAGATAAGGATTGCCTGTTATGTGACTTGTGCTGATCTTGTTTTGACCTTATATTGTTACTAAAGGTTGTTGATGCCATTTCTTTTTTATGTCTCCAGTCCCTTTAAGGAGAAGACATCATATCTTTGTTCTTTAGAGAGGCTGGGGGAAGCCATGGTTCTGACCATACCTCTCAACCTTCCCAGATTGGCTGGGATTTCCCAATTTTTGGCGCCGATTTGCACCATTTCCCGCCCGCAGATGCCAAAACCCCGGAATTTGCAGCGGGGGGAAAGAGGTACTGCGCGTCCCTTCTGTGCAAGTCCCGTTCTATGCATGCGTAGAAGGCTTTTACGCTTGCGGTTGACAGGTATGGTTCTGACATATTAAACTTTTTAAACTAGAGCTAGGACTTGTCACCTCTTCGTCCTAAGTGTATGTACAGTAGAACACCACATAACAGAAAAACTCCCTTCAATGGAGCTTTTCGCTATGCGGGTTTTTTCATTATGCGGTTCCCTATGGGAGATGCCCCGCATAACAAAAAAAGTTCATTAACTGGGGTTCCCATTGAGTGGGTATACCCTGGTTACCAAAAAACCCGCATAATGAACGATATTTTTTTTGTTATGCGAGGTATCGCCCTTGCATAACGAACGCTTCGTTATGCAAAATTTTCACTATGTGATGTGTTCGTTATGCAAGGTATCACTGTATATCTCTAATAAACAACCTTTCTTCTTTTCGTAGATGTGCAGGTGTGATTCCTTTACATAAGGGGAAGTGGACTCGAGTAAACATTGCAAGTTTAAAGGGCTGAAGCCACACTTTTCAGCCTATACACTAGGCTACCTTCCAGAAAATGTTGGACTGGAAATCCCATCAGGGCTCTTGGAAGTGTTGAACTGGAGCCATAAAGGTCATATTGAGCTAGTGGAAATAAGGCAGGATATAATGTAACTTATTCCTAATAAATAGTTGATCTGTTACTATGAGTCAAGGTAGGATATGGGGTCCTTTATTTTATAAGATGGCTCTTGTTCCACAGCGTTACATATTTTTGATTAGATGTTAGTACTTATTCAAAGTAATACTAACATGTATTACAGTACAGTACTGTATATGCATGCACAACTTCAATAAATATATGTTTTGTTATTAACTTTTCAGCCAACTTAAACAATTGGCTAAAGGAAGGTAAAATTGCAAAATGGCCAAAACAAGCTGCCTAGCTGGCCCAGATGTCTTACATCTAACTAGTACATTGTACTTATTTTCACAGCTTGGATCTGGAAATAATTTGAACAGCAGGTGCTCAGTGGAAAATGTGGGATCTTGACATCATCTCAGGCATCAGCTCTGGCAACATCGGGACCAGACTCTGGAGAACCTGTTTAATATAAGATGCCACTGTAGACAGTAACATCCACTATGAGGAACACATGAACTGATACAGATTTATTCTCAAATAATCTTTTATCTTTTGCAATCTGTGGCTTTCCATTTTGCACATTTGAAACTCCTTAACTTTAGTGTTATTTGCCTTATGGAACACTTCTCAGGGTTCCACAGATACATGTGTTATCTTTTCATTTCTTGCTGTTATTTTAAATTTAATCTCTGCAATTTATATAACAATTCAACTTTCAAACACCCCTGTTTTAGGTCAGAAGAGGGCTGGCTTTCCTGAAAGCTTATACAGTAAAACCTCAGTTAACATAATTAATGCATTCCCCGGGACATTTCTTAAAGTGAAATTTACTTAAGCCAATTTTCCCATAGGAATGCATTGCATGCAATTTCCCATAGGAATGCACTGAAATCAATCCTTTGCATGCAATTTCCCATAGGAATGCATTGAAAACCAATTAATCCTTTCTGGAAAAAATTCCTTAAACCAAGCCACTATTTTCTATGGATTTCCTTTTGTTATGTGTTTTTTATGTTAACCGAGCCGTTTGTTAACCAAGGTTCCACTCTAATTGCCACATTTCCCCAAAGACCAAAATACTGTACTGAACTTGCTGTTTAGGTGGGTTTCAATGGCTCATCTTCAGAACCAAGTGGCATTTTTTCCACTGAGAAACATAGGTAGTCCAATAATGAACACAATTTGTTTAACAGGAATGTATTGACCCCCGCAACACATTGTTCACCAAATGGGTTACTTTTTTGATAATCCCCTGAAATTTGAGATTATACCTTGCATTTCTACTACCTGGTATGCTGAGATTTCTGCTGTTTCAATCAGTTGTTGTGAATAAAGGCCACATATATTTCCATGTAAAAATTGGGAAGGATGGCAGCAATTTTTATTTTCATATTCACTTTGTTAAAAATTATTAAAGTAAATAGTCGTCCTGAGTACAACGTTCTTGTTTTATTTTGTATTTTGCTGTTGTTCAGTCGCACAGTCGATTCCGACCCTTCGCGACCCCATGGACCACCGTATGCCAGGCACCCCTATCCTCCACCATCCTCCTCAGCCCTCCAGCTTTGTGCCCATTGCATCAACAAAGCCATCTAGCCATCTCATTTTCTGCTGCCCCCTTCTTCTTTTGCCTTCCACCTTTCCCAGCATCAAGGCTTTCTCAAGTGAATCCTCTCTTCTCATCTGATGTCCAAAGTACTTCAACTTCATCTTCAATATTTGACCTTCCAAGGAGCAGTTGGGGTCGATTTCTTTTAAGATCGACCTATTTGTTCTCTTTGCTGTCCAGGGTACTCTCAAAATTCTCCTCCAGCACCACATTTCAAAGGCGTCTATTCTACTGTGCTCTGCCTTTCTTATGGTCCAGCTCTCACAACCATACATTACTACTGTACCAGAAATACCATTGCTTTGACTATGTGGACTTTTGTTTGCAAGGTGATGCCTCTACTTTTAACTATGTTTCCCAAATTTCTCATAGCTTACCTCCAAAGAATTAGTCGCCTTTTTGTTTCATGGCTGTAATCTCCATCTGCAGTGATCTTGGACCCTAAGAATGTAAAGTCTGTAACTGCTTCTACTTCTTCCCCATCTATTTTCCAGGGACTGATAGGGCCTGTGTTGCGTATTATGTGTTCTGTGTATAAGTTGAATAAGCAGGGTGATAAAATGCAGCCTTGTCTTACTCTTTTTCCTATTCCAAACCACTCTGTCATTCCGTATTGTCCTGTTGCTTCTTGACTCATGTACAGATTTCTCATGAGACATATGAGGTGTTCTGGTATTCCCATCTCTTTAATTACTTGTCACATTTTGTTGTGGTCCACACAGTCAAAGGCCTTGGAGTAGTCAATGAAGCAGAAGTAGACTTGTTTCTGATATTCCTTTGTTTTCTCCATGATCCAACGTATGTTGGCAATGTGGTCTCTAGTTCCCCTGCCTCTTCTGAGCCCAGCCTGCACTTCTGGTAGTTCTCTCTCCACGTGCTGCTGAAGACTATCCTGTATTATCTTGAGCATCACCTTGCTAGCATGTGGGACGAGCGCAATGGTTTGATAATTTGAGCATTCTTTGGCATTGCCCTTTTTTGTGATTGGAACATATATTGACCTTTTATAGTCCTGTGGCCATTGTTGTGTTTTCCAAATCTGCTGGCATATAGAATGCAATGCTTTAATTCCATCATCTTTTGGGGCTTTGAATAATTCAATTGGAATACCATCATCTCCACTAACTTTGTTATTAGCAGTACTTTTTAGGGCTTTTATGACTTCACTCTCCAGGTTGTCCGGCTCCAGTTCAAAGCTCTCATCACTGTGATTGTCAGAGGTGTTGAGGTCCTTTTTGTAAAGTTCCTCTGTGTACTCTTTCCATCATTTCTTAATCTCTTCTGCATCAGCTAAATCCCTGCCATTTTTGTCCCTTATCATGGCCATTTTTGCTTTAAATATTTCCCCATTTTAAAAAAAAAAATATCTCTAGTCCTTCCCCTTCTGTTGTTTTCCTCTGTTTCTTTGCACTGTTCATTTAAGGTTTCCTTATCTGACTCAAGTGCCTAAGACGCTGACTGGGAGGCGGAAGGCCAGCAGTTTGATTCCTGAGTACTGCAGGACGGAATGAGCACCTGTCTTTGTCCCAGCTCCTGCCAACATACCAGTTCAAAAGCAAGAAATTGCAAGTAGATAAATAGGGACCACTTCGGTGGGAAGGTAACAGCATTCCGTGCGCTTCGGTGTGTAGTCATGTCTGCCACATGACCACGGAAACATCTGCAGCAGCAGACAGCGCTGGCTCTTCGGCTTTGAAACAGAGATGAGCACTGCACCCGAGTCAGATACGAGTGGCTTTCGAGCAAGGGAAACCTTTACTTACTTTACTATCTCTCTTTGCTTTTCTTTGAAAATCTGTTTAATTGACTTTTTCGTTCACCTTTTCCTTTTGCATTCCTTCTTTCCTCTGCTATTTTAAGAGCCTCATCAGACAGCCACTTTGCCTTCTTACACTTTTTTCTTTTGGTATAGTTTTACTTGCTGTCTCCTGTATGATGTCCTGAACCTCTGTCCATAATTCTTCTGGTACTCTATCAAGTCTAAACCATTAAATCTGTTCCACACCTCCACTGTGTATTCCTTAGGGATGTTGTCTAGGTCATACCTGTGTGTCTTAGTTGTTTTCCTCATTTTCTTTAATCTAAACTTGAATTTGGCAATCAGTAGATTATGATCTGAGCCACAGTTTGCTCCAGGTCTTGTTTTTGCTGACTGTATGGAACTTCTCCATCTTTGGTTGCAGAGTATGTAATTAATCTAGTTTCGGTGTTGGCCATCTGGTGATGTCCATATGTAAAGTTGCCTCTTGTGTTGTTGGAAAAGGGTGTTTGCTATGACTAGTGTGTTCCCTTGGCAGAACTCTATTAGCCTTTGTCCTGCTTCATTTTGTGTTCCAAGACCAAACTTACCTGTTATTCCATTTACTTTATGACTTCCTACCTTGGCATTCCAATCTCCCAGTATAATACGGGCATCATTTTGTGGTCAGTTCTATGAGGCGCTATAATTCCTCATAGAACTGGTCAATTGTGGCCTCATCTGCACTAGTGGTTGGTGCGTAGACTTGGATTACAGTGATATTGAATGGTTTGCCTTGGATTAAGCATGCACATGTCAATGTTATAATGATTCTATCAATTGAATACTTAAGATGGCAAACCATGGCACATTTGTACTAGATCACTTGGATTTTCAGAAACAATCCTATTGTGCAAGGGCAACTCCCTCCCTACACTATTGTAAACAATACTTTTCAAGCCTTCATCAGGGATCTCTTCACTGTTGTTTCGTAAGAGTTAAGAATGCCACATGGGACGTGCACTAGCACGTCTGCAGCTTAAGTAAGAATGGCAATGGTAATGCAAATAATTTTCTTCCTCTAGCTCAGGGGTCAGCAAACTTGGCTTTCCAGATGTTCTTGGACTTCAATTCCCAGAAGCCCTGATCAGCAGGTGTACTGACTTGGGCTTCTGGGAATTGAAGTCCAAGAACACATAGAGAGCTAAGTTTGCTGACCACTGCTCTAGCTATATTTTACTGTCCACAATGCCTCCAGTCTTCCTATATGTTTGCCAGTCCAGAAGAATGCCACAGTTATGAGTATCAGAAGCCACCAGGAGGTCCAGAAATCATGTAGTCCTATCATAAATCCTTAACACATAATAAGTGGGTTCATCTAAAGAGAGAACCCAGGTGAAACTATAGAGGCAGATGTAAGCTTAATTGTGTGGAACCATCAGGCACCTTACCCAAATGTATTTTCGTACATAAGATTGAACAATTGCCATTGTTTCTTATGAAAACATGAAAAATGATGTTCTTTAGGACAGTATAATGGTAAAGAAATCTGATCCTTTACCACTTAGTGAGTGTGAGGGCCAAGCGGCATTCAGGAGAAGAGTCCCCTAATTTTTATACCACTGGGAAGACTTCAGCTATGGCAAAGTTTGAGATATCTGTAACCCTTTTCCCCATGCCTAATATTTCACCTAAATTTAACTGCAACTCACCTGTCAAAGAGACCATTATGTTTTTGCTAAATCAAGCCAGAAGGTCGTTCCTCAAAAAGAGACCTGAATTGCCTGAATACCAGCCAGCCCTCTATTTTGTGAATGACAGAGAGAATCCGTAACTGCTCATCCCAGCCAGCGTAAGCTGGTATTTTAACTCCTTTGCTCTTCACCTTCTTCCAGCTCCAGAAAGAGATGACATGACCAGTACACCACATCAGATTTTTGGATTTTTCACATCATTTCTATCATCTACATTTTATACCATTATGCTTGATGTTCTGGAGAACTCAAAAGTTCATTCTGCCTTTCCTCCACTTTTGCAATGTTTTTGGTTTAAAGTACTGATTATCCAGTTCTGTAATTTGTTGTGTTTTTAACAGACCTTACAACCAACTTGTTTTGTAGATCTGTAAAGCTAGAAAGTAGAATTGATGTTTAAGAAAAAGTGTTCAAGTTAAGAATCAGATCAAGATGTGGAGCTGAGAATCAAAACTTAAGGTTTGAACATTTGCATGGGGGGGGGGGACAGGAAGAAGCGAGGGGGATCTGCAATAAATTTAGGTGAAATAAATCAAACTGAAACCAAAGGAAAGCTACTTAATATATAAAATTGTTAGATATGGGCTCGGTTAGACAATCTAGAGCTGATTTAAATACAGTAGAACCCCATATAACACATGCTTTGTATAACAAAAAAATCATACAACGAAGTGATCGTGTGCTCAGCGTCATACCCCGCATTAAAAAATCATTATACAGGGTTTTCGTTAAGCGGGGATATACCCTGCTCAATGAAAACCCGTATAATGAACTCCCCCCCCTCCGTTATGCAGGGTATTGGCCATTTGATCCGCATAGCTGGGGGGGGGGGGACGCCGCCGCCGCATAGCTAAGAGCTCCGTGGAACGGAGCTTTTTCGTTATGTGGGGTTCTACTGTATGTTTATATGTGCTTATTGTTACTTGCTGTCTGGCCAAGTTATCCTGGCATGGTAATAGAGTAGACCCTACTGCCAGCAGCTCAATGCTGATCATCAGGTGGTGGTTAACTAAATTGACCACCCTGAGGACTATCAGCCTTGGGTGGTGAAGTCCACAGGGAAAGGTGATAGTCCCCAAATGAATTAAATCCCACTTGAATCCATCTTGATAGTGCAGGGGTGGGGGACAGCTTCATCAATACTGGCCTGAGGCTGATGAGGACTTTGTGTGCCAAAAGGGCACAGGACCAGAAAGTGACTTGTGGAACTCGATCAGTGGTACAGGTATCACTCTGCGATGCAGAAGGCGGGCGAGGTCACTGCATTATATTGCTCCCAGGACAATCTTTGTGGCTGATTGCCATGATGATAACCAATATTCGGAATCAGATTTGGTACTTGAAAAAGTTTGTTGCTGTTCTAAAATTAGTTGGCTCCCTTGAAACCATATTCTCATTACTAATCTTGGAGTGAAAGCAATATTCCTTTTGAGAAACTTTCCTCCTACATGCTTGTTCTGCATCTCACAATGAAATGGGATAGTAATTAGGAAATAGGAGGTTAAATGGCTTCCACCAGTTTGTTGTCAAAGGACCTCTGGGAAATTGCCCACAGATGCTTTGAGAAGACTTTCTACTACACTCCATCCTCACCCCCTTTCTTCTTCCCTCCTGCTTCTTCTCCTCCTTTGGGAGAGGGAGGCCACTCCTGTCAAGAGGTCTGCACTGACGGCTTATAGAGAGTTGCAATGTTGCCTGCACCTTCTAGAACAGTAGTCACAACCTGCTGAGAATAACTCATAATTCACAGCTTACTATTCAGGTCAAGGTGGCTAATTATAACATACAATATCTGGCTTCAGGTATACTGACTGAGGAGCACAGCTTATACATTTTTCCCCACAGGAAAGAGCAGATACAAAACCAGATGACTATCACCATTGTTCCCTGCTTGCAAACTTCCACTGGGATTTGGATTACTGTTAGTATAAATTAAATGCTAGACCACTAAGATTTTGCTCTGATCCTGCAAGGCAGCTCTTTTGTTCATATATAAATGCATGTTATAACTGCTGACTTAAAAAGCAAAGTTAAAAACAAATCCTCTTGTTTACATTTACCTGTTCTCTACCTATAAGTGATTCTTTGAGAGGGACTTTGTTCGTACAGTACGTGAATGATGGAAAGGTATAAAGAGAAAGTTGTCCTTGCCCTATAAAAAGCACAGATGGAATTAGAAAGCAACAGCATTCTTCAGGCATACAAACTTCCTTGAGAGGAAGAAAGCAACACCATGCCTGCTTTGGCATCTTCTGGACTCAACACACAACATGTTGTGGAACTCTGGTTACAAGATCATGGCGATGGATTTCAATTTAATGTGTTTTTTTGCTCCAGGTGAGATGTTGGTATTATGTAAATAAGGTCTGTGAAACTGGCAATCCAAAGATGCTTCAGCTCAAAGGAACAGAAGCACTTGAACCCATTCTAACAAGTAGGAAATATCCAGCCATTATAGTATGTTACAGGCCACGAAAGCTAATGCTGTAATATCTTGGTTAACCTTTAAGATGCCACAGAGTGCCTTGTTGGTCTTGCTGAAATATACTCACAGGGCTACCACTTTGGATGAAAACAAAGAGTGGCATTAGTTTTGCTGAAGTCTATATCTATATGTGCCACACAAGTAGCAGGGTAGAATGACAAGTTTATGCTGCAGGTGAAAAATCACCATTTAGAATGTTCCCCTATATTAAAAAAATTATCTGCTGTTAAAAAAGAAAATCCCAGCCTCGCTGGTAAACATGAGCTCAAGACCAACATACCCCTCCTCGCCAAGCTAGTTTTCCACTTACAAAAATAATTCTTTCTAAGGGAATGTCAGGAGAAAAAATGACTCTCACATTCAGTCTGAAGTGGTTGCAACCCTTTTATTCTGCCACCTCAGACTGACAATCATTTTAATACTCCTCGATTCTGTTGTACACAGAGAATTTATTTGCTGCATGGAGTGACTGAAGAAATACACTGATGCTGTGTCCAACAGTGGCTTTTCTTGTAACATATCAGATTTAGGACACAGCTGCTTATTATGTACAAATATTTGTTTTTAAACCACAACTGTTTCAAAGAGAAAGCCATTTCTGAAGGGTGTTATTTGTGTGTGCATGCACATGAGTGTGTGTGCAAAAAGCAACCTTTTAACATTCTAAGACTGAAATTCCCAAATAGTGATCTGTCTCTCCTATTCTTCCCTACTGAATCTCACCACCTTCCATTATCCTACCATGCGACAAAAAAATTGAGTCAGGGACCAATCTTTGGTTAGTTACTCTGTAGGTAGCAAATGGTCAAGAATGATCATATCCCCATGCCTAAAGGCCCCAAAATATTCATGATTGAGAGGGACATAGGTACATATTGTGGGCAAGGAATTCCTAAGCCAAATACTTCATTTACAGATTCATTTATTCCACTGTAAAAAGTCAACTGACTCCTCATATATAGATCTATATTTATATTTATATATATTTATATACACACACACAGTCACCTGCCGTTCCACACAGTAGACACTGGCTTCATTTCCCAATGGAATTCTGCAATAAATGTGGAGAAATTTAGCCTAATGCATAAAAGGAAGGAAGCACTACATGAGGTACTGTTTACTCTGTTGTTGTGTTTTGCTGGGAAGCCAGTTGTAGTGAAAGGCAATGACCGCCTCCTAATGTGAGAGACTGCTAGCAAGGACTGTAAAGAAAACTTAGCAGTTCATTTCCCAAGGAGCTATAGTATATAGCACAGGCAAATTCTTACCTGCACTCAGAAACATTTCTCCCACCAGGCACTATTTACCCTATCTCTGCTATCTCACTAGGACCTAGTGAGCATACGTTTATAAAGTTCGGAGCCCAATCAAACAGGGTTGCCTGAAAGGAGGAGAACATTCAGTGCAGAACATGGCTAAGATGGCAATGCTCACTAAGCACTCACAGCAAGATATTTTGCTGTCAAGGGCTCCGTATTCTTTCCCCACAATATATGATTTTGGACAGGGACCTTTTTCAGCACCTCAGGCCTGGCTTCTCCGGAAGCAGCTCCTACCTTATTTAGATCACAGGCAGCAGAAGTTCTGCGCTGGAATGTAGGCTACCACTCTCTAATTCTAAGGAAGAAATGGCCATCACACATAGGTTTCTTCTGCCCCAAAGAAGCCAGTGGCTCTAGGAATAGATAACCTGAAAGGATGATTTCGGCCTTCGGTCCACTGAGAAGAGCTACTGCAAAAAAAGGGGTGCTGCTTTTCTGCTAAGGCCTTCCCTGTACCAAACATGGCTTCTACCAGATAGTGCAAGCCAAAATCCTTCCCCACCATCACCCCAGCAGACACAGGCCCCTTTTCTATTCCTCTCCTCAATTGACTTCAGACGTTGCCATGGTGTCAGCTGGCCGTTGGGAGGCTAAAAGAGGCACAGGAGAGGTGGCCTCTATGAGGGCTGGATTGAGAATAATAGGCAGAGTCATGGGTGGCACCCCCACCTGTAAGGGGGAGGCCAGTGGCTGAAGAATAAGAGGCTGGTGTGCCATGGCTGAAGGGGCATCTTTCCCTGTGCTCACTTTCACAGCTGCTGCTGTTGGAGGGATAAACTGTGGTCCAGAGAGATTGGCAGAGGTTGGCCCAGGCCCTGTGGTGCTCTCAGAATCTGCAAAGAGAACAGAACAGATATTTCACTATTACAAAGAGGGACATTAAGCACCAATAAGTAATCCCGAAGATCTCCTTAATCACAGAATTACAGAACCACAGAATAATGGAGTTGGCTCTTTTCTTCATCTTTTGTCCCGATCAAACCCTGTACTGCCAAAATGAAACCACTTTCTTGGTTTTGTTGCTGGAATCATTGGTGCATGTTTCTGACAGTAATCGTCACATCAGTAAAATGAGCCGGATTCAGTATCTCTCCACATTCATAGTGTATGTTGTTGTTGTCCGACAAGCAGCCTCCACTTGAGCATGTTGGTCTTACATTTAGGGACTCTAATCCTCAGCCTATTCAGAGTCATCTAAGTGACATAGGGAGGTTGAGAGTGACATAGGAGAGCTATAACAATGTTATTCCTTGTTTAGTGAGCTCCTTCCTTCATCTTCCAATTTGATTTTGCTCTTGTGAACCGTCAAAAATGTTTGTTCTTGCCAGAAAGCTATTTCTGGATCTGAGCTGGTGGATTTGAGGCTCATATCCATTCAGAGGGTGTCGAGGGTCATTCTCTTGCTTAGTTCTCTCAGCATCTGCTGCTACTTCTCTCCTGATCTTAGGTGGAGCAATACCAACAAGGTGGTATATTTTCTCAACTGGTCTAGGTTTGAGGCATCCTGTCACTATATGCATGGCTTCATTAACATGTTTTGCATGTGTGTATGTGCTCCATACTCTGCTGCAGAGATGCTCAGGGCCAAAGCTGATGTATGCAGTGAGGATAGTTAAGTTCCCCATTTATAGTTTGTGAGTTTCCTGATGTTGTTGTTCCTTGTACTAACTTTGGTTTTGGTATTCAAGCAGTGCTTCTTAAAAGAGAGTGTCCTGTCAAGTGTCACACCAAGGTATTTTGGTGCTGAACAATGCTGTAATCAGTTCCCTTACCATGTAACGTCCAACTCAACCCTTGCCTCTTGATTTCAAAGGTGGAAAGCACACAACTGAGTCTTGTTTGGATTAGCCTTCCAATGGTTGATGTTGTAATACTCTTTTTAAAATGGCACTGTTCCTTGTTGCTTCCCTACATTGGGACTTCTTCCCAGAATACACATGCTACCTCTCTCATCCTTAAAACCCTTGTTCAAAATTCACTTTGCATTTGAAGCATTTCGCTTAACCTCTAACTGAAACCCAAGTATCACTGCATTTGCTTTCACATGTTTTGTGTTACAAGGAAACCTACCGAGCTCTTTCTCTGATGACTTTCTGTTGACAATTATAAGGGATTTCATCTAGATAGGACTTCATCATTAATCTAGTCATGGCTTCTGTAGATGTGCAACCAATTAGTGGGTTTTTTTTAATGCTTTACAGTATCTGCCGTTTTTCCCCCATTTTGCTTTCTTTCCCATAGTTGCCAACAGCACCATTTGATGGGAGGTGAGGATACCAGTTTTGCATATAAATAAAACAAACAATCCTCAAGTATCTTTACTGGATTTCCTACAGACTATAAATAACATGTGACAAGTCTTTTTCTTCTTGTGCTGCTACAGGGGTGGAAAACCATAAAGGGTCTGCAGCAGCTTCCATTTTATTTGCACCACTACTCAGTGCACACCTCTCTGTATAAAACTAGTAGTGTTCAGAAAATAACTTTCAGCACTTGAGACCTAAATAAGGTCAGTCACCTTGGACAACAAACAACATTTAAATGGAGAAATGTACTTCCTAGAGGTCCCTGGAGGCACAATCAGTGGTGGGCATCATCAGGTTCGCCCCAGTTCGCCAGAACCGGTATCAGAAATTCCGGCTGGCTCCACCCATCCAAGTTTTGAAATAAAGTAGTCCTAATTTGGGTGCAACGCAGGGTTCCCCCCCTGGCCACGCCCACCATACCACGTCCACAGAGTAGGTAGTAATTTTTTTGGAGCCCACCACTGGGCACAATCATCCATATTTGTGGGGAAGGGGTTCCAGCATTGGAAAGGAAGTTCTGAGGGCTGCTGAACTTCCTTGCCTGCTGTGCACTGATGTTGAAATAGCTAGATAACAACAAGAACAGGAAAACATAATTCATAGTATTATTAGTACAAGCCATTTTTAAAAGAAATGGAGAGCTTACGAGGTCCTGCCGGGTCATGAGATTTCTCAAAGGACACTGAATGACTGGATGGCTTTGTGTCCAGTCCAGATGAATGTGGCGCAGCAGATACTGCTGGTTGTGGAGGATGCATCTCTGCTGGTAAGGTAGAAACTGTGTCTAAACAAAAGCAACAGACATAAAACCTTACACAGTTTGGAGAAAGGTTTTCTCCCTTTAAATCAAGTCTGCACTTTTTAGATGAAATACAGCACAACTGCATGTCAGGTCTGGCTGCTCTGTAAACACAGTGGGGCAAAGGCACATTCAGCTCTGACAAAATGCCAGTAGTGTTGTCAAGCAAATCTGAACAAGAGCCTCCTGTAGGGTACAAGTCACCAAGTCGACATGTGTCTTCTTTCATGCAAATAAAGCAAGATATATAGTCATCCTCAGCTTTCAAATAGGCTACGACACGAACTTTGCTCCCTGCCTTATCAATAGGGCAGGACCACTGGCTCCTGAGTGAAAGGCGATGGATGGACATTCCTGACATCAGAAAGGCTACTTTTATCTGATTACCTCTTTCAGAGGTCAAAGATTGCTTATTGGCTCTGTCAGATTCAGAGGGTCCTGATGCTTTAACCCTTTTCTCAGCTCTCCCATGCAAATTGTTGCCACGACTCGAGCGATCAGAAGGAAGCCCATTGTTCTACAACAGACAATTCCTTTCCACAAGGGAAAGTTTTTTATTGTTTTGGAGAACTCAGGTAGATAATCCTTACCACTTCAAAATACCAAAGTTCATCAGGGTTTTTGTTGTTCAGTTGCACAGTCGATTCCAACCCTTTGCGACTCTATGGACCATTGACCTCCAGGCACCCCTGTCCTCCACCATCCTCCTCAGCCCACCAAGGTCTGTGCCCATTGTGTCCACAATACCATCCATCCATCTCATCTTTGGACGCCCCCTTCTTCTCTTGCCCTCCACCTTTCCCAGCATCAAGGCTTTCTCAAGTGAATCCTCTCTTCTCATTTGATGTCCAAAGTACTTCATCTTCATCTTTACTATATGACCTTCTAAGGAGCAGTTAGGACATCATTTTGTTATTGTATTAGTCATATAAATGCTTCATCCCTCTTCCAGGCAGGATGATAACTTATCATTACCATAATGCATATAGGGAGTTCCCTGCAAACATACATACCTTGGATGACTGTTTGTTTGAAGAGCTCATCACGTAGTTTTGGCAAAAAGCAATCGATGCGCTCCCAGGTAATTTCCCAGAGATCTGAATAGCCTGTTCGGGAGTCAGCACTGTGGAATATTCCAGCTGTGTCCATTACTAGCAGCATATTTTTCAGTGATTCAGGGATGGCCTCTGGCTGGAAAACAAGATATGACATCTGAGGCTGTGGTACTTATATTCCTCTTTGGCCAAACTTCTTTTCGATTATTATGAAGGGCCAACTGCCCCATTTAGGTGACCAAGGGAGATGAAAAGAAACAAGACAAAAAAGATACCCTTGAGCATTACAGATAAAAAAACAGGAAGTTTGTAAAATAAAAAAGACTTCTGCCAAGAGAGCTACTTTGTTTTTTTTGTGTTTTTTTAAGCTGAATCTGACAAAGAGAGATGCAGTACTTAAAACCTGAATCAGTAGCATATCACGTACCAACAAGTCACTGGAGCCAGAATGCATGTACTTGTCCATGAAATCCAGAATTGTCAGCCACAAAGCAGCAAATGTTGGGAGGGAGAGTAACGGAGACAAATGCTGCAGGAAAACCTAGATCAGAAGATAAATCAATAATAACTGGGCCAAGAGAGGCAATAAAATCCAACATCCTTGTTCTTACTAAACAGGAGACGTCTAAAGTTCTTTTTTTCTAGGATGCCTCTTCCTTATAGTAACCCAAAAGTTTGGAGCCAGAAATATCAGAGACATTGTACCTTGTCTAAGCCCTCTTAACTTTCAGATTAGCCTAAACTTTGGTAAATGTTCCCTTCTGCATTTTAACAAAATTGAAAATCCTGTGGCCACAATTCCAAACTTCTGCAACAGACATTAGTGTTACTAAGGAGGCAAAACTGCACATGCTTCCTTAATTAACATACTTTGCCAAATTATAGCAGAATGGGTGGCATGACTATGGTTGATCAAAATTGCAGTTAACCTTTGATTTTAGTGTATAAATGTGTATGTAAATTGTATGAATTTTGGCAAGTCAATGTTAAATGTTATGACAGCAAATCTGTCTTTATTTAAAATAAAATGTTTCTAGCTTTTTAAAGCTTTTTAGCATACACGAGAAGCCAAAATGAGGTTCCCCTTACTGCTAATATACTGGCTGAAATCCTGTTTAGTGTAGTAAATTCCACTAGAGTAGTCTCATTAATAAGCAGGGATTTGATGAACCAACTCCTCTGTACGTTCTATTGACTCAAATGGGCTTACTCTAGTTTCAACTTACTTTAGCATAGTAAGTCACAACTAGAGTGGTAGTACAGTAGTTCCTTCTCATGCTGTGTGGAACTCGTCTTCATCACTACAGCATATCAGGGAATGAGGCTCCTCATTGTTTCTTCAGCAATAAATTTTACAGGGCTAGAGTGCCAACCCTATGCGGCACAACTAGAGTAGGCCTATTTAAATTAATGGAATTTACAAAGGAGCAGACTCACCAAATCCCTCTGATTCAATAGGCCTACTCTACTGTGTCTGAAGTAACAGGGTTTCAGTCATTGTACCATATAGAAAAGGTTACTTTAAAAAGAAATACTGTACAGGTGAAACTCAGAAAATTAGAATATCGTGCAAATGTTCATTCATTTCACTTAAAAGGTGAAACAAATATATGAGATAGACTCACTACATGCAAAGCGAGAGATGTCATGCCTTAATTCATTATAATTGTGATGATCATGGCGTACAGCATACATGAGATTATGTGATGATTATGAGGTACATGAGATTGTGGGGTTGGGGTTTTCATAAACTGTAAGCCATAAGCATCAATATTATAACAAAATAAGGCTTGAACTATCTTCCTTTGCGTGTAATAAGTCTATCTTATATATTTGTTTCACCTTTTAAATTGCATTACTGGACTGAATGAACGTTTGCATGACATTCTAATTTTTCGAGTTTTACCCGTATGTTTCTTTTGACTTTCTTAACTTGCATTACCTATAGCAGTGACAGCAAACATTGGCACTCCAGGTGTTCTTGGACTTCAATCACCAGAAGCCCAAGTCAGCACTCCTGCTGATCAGGGCTTCTGGGAAATTGAAGTTCCAGAACACTTGGAGTGCCAAGGTTCACCATCACTGGCCTATGGAATGAACACTGTGAGTACAGTATCTGAATTCCCAAGAATTGATTGGATGAAGTTAAGTTAGGCTGTGTTCTCCATTGGCTATGGAATGTACATGAGAAGAAGTGTACTATGTTTCACTTCCCAATGGGGAATAGGGGAATTAGTAAAATAACTAATCCAAAATTGGGTTAGTGGATAGTTGTTGCAAGTTTCAATTTCTGCTGGAACAATTGTGTGTGTGTGTAAGGCTTCTGACCTGCTCTGTACACAAATAAAGAGTGTAAGGATGAGAGCCAACCTGCCCTGTACTATTCATGATACACTCCAGCCCCAGATCTATAACATTATATTTAGACTTCCAGATCTAAGTTCAAACAAGCAGATTCTTTTTCAAATGGGGACAATGAACACAAACAGCTATGGTAGGTGGGGTGAGGGGAGCTATGCAATGCACTAATTATGTGGCCTATCCACTCATACAATAACCATTCTTTCACAATCACATCTATACACACTCATAATAATGTAGGAGGGTTTCAGTAAGATTTCAGATGCTAAGCTGTATGAAAAAAACCAAAGGCAAATAAGAATATTGTACGTTCTGGCCCGATATAAATCACTAACACGAGGCTGCTGAATGTGTTTAATCTTCTTATTGTTGTTGATATAATATTAATTCTTCTGATGAAGATCACGATCGAAATATCCCTTACCGGAAGGATATAAATATTTGCTCTTTGGATGTTTTATTCTTTGGAATTATGAACTTTGCTCCTTGCAACTGATTTGAAACTTTCCTGCAGTTCAAAACTACTCTCCTTATTTTGACTGAACTCTACGAATACTCCTTAGACATTACTAGTGCAGCAGCAAGTAGTATTGCTTTAAAAAAATTCAGTTGGTGAATTAACCATTTTTTGTTCATGAATTTGGAGAACCTTCTGGCTGTACAGATTAAATACAACTAATATCAACTACTTTGTAGCCTGGTGTCTCAGAAATTATTATCAAGTTTGGATTCCCTTGTGGAACCGCCAGTTCAGTCTACCCACACTATGTATTAGTTTAGCTTTTCCTTTTTCTGAATTCATACTGCTGACTATCTTTTTAACCCTACACATACTGAATGAATCCACTGCTGTGTTGGTCCTCCCCAACAGTGAAAAGTAACTTCATGGCCTATCTGGAATCAACTGTATACAGTGAACCTAATTCTGCCTGTTTTTGTCAATCTGTCTAAAGACAGTGCAGTCTCTTACAGGAATCTCTAAATTAACATACTCAACATTGTGCTGGAAAGTTTCTCCCTCTATTAAAAAAAAAAGGAAAGAGGTCTCTCACCTTGGAAAGAAGAGTTGAGGCTCTCATTCTGGTCTCTTCCATCCCACCAACATCTGCTGGGCTGATATTTTCTAAGAGTTTGGTCAGCAAAGGAAACAACACCTGTAGGTTAAGAACAAGCAAAAAAACAACCTAAAGAATGGATTAGGATCAGAGACCTTCTTGCAATTTTATGCTTGGCATGGAACAGAACATCATGAAGGAAGCAACAGACTGACATATCAACAGAATAAACATTATCAGCAAAGTTGGGACAGGGGGCAACAAAACAGAGATAAGACTACATCATTAAAATATGCTTTCCCTCAGAAAGGCAGAAAATTATTCTGATTGCTCTCAGATACTCTCTCAGGCTAGCTATTATGTACTGGCCTGAACTGAAACCACATCCTTCAAAAATTAGTTATCCCTGGGGAAGATCAGATGTAGAGATTGACTGCAGAGCTACTAGGATATTTGGTGTCTACAGCAATATGGCTGAGGTTCCACGTGTTGGTTCTAGCCAATGCTCCTCTTAAACCTCCCAAGCAGTGCATCCTATGAATCTCTCAAAGCAGCTAATATAGACATATTTCTTCTATGGCTACTGTTCAAAATCTGAGAAATCCACTCCCCAATAGTCACCTAGTAGCAGTCATTTCATAAGGTAGCAAAGCACAGGACCTTTTTAATTACTGCCTATGTTTACTTCCCCTGTTCCATCCCTTTTTTCTTAAAAGTCTGTTGCTAAAGAATTGGATGACCATCCTCATCTTCATCCATTACAACAGGAGGAATCGTAGACAGCACATGCAATCCACATATCATAGAGCTTTTTGAGATGTAATCTATTCCACCCTTGCTCAGACACACTGAAGCTTGACGACACTTCAACATTTCTGTGGAAAAAGCATATTTACTGATATTCATCCACCCCATGAAGCCCTTGTCACTCCCGGAAGCGGAAGTAAAACATGCCCATACGGGCACGTTTTACTTCTGCTTCTAGGAGCAACGAGGGCTTCATGGGCCAGATGAAAAGACTGTAGTTTGGGCACCCCTGGTTTATATGGTATTCATAGCTGGCCAAAATGTTAAACAAAAACACAACACAACCTTCACATTTACTGGAACTTTGCTTACATTGGTGAATTTGCAGCCCAGAAAACTCTCCAGCATGCAGGGCAACAAGTAAATGAGCATGGAAGAGTCTTGCTAGCAGTAATTTGGAAAGTCTGTTGCCTTATAGTGGAAAGTTACTAAGGTTAAAGGTTACCAGGACTGGACATGAGTTGAGTGAACCCAATCTTCCTCCCCTCATTCCTCCTGCTTTCTCTAGAAAGACAAGCTTCCGCACACCTTTTCTATGTTGATTTGGGCATACAACAGTACCTTATTAAAACAGGATTCCCACTCCAAAGCATCAAGAGCTTGCAGGTCATGCACAAGGAGAGCCCGCTGTAGGTAGGTCAGGGCTTGCATCCGTACCTGTCGCCGTGCATCACAACACAAGCAGGCAATACCTGTGCAGGACAGAAGATAAAATGAAAGGGAGGATTTGCACTCTTGACCAAAGAATTTCTGCCCTTCCTTATATCCTTCAAGGAGCCACTCCTCTACACCCTCTTCTCAAAAACTATGAAATTACTAAATGTTCATTAAAGGTAGCAAAGCCAAAATGTCCCTTTAAAAGGGGAAACAATACTACAGGTGAAACTCAGAAATTAGAATATCGTGCAGATATTCATTCATTTCACTTAAAAGGTGAAACAAATATATGAGATATACTCACTACATACAAAGCGAGAGATGTCATGCCTTAATTCGTTATAATTGTGATGATCATGGCATACAGCGTACATGAGATTATGTGATGATTTACATGAGATTGGGGGTGGGTGGGTTGGGGTTTTCATAAGATGTAAGACATAAGCACAACACTAGAACTAGGGGGCACTCCATGAAACTTGTGGGTACTAGTTCTCAAACAAATAAGAGAAAGTACTTTTTCACCCAGAGGATCACTGGTCTATGGAACTCCCTGCCAGAAGAAGTGGTGACAGCTGTAAGTCTTGACAGCTTTAAGAAAGGATTAGACAAGTTCATGGAGGACAAGGGTATCAATAGCTATAATTATGGATACCTAAGGACAACCTCCGGGTTGGAGAGATAGGCAGGATATCTCTCAATGCCATTTCCAAGGAATCCTAAGCAGGTGAAGGCATCTGCTTGAGAATAATACCCTGAAGCAAATGGTGAACCACTGTGTGAGACAGAATGCTGGACTGGATGGGCTGTGGCCTGTTCCAGAAAGGCTGTTCTTATGTTCTCAAGCATCAATATTATAACAAAGTGAGGCTTGAACTATCTCGCTTTGCATGTAATGAGTCTATCTCATATATCTGTTTCAACTTTTAAGTTGCATTACTGAACTGAATGAACATTTGCATGATATTCTAATTTTCCGAGTTCCACCTGTATGTGAAGTTTCTGGAATAGAATCAAGGAAGAATTAAGATAGCAATTCCACATATCACATTATAAAAAGATAAAAGGAGAGAAGACAGACAACGAACTGCTTTTAGTGACAATTGAAATTTAAATGTGCTTCTGGTACTGACATTTCCCTCAAAGGTTTACATGTGCAAGTGGCATAAATCTGTGGTTGGAAAGGTTAATTTTTGTACTACAATTCACAGATTCTCTCAAACAGTGTGCTCAGTAGCCATGCTGATTGAGAAATGCCAGAAGCTAAGGTCCAAAAACATAATGCGTTTGAAATCTAGCACAGAGTAGCAGGCATATTAAAGAATAATGAGACTCTGTTTTGGTGAATAAACAACTAAAGATCCCAGTAATTAGTTTTGAAGTCACAGCATTTGGCTTGTCTAAATGACATTTGGGTTTTTTTGGACTTCAATTCCCAGAAGCCTAAGACAGTTCCCCAAAGCACTGATTAGCCAATGTCCTGATTTAGGCATCTGGGAATTGAAGTCCCCCCAAGGGACGTGTGCCCCCCAGGGGACATATTTGTGTAATGTTGCTCTCCTTTGAAAGACTATTAAATATGTTTCTGCTATCTCATGTTCCTTTCGGACAGATGCAGAATGCCAGTTTTACCTTGAAGCAGGGGGCACCAGCAGTTGGCCCATAAAGTCCGAGAATCTGCTTCAATTTTCTTCCCTGCAGCCTCCAGGTGGTGCTGTTCTTCTGCCCAAGAATTGTAAATGGTAGCAGCTCGTGTATGAAGGGTATGCATTAAATCCAGCAACTGCAATTGGAGAAATAAAGTATGTAGAGTACAATACAGTAAACCCCCGTATAACAACTTTAATTTGTTCCGCAGGGCTAGTCGTTGTACAATTTAATCGCTATATGATGCATGCATCATATAGTGATTATCCCTATGAGATGCATCGTACAACGAATATCTCTATGGGGGGAAATCGTACAACAACAAAAATTCATTGTACGGTTTTCCCTATACAGATGCTTTGCATTGTATAACGGTTTTAGTTGTTATACGGCCACAATGTTTTTTCAAATCCTTGTCGTTGTATGATTTAATTGCTGTGAAGAGGCATAGGTTATACAGGGTTCTACTGCACATTAATTTGTTTTGTCTATGAACAAAACAAAACATTTGACAATAGTAAAGGTTACCCTTGCTTGAAAGCCAGTTGTATCTGACTCTAGGGTTCAGTGCTCATTTCTGTTTCAAAGCCGAAGAGCCAGCGCTGTCTGCTTCTGCAGACATTTCTGTGGTCATGTGGCAGGCAAGACTAGACACCGGAGCGCATAGAGTGCTGTTACCTTCCCACCCAAGTGGTCCCTATTTATCTACTTGCACTTTCTTGCTTTCAAACTGCTAGGTTGGCAGGAGCTGGGACAAAGACGGGAGCTCATTCCGTCCTGCAGTATTCGGGATTTGAACTGCTGACCTTCTGCTTCCCAGTCTTAGCCACTTGAGCACTGCAGTCCCTTTTGACAATACTCTTGGGTGGAGAGAAAGTATCTCTGTCATTGGTATCTTGGATGTCTTTTTGCAAAGCAGTTCTCAGAAGAGGAAGGGACAAGACAATAACACAGGTATTGTCCTTCTATTACAAAGCACATTCTGAAGTCTCAGGAGAAAGGATTTTAAGCGAAGAAGATGCAATCTTCTATACTTTTATTTCTTCAGATTAATTGGTTTCCTGGTTGGGTTTATCTGCCTAACAAGGGACAAAAATATATAGGCAACAAATGTAGCATTTTAATTCCTACAGCAGGGATTCTCAACCTGCGGCCCACAGGCCAGATGCGGCCCATGGCACCATTTCATGGGGGGGGCACCACCTCCACCACACCCAGAAGTGCCATGTGGTGGAGGAAGGACAAAATGATCATCTGGCCACCAAAGCTGTCTGAGGAAACTACCCAATATCCTTCCCACAACTCTATTCTCTTTTGCACAGGAAATGTCATAATAAAAATCTACACCGAAAGATGCGTTCCCTTTAATTCAGGATGGATAATTTCCACAGATCCAGGTGTCATTTTCACCCCTTCTTACCCAGCCTGATTATTTTCTTAAATATTGGCAATGGGGGTGGGGGGACAACCCTCCCACATTTGGTTGGCATTTACTTTAAAATCCCCGCCGCCCAAAACTGCGTTACTCTTGTTACAACAAAAATACAATGAAGAATGCTGTAGCTCCTCAAAGCCGAACATGTTTAATGTGTCATAAGCTTCCATTCCCTGCAACCCAATTCATCAGACAGATCAAGCACTGCCTTAGTTACAATTAGCATACAGTACTTGGTTAGAGAGGGCAATTGCTAGTGTGACAAGGAACAGAAATGCAAGAAGTGCAAACATTGACCACTCTTGTAAATGTGATAATAAATTAACTCTGGATAGTAACACACATACCTTAGGATAGATGCACTGAGAAAAACATGTACAGTAATACCTCATACAAAGTCCGCTTCGTACAACATCGAATTCATACAACATCGCCTAATTCCTTGAAAAAAGTTGCCTCATACAAAGTCGCTTGACTTTTTATAAAGCATTGGGTTTTTCCCAGGTTGCATTGTGCCTGGGCAGTATAAAAGGCAGGACACATGCGTGCATTGCTCTTGTGGGTTTTGCACAAGGCAAAGAGTGTTTAGGAGTGGTTTTGAGCGCGGTTTTGGACTTTTTTTTTTATTTTTTTTCGTCAGAATTTTTAGAAGCATCCCTGGGATTTTTGCAGCATTCTTCAGGTTCTTGGACAATCAGGGTTGTTTGACATGTTTTTGTAATGTATTTAGCCTTTAGACAATGATTTCTTAAAGTTCTGTCAGTTTCCTGTCTGTTTCCTTGGCTTTGCCCTGAACTCTGTGCTGTTACAGTACAATGTATCTCTATGGAAATGACGTTGTACGAGGCATCGCGGCAAGGATTTGGACGCTGTATGAGGCATCGCAGCTAGGATTTTGCATGCCTCATACAAAGTCCAAATCCGTATAAAGTCCAAACTTGTGGAACCAAGTTTGGACGTTGTATGAGGTATCACTGTACAATATTATGATGAAAGATCAAATCAGATAAATGAAGTTAAACGAGAACATTTAATAGTAATCATGTTTAATCTGTAAAATGTTTAATCTACATCTCTGGAGGAAATCATTCTACATATTTCCCATCACTATTCCCAAAGTTTGTCCTTGCTTTCACATAATTTCTTTGCTGAAAACCAGAAGACAATATGTAACTCTTGAGGGATTCCTTATGTCATTCTCACATATCAATAGTATAGGGGGCTTTGGTATCAGAAGAAACTGGTGGCAAAAATGACAGTAATCCAATTAAATTATCACAGCTCTGACCATAATATCTTGTCAAATGGCAAATTCACCCTGAAGCTGTTTTAGGCTAAAAAAATTTTTTTTAACAAAACACAAAATACTTGCTGGTCACTTCCATTCTTACTCTAACCCAGAACGTATGCCTTTTTCCTATGACCTCGAACGTCCAGCACCATATTTCCCTTGTGTGAGGCAAGAATGGAAATTCTGAATCTCTTTAACAATTATGATACATGTGTTCTGTGTTAACAGATCCTTAGTACGTAAGGAGAATGGGTAGATGACTTCCAGAGGTCCATGGGCCACACAAACCCACAACTGGATCTTTGATTCACCAAAAATACAACAACAACCTGCCAGCTTACACTTTAGAAAGAAACAAAACCACTCAATAGACAGTAATTTTTGATAGAGTTCTTGAAGGGTGCTTAGTTCATCACTCCAAACACTTTATTGTAGAAAAAACCTAAAGCAGGTTGTAACATCACCAAAGGAAACTGTTTCAATCAAAAATATAACTTCTTCAAATAGTTCACACTCTTCACAGATCTTTTGAATTGAAATATCCAATACTGGATGGATATTGGGATATTGTTTATATATTCCAGAAAATCTTTTTAAGTTTCCTGAATGAAACGGTTTTCATGAAGATCCTCAACTATTTTTGAAGTAGTTTTACTTTTCATTGAAACAGTTTCCTTTGGTGATGTTACAACCTGATTCAGTTGACATATTGTTTAAATAATACCAGAAAATCTTTTAAGTTCTTGAATGAAATAGCTTTTGTGAAGAGTGTGAACTATTTGAAGAAGTTATATTTTTGATTGAAACAGTTTCCTTTGGTGATGTTACAACCTGCTTTAGGTTTTTCCCTACAATAAAGTGTTTGGATTGATGAACTAAGCACCCTTCAAGAACTCTATCAAAAATTACTGTCTATTGAGTGGTTTTGTTTCTTTCTCTGTGATCCTTACACCACTCGGCCATATTTTTGTCTGCAAGCTTACACTTTAGAGCAGTGGTTCCCAATGTGGGGCATACTGCCCCACGGGCAACTTCCATTCCCAGAAACCAAAGTCAATACATTGGTTGATCAATGCTTTGGGGAACCGGCTTAGGCTTCTGGGAATTGAAGTCCAAAAACCAAAGGTTGGGAAATACTGCTTTAGAGGAATGAGAGTGCCTATGAATAAAGTTTTAGAAAAAATTGGGAAAAGCATAGACACCAAATTTGGGCTGCAGGCCATACTTTGCTCATCACTTCTTTCAAAGAATCTTAGTAGATTTAGAACCTTAGTAGATTTAGCACCTAATCTGTGGTATCAGCTGTCAATGAAGACCAATATTGTGATAACCTCTATAATAATGCAACAGCCATATTATTCATCATACCACATGACTGGGAAAAAACCCCCATAAATTCTACATATTCCATATCAACTTTGCCTCTAAACAAAGAAAAAGATTGTATGGACTTTCATAATCTATCTTGTGACCTCATCTAAAAGAGCTCCATTTCGGAGTGCACGATATAGAAGTTTCTGAAGGGAACAATATTAATTTTCTGTATTTATCTGACCCTTTCAAGAAAATTAGCACATCCTTCCCTACACCTTTACATTACATCAGCAGCAGCAGCAGCATAGAGTACTTATTAGCTGTTTGCAAGTCAAAGCATATTCTTGGCCTTGCGTATGTTTTCAGAGGACAGGACACTTCCTGCAAAAGGGACACTCTGGTACAAAATAAAGGTAGGTTCCTTATAAACGCATCACTAACAATCAACAAGATACAACTTTTTTAAAAACTATCTGACTTGCACAGCTTTTTTATTTTTAATAAATACCTAGCGTAGTACACACTAACTGGACTGGATCGAGATGCAGGCAGACAAGGCAGGCCTTATTCTTTTTCATACACCATTGTTTCCCAACCTTTGGTTTTTTGGACTTCAATTCCCAGAAGCCTAAGCCAATTACCCAAAGCACTGATCAGCCAATATTAGGCGCACTTTGGGGTGGCTGCGGGGCAGAGACCTCTCTCTCTGTCTGACGGGCTGGCTGGCTGGCAGGCAGGACCTGGCCCTGGCCCGGGCAAGAAGAGGGCTTCCTCCTGGGCTGAGCCTCTCCCCGGGGAAGCCAGACGATGGCCACGGGCCGGCGGCCCCCCACCCCGGACAGTGGCCTGCCCCCGGAGCACTGGCGCGACTGGGGCTTGAACTGGGACTCCTCCTCCGCCGCCGCCTTCCCGACGCCCCTGCTCCGCCACAACTGGCTGCGGGAGAACGAGGAGGCGCTGCGCCAACTCAACGGCCGCCTGGCTGCCTGCCTTGTGCGACGCCAAGCGAGGGCCCGGCCCGCGCGGGGCGAGGAGGGTGATGATGGTGGTGATGGTGATGATGATGGGGGTGCCCTTGACCGCTTGCGCCGCCGCTACGAGGGCGAGTTGGCCGAAGCGCGCCGGGCGCTGGACCAGCAAGCGCGGCAACGGGCCACCCAGCAGGCGGCGCTGGAGGTGCTGCGCCAAGAACATCGGCAACTGCAGACCAGGACAATCCTGGTTTTCCGGGACATATGGCAACCCTACATGGGCCACATGTTGAGAATCTACACTGGTAGTCTGTGTAAATGTGGAGAAGAGCAAACAGTGTAAATGTGGAGAAGATGCCGCCGCCAGCGTTGCCGCGCTCTCCCCGCCCCTGCCATCGGCGGGGAGATGAAAGGGAGCCTTCCGTGGCCCGGAAGGCTCAGAAGACGCCGCCGCCAGCGTTGCCGCGCTCTCCCCGCCCCTGCCATCGGCGGGGAGATGAAAGGGAGCCTTCCGTGGCCCGGAAGGCTCAGAAGACGCCGCCGCCAGCGTTGCCGCGCTCTCCCCGCCCCTGCGGGGAGATGAAAGGGAGCTTGCCGTGGCCCGGAGGGCTCAGAAGACGCCGCCGCCAGCGTTGCCGCACTCTCCCCGCCCACTCCACCGGCGGGGAGATAAAAGGGAGCCTTCCGTGGCCCGGAAGGCTCGGAAGACGCCGCCGCCAGTGTTCCCGCCGCCGTTGCCCGGGAATGGGAGGCAGAAGAAGCAGACAACGCTGGAACCGAAGCCGCCGCCGTCGCAGCCGCCACGCAGGGCTGTCCCTCCCCGCCCCCTGCTACCAGGCGGGGAGGTTTAAAGGGCTCCCGGGTCAAGGGACTCGAAGACGAGGGAAGAGGGAATATTGGTCCTGCCAGCCAGGAAGGAGGGGCAGCATTCTATCTAGGGAAGTTCCGGAGAATCATATAGGTGTTGTGACGGGCAAGGGGCGGTATGGCGGGTACCGTGGGGCGGGCCGCACTCGGGGAATGCGGGTCCGATGTTTAAGTGCGGTCCTTCATTCCAGCCCTTCAGGTACATCTCTGGGCCCTGAGCGGCAGATCCGGAGTGTCCCCGCCCTTAGGCTGCTGTTGGTGAATACCAGGTCGGTATGTAATAAGGCCCCCCTGATTCAAGATGCCATCCAGGAAGGGCTGGCCGACCTGGCATGCATCACCGAAACCTGGCTGACGCCTGAAGATGGAGTACCTCTTTCGGACATGTGTCCAGCTGGGTTCGGTATTTGGCACCAGCCTAGAGGTGAGGGGAGGGGCGGTGGTGTCGCCATTGTTGCCAGGGAGTCTTTGGGAGTTGCTAGGGCCACTGCTCCACAAGTGGCTGGTTGTGAGGCCCCGCTTCTACGGTTGGGCCGCAAGGGTCAGTTGGGGATCTTACTCCTGTACCTGCCCCCTTGCAGGGTAAGGGATGCCCTGCCTGAGCTCCTCGAGGCTGCCTCGATGCTGGCGTTGGAGTTCCCGAGACTTATGGTTCTGGGGGACTTCAATTTGCCATCGCTGGGGATGGCTTCTGAGGTGGCAAGGGAGTTCATGGCTTCCATGGCAGCCATGGGCCTGACTCAGGTAGTTCGGGGTCCGACCAGGGGCAGTGGTCACATGCCAGACTTAGTTTTCTTGTCGGAGCAGTGGCAGAGTGATCTGAGATTACAGGATCTAGTCATCTCACCTGTGCCATGGTCAGATCACTATCTGGTGACTCTTGACTTTCTGGGGGCGATACTTCATCGTAGGGAGGCAGGGCCGATTAAAATGGTCCGCCCTCGGCGACTAATGGATCCAGATGGATTCCAGAGGGAACTGGGGGATGTTCCTCTGGATCGGCTACACAATTCACCCGGGGCACTCGTCGACCTGTGGAATAGGTCGACAACAGTAGCCTTGGATGAAATCGCGCCACTGCGGCCTCTCCACGCCCGGGGGATTAGGTCATCTCCGTGGTTCACAGATGAACTGCGTGAACTCAAACGGGCAAAGAGACGCCTAGAGCGCCGCTGGGCGAAGACCCGGGATGACTCCGATTGGACACTAGCTAGAGCTGCTATTAGGGCCTACCTAGTGGCGATGGGGGTGGTGAGGCGGCAATACTTCACCACCCTTATTGCCTCCGCTGATAATCGCCCAGCCGCCCTGTTCCGGGTAACCAGGTCCCTCCTTGGTAAGGGGAGATCGGTGCCCGGTTGGCAGGGTTCGGCTGAGGACTTTGCTGACCATCTGGTGGAGAAAATCGATCGGATTCGTTCTGGATTGAACCCTGGCGTGGACGGGGAGAGTCGGGGGGGTGCCGGTGCACAGTCTTGCTGTACGATCTGGGATCAGTTTGATCCTGTTGTCCCTGATGAAGTGGACAGGCTCCTTGCAGCTGTTCGTGCCACTACATGTCCTTTGGATCCCTGTCCCACTTGGTTGGTGAAAGCCTCCAAGGAGGTAACAGGTGGCTGGGTTGGGGGGATAATAAATGCCTCGTTACGGGAGGGGGTATTTCCTGCACAGCTAAAACATGCCTTGGTGCGCCCCCTCCTGAAGAAAATGTCCCTCGACCCAGCTGTCCTTAACAACTACAGGCCAGTTTCCAACCTGCCCTTTTTGGGTAAGGTTTTGGAGAAGGCGGTGGCGCGCCAGCTGCAGAGTGTCCTGGAGGAAGCGGATTATCTAGACCCCTTTCAATCAGGGTTCAGGCCCGGGTATGGAACGGAGACGGCATTGGTCGCGCTGATGGATGATCTCTGGCGGGAGCGGGACGGGGGTTGTCCATCCGTCCTTGCTCTTCTTGACCTCTCAGCGGCCTTCGATACCGTCGACCACGGTATCCTTCGGGAACGGCTCGAAGGACTGGGGATCCAGGGCACTGTGTTGTCCTGGTTTTCCTCTTTTCTGGAGGGCCGTACCCAGTCGGTGTGGTTAGAGAGTGAGAGGTCCAGCCCTAGGCTCCTCAAGTATGGGGTGCCTCAGGGCTCTGTGCTCTCTCCTCTCTTATTTAACATCTACATGAAGCCACTGGGTGAGATCATTCGTTCCCATGGGGTGCGGTACCATCAGTACGCGGATGATACTCAGTTGTACATCTCGGCCCGTGGGGACCCCAGTGATGCTGTTGAAATCCTATCCGGATGCCTGGAGGCCATTGGGGTCTGGATGGGGGCCAATGGGCTTCGGCTGAATCCCAGCAAGACAGAGTGGCTGTGGATAAGGGGCCCCGTGTTATCCAGGGAGTTACCACCTTTGGTACTGGATGGGGCTGCTTTGCCCCAGACAGACCCAGTGCGCAACTTGGGGGTTCTTCTGGACTCGCGGCTGCTTCTAGAAGAACAAGTAGCGGCTGTGGCCAGGAGGGCTTTTGCCCAACTTCGGGTAATTCGCCAACTGCGCACGCTCCTGGACCGGGGCTCCTTGCTTATGGTCACCCATGCTCTGGTTACTTCCCGACTAGATTATTGTAATGCGCTCTACATGGGGCTGCCCTTGACGACCATCCGGAGGCTGCAGCTGGTCCAGAATGCGGTGGCCCGGGTGGTGATGGGATGTGGGCGATATGCCCATGCCTCACCGCTACTTCGGGAGCTGCACTGGTTACCAGTTTGTCTCCGGGTGCAATTTAAGGTGCTGGTTTTGACCTTTAAAGCCCTATATGGCAGGGGGGCAGGATATCTTAGAGACCGCATCGTCCCAAGAGTGTCTGCCCGTCCAACCAGAGCGGACCGGAGGGGCTCTCTAATAGTGCCACCAACTAGGGGTGCACATCTGTCTAGCACCCGAAGGAGGGCCTTCTCCGTGTCCGCACCAACTCTCTGGAACCTCCTGCCAATAGACCTAAGACTCCAAAGTGAACTGCTGCCCTTCAGGAAAGGAGTGAAGACCTGGCTGGCAGGGCAGGTGTGGGGCCCGAATGGGACTATGGTGCCCGCCTGCTGGCTTTTATAAGAACTCTCTCTTCTTGCTTTTGTATAGTAGGTGGGATGGGTGGGCGGGATATGGGTTTTTTTTAAAGGGGGTGGGTTGTGGGTTTTTATAATGTTTTTTATGTATTTCTAGAATTATTGTAATGCCGCCCTGAGTCGGGTTCCGCCTGAGTGGGCGGCATATACAAATATGACTAAATAATAAATAAATAAATAAATAAATAATACTGACTTAGGCTTCTGGGAATTGAAGTTCCCCTATGGGGAGTGGGCCCCACGTTGGGAACCAGTACCCTACACAGTTGACTCAATCTTAACTCCTGTCGACTTGCAATTCCCAATGCAAGGAAAGCTCCCACTGGCACTCCCATGATCCAAATCTGATCTTGCTTCTTCCTAGTGCCAACTTTGGTTTTATTTGTAAAAAATCAACCATAAAAGACCAAATGCAAATAACATCACATCACCTTTGGCCTATGTACGCTGACTGCAATTACCAAAATTAACCACAGGGAAAGGCAAGAAAGAAATCCTAACTATACTTACGTCCTGACTAACCTGTAAAGACACAGTGTGGTAACTGGCCGGGATGCTCTCGTCCTCATCCTCATCCTCGCTGGGGGAGCGGTGCTGATGTTGGTTGGAGGCCCTCAAATGCCTCAGAGAGCTCTCCTTTGTTTTCTTCTTGAAACGTGTAGATTTGGGGTCATACTTATGGCTCTTTCCCCGTTTCTCCTGGGACTTGCACCCTATGGACACAACATGCTATTTTAGGTTATGGTTATCCCTGCCAGAGCTTAAGGCAATAGTAACTTCTTGTAAATTCAGCTGAGGAAGCAGTTAACGTACTGATAGAAAAAAGAGGAAAGCCAAAACATTTCTGGTAGGGTTTTAAATTCTACACCATTCTTAAAAGTGCTGTCTGTGTTTGCAGACATTTCCATGGACATGTGGCAGGCATGACTAGACACCTGAGTGAATTGACCAAATTATATGGGAACTGCTCCAGGATTGGGATAGTCAGAGTCATGTTATTTTCCACTGGCCACATGATGTATAGGTTGCAATTTACCTTTTTTTTTCTACATTGCTGAAGCATTTACTTTTTTGACATCAAACGCATTCACTTCAGTTAAGACAGCGTGATTGCTCGCACCAACATAGAAATGCAACAGTGTGTGTGTACATGGATGATTAGCAGGGTGAGGACAGAGGAAGCAAAGAAGAACTCATGAGGGTCTCAGTTCCCTTCATCTGAGTACTCCTTGTCTCCAAACTGTTTCCTTTTTAAAAAATGCTTGTGCCATTGCTGGAGCAAACATGGTCTCTAGAGCATTTAGGAGACTAAAAGAGGAAGGAAATTGTCAATCAGCAGTTGTTTCATGCCTTGTTAAGACAGCTTCTGCACAGCTCTGCCTCTGTTGATTCCTGCAAATCTAGCTGGCTATGGAAGCTCCCTTAACAAGGTACTAACAAGTGCTGATTGGCAATTTTCTCCTCTCTCTCCGACTCCTGTCTGATTGGCTAAAGCAAATGGGTTAGAGAAAATGAGTCCAAATATATTTATTGCATCATGGGTCGAGAAAGCAGTACCTGATTATTATACAGTACTTATACTTTCACACAGATTGTAACTGATTATTCCCAGCAGTAAATTCTGCAAAGCACAATGCAGAATGAAAAAATACAGTAAAATAATCAGGAAAAGAACACAATTTCTTGAAAAAAATCTGTTCTAGACTAGTAAAGATGAAAAACATTTAAACAGTAAAATATCAGAGGAAGTTCCCAGGCAGATGGCCCTTGGTGTTACCAATAAAAAGATACTATGCAGTGATATTATTCATACCTAATGGTATAGTAACTGCATTGGGGGGTATTATTTTAAAAGGCTGGCATAGTTCATCTGTCTTAAATTAACCTAGATTGACCTTGCTCAAAAACCAGTCGTATCCGACTGCAGGGTTCAGCGTTTATCTCTGTTTACAGTCAAAGAGCCATTGCTGTCTGTGTCTGGAGACGTTTTCATGGACATATGGCAGGCTTGCCTAGACACTGGAGTGCACGGAACACTGTAAATTAGCCTAGGAGTTGTAAAAATTTCCTTTTTGTTGTTCTTATAATCTATAATTACACTAGAGTATAACAGCTAATAGAAAAGTTTGGCCTCACCTCCATTTAAACTGGCCTCTACAAAGATGCGGATAGTTTTGACGCAGAGCTCAAAGTTCTCAGGTGTGACATGGGCAGCATCTCGTACAATGAAAGACAAGGACTCCACACACTTCATGAGAGATTTTGTATTGTGTGGACCAAGGTCCATCCCCACAGTCAGACTGTACTGATTCACAAGGGGGGAACTGCCAAGTTTGGATAGTCCAACCATGGTCTTTGGACTGTCGAGGTCATCCTTTCCAACCTGTGAAACAGAAAATATTGGAATCACACATAGGGTATCCTTCCTTTCCTGTTTCTACCTTTACAAGGTACCCCCAACCAGTGGTGGCGCTGCAGGGGAAATGGGCAGGCAGGCTAATTGCACTGAGGCAAGAAGCGATGCTCTAGCCTAGCCTCTTGCTCTCCCTGCAATCAGGAAGCATGGCTTCCCCCCCCCCCCCCCCATTTTGACCACATAGAGCAGGGACAAAGGAAAGAAAGGTAAATGAAACCCTTTCTTTTTAAGCACAGGTTTGGTTTCCTACTCAAATGTATTGGGAACATACAAACAGAAAAGCTTTAGAATAAAAGAAACTGATTTCCAATGCATTTAAATGGGAAATCACGATTTGCACCCTCTTGTGGCCACCTGTGGTAACGGCCCGCTGAACATATGTTTTTCTTTCCCCTCTCCTGAAGCCTAGCTGCACCGAATCCTGCATGGTTTTGGACTCTCGTGGTTGTTGACCCGTGTATAAGTTGAGTATCCTTTTTGGACCTCATTTGGGGGGCTAAAAACCCCGACTTATACTCGAATATATACGGTATGTGTTTTATATATAAAAAGTCCCAAACCCCATCCCTGTCACCTCTATGGGGAAATATTTTTTTTCTGAAATACTAGCAAACTGCTGTTTTTCAGACAATACTGTATACTGATACTCCTAGACAGTAACCAACCTAGTAGAAGCCCTCAATATTACTTACCACAAGCCAGCCACTGTTTACTACATCCACATCAGTGATAGAACGATGCATTTTGCCTTGCTTGTTATGATCTGCATATACTTCTGAATCAGAGGTATAGCCACGATCTAAGCTGGCTTCATTTGGGTGACAGGAGATCTCACTGTCTGACTGAGCCCCTTTAACAAATAAATAAAATGGAGTGAGATTAAAATACGAGAGCACACCAATTCATGTGGCAGCAAATAGCCACCAAGTAGCAACTGCATTAGAAGCAAGATAGAAATTCATTTTCATCCTTCTATCTTGTATAAAACTAGTCAAGACATAAAGAAACTCCAGCAACTTTCTTCTTTATTCTGTGAAAGCTGAGACACTAGCTGAAATCCTCTTGATTAATAATCTGCACTAGAATGGGCCCACTGAATCAGGGGGTTTGGTGAATCAACTACTCCATAGCAGAATGCCACAACTATAGTGCATGTATTTGAGATGTTTTGTCTGTCTCTAGATTTCTAACACACTCTGCAAGATGGCAAAGACAAATGATGTCAGCAACCATCTCAAGAATATTGAAGTACTACTAACATGAGATCTTGGACCTATTACCCAAGCCATATTCTTTTCTCAACTTCGATGGAACAGTTCTATTCTACCAAACAGAGAGTCTCCTCTGAGAATAGGAGAGTGAGCTGCATACACCTTTCAAGGGATGATAAATGATCTTTTCTAGGATGATCCTCATCATTAGTTAGTGTCACCAGGGCCAAGCAAATATAACTATCATCAACTTCTTCTTCTTTCATGTCCTGATCAAACCCTTGACTGCCAAAATGAAGCCACTTTCTTGGCTTTGTAATTGGCTAAACTTCAGTCCTCATCGGTGCATGTTTCTGGCAGTACAATCTGGGTACAAAGAAAGATCCTCCACGAAGACTGTGAATAGTCAGGCATACCCTGGGTGGCAGTTGTCGGCTAATCTTTCTAAAACCAGATCAAACTATGATCAACAAGCAACATATTACAGCAAATGTTACAGCCTGCTCTATCTTTATCTGAAGAGACTTGAGTAAAAGTACTGGAACAGTTTCCTTCGAATAGTTCTCAAATGATGGAAAATGCTTCAAAAAAAATACTAGGTTAAACATATTTTCTGGTTGATGATACTTAACAACCAAGCAGAGTTCTGTCTTAACTCAAATCTACAGTTAGGAAACTGACAGCCTTGGTGCTAAAGCCCTGATGAAAACAATGTCTCCAGATCTTTCTTTATTCGTGTCAGATGCACCACCAGCATATAATAACATACAAAGCTAAAATTAACACATATAAAATTAAATTAAAAGGGCTAGATGACATCCACTCAATATTGGGCCACATCAACAGTATTTTCTGGTGGTGCAGTGGTTAAAATGCTGACCTGCAACCAAAAGGTTGTGAGTTTGATCCTGACTAGGGCTCAAGGTTGACTCAGTCTCCCATCCATGTACCTAGCATGTTTGGGGCAAAATGCTAATTAACTTGTGAACTGCCCAGAGAGTGCACTAAGCGCTATGGAGCGGTATATAAGTGTGATTGCTTTGCCAACTTAAAGTCATCACCAGTGCATAAGGGGCATCACATGCATTGAATCTTATGAAAGAGAGTTTGTCCTTCTCTGCACTGGGCAATGGTGATTCTCACTGGCTAATCCTTTCAATCCAGAAACACCTTGAGTAGAAAATGTCAGTGCAAGCTCTTTCTCACACAGTATTTGCTTCTTTTAAATTTATTTATTTTATCTATTTATTCACATTTATACCCCGCCCTTTTGGTGCAAACACCACTCAGTGCAGCTCTGATGTCCATTTACTGGTGTTGTTTTATGCATACCAGTTCCACAAAACTGCTAAACTTTATTGATAGGAGCAAAACAGTGCTGCTTTCTGGGTCCAGTAACACAACTGACAGTACTTAAAATTTAGTCCGTTTTTCTGCATTCTCCTTTGGTAAGCAAACAGCCAGTGGCAACAACTTCTTACTCAATGTAACTTCTTGCCAGATTTCCCAACAAAAGGAGCAACTGTTAATGATCACTTTTACCTGTGTCATTCTCTGCTCTCGCTGTACCCTGCAGTGCTGGTGGCGGTCTCACCCCTGAACCAATGCATTCAAGGAGGGTAAAGAGTGTGTACCAGTCATCACCAGAATGGATGTTGGCTGCGTTGGTCTTGAGAAGCTCATGTAGTCCGTATGCAATCTGGTGACTGGCCCTGTTCAACATGCTGGGTTTCATCATGAGGAGAATGCGCTGAGAGAGCAGCACCTAGAGAAAAGCAACAATGAAGAAGCCACACTGCTAGCATATACCAAGCTCACTCTGCCTGCAGGACACCTCTAATGCTAAACAAAACTTCAAGCATATCAGAAAGTAAACAAAACAAAAAGACAAAAAACATGGCCGTTTAAAGACTAACTGCTGTATTTTAATGTTGGCTTTTGTGGATCAAGTCTACTTTGTCAGATGAAGTGTCTGAAGAAGTGGACTTGATCCACAAACGCTCACATTAAAATACAGTAGTTAGTCTTTAAATTGCCACAACATTGTTGTGTTTGGTCTCTTTTTTTTTTTTTTTTACTCTCTGATATACTTGAAACGTAGACTGGCATGGCTACCATTTCCAAAAAATCAAACAAAACTTGTTAGCTTTTAAAGTGAAGTTGCCCCTTTTCCTGAGCCCTTATCCCAAAGAGGGAGTGAAGGTTTTGCCAGCTGCCATTGGTACTAGCACTTCAAACCCCTTCAGCAAGCGCCAAGTAATGCCATTGCGCAGAGTGGCAGTGGTGATAGTGGATGTTCTTGCCTTACCACTAGTTGGGAGGCAAAGAGCTGGCAACTACTGTTTTTCACCTCATTTATAAGGTCAGACAAAAAATTATTGACCTCTGCCAGCCACATAACCATGGAAACGTCTGCAGATGAGCACCGAACCCTAGTCAGATATGACTGGCTTTCGAGCAAGGCAACCTTTACCTTTTACTCTTCCATCTAGTGCTGACATTCTTTGCAATAGCATCCAACATTCTGACCATGTTCAGTTCTTAGGAGCTTCCCCCATGCCTTTTTCTGAAATATCTTTCTATAATAAAACCCCGGGTTATGACGGAGGTCCGTTCCAACAGCCTCCATCATAACCCAAAAAAATTGTAAGCTGAAACATCCATAGGGATGCATTGAAAAATAAAAAAGTAGTACTGAATTGATTGTTGTGAACCGGAAAAAAAATACATTAAAAATTTGTAAACCGGGACGGTATTTCCATAGGATTTGCCATTGTAAACCGCAGCAAACTTTAACCAAGGTGGTTGTAACCCGGAGTTTTACTTGTACTTCTATATATCCACCAAGTCTATTGCTACCTCTTGAGTGTGAATAGTGCTAGTTTGGGTCCAAAATGTTTGGCATTTTCCCCTCCTGAACTCTGCAATATGAATAATATGTACAGTAGACCCTCGCATAACGACACGTTCGGATATCGTTATTTTTGCTTAATGATGCGTTGTTATGCGCCACGTGTCCCCTCGCATAACGGCTTTTTAGCGTCATTATCCGGATAACGACGATAAAAATAACCGTCATTATCTGGATAACGATGCTAAAAACATCGTTATGCAGGAAACTCCATAGAAACCCGCACAACAATGAAAATCGCTTAACAATGCTACTTGGGAAACCAAGTACCGTCGTTATGCGAGGGTCTACTGTATTTGAATAGCTATTCCTACCAATAAACCACTCCAGACATGTCATGAAAACTCCCACTTGTACAAGGACACAAATGCCTACCGCAATCTTTACCTGGGCACTGATTTCTTCCCTTCTTAGCAGACGGATTGCCAAACGTAACAGCCCTACCACTGCCCTCTCCACTAGAAAGCAATATTCAGTGCTATTAACACACAAGTGGTAGAGATGATCTCGCACTGCTTGCCACACAAAAGTCACACGGTCCCTAGAGAAAGACAAATGGAAAAAGGACATTGTGATAAAAAGACATATGAAAACACAGCTTCTGCTGGAAAGTGTAGATCATCTTATGTTCATAGCCCTTCTTTGAATGACCCTCGATATCCTCTAACTCAGTGGCTCCCAACAATTTTTTGGCCATGTCCCACCTAAGCATCTCTAAAATCCTGATGGCCCCACCCCCGTGACAGATATTATTATTCAAAAAGTGAACTCCTATTCACGTGGAGAAAGCCTAAAAGACTATTAACTTTGCAGTGGTTAAAGTGCTATACTGCAACCAAAAAGTTATGAGTTAGATCCTGAGAAGGACTCAAGGCTGATTCAGCCTTCCATCCTTCCGAGGTCAGTAAAATGGATACCCAGCATGTTGGGGGCAAAATGCTAATTAACTTGTGAACTGCCCAGTGAGTGCACTATGTGCTATGGGGTGGTATGGAAGTATGATTGCTTTCATTCTTGAATTGCCCCCCTTAAAAATCAAATTGCCCCTATGTGTGAAGTATGGCTCTAAACGGATATGAGCCTCAAGTCTGCCTGCTTAGATCCAGGAAGAGCTTAATGGCAAGAACAAACATTCTTGAGGGTATGCAAGTGCAAAACCAAATTACAAGATGGAGGAAAGACAGGACAAGGAACAGCATTAAAGGAGGAGATGGCTGAGGAACTCAACCTCCCCTCCATCACTTGGAGGACTCTGACTAGGTTGAGGATTGGAGTCCCTAAATACAAGAGCAACATGCTCCAGCGTGGCCTGTTGGCGGCTGTGGCCAGGAGGGCTTTTGCCCAACTTCGGGTGATTCGCCAATTGCGCACACTCCTGGACCGGGGCTCCTTGCTTATGGTCACCCATGCTCTGGTTACTTCCCGACTAGACTATTGTAATGCGCTCTACATGGGGCTGCCCTTGACGACCATTCGGAGGCTGCAGCTGGTCCAGAATGCGGCGGCCCGGGTGGTGATGGGGTGTGGGCGATATGCCCATGCCTCTCCCCTACTTCGGGAGCTGCACTGGTTACCAGTTTGTCTCCGGGTGCAATTTAAGGTGCTGGTTTTGACCTTTAAAGCCCTACATGGCAGGGGGCCGGGATACCTTAGAGACCGCATCGTCCCAAGAGTGTCTGCCCGTCCAACCAGAGCGGACAGGAGGGGTTCTCTAGTGGTGCCACTGGCTAGGGATGCACATTTGTCTAGCACCCGAAGGAGGGCCTTCTCCGTGTCCGCACCAACTCTCTGGAACCTCCTGCCGATAGACCTAAGACTCCAAAGTGAACTGCTGCCCTTCAGGAAAGGAGTGAAGACCTGGCTGGAATGGGACTATGGTGCCCGCCTGCTGGCTTGTATAAGAACTTTCTCCTCCTCCTTTGTATAGTGGGTGGGTGGGACATAGGGGTTTTTAAAGGGGGTGGGTTGGGGGGGGGGGTTATAATTATTTTTTATAATTGTTTTTATGTCTTTTGTGAATTGTTGTGATGCCGCCCTGAGTCGGGTTCTGCCTGAGCGGGCGGCATATACAAATTTGACTATAAATAAATAAAATAAATAAATAAATAAAAACAACACGTGATGTGGATGTGGAGAGATACAGAATCTGGCTCATTTACTGGTCTGCCCATTATTGACAGAAACATGCACCAATGAGAGGAGGACTTAATTTTGGCCAGTGACAATGAACTTGTGTCAAATTCTAGAGATATCAGCTGTCCTATCCATATAAATCTGTGCTGTTTTATTCTTTTAAATCAGATACAAAGAAATGCTGTCCCATTACCTGCCCCAAATGTAGCACCAATTTTAAGAACTGATTTTATTCTATTTTGTTTTAACTCGAGATGTGCTTGTGATGGTGCATTTTGATTGTGTCTTGTTCACTTAAACCCTTTTTATTGTGCTGGTCACTGACTGTAATAATAAAGTGATTAAACGGCCAATGACAAAGCCAAGAAACTGGCTTCATTTTGGCAGTCCAGGGTTTGATCGGGACATGAAAGAAGAATGTTTTGAATATTTTGCCTCTTAGGGTAATCTCATTTAATTTCTAACTAAACTGTCAACGCTATTTTACTTTTTGCTGCTAAGGTATTTTGTTCTGCAGCTAAGAGCTGTAGAGCCACAAATGATTAGGGGACTGGTAGTTTTATTTTATTTGAGAGGCACTCTGTACAGAGAATAATGGGCAGAGGGACTGCCAGGCCCCTAATGTCTTGCAGCTCTCATGGAATTTAGGCACTCCCAGCCATTTTCTCTTTTATCCTCACAGAAATATAATGGCTGGTGGATGCTTCATCTCCCCTCTAAATAACTAAAATCTCCTTGTGAGATTTGACTGGGATAATTTCTGGTGATGTCTGGGTAGTGAATTCCAAACTTTTCCCAGGCCTATGCATAGGGGTGTGGCTTTGCTTGTTGTCTGGTTAAATACATGATTTTTCAGGTGTTCTCTGCTCTATTCCTGGGGAAATAGTGGGCCTTTGATAACTATTGCTGGCTCTTTGGCTGTAAACAGACATGAGCACTGAACCCTAGAGTCGGATACGACTGGATTCAGAGCAAGGGGGCGACCTTTTACAATAAAACAGTTGATTGATGTCTTGCTTGTGAAAATTCCACAGCATAAAGGCAGATGATGTTATCAATCAATCCTTTTTTTAAAGCTAAATATTCTGGGTATTTTTGCATCAGTATGGGGATCAGCAGCACACTGCAGGAGAAATACAATTTTTGGAATGTAGCTTTTGAATATTTTTTAGATCTGGAGCAATGGTATCGGCAGTACACTAGAATCAATTGGAAAATAACTCATGAGATTATAATAACACATCCATATTTTACTACCATTTGTGACAGAATGATATTTAAAAAATCATAAAAAAGAGTAATGGCTAAGCAGAACCTACAAGAGGTTTTTAAAAATTAGCAAGGTTGACTCTCCACATGCAAAAGTCAAGACAATCTGAAAGAATCAAGAATATCCTTCTGCATCTCCTGGAGAATCAGGGATTCCAAACATCTTTGCCAAATCTGTCATGGGTCACCTCCTGCCCATCACTGCTCTCATCAAAACATTTTGTCTTCTTGCTAAGATTAAATTTGGATTCCATCCAGCATCTCTCTTGTGGTACATTTATTATAGCCAAGTCGGAAAACTACCTCTACCTTTGTATATTTTCTGTCCTCTTGCAGTCTGAAGGGTCAGGAATATGACAACAAAGTCCACTAAATACAGAAGATTACACATATACAGTTCAAGAGCCAGAATGTTTGCAATGGAGAATTCACATGGCTCACCTGTTCTCCAGCACAATTCTCAGAAGCATCTCCAAACAGAACGCACAATCTTCCTCATCATAGTTTTCCTCATCAGGAGTCACAGAGATGAGTGCCTGAAACAGTCAGAGAACAATGACAGACAAAATTATAGCCAGATATGGAAAGTGGAATTTGAATTTTCTTAAAGTTAGTCTGCTCACACCCCTTCTCTCTTTAAGCGGCTCTTGCAACAAAAGGCAAAATCTAGATAGATGAATTTTATGTGGGACCAATAAATATATTTAATTTCTTCTTCCCAGCAACCCTTCTGTATCAGTAATCCAAAAGCATTTCAACATGTAGTAGAGCCTAATATGAAAGTTTGCAAACTCCTACGACTTTCCATCTATAGTGTTTCTAGAACCATAACCAGGTGCAGACTGAATGCCATCCATTCTCTCCTCTCTTCCAAGTTTTGCTTTCTTATCATTTCGTCAGATGAATCATTCTCCAGAACCCAGAAGCTTAGACTGTATTTTGCAAAGTTTAAGTTCGAAAGCAAGAAATTGCAAGTAGATAAATAGGGACCACTTTAGTGGGAAGGTAACAGCGTTCCGTGCGCTCCGGTGTCTAGTCATGCCTACCACATGACCATGGAAACGTCTGCAGAAGCAGGCAGCGCTGGCTCTTTGGCTTTGAAACAGAAATGAGCACTGAACCCTAGAGACAGATACAACTGGATTTCGAGAAAGGGAAACCTTTACCTTAACAGAAGTTATTTCTCTGATATGGATTCCAATTGCTGGAATTGCATGTGCATATAATAAGCAGCCCTTCCCTAGAGTTTTGGGAAAAAACTGATTCCTGCTCGCTTCAGTACAAATTTCATGTTCATGTTCATTCGGTGCAAACACATTCAACCTGCCTGAAAAACTAACTCATATCTCACCTTCATTAGTTCCTGTAAGGACTCCAGCTGTAGAAACTTGCTTTCAGTGATTAACTTCTCTGGGTCACATTCCTATAAAGATAATACATATTAATGAACATTAGGAGAAAAGCAATGCCTGGGAATTCTCCTGGAATTTATAGCTGCTTTTGAGCAGGTCCAGAATTCACTGCCTACCAGTGAATATCCTCACATCATATGCTAAGGAGAATGCCCTAGATTTGAATCACAGAATCAATTTTGCTCAAAATTAAATATTGAGGTTATTAAACATAAATAAAAGAAAATATACAAATAACAGTATAGTATTATTTTAAAAACAAACATAAACTGTATGTAACTGCCTAAGATTATCCTAGGTCAATACTAAAGCATCAAGATTCATGGTTGTGCTCAAAGGAAACTGGAAATCAAACTATATGAGGAATGATTGAAGGAACTGGGCATGTTTAGCCATGAGAAAAGGAGACTGAGAGAGGATTTGATAGCACTTTAAATACTTGAAAGATAATCATAAAGATTACAGTCTGGCCAGACATCACGCTATGGTAATGGAGTAGAGTGTACAGCCAGGGACTCAACGTTGAGTGTTGGATGGCCGTAAATAGCCTGACTTCCTAAAGGGGAAATGGCCATGAGCAGATGAGCCCCTTTGGTTGGGGCGATGGTCCCCCTCAGTGGAGAAAATGCCACTGGAAACCATCATACTGGGCCCAACAGCAATGGTCATGGAGGTGGAAGAGGCAATGCCAGATGGACTGGCTGTGAAGGCACACCTTGCCTATATCCTCAAGGCTGTGGCAGTCCATTGCAGTCCCGGTGCTAAATCCTGCATGTCTCATTTCATATGTGCCACAGTAAATGGCTCCAAGATCATAGTGTGTGGGTCACTTCATGGCAAGCAGGGATCCACCTTAAACAAATTCACACCAGTGGCATTTTTCCTGATTGCCTCGGAGGACGAAGGTGGCCTCCAAAACAAGGCATTCAGGTGCCCTGGGGCAGGAAAAAAAATCTGTATACTTGGATCAAATTGCGGACGACGACGACAACAAATCATAAAGAGGAAGGGAAGGATCTGTCCTCCATCATCCCAGAGTGTGAGATGCATAATAATGGGCTGGAACTACAGGAAGCCAGATAGAGGCTGAATATTAGGAAAAACTTCTAAACAGTTAGAGCAGTATGACAGTGGAACCAACTGCCTTGGTGAACACTCCAACACTGGAAGCAATTCAAGAGAGAATTGGCCAACCATCTGTCATACCTGCTTTGATTTGGATTCCTGAATTGAGCAGAGAGTTGGACTCAATGGTCTAAAAGGCCTCTTCCAATTCTATGATTCTAAGGCTCAGAAGCCTCCGAAGATCCTCACATCATTTTGGAAGGAAAAGAGACAAATCTAAAATCCAGTGATTTCCCCTTCTCCATTTGAACTTAATGTTCTCTCTATGATCATTCTCCAACAGCAGCTCTGTTCTGAGAATGACTGATTTCATTTGGCATAAAAAGCATCATCCTCTGAGCAAATCATTATGTCTGGATTTTTTTTTTAAAAAGTCTGCTATGAATCGGAATAGAGATTCAGCAGGATTAGAAATTTGAGAAATACTATGGACAGCTGTGCAGAATGCCATGGAGGACATTGATGTGAAAGCTTCCACTGAGGCTGAACAACAAGAAGAATATTTACGTCACAAACAAAGAGACTGTACTCATCCATGAAGAAACATCAGCCACCCAGCCCAGTTAAAGCAGGCCTGGAGAATCTTTGGCTCTTGCTTTATTTTTGTCTGAAACTCCCCTCAGCCGCAGCAACCTGACCAAGGTGAAGGAAATTTGAGAGCAGCAATCCAAAGCATCTGGAGGGCTAATAGCTCCCCAAGACTGTGAGTGGTCCATTCATCATAAGTTCCAAGAACCTTGACAGACACGACAAGTAATAGGCAAATTTCCATGTTGCTTCCGATGAAAGCTTTGCTCTCAGCATGCTCAGAAGGCAGGGCTCTTCAGCTAGTTCTTCCCTGGCATCCAGTTGTTTCTATTTATTAATCAGAGAGCCTTGAAATGCAGAGTGTTATTTAACCTACCGGCAATCTCTTCTATCCATTTCTCCTTTAAACTAATGGACCTTACATCTGTCATATTCTTAAACTAATTTATACACATCAGGTACAGAATGGTTGGTTAGCATAATAGAGAAGTACAGTATATAAATCAATATGGCTTTTTACAACTGGTAATAGCGATGCTACTGTAGGGTCCCTTCTTGATTTCTTTTTCTGTTGAGACTCTTTTGAATTCCACTGTTGGTCTGTTACTGTTTATGGCATTTTGTAATGTTGTATTTAGTTTTGTTACCGTTGCTCTGTTAGCCGCCCTGAGTCACACTGTGAGTGGGCGGCATACAAGCTGAAATAATAAATAAATATTAGCAGAAGATCTCTGATTGGTATTTGGATTAGTTGTGAGGTTTCGCCCTGTTGAATTGCAAATGGTAGTAGATGGATGCAAGACAAACACCGAGCATTAAACATTTGCTAAAGGGTTTAACCTTCAGCATCTATTGATAATCGTGTGAGTTCATCGTTTGTGTGAATTCAATCCTGACCAGGGCTCAAAGTTGACTCATCAGCCTTCCATCCTTCCGAGGTCAGGAAAATGAGTACCCAGCATGTTGGGGGCAAAATGCTAATTAACTTGTGGACAGCCCAGAGAGTGCACTAAGCAGTATGGGGTGGTATATAAGTGTGATTGCTTTTCTTTTCTGTGAGGTAGCCTATGCTGTGGATGAGAATTCTACTAAATCTTCTGCTATTACCAGTTGTAAAAAGCTAGAGATGTGTATACTTATCTGTTATGTTAACCAACCATTCTGTACCTCTGTACCTGATGTGTATAAATTGATGTCATGAAGTCTCACTCCCATGTCTGACAAAGTGGACTTGATCCACAAAAGCTCACATTAAAATATAGCATTTAGTCTTTAAAGTGCCACAACGTTTTTGTCTTGTTTTATTTACTCTCTAATATGCTTAAACACAGACTAACACAGCTACCATTTCAAATATTTCTGACACATGTGGCCTCCTTCTTGAAGTCCCAGAATTACCTTTATGCATTCTAGCGCCACTCTCTTTGCCTCTTGGTTCTCTGTAGATGGTCCCCTCATACCAGACTGTTCTGTGCCACTCAGTGTCAGCCAACTAACAAAACTTAACACTGTAGACTCACCACTATGAAAGAAAATAAAAGAAAAAAATGCTCTGTTATACCGCAAAAAGGAAACGTATCACATAAAGCAGTTTCTCATCCTTTGGCTTTTGGACTTCAATTCCCAGAAGCCTAAGTCAATTTCCCAAAGTACTGATCAGCCAATGCACTGTACTGACTAAGGCTTCTGGGAACTGAAGTCCCCTTGTGGGGTGTAGGTCCCACACTGGGAACTACTGATATAAAGGATGTGCACTAGTCCCTGCCTAATAAGGGTACACATATTGGTACTGAACAACTGGTCTTAGGAACTTTCTAGCATGATTTCCATCCGGATTTGTGTGTTCCCATATCTCTGGAGGAAAGCCCACTTCTGCAAATGGGGAAAAGGAAATTGCTGTAACTTGTGTGAGGGATATTACACGGCACCATCAGACTTATCCCAGGTAGAATTATTTGAAGATATTCATCCCAGATAACACACAAAAAAGAGAAGCAGGAGACAGCCATTATGAATATTGCAAGCGCATCACTGCACCATCAGGAAAAGAGCAACAGAAGGGCAGATGTCAACTTTCTAAAGCGAACAACTCTAAAGATATAGAAATGCAGGGATTTACAGTAAAACCCCGAGTTACAAAAAAAGTCGATCCCCTGGCCTATTTTGTAACTCGAATTTTTTTGTAACTCAAGGCACACATTAAAATAAATAAAGAAATAAAACAGATTCCCTACCTTCTGGCTGCTGCTGCTTCCTTTTCTTACACTTCTGGCAGTGTGGGTGAGTGGCTGGGAGTGATTTTTAGTGCACAAAATGGCGGCACCATTTTGGGCACTAAAAAACTAAATTTTAATGTATGCCTCGAGTTACAATAAAATTTGTAACTCGTTTTTTCCCCATTCGTCAGGACCCTGATTTACGAAAAATCATTGCGTAACTCAAAAAATTCTTATCTCGAGGTGTTTGTAAGTCGGGGTTTTACTGTATATGCATACTATGAAGAAACTCCTCCTCAAGGGTTAGTGGTAAAATTAAAGAGCAGATTTTGTAGATGGAAAGATTTGTTCTATATATATTTTTTCTCTTGGCTTAATTTGGCTCATTTCACTTTCCACCCCAGAGTCCACTTGTGTGGGAGTGAAAGTCCCTATTATTTTGGGTTTGTGTGAGATCCTTGTTCTTCCAAGGTGTTCCGTTCTTTTTGTTTGCTTTCGTTTTTCAATCAAGTCTTTTTTTAAAGCCAATTGGAAGAAGAACCATGAAGTGTACTGAGCCTTCTGGGGTGCAAAGTCCAGTTCCTGGCTTTAAGATTTGAGAGCAGAACAGAGAGCAGCTGTTGCTTGGGCCAGCTACTGGCTTAGGTATTTATGTATTTTATAGTATTCTATTGTACGTTTACTGTACAGTATTTCATTGCATTTTATTGTATCGCACAGATTTTAATTCTTCTGTTATGCTATCAATAAGGTTGTAAGACTAATCAATTAATAAATTACAATAGGGTCAGCTACCAAAAGGAAGGGCAGGTGCATGTCCTTCCCTTTTGGTCCTTCCTTTTTGGAGGACGCACTCCAGGCAAGGAGCAGAGGAAAGGGAGAGGCAGAGAGCCTTCCCATGTAGACAACACAAAAGGCAACTTGGGTGCCAAGGGCCAGAGAAGGATTCATCTCGCTATTCTCAGGTTTTCAGTTCTTGACACATATATTGGGAAACCTGGTCCTGGTAGGATAATTAAGATTTTTAAAAGAAGGTGGGGGTAGTTGAAAATGCAAAGCCTATTCAGTTTCTATATTAAAAGAAATCCCTCACTTATAGTGCACCACAGCCCCCTCAAACATGAAGAGCACCTGCTACAGTAGCCGGAATTTGAGAGACTCATGAACTACTAGTGGGTACAGGAAAGGTTTTGTCTTAGGCTCATCAGTCTCCTTCTCTGGTATAATCTCAGAACATGTCTGGCCACACATCCCACTACGGTAATGAAGTAGACCATACAGCCAGTGACTCAATGCCAAGTGTTGGGCGGCCGTAAATAACCTGACTCTCTAAAGGGGCCAATGGATATGGGCAGTTGAGCCCCTTTACGTGGGGTGATGGTCCTCCTCAGTGGAGGAAATGCCACTGGAAACCATCATATTTGGCCCAACAGCAAAATGAGTGGAGGAAAAACTCTGATACCCAACGGTCATGGAGGCGGAAGAATCCATGCCAGATGGACTAGCTGTGAAGGCACACCTTGTCCATATCCTCAAGGCTGTTGCAGTCCATGTATTAAATTTATTTATTTATTTATTTTGCACATTTATGGTGGGTACACCACTCAGGGCGGCTAACAGCAAAAAGGGAAGAGGGAGAAAATACAGTAAGTAAAAATTACAATATAAAACAGTTTAACAACAACAGCTAAAAACAAGACCCAACAACCCCAGCTAAAACCAGCATTAAAACACAAACAAACAAATCATCATTTAAAAAAACCTCCCCACCCTACCCACATTAAAACAGAATAACCAAGCTGGGGGGCAGCCCCTCACATAGGCTAAATTAGCCAGAGGGCTTGACTAGTGGAGTCAAGCGTACCCCAAACCTGCTGAAAGAGCCATGTCTTCAGCATCTTTCTAAAGGGGAGTAGTTCCGTCTGTAGACGCAACTCAGGTGGTAAGAGGTTCCACAGGGCTGCATGTCTCATTTCATATATGCTGCAGGAGATGGCTCCATGATCACAGTGTGTGGGTCACTTCATGGCAAGCTGAGATCCACCTTAAACAAATTCACGGCAACAGGATTTTTCCTGCTTCAGGAAAAAATGCATTCTTGGATACAAGTTGCAGACAACGACAACGACGACAATGATGACAACGACAACAACGACAATCTCAGGATCTCTCTTACAAGATCCGGATACTTTTGATTCCTCTTCCCCCATTTTTAATTTCATGGTTCTTTCCAATTTTAAAAATGTTCATTCCACAGATGTTAGTTGTAACATGAAGGGCAGGAAGATGTTTGGCTCCACTCCATGAGTTATCCTCAGCTATTTGTTCTCTTTAGTCCTAAGATATTTATCTAAAAATATTGCACATCCCTCTTTCACATGTACAAACCGCAAACTAATTGTCACTGCAAATGTGTATGTAACTAAGACAATCCATTTACTTGCAAGAGCCCTGGCAGTGCAATGGTTAAAACTGCTGTACTGCAGCCAAAAGGTTGTGAGTTTGATCCTGACTCAGACTTCTATCCTTCCAAGGTTGGTAAAATGAGTATCAAGCATGTTGGGGGCAAAATGCTAATTAACTTGTGAACCACCCAGAGAATGCACTAAGCAATATGGGGGCGGTATATGAGTGTGATTGTTAACTGATAAGAAGGAATGATGAGGAGACTTGAGAACCCCTGAGACACAAAGAAGTATTTAATACTATAGAGAAGTGATGGCAAACCTTTTAGAGTCTGAGTGTCCAAACAGAAGGGCGGGGCAAACTCTGTGCTGGAGGGCGAGAGGAAGCACTCCTATTGGGTTGCTGGGTAGAAGGGCGGGGTGAACCTTGTGCTGGGGGGAGGGAGGACACGCTCCCATTGGGCTGCTGGGCAGAAGGGCGGGGTGAACTTTGTACTGGGAGGAGAGAGGATACACTCCCATTGGGCTGCTGGCCAGAGGGGTGGGGTGAATTCTGTGCTGGGGTGGCAGCGCATTTGCCAACAGAGAGTGCTGGGAGTGCCCCGTCTGGCACGTGTGTCGTAGGTTTGCCACCACTGCTGTAGGAAAATATAGAAGCATAGAGGGGACAAATAATGAGTATGGAGCCTGCTCAATGGGCTCAAAATCCAGACCAAAAAAACCAGGCATGAGAAATGAAGGAAAATACATGTGCCTTTTCTGCCACCTTGACAAGGAGAAATATGCCATGTTGCAACATTCTGTAGAGGTTCCACTTGTGCCCTCTAAAAACCAATAGACTTGGATCTAGCAAGAGAACATATTTTCCTGTTCATCTGCCACATTAGCAGACTACCCACCGACTAGAAGGTGTCTCCTCACGCTGCAGAAATATCTTGCCATTGGGATCGACAAAATCTTCAACCTGAAAATGAAACCAATATTTTGTTACTTTAAAAAGATATTAATTTTTAATTTAATTTAATTTAATGTAATAGATTTATATACCGCCCTATCCAAAGGACTCTGGGTGGTGTACACAAGTTAAAACCAATATACAGATAAAACAATTTTAAAAACCCTTTAAAAACATAACAATATTACATCCTACCCCCTGCTGTGCCATCTATTATCTAAAAGCAAATATAAAATCTACAAAAACCTTTAAAAATTAATTAACGCAAACTGTTTTCAATATTCAGATGGCATATACAGATATAGAGACCAGAAATATTACAAATATAAAGGGATCTTCATTAAAAGACAACTAAACACTGATAGTATTGTTGATGCAACGGGCACAGAGTTGGGCGGGTTGAGGAGGATAGTGGAGAATAGGGGTTCCTGCCGTTCAATGGTCCATGGGGTCGCAGGGGGTCGGAATCGACTGTGCGACTGAACAACAACAACTAAACACTGATGGACTGAATTGCCAGGCAAACAAATGGAACCAAACAGATAAACAAAGGCACCACAGGTTCTACAACTGGGACATTGGAAGAAAGAAGGCAGTCTTGGTTGCTGACTCATAACGTGCAACAAGTACTGCAGGAACCTTCCCAGAAGATATAAGCTGAAATCCAACAATGTAAGGTTGTGCCGTATAAATCTAATGACATCACCAGCCAGTTTTATTTTAGTAATTAGAAGTTTCCTCTTGGCCTTCCAGAAAACGCCAAAGTTCCTAGGCTCCCTTAGGATCCTGCTGGTCCTGGGAAAGACTTTGGGGACACCAGGACAGGGTGGGAAGTCTGAAATGTCTGAAAATCACTGTTGCTGATTTCAATGGGTGTGGTGGGATAGGAGGCTGTAATTTTTTTAACATTTAAGATCTCCCACCCTTCTCCTACTGTCCCAAACATTTCTTCCAACATGTAACTACTATGGCCCAAGTTAAGTGTCTGGGGTGACAAATATTGTGCCCTGTTACCCAATTAGCTCAGTGCTTGCTGTTAGTTTCTTTACCTCCACCATGGTTTTTGGCAACAGTTCCGCTCTGAAAAGCTGTAGCATGGCTTCCATGATGTTCTTCCAGCCCTCCCGTAAAATATCACCATGGCGATGAGCCAAGTGGAACACAGTCTTCGCTGCAATGTGAGCCTTAGGGTTGCTTCCAAAAACTGTGGGCAAGTTCTCAATGGACTGTAGGAAAAACAAAGGTGAGTTGCCTTAAAAAACAAAAACAAAAAATATTATATTTTAAGGGCTGGCCTACATGTACGTTTCATTCACATGACTTGGCTATCCAATGTTAGCACATGTGTGAGGATGTGTAAGGATTTGAGATCCTTAACCTGAGAGATGGTTAGCAGGGTCCCAAGTATGTTCATCATCATCAAGTTCTGGCCATGCAAGGAGATCAGGCATATTACCAGGGAGATCTCCAATGGTCTGGAGCGAGTCATATTGTGTCGCCTGACCATTGCAGTAACTTTAATATCAGGGTTGCTCATAAGTCTCACTAAAGTGAGAAATTCCATAGCAGCTGATACAATATGTTTAAACCGACCTTCATTTGTCTCCTGTTCTCTTAATCACCAGTTTGGCATGTACTGCACCTGACAGGTAGACTGGACATCACTGAGGCACATTTCACAGTTTCAAATAAAAAGCCTTTTCTTTGTATTTTGTTCATATTTTTAGTGCCAGTCAAGAGTTGAGTAATTAAGTGACACCGTATATCTGTTATTCTATTAGCTTACTGTATTTTCATGCAGATGTAACAATTCCAGCTTCCCAAAGGGAGTAGATTTGATCCCAAAGATTGTGACCACCCTTTCTCTCCTTCTACCTTTTTAATACTCCAACCGTCTCTCCTTTCCTTTTCAGCATTAATTATGATGTGTTGTTATGCAAGTGCCAAAATTAGCATTTATCATAGTTAATTTAAATCAGAGCTTGAAATCAACTTCACACATTTTGGAGACTCACCTCGCTGCTGAGAGCTGTGAATTTGCAGAGAGAAATTATGAGGTTGTCAAAAACATCACTGAGACCATAATGGGCAGAAATCATGGCACATTTTCTGGAGAGAAAAAAGCAACAGATATGTAACACGAACCTTGCAATACATTTTTTTTGTGCCTCCCTACCACCACTTCCATAAGATTTGGCGATTCAAATCTAGTTTACAATATGAAGGTATATCATGTGTGTGTATTTAACCAAAATAGTCAAATTCCACCAGTCCAAGATAGGATGGAACTGATTTGTGGATTAAATATGAGAATAACCAAAGTGCTGAAATAACTACAGCCCTAGTGGCGCAGTGGTTAAACTGCTATACTATAGCCAAAACATCGTGAGTGCGATCCTGGCATGACCCAAAGACTGACTCAATCTTCCATCCTTCCAAGGTCAGTAAAATGAGAACCCAGAATGTTGGGGGCAAAATACTAATTACCTGTAAACCACGCAGAAAGTGCACTAAGTGCTATGGAGTGGTATATATGTGTAATTGCTAAGAGTAATTGTTAATATTGCAGAAAAATTATCTCTGTCATGGCATAATTTTCAAAACTTCCTGCACCTGAATCTATCTTATCTACTAATATGTATTCATTGGGCCCAAGTACAGAGCAACATACTTGTCAAAAATTATCAGAAAATCTTCCTTGGACAACAAAAAGCTTAGTCTACACATATACAGTTCTGGTAGGTTATTTCAGGAGTTCTCAACCTTTTAAAGCCGGGGGGTCGGGTCATGCTCCCTCAGACAGCTTTGGAGGCCGGACGGTCATTTTGCCCTTCTACCACATGGCACTTCCTGGTGTGGTGGAGGGGGGCACATGAAATGGCGACATGAGCCGCACATGGCCCATGGGCCGCACATGGCCCATGGGCCGCAGGCTGAGAATCATTAAGTTATTTGAAGCGGTATTACCTGAAGCCAGAGATAGCCTTCTGGATTATTGTTTCATCAAGGCTCTTGTCAAAAACATAAGACAAGGCAGCAACAGTAGGTCCCCAAGTCATGGCAAAGAGGTCATGGTCATAGCTTCCAGGCAGGACATGCAGAAATATCCCTTCGTCAGTGGCCCCACGATGCAAAAGTACACTCCATACATAGTTCTCCTTTACGAGGCCTGTCTGTTCATCTGGCATCACAATTTCTTCATTCCTATCAGAGACAACAGTAGCAACATTAAACATTTTCTCATTAATATTTTGCAACAAGATACTATGGCAGATATCTTTTTAAAACATAATGGATTTTGAGTGGACAGTTTGCAGAAGGCTCTTTGATAATTTCTTATTTTGATGAGCAAATATTTAAGCACCTACTTGATAGCATGGTACATATCTTCCAGCATGTCCTGTTCAAAGTCTTTGCCTCCATTTACACCTTTCAGGTTTTTTCGGAATTCCTGTAACAATGACAAAAAGTGAGCATTACGTAACTAAAAAGTTCTGAAGCTGCATTTGGCAAGATCTTCTCAAAAGATTGATAACAATTACAAGCACATGCTGCTAGGCATTTTATGCAGTGACAACATACCCTAATAGAACCCTATGAATGGCTATTTCGCCTCTAAATTTTAGAATATTAAAGTCAAAGAGAAACTACAGAAAGAAGAGTGAGGAATGTAACAATGGAAGAGTATACCTGAGGGACACTACTGCCAAAAGCAAAATGCAGATAATAAAGCTAGGGGGGCTGTATGAAGAAGTCAAATCTCACCTCCAGGGTCATAGGTATATTTTGTTTGCGAACATTATGGTTGTGCTGGTCAGTATTCAACATGATAACTGCGTAAGCCAGAGCGAAACAAGCATCACTGTTCACAAATGGAAACCCATTTGATTTCTGGAAAGTAAAAAAAGACAATTCAAGATACATTATAATCCTTCCAAATATAAAATCTGAACCCTGTTTAAGCCACTCTTAACACTGTTTCCCATCAAACATAATTTCCAGTTCATTTTGTCATCATCTGTCCTATTTTAAGATTCTAGAAGTTCCTGTATATGCTATTTTAGTCATAACACTAGGATTTGGGACAGATATGTCCCAATTTAAATCAGACATAAACTTCCATGAGCCAAATCCAAAAAAAATCTATGTGATGACTGCAAAACGTACACGCCAATGTTCCGTAAAGACTTCCAAGAGCCTATGGATCACAGGAGCCTCTCCTGGCAACCGAAATGCTTCAAGATAGAGTCGCAGAGCTTCATCCAACCGTAAGCTTTGGAAACTGAACGTCCTGAAACAAAAGCAGAAAAAGCTACAGGCACATGTGCCAGAACATTTGTGAGGTTATTTTGTTGTTGTTGTTTACATCCCGAAAGACTATGGAAAAGAGCTGAGTTTGTTCAGATTTTGATATACTGCCACCTTCTTTAAGGGCACAATCTATTATGAAAGACGTCATGAAGTCAAGAGCAAAGGAAGTTGCCTTTTACTGTGTTAGAATACTGGTCAATATAGCTTGGTACTGTCAAGCTACATTGGCTGTGGCACAATAGGGATTCTTTCCTCACCCTAGGTAGAGATCCTAAGAACTGAGTGTGGGGCCTTCAGCATGCAACATACTGAGCCACAATCCTTTCACTGAGCTACACCTATTACTGCTATGCACTGTAGAAAGTTTCACTCATGTTGCTGGATTCAGCCAACCTGTATAACGCTCATCAAAACCTCTGGTCTGAAAGTCAGTACTGTATATATTAAAGTATAGTTTATTAAAAACAGATTGCCTAATAAACAGGCTGTTCTGTGATGGCCTATTTGCATATTTCCACTGTTCTTTATCTCTCTCTCTCCTACAACCATTGCCATTTTGTGCTAATATATTATTTTTGCCTGAAAAGCAATATAAATATTTTGCTGGAGGCATCTAAGTAGAGGCTGTGCACATGTACATCAGATAGCTGCATCCTACACAGTAGATTCTATACTGGGAGGGAGAGGGTTAGAAAACCTTCAATGTTCTTTCCAACTCCATGATTATATAAACACAAATAGTCTAATCTATCTCCTTACATCACAGGTCTTCAAACTGTGCCACTATTTATGAAAAAAACCAGAATAAGACCCTACTCACCTCACAAAACTTTCCAGCAAGTCTACATTCTTCCGGTCACTCACAAATTCCCCAATCATTTTCTTGTCGAGTCTAGGATTTTCCCGCAGCCATTTTGCAACTTCATTGTTGTCCATGGGAGTAGACAAAAGGCTTTTCTCCTGAAGAAACTGTATCCCTTTTTTTGGCTTTTGATTGAACAGTTCTGAGCCACTTATCAAGAGCTTTTTTTTTTAAAAAAAAAAAAAAAGTAAAATGAGTATAATTAAGTAAGACATTCTACACAGTAGAGATTTTCCTAATCGTAAATTAGTGCCATAATCCATCTACTACGAATACAGTAAAAAGACTCAAGAGTATGCATTACTTTGTAGCATTTAAGATCTGCCTCCTTCATTTTTTGCTAGACTTTTCAAATTGGCACAGTACATTCATAAAATGTAATAATTCCAATAAAATCTGTACAACTGAGAAGTAATGATGGACTTAAATGAACCTTCCTTAAAAATAAAATTCTATAACATTACTGTACGTGAGAAAGCATTCTCCGATATCCACCCAACACAACCTTAAATGGTGGGAAAATTCAAGGCAAGATCTGGGCCCCAGGGGAGCGCAAAGTCAAGATGGCCAGCCCAGTGGAGGTGGCTGACAGAATCTGTGCAAGGAGGTGACGGTGGACCTAGGTAGGTAGCTGCAGAGAATAAAGGGAAAAGAGATGGAGGTACAGGGGGAAGCCAAAGCAAGGAAGAGGGCAGCACCAGATACTATGGGGGGAAAGAAGAAGAGTCGGATTCCAAGGTTGCAGATTCTGAGACCATTGAAATGACTGAGTCAGAAAAGGAGCGAAGTTAGGGAGGAACTGTGGAGGAGCTTAAGCCAGCCCAATATGCTTGTTGGAGACGGCAACGCTCACAGAGCCTGATCACAGTAAGTGTGAAGAGTTCTTACAAATCAGCCATAGTTGGCCACAAGCTGAGTCAGGAGTTTGATACAGCTGTAAAAAAAAAAGACTGATAATATATAAAGTTCTACAAGAAATATTAGAACTAGTTATCATTACCACAGAGAGAGAAAATTAAGAGAAGCTATGATAGCACTCTTCGAATATTTCAAGAAGATGGCAAGGAGTTATTTTTCCTATTACCAGAGGGCCGGTGTTGATCTTATACATTTTAAATTGAAGGAAGAGACATTTTGACTGAACATCAAGAGAACCATTTTATGTAAAAGAGAGAGAGTTTCACAAAGGAAAAAAGTAACAAGAGTGGAGTGAGCTTTTTTCCACTGAAGTTCTCAAGTAGAAACTTGAAAGCCACCTGATAGGGATGGACTAGTTCAGAGGTCCCTAGCGTGGGGCCCACACCCCACAGGTGGACTTCAGTTCCCAGAAGCCTGCTTTGGGGAATTGACTCAGGCTTCTGGGAATTGAAGTCCCCCTGTGGGGTATAGCATTCTACTCTCCTGTGTCTCCAAAACTCACCGTGCAGAATAGATAAGGGTCACCCTTGCTCGAAAGCCAGTTGTATCTGACTCTAGGGTTCAGCACTCATCTCCATTTATAGCCAAAGAGGAAGTGCTGTCTGAATCTACAGACGTTCCATGGACGTTCCATACCTAGACACCAGAACGCTGTTTACCTTCTCACCGAAGTGGTACCTATCTACTTGCAATTTCTTGCTTTCAAACTCTTAGGTTGGCAGGAGCTGGGATAGAGACGGGAGCTCATTCAGTCGTGCAGTACTAGGGTCCCAAACTGCTGACCTGCTGGTCATCAAGTTCAGCATCTTAACCATTAGAGCCACCGCAGTCCCCTGACTGGATGAAATATTCCCTGATAAATATGTCAAGTCAGATACAATCTGCTTTCATCCAAATGAACCTGACCAAGCCTTAAGCGACCCAGATGCCTATGGTGTCATCGCAAAATCAAATGGACAGGATTATCTTGATGTTGACATAAAAACTGTGGAATGCTTCCCTTATGAAGCACTACCAGTGCTTTGTTACATGCTCTTTTTTAAAGAAGTTTTCCATGTTTGAGTGTTTGTTGTTTAGCAACTACTCCTCTTTTAAACTAATATTAGTAGTATTACGCTTCCTGGTTTCCTTATAGGTTTCCTCATTATCTTCGATCATTCTTAGTCAGCTTGTTGTTGTGAAAACCCACTTGACAATTTTCAAAAAACAAAAATGGAACAGAAATTGGTTGTTGTAATGTACATGCCAACCATCAGAATCCCATATTCAAGGATACTGCAGATGCTACATGATTCTCCAAAGCATACAGGTGAAACTCGGAAAATTAGAATATCGTGCAAATGTTCATTCATTTCGCTTAAAAGGTGAAACAAATATATGAGATAGACTCACTACATGCAAAGCGAAATATGTCATGCCTTAATTCGTTATAATTGTGATGATCATGGCATACAGCGTACATGAGATTATGTGATGATTATGGGGTACATGAGATTGGGGGGTTGGAATTTTCATAAACTGTAAGCCATAATATTATAACAAAGTAAGGCTTGAACTATCTCGCTTTGCATGCAATGGGTCTATCTCATATATTTGTTTCACCTTTTAAGTTGCATTACTGAACTGAATGAACATTTGCACAATATTCTAATTTTCTGAGTTTCACCTGTATTATCCAAACCCTACATACTGTTAACCAGAAATCTAAGCAGTCACTGTTGGTGGAACCAGCTCAATTTCTGCAAATACATAAGTAGATGCAATATATGTGAACTATTCTTTTAAAATATACAGGCAGCAAGATGCTGGATGAGATATGCCATGAAGCCCAGGAAATACCGGGGGGGGGGGGGGGAGAGATAACACATTCATCTTCATGTTTTTCTAGAATACGTAGCAAATTGTTACACAAGTACAGGGTTTATATTTTAACTATTCTTCATGCTTGTTAGACCTGGCCTTCTAAAGCTCTGGGATACATAATATAAGTGGATAATGTCATAAAGAGTTACCCAAGAGAGGTTAACTAAAAGGTTGTGTGTGACTAGAGATCCAATATAAACACTTATTGAACTTTGCTAAAGCATCAGAATAAATGTCAGTTCTCAGTTGCTGCCCATCACTAGCAGGAAGCAACACTTTGGTGATAGTGACACCTGTTTCTATGGACATGTACAATAGAGCATCCTCCTTTGTTTCATCTACAAAAGCTTAGAGAAATATTTTAACCATGCCAACATTAATTTTCCATTATTGGCTAAAAGTGTTCACAAGATGAAGCATAAGACATCATGCAAGTATATTATCTCTTCAAGTAGAAAGAAGAAGAAATATTTCATGGAAGGCAAGCATGTTCCTAGCTGTCACTCACATGTCTGTTTATCAGATTTTTTTATTTAGAAAAATCATATAATGAGACCTCCAGGAAATGAAAAAATGTCAGCAGAAAAGCATTTGGAATAGAACTATTAAAGGATGAGTGTGAGGGATGATGTGGAGACAGAAGAAGGTAATAAGATCTTAAACAAGCAGTTAAGATTAACAAATCTCCAAGGCAATACCTGAAGGTGACATCAAGGAAAACATTATAGCAACTCACCAGTGAGGTTTCAAGGGTCATAGTACAGTACAGTAGAACCTCGGACAAAGTCCAAACGCCATTCCACAAGTTTGGACTTTATCCAATTTTGGACTTTATCCGAATCAAATGGGCGATGCATTGGATAACGTCCCAAAAATGGACTTTATCCAAGGTTCCTATACCAAATACCTTAGATAACGTCCATTTTGGACTTTATGCGATGCATCACGTGTGCATGAACTCCGCGACTTTATCCGAATTGGGCTTTATCCGAGGTACCACTGTATTTTAAAAAGTACTCATTTAGAATAAAGTGGTTGAGTGGTTTGTTTTTTTAAAACTGTTTCTGCTGGAATAAATTGAAACACAGCAATGTTCTTGAAGAAGCAAATCACAGAGAATTAACTATCTTGTTAAATAATGGAATCAAAAATGCAGTCAAATAGGACAAATTCAAGAAGTGCCATTACATGGACACATTATGTTTCGAAACTTATCTTGCATAAGCGAGCAAGAGAGAGAAATCACGGAAGCTCTTCCAGGGCACTTCTTGAATTACTCTATGGAAGAAATGATCTTGACCAAAGATCATGTACATACCGCCTCACTATGGATGCTTTAGAATCAAAGACCATACCTTTTTTTTATTTTTAATCATTATCAATTCTTGAGTTGTAGGCAGGAGGCAGGAAAAGCGAGTTGGTTTCCTTGGGGTGGTCTTTTCTGCTAAAAACAAAAGCAGAATGCATTCACAGTGGATCCTTTGCTACAGCTTATTATATACAGTCTAACAACTTTCCTCCCCTTTACTGCCACCCCAACAACATTACTCCTCTTTATTATTCCTGATTCTGAAGATGACTATTGATAGAAATATGGAAAACTGGGTGTGTATTTTTATATACAATAACTTAGAATATGTTTTTGAAGTGGTAGACGTGTTAGTCTGCACAAGCATATCAGAGAGTAAGCAAAACAACAACCAAAAGACAGAAAACGTTGTGGCACCTTAAAGACTATTGTTACTTTAAAGCTACCAGTAATGAAATTTTAAAATGCCTGTGCCTAAAGTTCTTCGCCTTTTGTTCTCTGTAGCTACTTACATGCTATACTCGTAACACAGTTGCAAGGTTACAAACCTAAGGCCTGAAAATGAGGAGTTGTTGTTGTACTACTACAATTACTTCTGCTTCCTTCTGCTTCTGCTTCTCCTTCTACCGTGTCCCAATCAAACCTTGGACTGTCAGTATGAAACCACTTTCTTGGCTTTGTCATTGGCAAAACCTAAGTGGTCATCAGTGGTTGTTATGTCAGTAATTGGCAGACCAGTAAATAAGCCGGATTCTGTGTCTCTCCACATTCATACCGTGTTGTCGTTGTCTGCCAGCAGCCCCCACTTGAGCATGTTGGTCTTACATCTAGGCACTCCCATCCTCAGCCCATTCAGAGTCCTCCAAGTGTCGTAGGGGAGGATGAGTTCCTCAGCTATATCCTCCGTTAATGTTGTTCCTTGTCCAGTGAGCTTCTCCCTCCATCTTCTAATTTGGTTTTGCTCTTGTCTTCTTCCTCAAGAATGTTTGTTCTTGCCATAAAGCTCTTCCTGGATCTGAGCTGGCAGATTTGAGGCTCATATCCGTTCAGAGGATATTGAGAGTTATTCTCTTGCTTAGTTCTCTGTGTCTGCTACTACTCTCCTGATCTTACGTGGAGATACCAACAAAAGGGTATATTTTCTCAACTGGTATAGGTTTGAGGCATCCTGTCACTATATGCATGGCTTCATTAACAGCGATGTCAATTTGTTTTGTGTCTGAGTGCGTGTGGCTGCTGCTGCTGCTGCTACAGTTACCACCACCATCACCTTGGGTGTTGAGGGAGATACAAGGTTCTTGTTCTTGAACTTCTATGAATGAATAACTGATAACTAAACAGTGCCTGTTCCTGGCTAATATAATAGATGACACATGTGTATTCCATATTAGGCTAGTGTTTCAAATATCTTTTGTAACTGATAGTTAATATTGTATATACAGTAGAACCTCGTATAACAAAAATAATTGGTTGCGCAAGGCACTTCGTTATACAATTTTTTTCATTGTACAATGCATGCATCGTACAACGAAAATCGCTATGGGATGCATCGTACAACAAAAATCTCTATGGGGAAAATCGTACAACAAAAATCTCTATGGGAAAAATTATATAAAGAAAATATTCGTTGTACAATGCATCCCATAGAGATTTTTGTTGTACGATGCAACATTTTTTTCAAATTCTCTTCTTGTACGATTTTTTCATTGTATGATGCATTTGTTATATGAGGTTCCACTGTATTCTCTAGGGATTGGTAGTTTAAGAAAACTCTTTCATTATTGATAAGAACTAGTACTATATAAACATTTTGTTGCTATATATGGATGTAGTGCTGGATATTTCAGAACAGCTCTGTTTGTTCTTGTAGTGCCTTATTCACTGATTTATAAAACTGTTTGTTTAAAAATCATTCCACCCTTTGGCTGCTCTTTTTAAAATTTCTCCACATCAAATATCAATAAATAAAAGGTTGCTTTGCCCCATAGCAATAGATAAAGGAACATAGTAAAGGACTTCTTATACCACATGAGGGGCAAAACTAGCATGCACAGAATTTGTAAAGGTTAGAGTGTAATCCACTGTAAGAGTGTAAGAGCAGCCGCCCCCACCCTCACCCCCATAACAACCAGTTGGCCCGAGGGAGTGAAGGAGGAGATGCCTGCTCACCAGTACCGTTATCAGGACGGGGCATTCCAGAAACTGAGGTAGGGACTATCCCGAGAGTGAGAAAGTAAGGAGGAGACAGAGCCCCATGATTGATATGTGTAATTGACACCAGAAGGGTGAGTGATTGGGATGCCTTATCAAGAGGCTGGGACTGAGAGCAGTGGGGGCTAGGAGTAGAGAAATACCGATATAATTGAGTGCACTAGTTTTAAAGTGGTTCCCTTCCCTCTTGAAAAATTCCTTTCCCTTGAGAGTCTGCTTTCCTCCTTTTTTGGATGGGGAAAAACTCTCGCTTCCCACCAGGCTGGTGGGGCGGGAAGAAGAACTGTAGAGAGAATGCTCTTTTGCTTTAATGCTTCTGTATGGCTCTTTTTGCTGCAATAAAATTTAACCACACTGAAGAAATTGGTGCTAGTTGGTTTCTTTGGGAGGAGGAGATCTAAGGCTTGGGAAACTCCTGGCCACGTTACGACCTCAAGCTGACTCCCACATTCACGCCAGGTTCAAAGTTCTAGTTTTTATCTATAAAGCCATACATGTCTTGGGATCTTGCTACCTGACAGAGGGACTCTCCTATAGGAATTCTACCAATACTACTACCAAAGCTGCACCAATAAGGGTCGCTACTCCCATAGAAGTTAAAAGAAATGTTAACATCAGGAAGAGAGACTTCTCAGTGGTCTTACTGTGGAACAATCTCCCCATGAAGATTCATCAGGCCCCTTCTCTTCAGGCATTCAGAAATCTCTTGAAAACTTTTCTATTCAGAGAAGCCTTTTGGACATTCTTTCCTCAGTAGAGAGATTTATATTCTAGTTTTGATATGACCTTTTGTTTCATATTTATGAATCCTATGTTTTATTGGTTTGTTGTGTTGTTGCCAATTAGGGTGGTGGTGTTTTTTGTTGTTGTTGTTGTTGTTGTTGTTTTTTGGGGGGTAATGTTCATTGATCATGCTATTTGATTATATTGCTTTTTTAGTTGATGTTTGCATGTTGTACAAAATAATCCAGAATATTGTCTGGACTAAGCTGGGATGGATGGATGGCAAACTAACTTTTTTCATTTTATCTATACAGCAGAAACATAGCTTATTAGCTTACAGAGCCATCACTTAGGACAGCCAAGGCATACAGTTTTCTTATTCATTATGGGATGAATGGTACAGTAAAACCCCGACTTACGAAAAAATTTGGTTCCCTGGCCTATTTCGTTACTCGTTTTTTCATAACTCGAGGCATCCCCATAGGGATGCATAGAGGGGAAAAATAAAAAATAAACGGAGAGATTTCCTACCTTCTGGCTGCTGCTGCTTCCTTTTCTTACACTTCTGGCGGTGTGAGTGAGTGGCTGGGAGTGCTTTTTACTGCAGAAAATGGCGGCACCACCATTTTGAGCAGTAAAAAACTGTATTTTCATATGTCGGGTTTTTTTGTAACTCAGGTTCCCTCCCCCCATAAATCGGGACCCCAGTTTATGGAAAAACCCATTCGTAACTTGAGTTTTTCGTAACTTGAGGTGTTCGTAAGTCGGGGTTTTACTGTAATATAAAATATATTTTACCAAGTACTGTAACTTATGAAGCAATCTGGAGACATTTAACAAGTTTTACTCAAAGCCATCAATAAATGCTTGTGCTTAAACAATGTACACATCATTGTATACTTCATTGATCCAAGAAACCCCTTGCTATAACACAGGTGCAGATAATCAAAAATAAATAAACATTTTAAGTGTCTGGTGAACAGTGTCTGCTGCCCAGATTGGTGCTTGCACCCATTGGGGCAGGGTATAAAACAAACGAAAGCAAAAGTCAGATCTACCTGCATCATTCCCCACTTCCAAATTCAAACCATCTTGTTGCTTCACATGGTTGGCCACTACGCAGGCACTAGTGGGTGGAGATGCCTCTGCCAATCCATTAGTGGGAGATTTGCCTTCTATCAGCAGGCCCTCGACAACTATACAGAAAACAGAAGACACTGGGGTCATCAAGAACAATCCATTTTATGGTCACCATGTTGTCCTCTAGTTATTTAATACTGTACTCCCAAGCAAGGAGTAAATGTTTTCACAGCAAGGGAGCTTTTTTCGAGAAGTAAGAATAGCTACAAGCAGTATTAAAATCCTGAGAAAGCTAAAAAAAAGACAACCAGTCAAATTTAAAAGGCATAATAACATCATCAAGGTTTGGAATTGGCATTTTCACGACCGGAATAGATGCCTTGTTTACAATTCATTCAAGACAAAGACATCAAACAAAAGGTGCTCACCATGGCTTGTTTCTCTGTTACTACAAGGAACTTCTGGGTTTAGCTTTAGTGTTTCTTTTTCCTGCTGGTAGATGTTGCTGAGAACTTTGGCTTGACACTGTGCTTCAGTTCTGTCTATCACTGTCAGCAAGGCTTCCAGGGACAGCAGGTGGGTAGTGTACAGTTGTCCAGAAACAGGAAAGGCATTCTGGAAACATCAAGCAGAGCTAAACATTAAATTTTATCTCCATTTGAGCTGAAAAACTACATACAGAGCAATTCAGCATGAAACACCATACAACAGGGGTGCCCAAACTATGGCCCATGGGCTGGATTCGGCCCACAGCGCCAAATCATCCAACCTGTACCGCCCTTGCCGCTCCCGGAAACAGAAGTAAAACGTATCCGCGCATGCACAAAATGCTGCCATAAATGCACACGTGGCTGTCATAAATGTGTTTACGACAGCTGCAGGTGCATTTACAGCATCATTTTGTGCATGCATGGGTGCATTTTACTTCCACTTCCAGTGGGAGGAACCACGTGACTGGCCCACTGAACCATGTGACCAAAAATTCATAAATTACTGTACTCCTCAAATATCCACCCTCCACAAATAATCTAGGTTTTCTTTTATTCATGTCATACATTGTCAGCTAGAGTGTAAATATTTACCCAAACCTGATTTATTTATTTGTTAATTCTGTGTATAACTTGGCTTTCCTCCAATGAGCTCAAGTTAAAGTATATATGTTCCCTACCCAATTTTATCCTCACAGCAACCTTATAAGTCAATGAATTGTCACTAGATAGGACAGATTAGAACATGGATCACCTAGCCTAATGCTCTAACCATAACACCACACTGACACTTCATAATTGATATGGCTCTGTCATATATGTTTGGGCATCGGCATTTCTCCTTCACAATTCAGATGTTCTCAATTGAGAATAGTACATTTAAACCATTATTCTCAAACATCTGAAGTGCAAAGAGGAGATAGCCACATCCAAACATATATGGTAGAGAAAGTTGGGTTTCACTTACCAGTGATAACTTTTGTTCTTCGAGTATACAGTTTGTGAATACACACTATTGGGTTATGCACCTGCGCAGAACATCAATTGGAGGCTTTAAAGCTGATTGGTCAAAAGTTTTGGCAGTAAGACCACCCACCGTACCGCCCACCCTTATGCGCCAGTTCACCATTTTTCCTCAGTTCCATACTTAAGCCAAGCACAGGATAAACCAAATGATCTCATCCGTGCTGCTCAAGAGGGGAGGCAGGGTGGGTAGTGTGTATTCACAAACTATATACTCGAAGAACGAAAGTTATCACTGGTAAGTGAAACCCAACTTTCTCCTTCGTATAGTTTGTGAATTCCCACTATTGGGAGATTAGCAAGCTCACACTTAGTTGGATGAGATGAATCCATGATGAAGTACGTCAGTCAGGTACGATGGATCCTCAAGGACGAGGTGCCTGGAGCCCTCTGGCAAGGACGACAAGACCTAGTCTGGCGTCCGCAGTGGCTCTGGTGTCCATCCTGTAGTGTTGGACAAATGTGGAAGGCCTGGACCAGGTGGCAGCCTTACAGATGTCCTCCAGCGGGGTGCCCTCCAAAAAGGCAGTGGAGGTAGCAACCGCTCTGGTAGAATGTGCCCTGACATGTGGAGGAGGTAGCAAAGAGGCAGTCTCGTAGGCCCACCGCATCCGGCCCACCGCATCAAATTTCTTCCCCTCAGGCGTCGATGGTACCGGGAAGCCGCTGACTGCAGTTTTATGCTGGAAGGCCTTCACAACCAGGGAATTTGGTAGTGGGTGTGCCTGAAGAAACTCTACGTCCTCGTCCAGGACTTGGTACATCCCATTGAGCCTGGACGAAACAGAGTGGGCCGAAATGGGCTTCTTCCAGGTGGCCTTTGCAGATGTTAACATGGAAGGGAGCATTGTGATGTGGACGGGTCGGATGGATTTCTTGTCCAACTTGGCAGTCATCTGATCCTCCCCTTCCAACGGCGGCTGGCCGACCCGTATGTTAAGGGCAGTTCCTAAACGGGTGAGCATTGCCATGAGGGATTTTTGGTCCTCTCCTCTGGGCGGATCGACAGCACCAATCACTTGGTTGGGCATCTTCTCCGCGTCCACATCCCCCTCCTCCTCCTCCAAAGACGAGCTGGAATCATGAGTGGGGGACTCTGGAAGCCACACCAGGACCGCGCCAAGACGGCCTGGGCAGGTCGATGGGCTGGACGCTCCTCGCTTCGATGTCTGGACCGTGCCAATCTGTTATGGCTGGGCCAGTGGAGCGACTGCTCGACCCTCGGGAGGGTGGCGGAGCGACAGCAGGGGTCAGAATCCCTGGGGCGTGCGGTGGTCACTCCCGGAGCCGCAGACGCTGCAGGAATGGTGGCCTTAAACTGTTCAGCAAAGGATTTTGCCATGACCTCAAACATTGATTTGAAGAGGTCCATCTAGCCAGCAGTGATGGTAGCCATGGGTGACGAAACGGTGGGTGGTGAAACGGTGGGAGCAATGATGGGAGACGAAATGGTAGCCGAAATGGTGGCTGCTGGGGTGTCTACCGTTGGAGTACGCGGCCTGGGAAACACAGAAACTTGCCGCGTCATAGAACGGCCCCTCTCACCAGGAGGCGGCAAAGGAGAAAGAAGCACGGGGCGACCTGGTGCACCAGCCCTGCGGCCCTTGTTTGGTGACTCTGAGGAGAAATGGCCACCCCAAGCAGAGGATCCAGAAGAGGGACACCTCGCTACGGAGAACGGTGGAGAAGGCTGGGGAGAAATCGGCGGACGAGGAGTATGAGGCAAAGAGTGGCGAACCTCACTCCTGTGTTTCTTCTTCTTCTTCTCCCCGTTCTTATCCTTCTTCTTCTTCTTATAGATGAGAGTTGAAGAAGACGAAGACTTAAGAGCACGTTCGGGCGGCAGACCACTTGTAGAGGCAGATGTAGAAGCCGCTGCAGCCAGAGCCAGGGCGAGTTCCATTAGGTGCACCTTGAGTCTGTTGCATTGATTTTGGACCGCAAGGCGGGTGAAGTTTTTACAATGTGCACAAGACTGACTCTGGTGCGATTTGCCCAAACAAAACAGACACTGGCTGTGGCTGTCCGAAGCCAGGAACTTCTTGAGGCAAGAAGTGCACTGCTTGAAAGCCACAGAGGCCATGAAAAAATTCCTCCAGAGAAGGCAAGGAGAACAAAGAACGTTCGAGAAGAATGCCCTGAAGGGCCGGCCTACCGCCACCCCCTTGAGGGGGAAACCGGCGACCAGATCGAAAAAAGTGACTGAGTTCTACTAGAAGAAACAGCACTGGGGTGGCAATCCTGCCCAAAGACAAGATCGCCAGAAACCTTTTGTTGAAAAATCGTCTTTTCCGTAGAAATGACAAGGAAAAATTGAGGTAGCTCTCAACGATAGTACTGCTGCTGAGGCGGAAAGAAGAGAACTGAGGTAAAATGGCGAACTGGCGCCTAAGGGTGGGCGGTCTTACCAACAAAACTTTTGACCAATCAGCTTCAAAGCCTCCGATTGATGTTCTGCGCAGGCGCATAACCCAATAGTGGGGATTCACAAACTATACGAAGGAGAACTTCCTGGTAGGATACCTCAGGGACAGCATCATCCCTAGGGCATCGACCCATCCCACGAGAGCAAACCAAGAGGGCACCTTCCATATACCATCTGTTGGGGAGGCGCACCTCTCCAGCACAATGAAAAGGGCATTCTCGGTCATAGCCCCCCACATTATGGAACTTCCTCCCGGTAGAATTGCACCTCTAGGCCCAGTTGCTACCATTTAGGAGAGAATTGAAAATGTGGTTAGAGGAACGGGTCTGGGGAGCTGGGATTGCCAACAAGCTCTCCTTTCTGACTCATCTGAGCACCCCCCCCCCACCTTGTATTTGGTTTTACTGAAGGGCTTTTAACTGTTTTTATATTGTTTTTAAGTTTTGCTGAGCAGCCAGTGAGGTGTTCACAGGACTGTGTACACTGCCCAGAGTCTATTGATTGGAGTGGTATATATATCTAAATAAATAAATAAACTGCAGCTCCCTGGAGGATGTCAACTTTCATTTCAAATTGCATAGTTTTATACCCCCATTATATATTTTAATATTTATCATAAATACTATTTGCAAACACACATGCTGTTTCTTGTACCAAAACAAATATGATTGAAAAGCTATGATCACATATCTTACTATTTTTAATTTTTAACAGCAGGTGCAGGTATGAATCTAATTGGGATCACTGTACTGCATTCTTTTCCCGGCTATAGTTCCCTAATTCTAAAACTATATTGCATTCAAAAGAGAGAAAACATACCAGTTAACCATATCTCACCAAGTACCATAGTCCCCATACACAATATTCATTAACAGAAAGGCATGGCTATTACTTCACTATTCAGAAGTAATAGGTAGTCATTCCCTTATTTTCTGTGTACTAGACAGATGTACAGTTCTACAGGAAAGAAAAGAGCAAGTATTTTTCAAGACCTTGGAGAGCAACTTGGTGAGGTCTTCAAAAAGGTTAGCACAGTAATAGTCACAGTCATAATTGATATAGAGCTCAGTGACAAAGCTAGGAATCCTCCAGAGCTGAACTATGGCCTCCAAGGCCATTTCCTTCATCTCGTAGGGCATCTTAGGGTTTTCTACAGTGATGATATCCATCAGCTTCTTTATATACATCTGGAAGAAAGAAAAGCTGGTTCAGGATACAGGATGCAAAAGAAGACATGTTTTTATGCAACATGAAATAGATTTTGTCTTGATCTCCATCTTAAAAAATAATGAACAATGGTACATGTGTATATGGATTTATAATCATAAAATATACCTTAATATACATACAATTACATATACTGTACAGTAAAACCTCACATAAAGAGCACCTCGCTTAGAGACTAACTCGCTTAAAGAGCAGAATTTTCTCTGAATGGTCACCTTGCTTAACAACTAAAACCAACCAAAAACTTGCTTAACAACTAAATCGGGGTTCGCAATCACCCCCCCCCAACAGAAGTCACAATGGTGTTTCACTTAAAGAGCAAACTCGCTTAAAGAGCAATCCCGTGGAATGTATTATGCTCTTTAAGCGAGGTACCACTGTAATGTGAAATAGTTCTAAAGTATGGCTTCACAATTGGAACTATCTAGCATTTGCTGTATAGAGAAGTCTTATAGCTGTGCATCACTAGCTGCCATCTTCTTTCTCTCCCCCAGCAATGCAGACAAAAAGAGCAGTTAAACTCCAACAGACAAAAAGATACTTTGGGTAATGTGTAAGAACACAACATTTTAGCATATGAGTGCAGCAAATATATATATGTACGTACGTACACACACACACACATCTCACAAATATTGAAAGTGTACAGATTATTATGTTAATATATACAGTATTGACACAGAAAAAGGCAATTGCTCAAAATGCTTTGTGTAATTTAACACCATCATAGGGGAAATGATGTCATGAAGAGCAAATTGCTGCTAACTAAAAAGACGATTTTGGACGTTCTGTAAATCAGTGACACAAAAGAAATCAGAAATACCTTGAAACATGATAAAAGCAATCTTCCCACCTTGCTTTGCTGCTGCTACCTCTTTCCACTGGTCCATAACCACTATTGTTGCTCAGTGAATGACACTGTAGTCAAGTCAGCGATGAGTTTGTTTGTAGCCCCCACACAAATAACAAGCAAACAAACTCAACAACAAACATTTCTTTCAATGACCTTAACTTAATCTACCTAGGGGCTGAAGCCTTAACATGCTAGCCACTAGCAAAACCCCTTCTTCTTCTTCTTCTTCTTCTTCTTCTTCTTCTTCTTCTTCTTCTTCTTCTTCTTCTTTTTTTTACACAAGCAGTACATCTTGGCTATCTGTCACTGCCCTGGCTCACTCCTATTGCTGTCTATGGAGTGGGTTATTGCTCCACCTCTTAATGAGGATCTCTCGGAATGGATGCCCATGTTCCAGATATAACCTTGCCACTTTTTATTTATAAAATATAATAATGCCAAGTTACCAAGAGGACTGCCCTTCACAGATATATCTGTTTTAAGCAAGGAGCTTAAGAATCTCAGAATTACCTCCAGTTTCTCTGTTTTTCCTAAATCCTCAGATAGAATAAAGACTCACCTCCAGCTGGAATTTCAGGTGCCCCCTCATGCTCTCGAAAAGGAGGAAGCAAACCCGAAGGGAAGCTGAATACAAACTGAGACGCTCCACGCTCAATAACTGAGGATAAATTAAAAATTGAAAGACAGTTAATGAAAATATTTCCTTTTTCCTCTATCCAGAAAGTAAAACAAAAAACAGAAAATGTTTGCTCCAATGTGCTTCAACTGAATGTCTAAATCAGGGGTGCCCAAACTACGGCCCCAGGGCCATAGTGACCAGCCCCCTGAACCACATGAACAGCCCACGCCCAAAATGTTTGGACACCCTGGTCTATATTCTGAAAGATGCCACCTAATACATATGAGCACTTGTCAAGAAATATAACTAGTTAAAACTCACTTGAAAGAGATAGCGACATAATTCTTCTTTCACAAGTCCCAGGAGAGACGGAAAGTTTGCAACAGAAGCCAACTCCAGGGCAACAGTAAGCAGCTGTAGTCCCATGTGAATCATTACTTCAGAATTGTGGCGGTCATGTGGATTAGTGAGCGAGATGAGGAAGCGGAGTAATTCTCGGATGCAGGGCAACCCATATGGAACTAACGCTGTTCCTGTGGAGAATGAGGGAATAAAGAGAAAGTTTACAACCACATCGCTTCTAATGAACCTCTTTACAGCCCAAGAGATACAAATAGATATTATTCTGAGGCACTCACCTTCCTTTTGAGAACTCTGCGTAAATCGTACTCCCCGTGGATTGACATAGTCCATGTCATGAACTGAAGCAGAGTCTGAGTGTTCAGTTACCGAGGTACACTCCTCAAGAACCTCTGGGATGGACTCCACTGAGGCAGATGGATTCTTTTCCTCCTGGGGAGATTCGCTCTTTAGTAATAAAGATAATAGTAAAGTAAGCTAACATAATCTAACATTACATCTTGGGCACCGAACTGAAACAAGCAAGATTTTATATCTTCACTATGAAAGCAGATGCATAAAAAGAACTCTCTTATGAGGGAAGCAACCTAAGCTGCTTGTGAATAGGACAGCTACTAACTTGTAACTGTGGTTCTTCAAGTGGTCATCCATGAATTTACACAAATGGATATTGCGCCAGTGCAAATGAGCCCTGTGGAACTCTTCAGAGATTCTGCCTTATGACCTCCACTTCCACTTACTACACATGTTCTGCCCTTTCCCTTAGTCCCATTGTCTGCTGCAAAGATAATTAACTATGCCATGACAAAGTGGAGAGGATGGCTTTGTGAATTCACGGACGGCCACTCAAAGAATCAGTTACAGTTGAGGAATCGGTCCTTTGTCATTGTAGTCGACCATTGACGAACACAAATGGGTGACTAGTGAGCTTCAGTATTAGCAGTGGGTTGTCACCCCATAATTGGGAATAACATTGCTCTTCCAACTGCAACATCTTTTTGAGCAATTACATCTAATCTATAATGATTTACAAAGGATAGTGATATGTCACTGCTGTACAAATATTTATTTCTACTGCCAACATGAATACTGTTGAGAATACTATTGGTCTAATAGTGTCCTCTCACATTAGAAGGTAAATCTTTTTGACATCATTTTGTGTGCCAAACCTACTGTTTATTACTCGTTTTGAGAAACTGTACAGAAACACTCCACAACTGATAGCATATGAATAATTTTGTTTTCTTCCTAAATTCCTTAGCTCTTGATAGGTAGAGAGATGATTGCTCTCACATCTAGCATACGCAAAGTTCTTTCTAAGTCATCTTTTGGTGATGAAAAGAATATTGGGAGAATTCATGGTTGCATCACGTGGGAGTTTGGCACTACCTTTGGTAAGAAAGTTATGTCAGTGTAATATCAGGTATGGCGGATCTGACCTTAACACACATAATTCACTAATATTACTTGCTGATGTTATTGCAAGTAAAAAAAACTGTTTTAAATGTCAAGAAGCTTATGTTTGTTGTTGCCAAAGGTTCAAATGTCCCATTAGTAAGCTGAGTTTGTACTAACAACAAAGACAGTAGAGTTGGTGGTGGCTTCACATCTGGTTGGGTATTCTTTGACACTTTTAGAAACCTTTTTATAATTGGATATTTAAACAACTTTGAGAAAGGAAGCCCTTCTGGCTCATGTGCAATTACTGCTGCAAAGTTTACCTTCAATGTTGACACTGAACATTCCTTGCTGTTACATATCTAGCAGAAACCTTAACATAGTTCCTGAATTCACAGGATCACTTTTTTCATTTTTCGAGGTTTCATAATCTACAATTTCCCCCACTTATACTTGTATAAAACTCTAGTGAATGGTTTCCTTGCAGTAGCTACAAGTGCCATATCTTCCATGCTGTTAGATTTATCAACTGACATCTGGATGTCTCATCATGTCATTCTGTCATATAAGAAGGTCATCTTGTACTGGCAATCTCATTTTCCCAGTCATTAGTACTAGGTTGGCACACCACAGTTGATGTGACTACCAGAAAATGATTGGAATGGTGTTGGTTTTGTTCTCTGATGTCTTTATTATTGTTCTTTGTATTAACTATGGGAATATGTAAAATAGCAGACATTGCTATGGCATTGTGAAACCATTTCCTCGCAGAAGAGGCGCTATTGGGGAGAGGGGGTGGCTTTGACATATCCCCCCCCCTCTAGTAATATCTTATTACTTGTAAACCGCCTTCGGTCGCCCCTTAGGTTGAGGAAGGCAGTACTGTATATAAATATAACAATAAATAAATAAATAAATAAAAAATCTCCTAAACAATTGTTCTCTTCCTTTGCCATGAGCAGTACATCTCACTTTTTGTTGTCTTGAGACACAAACATATCTATTTCTGGCACTCCCCATTTTTTCACTATTTCCTGGAATGTCTCATCCAACAGTACCCATTCTTGGGTCTCTGTGTGTGCTCTGCTTAGAGAGGGAGCGTGCAATCTATCTTGCTTTTGACATCAATGGTCATTTAGTTCACTTCAGTAACTCAATCTTGAGCTGGACTGTGATCAAACACATCTACGGTTATCTTTCTTGGTCAACCTCAAGTGAATTTTTCTAATATTCTCTCAATACCACAACATTCTGTGGCAAAGTTATTTTTAGCACTGGAGAAGCTGAAGGCGTTTGTGGTTTTGGGGAATACTGAGATGGGCTAAGTAACTCTCCCTCTGAAATCAAGCCCATATCTTGATTATCAGTATCTTTTTGTTTCTCCACATCAGCATTTGGCATCTTTGGCAAGAATCTTTAAACATGAATTGTTTAATTGTTGAAGGTTTGGAGGGATGAGGAAGGGGGGGAGCTGATTTAACCTTTTCATCTTCCTAATTTACTTTGAGAATTTTATAAATAATGTATAATAAATATTAACTATATTTAAAACTATTAATACTATTTTAGTACTATTAAAGTTTTGCAGCAGATAAAATAGAACTGAGGGATAGGATGGAATATGCATAATAAGGGGAAGAGGAGATTGCTAGGTAGAAGCTCTGGAGCGTTCCGCAGGGCTCTTTTGTATAAGACCCATTGCAATCATGGTAACCACAATGAAGAACAAAATGCTTTTAATATTCATAATCTTGGATTTGCAACTTTTACAGAAGAGGGACAAAGCAGGCTAACTAGGGAGCTTTGAGACATAAATCCCTTATGTAGCCAAAAAGCACTATCGATGTAGAAGAGGCAGAGGGGCAACATACTTAGGGGATCCCAAGATTTGCAGAACCACAGATAACAAAGGGGAGGGGACCTTAAGAGAATGAGAACAAAAAAAATATAGCCCAGTTATGACTGAGTGTGCTCAGTGATGGAAAAAACCAGGGAGGGTTATGGATGGACTATCCGAAAAAAGGGCACAGCTAGATAGCTGGAACTCTGAGTAGGTTCTCTCTACACTGAAATAGTTTGCTGCACAGCATTCTTATAACTGGCTTATTGTTCTTTTGGACTCAGCAGTGAAGTAATACCTGAGGCTCTGGCTGCTCTCGGGCTCTTGACTCAGTTAAAGGCATTGTTGTGCTGATTCCCAAAGGACTGTTCAGTGGCAAATCTGTAAGATCTTCCTTTGAGCTGATCTGGGAGGAAATATCTAAACCACTGTCAGTAGTAGGGCTGACTGTAGACGATGCATTTTCTGAACTGTCAGATGAGACGGAGGAAGGTACGCTGATGAAACTCACTCCACCTGTTGATAGGAAACAACAGCGGTATGTTATCTAGTTAACCATTTCTATGTATTTACACACTGTACACTGCACTCTATCAGTGACTTCAGCTATCTTTGAGTATAATAGTAAGGGTGTAAAAAATACCTTCTGACAGTTGGATGAGTTATAGAACTCCAGGTTCCTCTGCTAAACATATGTTAAAAGTTTCAGACTGAATAGTTTAAATATTTTTAGCAAGAGGATAGTATTCAATAGTCATAGGCTTGGGACAATCAACTTGGGTGTTTTATTTTCATTACATTTTGCTTTATTTTGATTTATCATCACCTCCCCCTCAGAGGTTTAATGATAGGGTAGGCTAGAAAAAGAACTAAAGTAATCCCATCAGCAAAACATCTGCCTAAACCCCATACTAGGCTTTAGATTCATGTGGCTGCCACACTGGCTCCTGCAGTTATCAAGGCTTCTCCGCTTAGCCGTGATGGGCTACAAACCAATAAGGAAGCCAAACTGAGCTTCCAACAATCACTGCACTAGCTGTTAGTGATATCTATTCAGTTATGGCTTTCATCATTAAAAAATATCTGAAGAGCCTTTGCGTTGTATCAAAAATATTATGACACCGCACATCCCCAAAGTATACAGTTGTTTATTGATATCCTATTGCACAGTTATGCAATGGTGTAAAAACTGGAAATGTATTGCCTAAATTTAAGAGATGTCCAGAGAAATTATCAGTTGCATGCTGAGTCATGCAATGAATTAAGGACTACAGAGATTGCTTAACTTAATGCAATTTTCCTCTAAAAATTACACTGCTTGTAAAACTGCACAAGATTTCAGCTGTTATCTGCCATCAAGTCAGAGCAACTTATAACAATTCTCACAGGGTTTTCAAGGTTTGTGAGATACTTAAGGGGTGCTCTTACCACTTCCACTCCACCAGTAAGTTCTCATGCTAAGTGGATATTCGAACTCGGGTTTCCCGAGTCCCACTCTATCCACTATACTGCACTGGATTTATAGGATATAGACTCCATTCATTTATTATACAGTAACACCTCGGGTAAGGTTTCCATCAGATAACACTAAAATTGCATAACATTAAGCAATCTGGAAAAAAATGCATCACATAACGTTAAAATCCTATGGGATGTATCGGATGTTCGCTGAAGCCTGTGCTGGTTACAATGTATCTCTATGGAGTTTTAACATTATCCGATGCATCCCATAGGATTTTAACATTATCCGATGCATGTATCGGATAACACTAAGACTTGTGGAACCAAGCTTTAGTGTTATACTGTATTCACCTAAACCCTGTTCACTTTCAGATCTAAGCACCTGGTCACTACATTTACAGAATTTTCTTCCCAGAAAGGCCTGCCAGGGGTCAACAATGCCATTTTTTCAACATCATGCAATTATGGGTGTATTCTCCCAGGATTTAAAGATGCACATTAGTGTACTATTTCTTTTGTCGTGTACTTTTTTTTGCTTTACTCAGTCATGCTACAAATTCTGTTGAAGGGTACTACACACATTTTAAAAAAAATAAACAAGCATTTTTTGCTCTCAGTTCTCACACCTGTACTACTGACAGTAGACGGTTCTGTTCCTTGAGATACTTTGGTTACATGGCAAGAGTTCCTTGGTGACCTCTTCTGCTTTTTCCATTTTGAAGAGTCACTCATTCCTCCTGCTCTCATTTTCAGCTGAAAAAAAACACACACACACAAAATGTCTCCTATGGTTTGAAGAACAAAACAGTGATCCATTAGGTCAAACAGAGAACCTCACGGTCATGTGTTCAATCCCTTGATCTCATGATCCAGCCAACACCCAGTCAAAAATTAGTTTCTTGTCTGTTACTTTAATTTCTAACAGAAACATTTATGAAAACAGATGTTTCAGGTGAGAGGCCAACGCTCTCACCTCTGTGTTTATATCATATATACTAATGACGGCTAACCTTGGCACTCCAGGTCTTCTTGGACTTCAATTCCCAGAAGCTCTGATCAGCAGGAGTGCTGACTTGGGCTTCTGGGAATTGAAGTCCACACTGGTATATACAATCAGTTCCTAAACTGGGCACATGTTCTCAATCTTCAGGCATACTCTACTAAAGGGTAGAGGTCATCCTTGCTCGAAAACCAGTCTGACTCTAGGGAGCGGTGTTCATCTCCATTTACAGCCAAAGAGCCAGTGCTGTCTGCATCTGCAGACATTTCCATGGACATGTGGCAGGCACAATTAGACACTGCAGTGCAAAGAATGCTGTTTACCTTCCCACCGAAGAGGTACCTATTTATCAACTTGCAACGTCTTGCTTTCAAACTGCTAGGTTGGCAGGAGCTGGGACAGAGATGGGAGCCCACTCCATCCTGCAGCACTCAGGTCTCGAACCACTGACTTGTTGACCTTCCAGTCATCAAGTTCAGCGTCTTAACCAATAAGCCACTGCAGTCCATCTCTCAATCTTCAGGCATACTCTTCCAATAAATAAATGAAAAGGTTTTCCTTTCTAATTGTCACCACATTCTGCAAGACAAATCAAATGGCCTGTCAACTGGAACACACTAAATTGAATGTACAGTCATGAACTTCCATAGCTTATAATCAACAGATAACATGTAGGCAACTTCCCCCTCCTCTCACCAATTGTAGGCGGGTTGCTTACAAACTGTGTACTATCCGTGAGTAAAACCTACCTAAGCACAAAGGATATATATTGTCTAGCAGGGAATGAAATTGCCTATAGGTACAAAGAGTGCCAAAAACGTATACACATTTTAAAAGATGTTATCTATGTCTTACTTTTCAAAGTTGAATTGAATAATATTAGCAATGTGTAGCATGACGTTCTTTGAAAATAATGGTAGTGTCAACATGCAACAGGTTGGACAGTCAAAGAAAATGATAGAAGCACTGTTATTTGTTCAAGAAGCGCAAGACCATTTTGTAGAGGTATTTGAAAACTGAAAATGTTGTGGAAGTACAATGACAATGGAGGTGAAAGTATGCAACAGAACCTCCAACACACCTAACAACGGCACACATTCATGATAAGTTTGAAATGTATGGTCCTGTGTGGGATGTGCACAAGGGAAGATCTGGGAGGCCTCGCACAGCAATAAATCCCGATTCTTTTGCTATGGTGTAGGAACAGTTTATATGCCCACCACAGAAGTCTACCAAACAATCTGCATGTGAGACAGGAGTTAGCAGAACTTCTAACAAGATGACACTCCACTACACTTCCACCGAGATATGAGAGCTTACCTTGATGAGAATTTACCAGGGCAATGGATAGGACAAAGTGGTGTGGTTGAGCTTCCTCCATGTTCTCCTAACTTAACACTCCTTGGCTTCTACCTATGGGGAACCTTAAAGGATGTGGTGTACTGCAGAAAACCAGGTACACTGGCGGTACTTTAGGAAGGAATTGAAACAGCATGTACAGCAATACAAGTGAACACTTTGGGCGATGTTGCTCAAGCAGTAGTTTGCCATAAACAGAAATGTCTGGACACTGATGGTAATCACTTTGAGCATCTATTTTAATTGCAGACGTCAAACGTGACTTGTATTCATCTTTTGTTATTATTATATATTGAGTATTATAATTTTAAATTTAATAGTTTTTCCTTTCTTAAAATGTGTATACATTTTGGCACCCTCTATATAATCATGGCATGTGTGCATTTTTTTCAACATAATTGTTTGAATCCCATGCAACTTTTACTGCCACCTAGCTGAATTTTTGGGAATAGTAGCCACATTAGTCTGTGGATCAGGAATATCAGAAAACAAAAGCAATAAAATAATAAAATAAAATAAAAAACACTGCAACGCTTTAAAGACTGAAGAAGTGGACTTGATCCACAAAAGCTAACAGTAAAAATATAGCAGTTTGTCCTTAAAGTACTGCAGTGTTTTTGTTTTATTTTTTGTTTTTGTTTTCTGATATGGCACCTAAGCTGTTATTGCAAAGGAAATAAATGGCCTTTCTATAAACAGCTCTATCGCATAATGAAGTAGCTCCAGACAATGTGAGATGTTTTCTGTCCAATGACTCAAAATGTTCCTGATCATTGTTGCTTATCGGTGATATGCCACCTGTATCTAAGTTTCTTCTTCTTCCTTAGAAATTCCACTTTTCCTTATAAGCCCTGTGTTTTGTCTATAGCACTGATGGTGAACCTTGGCACTCCAGATGTTCTTGAACATCAATTCCCAGAAGCCCGTCTTCAGCTGCTACTCGCACCCGAGCATACATTCTTTCCTGGAAGTCATTTTCTCAGCTGATGGATGTGTCTCTGGTGACTCCATAAACCGATCCTGGCATGGAACATGTGACCACACACAGTACACTGAATAGAGGGTGGAGTGCCAAGGTTCACCATTACTGGTCTATCGGGTCTCCAAAAGCATCACAACCTGCTTGATGTTGCAATAGTCTAGTGTGGATATCACTAGACAATGGATATTTCTTATAACCTATCTAAACTGAGCTTCATAAAATCCCTTTCTGATCTCAGACATCAATTCAGAACATTCACCAAACTGAGTTTGATATAAAAGTGAAATAAGAAATAGTAGCTGTCAGCCTGGTGATGGCACCTCACTCTAAATCGCTAATAATAATTTTGTGTCAGAGATTACTCTGGGTTGGAAGGATTTTTGCTGGAGAAACTCTGCTGAACACACTCAGTGGCTCAATGCAGATGTTAGAATAAAAGAGAATGCAGAATGTTGCAGGAACCTAGCACAACTAGCACTGAACAGAATAGCTGAAATTAGTTATCAAGTGATAATTGATTTCACTGAAATTAAATGTATTCAGTCACCACCCCAAACAACCAAACCATTAGGCTGACATGTACAAACACTTGAAACTGGGACTCTGCTGGACAGAAAATGCAGTAGATGGAATCTCTGCAAACTGAAACCACATTCACTTCTTATATACAAGTCCTAGGTGGCTAGAAAAGAGATTAGTTCATCCTTTTTTATACACCTAGGTTGAACATTGTGAGGGGGTCACTACAAGCATCCCAGGCATGCCATCTCTCGCTGCCTCACCACCTCCAGAAAGTCCAGGGGAGACTGCTGCTAACAGACCTTAGAAGAGCGCAAGCATGGGAGGACAGCCAGAGGGGGGGGGGGGGGAGGACAGAAGTGATGTGGTACACCTGGACAAGGGGGCAAAGGCCAGGTTTCAGGAAGGGCACGCAGGTTTATTTAAGAAGGAGGAAAGGGAAGAATGCGGGGAGGACTACACAGCAACTCATTGAACTTAGGCAACGAAGAATGAGATGAAACTGAGGAAAAGTTAAACCCTGTCCTGTGTATAAGGACAAAGGTTTGCCCAAAGGGAGAGGATGTGAAGAAATCCTCATCTTCAAACTGTCAATGCCATCAATTCAAGCACCAGTCTCATAAAAGCCCGTTTAAAAAATCAAGAAGTAACTTATATTCAACAAATTACTTTGTTGATAAAGCGTATATTAGCTAAATATTTCAAACAGATGAAATAGATGCAAAATGTTAATCCAATTTCATAAGTGATGACAGTTAACTCATAGTCAGTAGAATGCATAGATAAGAGGACACTAGAAGCCCAAATAAGAACGTAAATCAGAAATAAATTACAAGTACTAAAAAGCTCGTAAGTCTTTTCAAAACTGCTTACTACCAGTAAATAAAAAACTTGTTAGCTCTAAACTCTATGACTGGCCAAAAATGAGAGAAGGACAGGTTTCACTTACCAGTAATTGTTGTTCTTCGAGTATGTAGTTTGTGAATTCACACTCTGGGTTCTGCGACTGCACAGGAGCCATTTCGGAGCTTTAAAGCTAATTGGATAAAAGTTGAAATTAGAGACCACCCACCATCTCCACCCTCCTTTGGTGCCATTTTGTGCTCTTTCCCTCAGTTAATACTGAAGCTGTACGTAGGACAGAGAGACATCTCCTCCACGCAGCTAGAGGGGAAGGACGAGTGGGTAGTGTGAATTCACAGACTACATACTCGAAGAACGACAGTTCCTAGTAAGTGAAACCTGTCCTTCTCCTTCGTGTAGTCTGTGAATGCACACTCTGGGAGATTAGTAAACTCACTTACTTGGACAGTGGGCACCCGTGGAGGAGATGAATTCAAAGAGTGCATCACAGATTATAGGTGAGATGTCATCGTTGCAGAGGAAGAAGAGCGAAGGCCAGCCATCAAGACAACTCTGCCCAGCCTAGTATCAGGGGTAGCCCGAGTGTCCAGTCTGTAGTGCCTGGTGAAGGTCATCAGTCTAGACCAAGTGGCTGCCTTACAAAAATCTTCCACTGGAATGCCTTCCAGAAAGGCCATCTACGTAGCCCTGGTTGAATGAGCCCTCACATGTGGTGGAGGTTTCATGGGAGAAATGTCATAATCTAGGTAGATGTTGGAGATCCATTTCGAGAACCTTTGTGAAGAAAGTGCATTTCCTTTTCCTCCATACTGTATAAATAAACAGTTTGTTTTTCTGAATTTGGCTGTCTGTCTTGTGTAAAAATGCAATGCTCTTTTAACATCTAAAGAATGCCATGCCCTCTCTTGTTCAGAGGTTGGTGAGGGGGGAAAGGTTGGTAGGGTGATCGACTGAGCCAGGTGAAAATCCGACACAATATTTGGCAAGAAGGCAACATCAGGATGGAGGACCACTCTATCCTGATAAAACTTTAGAAACGGTGGGTAGCAACGGAAGGCTGTTAACTCACTAGCTCATCTTGCAGAGGAGATAGCGACCAGAGAAGCAATTTTCTTGGAGAGAAGTCAGAGATCTTTAGTTGCCAGGGGCTCAAAAGGTGGCTTCATGAGGGCATTAAGGACTACAGTCAATGACCATTGAGGTGGCGGGGCTTTCACTCGAGGGAACAAGTTATTTAGTCCAGTGAAGAACCATTTCATGGTTCTATTTCTAAAGGCATAGACAAGTGGCAACATGGGTGGAGAGTGTGCTACCACCGCTGCCAAATGGACCCTGATGGACGAGTTCGACAGACCCAATTTGGCAAGATGGAAAAGGTAAGTCATGAGGAACTCCATTGAAGCCTTAGGTAGGTTTTGTCCTTTATCAGCAGTGAATTGATGAAATTGCGCAAACTTGGCAGCATATGATTTCTTAATGGAAGTCTTCCTGCTGTTCTTGATGATATTTCCAAGAGTCTCTCGCTATGTACCACACCGTCAAATGAAGGCTGGGGAGATCAGCGCGGAAGAGCAAGCCTTTCTCCAGCTGGAATAGAGACGGTTTGGTTGTGAGGGTCAGGAAGTCCGCTGCGATCTGCTGTAGTGTCGTGAACCAAGGATGTTGCGGCCAGGCAGGGGCGATCAGAATTTCCTTTGCTCTCTGGTGCTGCAATTGTAGGAGTACCTTCTGGATCGGGGGAAATAGAGGGAAGGCGTGCACCAGCTCATAATCCCATGGAACTGTGAACGCATCTCCTTGTGAATGTTGGCCGATGCCCGCTGTCTAACAGAATGTCTTGCATTTTATGTTTTCTATGTTCGGACTCCCCACCTCCTGCAAATAGTCAGGAAACCCTCCTGGTCAAGTTCCCACTCGTGGGTAGATGTGGTCTTCCTGCTGAGGAGATCTGCTGTTGTGTTCAACTCTCCATTGATGTGGATTCCGATAGGAAAAATATGGGAGAGTAGGCACCATTCCTACAACTCAACAGCGAGGTGAAAGAGCCTTTGCGATTTCATCCCTCCCGGTTTGTTGAGGTAGACGACCTGAACTACTCGTCCGTTTAGCAATGGTTGAAACGTCTTCATGGCTTTCCAAATGGCCAGTAGTTCTAGGTAATTGATATGGTGTGGTCTCTCTTGAGGTGACCACACATTGTTGATTCTGAGTCCTTTGAGACAGGCACCCCAGCCAAACAAGGCCTAGAAAAATTCTTTAGTTATCTCTCAAAAGGCTCCTGCTATGGCAGCGGAAAAAAGAGAACTGAGGTAAAGAGTGCAAAATGGCGCTGAAGGCAGGTAGAGATGGCGGGCGGTCCCCAATTTCAACTTTTATCCAATTAGCTTTAAAGCTCTGAAATGGCTCCTGTACAAGCGCAGAACCCAGAGTGTGCATTCACAGACTACATGAAGGAGCAACTCAGTTTTTTCCATGACAGAGAACATAAATAAATGGCAAAGTCAGATGAGAGATAGGAGCAGGACAGAAAAGCTGAGGACCTGAATGGACACTTATAATCTTAAACTGGCAAAGGCAGAAGAGGGTAAAAAATATTTTTCATGGTATGTTATTACTTAGTCATGGCAAAAAGGAAATTGTTTTTTTTAAAAAAAAAGATGTGCAGTGGAACCTCGGTTTAAGAAATTAATGCGTTCTCCGGGACTTTTTGTATTGCAAACAATTCCTAAGCCGAATTTCCCACAGGAATGCACTGAAAACCAAAATATGTTAACCGAAATGCGGTTTCCCATAGGAATGCAGTGAAAACCAATTAATCCATTCCAAAAAATTCCGTAAACTAAGGCATCATTTTCAATGGATTTTCATTCCTAAACCAAAAATTACGTTAACTGAGGTGTTCGTAAACCGAGGTTCCACTGTATGAGATATTTCATGTAATTCCAGATAAAATCATTTTCATTTTTATAAACTATTTTTCAGTAATGTAAAAAGAATGCCTTTGACAAAGACAACTTTTGCTTTCATAGTGTTTTATGCTGTTTTTAACATACTCTTGCTAAATAAAATAATATAAAATTAAGCAATTGCAATATTGCGTAAACTTATCTCTCTACTCCAAAAGATAAATAACAAGTACCAGGATATTCAAGAGACACTTCTTTGAAGATGCTATAAGTTATTTTGAGTCTCTTGCAAACAAATATTGACTTTTCATTTGAAGAGGAATATTTACTGTGAACTTACCCACAGATATTCCTTGTTCTTTTGCTATTTATTAAGAGCCAGAGAAGAGGTAATGTGTTAGACCTACTAACCTAACACAATGAAATGAGAAATACTACTGAAATCTGAATTTGTTTACATTTGATAGGGAAGCAAATGTTCCTGATGATGATGATGCTAGTGCAGGAAATGAAGGGAAAAAAACCTGAAGTAAAATCATTTGGGTATACTTCGACATCTGCATTCAGGAAAGGTTCCTATAAAAAACTACTCTTCTGATCCAGAAGTTTAAAAACAGGGACTAAGCATAAGCACAAAACCAAGATATATGAGACAAAGAGATCATGAAGAACAGTATTACAGTATTACTATCGTCTAAGCAATAATCTAGTAGTAATTGTACCATTCTCTGTGTATAATTTGAAATCCAAATGCAGTTCTTCTTTATCAAGGTCAATTATACAAATTTCCTTAATTCATACTTTGAGCTTTTTGCTAACGCTCTTTCCATTAAGGAACACGATCATGTATCAGAAGTCTTCTATAAGTATATAACACTGGTCTGTAAGAAAGCTCTATATGAGAGTTTCGAAATCACTATGATTTGTTGACTGATCTAAAAATGAAGTCCAGTAAACATTATCATTCCAGCTTAACTAGCAGAGTATAACTTTGAAAATCCTAAATGTAGCTCAAGATAAACAATTTCACCCAAGTATAGCTGGCTGATAAGGTTACAGGCAAAGTGCGAACCTCATATACTTATGATAATGGTTGGAACAGTTTTTCCTGTGCTGAATTACAGTCTCTAAACCAGTGGTTCCCAGGCTCCACAGGGGGGCTTAAATTCCCAGAAGCCTAAGTTAGTACATTGGCTGATCAATGCTCTGGGGAATTGACTTAGGCTTATGAGAATTGAAGTCCAAAAACCCATGGTCTAAACCGTTTATGTAAGATATTTTACCTGACAGCATTTACCACTATAGTCAACATCCCAACTCACAAATAACTGTCAGTGTCTATCTTTCATCTTTGGCCAAATAATTTCTTCAGAACTCTATAAATGCTATAAACAATAACTTTCACAATATGATCTATGAGAATGCTAACAAATTCTACTGTATCACTAGAGAGGGACAGCACCATTCCCTTACATTCTCTAAAGCAATCAGAATGCTTTTGGAATTAGCACGGGACACTTGCAATGTTGCATAAAATGGCTCTCTTACTCACAGTGTAAAGCCCTCCTTTCAACACCATGCCAGACAGATGCCAAGCTTACTACATGCATTCTTCCCCAAAAGCCATGCTGCAAATGAAGCAGGAGTGAAAGCTGTTGCTGCACAACACATAGCTACCACCAGCATAGGCTTGCAGAAGAGAAGGACAGAGAAAGAGAGACCTTCAGTTTCTGAAAGAGCAGTACTCTCTCTAACTGGTTCAGAGCTTTGGATTGTTCCCCACTATATAGATCCAGGCTGTTGAGATATGGAGAAATCTGTGAAAGACAGTCACATGTATGGTTTGAAGGGAAAAAAGAAAGAAAACTAAATCCAAAAAACAACATCAATGTAACAACTCATGGAATGAATTAAACGCACACAATGCGAAGGGGCAAGCAAGATAATGAAACTGGATACCAGCTGTAGGCGTACAACAGCTGATCACTGAAAAGCTACCATACAATGTTTAGCAACTATTCAACCTTTTAAGTCTAATGCTTGCTTTGTGACACACATATCTCCTAGAGACAAAGGACTTCTACGCAAGAGATAACCAGTTGAGGCTTTTTCAAGCTACTCCCTGCTCATACCAACACTGAACTTCACAACACTAGGCATGTGGTTGCAACTTCTGAGCCCATAAGTACAATTTGCAAGACAACAGTCTAGTTTCGTTTCCCCCAGCCCATGTTCTCCAGATGTTATGGATATACTAGGTATGCTGACTGGGACTGCAGTCCAAAACATCACACTGAGGAAAAGTCCTCAAGGGGCAATTTGTGTTTTTATTCCATTGTGCCTGACTCTTACATCACAGACAAAAAAAATTTGGATGTTTAGACAGATAATTAATTGCCTTTTGTACTCATGGAAGATAATATACTACTCAATACAACACTGTGTATACCTGTAGAAAGTGTGAATGAAAACTATCTCTCAATGCATGTTATAGTACAGACTCCTACAACTGTTCTGCCTCTTTCTTCTCCTTCCATTCTACATGGACACCCCAAAGGCAAGAACATTGTCAGAGGACAATGTTCTGATTAAGCCACAAGAACCTAAAATGGATGCCTAGTGGACACCTGTTTCACGCTGTGGGCCTAGAGACAATGAACTTATATTGATTCAATATATTCCAATGGTGCTGTTTCAATACATAAAATAATTGTGGAGAACCTCCAAAAGTATTGCCTTTTCCATAAAAACCCCACTTCTACAGCAATTATTTATGACATGACAAAGTTAATGTGAATTATGTGACACTTATGAGCAACTACAGTAAAAACAAAAATGTAAAAGCAAAACAACAACAACAACAAAACAGGATCCTTGCCAATAACAGTATGTCAAGGGCACATTTGCTTTATCTGTTTTCCAGAGAGAACTTATAACTCAAGTTCAGATCTTTCCCTGGACTGGCTGTCCAGAGGTGAGAGAAGAAAGTAACAAAGAGTAGCATCGCTCCTACTTAACTCTTTCACCACTGCATACTTGAGGTATTATTATTATTATTATTATTATTATTATTATTATTATTATTATTATTATTATTATTATTATTATTATTATTATTATTATTATTATTATTATTATTATTATTATTATTATTATTATTATTATAGTTTTATTTCTATCCCGCTTTTCTAGCACAAGTGCCACTCAAAGCAGCTTACAACATATATAGATACAATAAACAGAGGTATGGAAAGATCTGTGGAGAAAGAGCAAGTAGAGAAAAGGCACAGAAGCTCCACAGATGCTGTGGGATTTACAGACCAGTGGGTACCAACCAAAGAGCCTAATTTTAAAGCACATTGTCTTGGACAAAGATGAATCCTAGCTAAAACTTCCAGAGCTAATTCTATGCAGATGCTGACCCTACAAGCACAAGTGCACAAGGAAATGACTGGAAGAAGGCAATGTTTATGGGGCTCTGGAATCTGAATCTCTTCCAGGCAATCTCCAGGGAAAATAAAACAGCTGATTCATCCAAGAATCAAGATTTCGTACCCAAAATCATTCACTGGATAAATCTGTATGGGTTTCAGAGCTGTTCCACTTACATACAGTAATACCTCATACAAAGTCCGCTTCGTACAACATCGGATTCATACAACATCGCCTAATTCCTTGAAAAAAGTTGCCTCATACAAAGTTGTGCGACTTTGTATGAGGCATTGGGGTTTTCCCAGGTTGCATTGTGCCTGGGCAGTATAAACGGCTGGACACATGCGTGCATTGCTCTTGTGGGTTTTGCATGAGGCGAAGAGTGCTTAGGAGTGGTTTTGAGCACGTTTTTGGATTTTTTTGGATTTTTTTCGTCAGAATTTTTAGAAGCATTAGTGGGATTTTTGCAGCATTCTTCAGGTTCTTGGACAATCATGATTGTTTGACATGTTTTTGTAATGTTTTTAGCCTTTAGACAATGATTTCTTAAAGTTCTGTCAGTTTCCTGTCTGTTTCCTTGACTTTGCCCTGAAGTCTGTGCTGTTACAGTACAATGTATCTCTATGGAAATGACATTGTATGAGGCATCGCAGCAAGGATTTGGACGTTGTATGAGGCATTGCGGCTAGGATTTTGCATGCCTCATACAAAGTCCAAATCCGTATAAAGTCCAAACTTGTGGAACCAAGTTTGGACGTTGTATGAGGTATCACTGTACTTGTAAATTTGGCTCAGTGGCCATAAAAAGCATTTGTTGGACAACCTATTTTTTCACCCTGAATAGTGTGACTATTTAAGGCACTTAAATGAAAGAAGGGATAAGAGAACAATTAATGATCTTACCTTTTTAATGTTAGTCCCCACGTAGCTTTTAGGCTCCTCTTTAAATTGAGGCAATCTGGAACAGTTTGAGCAGACATTATTATCAACTGAGAATAAAGGAATATGTGTTTCTTATATGATAATGGAACAGCAACTCTGAAGGCTTCATCCCTATGCAGTCAAACCTCAACATGTGAATGGCTCAATTTACGAAAAACTCAAGATACAAAAAGAAATCTCGGAAAAACATTTCAAGATACGAATTTCTAATGGGATTTTTTCAAGATATGAAAAATTATACACTTCTGGTAATGCAGTGTGTTTTCATTGTGTTTCGAGATACAGTAATACCCCAGTTAACATGTGCACCACAGAACGTTAAAACCGGATAACGTCGAGAAATTTGAGGGAAACCTTTGCACCGCAGAACATTAAGTATGTGCAATGCAAAAGTTTTCCTCAAATTTCCCGATGTTGATCTCCAGATTGCTAACAGACTTAGCAATCTAGGCGGGAGGGGGGGTCCCCAGCCTCTCTTCAGAAACATACCCCTCTGCCTGGATCGCTAAGGGGCTTAGCTATCCAGAGGCGGGGTTCTGAAGAGAGGCTGGGAAAAGGGTCGCCAGCCTCTCTTCAGAAACAGCCCGCCGCCACTGCCTGGATCGCTAAGCCCCTTAGCGATCCAGGTGGGGATTTCTGAAGAGAGGCTGGGAAAAAGTTTCTCCAGCCTCTCTTCAGAAACACACACACCACACCAGCTGGATCGCTAAGAGGCTTAGCGATCCAGGCGGGGGTGGGTTCTGGAGATGCTGGGAAAAGGGTCCCCAACCTCTCTTCAGAAACACACACACACACGGATCGCGAAGCCCCTTAGCGATCCGGGTGGGAGTTTCTGAAGAGATTTCCTCTTTAGAAAGGGAACCAAGCTTTTTTTTTTAATGTTGTGCGATAAATGTATCGCACAATGTTAAAAACCACATACGTTAAGACTTGTGGAACCAAGTTTTAATGTTATCCGGGGTATTACTGTATGAATTTTTTCGGGATACGAAAACCCCAAAAGAATGAATTACTGACTTATGTGGTTCTCCTATCCTATTCTGCTCAAATGTTGGTCACTGGTCAAACCAGATACAGTAATTTGGCTAGGGGTGACAGATGGAGAAATATATGTTCTTTGCTTCTGAGCACTGATACTCTCAACAGAGTAGAAAAATAAGTAAAACTTCACATTCGTGTCAAGTACCTTTGTGGCAACTATTCAAAAAAGCAAGGCTGGAGGTCTTGGTATCTGTGCATGTTCATAGTATCAACATTTTACTATGGTTAAGACTCCTATTCTTAGAAAAATAAACATACTAATCAACAATTATATAGTTACTCAAGATGCAGAATTCAGTCTTAATAACAATAAAGCTAAGAACTGCCATATGCCTCAAAGAAATCACAAGCAGAACATTAAATGGTTTCTTTTCTTCTGCCTCTACAGGGTGTCCCAAAAGTTGCCATACATAGGGGAAATTGTAGCTAAATATACCTTTAATGACCAAATAGTCATTCAAAAATCTTATAAAAAATATTCTCTACATGTTGGCCACTTCTTTCTACATGCACATGAAGTCTTCTCCCCCACTCACGGCGAGCACGTTCCAAGATGTCTGTTGTTATGCAATTTTGCCTATGTATTGAGACTTTTGGGACACCCACCTGAAGAATGTCTCAACCTTGCATGGGGTACACATAAACGTCCTCCTTGAAGATTGTGCTATTTTTGAACCACAATCGAGCGTATATCGGGCAATGGCAACCTTATTGTGCCAGCTAATCTTTCTCACACTAGGTCAGGCAAAAGGAACTATGGAATGAATTTACCAACAGGTGGCTTCACTTTGGCAGTTTCACATCTGACCTAGACGCAGAAGACTGATTTGCATAGGTTTCTCTGCATGGCTGAATATATTTTTGCCCCTACCTCATAAGGGAGAGTCTGCCACACCCAGAATGACTGTGACTAGGCTGTATAACTACGTAAGTCATGTAACTGTGCAAGTTCAGAGATCTCTCACTGGAAATGTAAAAGTGAGAGTTGAAAAGCTTTTCATTCTGAGATGTAGAAAACAAGTAATCCTTGTTATGGAAATTTGTGACAATCAGAGCTGTGCAAATCAGTGTCCGAGGTGTTTGCTTTGATTATTTTGGTATTAGTATTGGGATTTTTTGATCAGATCCCACAATTATCCATGAATTCCCCAAAGAATTCTCCCGAAAGGCACACCTAGTCATCTAGATTTTACTCACATAAACTGATGCTATCTTCCAGGCTCCTTGGATGTACTTTCTATACAAAAAGTAAACTGTCTCAATGCTTCCTGGGAGGCCCAGGTCTTTGTGGGAATCGTATTTTTGCTGCCCATTAGGCTCTATATAGAGCAACCCAAAGGATCCCTTGTACTTGGCTCAGGTCAAAATATGAAGGAATGAAAATAAGTACTGTGCAATTTGCTTACATCCAAACCTTGTGATTTCCTGGTTAAAGATTCCTTTTTTTAACTAGTTCAAATGATTCAGGCAAATGACTGAAATATTTCCTTCTTTTTCTTCTCTGCAAATCTGTATTGCAGCGGGTGGCCAAAATTTTCGGGCCACGGGCTGGTCACATGGTTCCTCCCACTGGAAGTGGAAGTAAAATGTGCCCATGCAAAATGCTGCCATAAATGCACCAGCAGCTGTCATAAATGCGTTTATGACAGCCGCAGGTGCAGTTACGGCAGCTTTCATGCACGCACAAGCACGCTTTACTTCTGCTACCAAGAATGATGTGGTGCATTGTGGGCTGGGTTATTAGGTGCTGTGGGCTGGATCTGGTGCTCGGGCCATAGTCTGGGTGCCCCTGCTGTATTGGGTTCCATGTTATTTCACGTTATATGGCTTACTTTAACATACCGTTGTGTTCTTGCTTGCTCTGGATTTGTGATATAAATGCTAAACCGTTATAACCAACTATGGAGAATATCTATTCTGGTGAAGCAACAAGCTCTGCAAGGCTCTGATAATGCTCAGGCTGGATGACTTTCTAGAGTACATACAGACACACACACTCGTACACAACTGGAAGTGTGGGATCTTCCTGCCCTTGAAGGGCCACCTGAGCAGAGCTGAGACAAACACAAGGAGGTTTACCTTGTGAAGAGCAGCTGCACCATGTCGACCAAAGTATGCTCTGCAGATTTTCTCAATAACTCTGAAGACAAAAACAAATAACACAGGTGTCATTATTCCGTGTGATATTATCTAGAGGCTTCCTTATGTAGACTCCCCTCCAAGTGTTGTTTACAAAGGATTACTGGAAATTTATTAAAACCAGTCCCAGCGTCAGCTGTGCAGCAAAATGTTCAAAGGTACACTAAGTGGCGCTACAGAGCTAAAAGGGGGTGTAGGGCAGGGAGAGAGGAAGGAACAACTGAGCAGAAGGTGATATGCAAAATACTTTTTTTTAAAAAGCTATGGAAACCTAACTGCATACATTTGCAAACTCACATAAACCCTGTAGCACATAGGATTCCTGTTACTCCCTGGAAAACATTGCTCCTATGTGCAACTTCAAGCTTTGTTTTCATGCCGTGAAAACCTACCACTAAGTCTCATCTCAAAGCATATACGGAAGCAAGACTGCATGATTTCGCACACCGATTCGTTGGTGAGATGAGCTCCAACTGGAGTGAGAAGGAGAGTTCTGAGGACCTAAAAGAAGAATAAATCGGCAAGAAATGATACATCCTAACACCATTCCAATACCATGGCAGACAGGGTACTCACGTGAAACAACAGATAAACACGTGACAATTTCAGCTGAAGGAAGAACAGGAAAATGCCTTCTCTTCTATGCTATTACAACTGATCTCACTTAAGCAAATGAAAGTACAGTGGACCCCTGCTTTACAGAAGGTCTGCCTACCTGAAAACTCGCTTCAAGGAAAGAAATCTATAGGAAATGACAGTCCACTTCAAGGGGGGAAATCGTGAAAAAATTGCTATACGGAACTGGTTTCCCCCATGGTTTTCAATGTATTCCTATGGGAAACCGCAGTTCGCTTTAACGAAAAATCGCTATAAGGAAAACCCCATGGAACAAATTAATTCTTTAAAGCGAGGGTCCACTGTAAACAACATTTTATTATGTAATATGAATAACCCCAATGCACCAATGAGGTTTAATTATTGCAGTTTAAAAATTCTCACTAAAAATCATTTGAGGATTATCAGTACTAGAGAAGTTGTTAGGGCAGGTGCATGAGCAAAATGTTTTTTTTTTAAAAAAAAAATTGTGTTCCTAAAGCTGCAATGAAATCATAAACCTGATCATCAATTCAATCTCTGTGGAACAGAGTAAGAATTTATGTAGATTTAGGAAGTTAAACACACAGCACTGCATACCTGTAAGATCTTCATCAGGACAACCTCATCGCTTGCAGGATCTGTGCCCACAAATCGGGCATGAGTGACAGCATCTGCCATGTTCTCCATTCCTTCAGCTGTGCCTTCATGGCTGGAATCTATGTACCAGAGGGGACATTTTGATAAAAGCAAGCCAAAAGACACCTGGTTCTAGATCAAACTCACTACTATTGTTTCCATGTTTTCCAATCCCTTTCATTGGCATCAAACGAGAGATAGTACTATTAGAACCACGGTTCAGCTTACCAATGAAAAACGTCCTTTGTCATACATCCACCTTAAAAAAATCAATTAGGCTGGTGGCAAAGAAACAAACCACTATGCCCACAATCCATCTGTTGACTATGTTTCTGTGCTAGATAGGAAAGAGATGAAGCCCAACCTATTCAGCATAGAAACATTTAGGCTGACAGAAGAGTTGTTGCTTGCTCTGTCCTCTCACTATTATCCTGGCATCTTTTTCATGCCACATATGCAAGAGTTTCACTTACTGCAATCTACTCAAGGAGGTACATCATGTTAAAAGCCGAGCATAAATACTTCCTTTCTATCCACCACCAGCCTTCTTGGCTTTTTTGCTAGTTCACAATGTGATGCAGGAGGAAGGATAAAGTGCTCTATAACTCTGCTGGCAGCACACTTAGTTTCTGCACTAGCCTCAACCAGCTAGAAGTTCAGTGAAATGCCAAAGGAAAACCCAAATTCCATCCATTCTCCAGGAGCCCACTTGGGTTCCACAGTGGATAGGAACACTATGCCCAGTACTGAAATACAGCTGGTGAAGAATGGCTAATTCTGCTCATTCATCCGAGTGAAATTTCTAGTTATCTATGACAAACATATATATAATTAAAAAAAGGTTAAGGTGAATCCTTCAGAATCCAGAGTATTTCCCTTTTCATTTAATAATGTGTCATAATCTTCACGATAGAGTTCACTAGAGCTCACTACAAAATTAGACAGCCATCAGTAAAATGAATAAAATGCATAGAGGTGCAGCATTCTCCTAGCAGACCCCTCAAAAATTATAACATACTGTATTGTTTATTCAGAAAATCTCCTCCCAGCTTCTAATTTACATGGAAGACAATGTCACAATCTTGTTCCCCCACCAGATATGTTTTAGATCAAGAAAAGGCCTTCTAAAACTCACTTCGTTTTGAAGAAAGCCCTCTCTGAGACATATAATACATCAAGAGCAACTGAAAACATGGTAACATTTCTCCCAACCCCCAAACTGCCACTATTAATAATAAAAAACCTTTTTTAAATTACACTTCTTGTAAAAACAGAGGACAGGACATGTAAGCAGATACAGTCCTCCTGCCTTCTACCTTTACATTTGTGGTATCAGTTCTCCCTACATACCATTCTTTTCAATTAAAATACAGTAAAACAACGAGTTGCAACAGAAGTCCGTTCCAACAGCCTCCATTGTAACCCCAAAAAATTGTAAACTGAAACATCTACAGGGATGCAGTGAAAAATAAAAAAATTGTCGTGAATTGATCGTTGTAAACCCCCCCCCCCAAAAAAAAAGTTAAAAATTTGTAAACCAGGACGGCATTTCCATAGGATTTGCCGTTGTAAACCGGAGCAAACCTAAACCAAGGCGGTTGTAATGTGGGGTTTTACTGTACAATATAATTTTCCATTAATGTGCAGGATTTAATACTATGATTACTGCTGTAATAAATTATTAACATAAAAAGCAGTAAATTGGGTATTTGCATCTTTTTAAAATCTGTCCCTTTGTGCTTATCTTCACTAATTTAAAAAAATGCTAGAGACATTTTGTACCAAGCATGCAAACCACAACACAAAAAGCATGTGTGTTGTCTCAGTAGTTCTGTGCTGAAGAAAAGATCCATCTGGGTCTGAGAATCCTTGACAGGCTATCTTGACACAGGAAGGCAGCTTTTCTTAACCATAGACAGGTCACTGAAGTAATTCCTTCACACAAAACTTGAAAACTCTTTTGAATTTAAGCTCATGACATTTCCTTTAAACAGATTGAAAAGCAGAATTCATTTCTGCGAAAAGCTTTGGAGAAACTGCCTTAGAAATAAATAATCGACTAGTTTGCAGAACCATTGCTAAGGACAATGCAAAGACAGTGTCTCCTCCAAATCCTTTCTTGTGGAAGCAATTATTATTATGAAAACAGCTTAAAATCAATGTTCTGGAGGAATCATGGCAATGAATTCAGAAAGGAGACTTACTAAACTCTTAGGATCTTTATGCAACCCCCAACTACAGAATCAAACCAATTTAGAAGGGACAAATGTGAAACAATACACCAGCATTCACATTTGCCTTTTGAATTTCTTCCTGTCTACTGAGGGTCTCACTTTTTAAAATTTTAAATTACAGTATCATAATATCATATTATCCAAATATTTGATCATTTGGCTATCTTGGGCTTTCAAAATGGAAATTAGTAGAGTCTTGCTTCCTGCATCTAAGATAGCTTCTGAAATATTCAGAACATGGCCCTTAGTAATTTGAGTTCAAGCATTCAAGGATAATAGATAATGTAATACTCTTCTCCAACTTTAGTTGACAAGGACATTAAGGACATAAAAATAATTATTCTACAACCTTACCTATTAGTGCATATGAAAGGAATTTATTTACTGATGTCAGGGCCAATCCAGTGATGGGGCCTGTGGTATCTTCTGATCGGATAACTTCCAGAAAAGGTCGAAGGAAGACAATGGGCTCAATTGCTGAAAGTTCTGGAACAAAATACAGAATCATAGAAACATGAAAGATTATATTATCAAAAGGGCTGATCAAGCAGCTCCTCTACTGACAAAAGATCAATATCCATTTACAGTATTTAAAATTTTAGTCCTGAAGACTCAAGTTGCACCAGTGGTAGTTTGTATTTATAAGTTTTTAAAACAATTCAAATAAACTAAGAAAATTGTTCAGAGAAATTTAAGGTAAGTACATTGCCTACATATCAGCGTACAGTAAAGAAGGAGGACAGTCTGCTTACCCCTAACAATATTTTTCCAGTTGGGCCACTCATAGGTTGTACATTCATGCAAAGTCTTACTTGGAATATATTAGAGCTGAGCTTTGATGGGTGTCCCCCTTTAACTTCACGTGCTCTATTTCCATTTCCGGGCATTTCCTACCACCACAAGAGTAGCAAACTTTCTTTCAATCATAACTCCCAGTGTCATGTTCCACACTAGATTTTCTTTATGGAGGTAATTGGCCAGAACTAAGCATGCAATTTAAAAGTCCAGGAGACGTTACATATGCAACAATGTTTTAACTCCGTAATTCTCCACAGCTTTTCACAGTTTTCGCACTGCAAATGACTTCTCCGTATCCAATTTACAGTGGAACCTCAGTTAACAAACGGCTTGGTTAACATAAAAATCGCATAACAAAAGGAAATCCATAGAAAATAGTGGCTCAGTTTACTGAATTTTTTCGGAATGGATTAATTGGTTTTAAATGCATTCCTATGGGAAACCGTATTTTGGTTTTCAATGCAATGCATTCCTATGGGAAATTGCATTCAATGCATTCCTATGGGAAATTGGGTTAAAGCCATTTTCACTGTAAGAAATGTCCCGGAGAATGCATTAATTACGTTAACCAAGGTTCCTCTGTAATCTTGTCAAAAGAGCAAAAAAAAGGTATCTTCTCACTTTGCTTTGCCATGAAACTGTTCTTCCCACCTCCTGCTTAAAGATATACTGGAAACATGAGCAGTAACTACAGATAAAAATTCAAAATATAGCTAGAAGGCTTTCATATGAACAGGCTTTTTTATGGAGTAAGAGTGATACAAATTTGGAGTGAATTACTGGAAAACACCCCTCTCAGACTTAATACTGCATGCTTCCATCACTCTCACCAGCATTCAAAATAACCCAGAATGGTTTGATTTCTCAAAAACAATATATAGTGATACCTCATACAATGTCCAAACTTGGTTCCACAAGTTTGGACTTTATACGGATTTGGACTTTGTATGAGGCATGCAAAATCCTAGCCGCGATGCCTCATACAATGTCCAAATCCTTGCCGCGATGCCTCATACAATGTCGTTTCCATAGAGATACATTGTACTGTAACAGCACAGTCTTCAGGGCAAAGTCAAGGAAACAGACAGGAAACTGACAGAACTTTAAGAAATCATTGTCTAAAGGCTAAAAACATTGCAAAAACGTGTCAAACAACCCTGATTGTCCAAGAACCTGAAGAATGCTGCAAAAATCCCAGGAATGCTTCTAAAAATTCTGATGAAGAAATTCAAAAAAATCCAAAATCGTGCTCAAAACCACTCCTAAACACTCTTCGCCTCGTGTAAAACCCACAAGAGCAATGCACGCATGTGTCCTGCCTTTTATAAAGCCCAGGCAAAATGCAACCTGGGAAAAACTCGATGCCTCATACAACGTCACACGACTTTGTATGAAGCAACTTTTTTCAAGGAATTAGGCGATGTTGTATGAATCCGATGTTGTATGAAGCGGACTTTGTATGAGGTATTACTGTACATTTCTTATTGGCAATAGCAAATTTTATGTCAACAGCAAAGCAACAGAACAGCAGTGCTTCTTATAAAAGCTATGCTGTTTCACTACACACAAGGCTAACAGCCATATCAGGGTGGGATTTCAAGAACAATCATAGCTGGTCACAGTAGGATTAAACTTTGGGTCAATACCCACAAATGTGGATTTTCATCAAGCTCATAGCTGAGACGCAAAGAGTTAAACTCCTTCCCATGAGCCGTGGTGCTGATGAAAAGTACTCTTTCCCAACACTTACAATTATTATTCAGGCTGACTGGTTCCAAATGATCAATTACTGTTTATTTCTACACTAGCAAGGGGCTAAGCTACGCAACACTTGCGGTACCTTACGTCTCTAAAATTCCTTAATTCTGCGAGCTGAAGAAAGAACTACAGCAGTTTATATTTCACAGCTCAGTAGCACTACAATCCAGCATGAGCCATCACAACAGGCAACGTTGTGCATCGAGTCAACAAAATGCTTGCTCTCCGATATTAGAAAAATCCAAACGCAGAGGAGAAATGTTTATGAAAGTTTCTGTTTAGGAAACTATTAAAACAGATATTGCAAAGAGCAACTCGAAAATTTGAGGCAGCAAATAAAAAGGATGCAGGAGAAAGGAGAGTTAGTTCTGCATCAGAGGTGCACTTCCCTAAATGTTTAAACACATGCTGTAGCCTTGACTTAATTTCACACCAGTTCAGGAGGAAACAACTGCCTGCCAGAGGCACAGAGAAAAGGCAGCCGCTTCGTACAGTTTGCTTCACCTGTTGGGTTCTATCGGTAAAGCAATGACACATTCCATAGAATGGCAAACTTTTCAACAGTACTCCATGCATTTAGGACAAGAGACACAGCCATACACATGGCTTGTGAGAAAAGGCTTGCTTTGAATCCAGTTTTAAAATGTTGAGCTTGGGATAAGTCTCAAGCAGTGTTTTTTCTGACACTAAAGACATATAATCTCCTGGGTATAAATCCTCTGCAGGACAACCTAATCCTATAAAGTACAAACATTAATCTAAGTGAGAAAGTTATGTAGAGGGACAGAAGGAACATGAGAAGATCATGTTCACACTTTTCTGCTAAAGGCAGCCATGAAGTACTTACTGTACCTGCCTACATCTCAGCTTGCTTTCAAAGAAAACTCTTGACTCTTCCTTAATTCCCTCCATCCAGCTGTTTTTCAGACCGCAATAGGGGTTGCGGCTAATCTCATGGGTAGTTTTTTTCCTGAGAATTTCCCCTATTCCCTATCTTGTACTCATTTAACTAACAGGTAATATATTAACTGGGGTGAGTTGGTTTGCAGGTTGGTTTGGTCCACAGACACTAGCCCAAGCCAGTTCATTCCATTCAAACGTTTAAGTAGAGTACGTTACATTCTCTGACTCTGGCCACCAACTCTTCGGAAAGAGGCAGTAGCACAAAAAAGAAGTAGAAATGGACAAGTTTCATCTAGAAACAGACAGAAGGAAAAGGAAACACACATTGGCTCACGTACAGTAATTGATCATGGGCCCAGACACACCTTCTGCTGACTGAGAAAGCCTGAACCACACACAATGTGAGATCTAAAGTTGTGATTTCAAAACAGGTTCATGTGTTACATAAAGCATATATATAGAGATAGATAGATAGATAGATAGATAGATAGATAGATAGATAGATAGATAGATAGATAGAGATGCACACACACACACACACAGGCAATCACAACACTCCCCCAATATGATGAAAAGTACAGTACTGTTTGGTGTAGAAGCACTGTTCCTTTTTAAAAAAGCCTTAACTACCAATTTCCAAGATTAATTCAGTTAAAATTGTTTATAACTTGCCCCTCATTATACCAAAAAAAAATGTGCTATGAAGCGTTTTTGTTATCCTGTCTTCAAGCTCTCCTGTAGCCCCAAATTTCCCTGTCATCTCTTGGCCTATTCACTACAAGAGATGCTCTCAAAAAAACAGAATTCCTTCGAAACAATACTTCCTCGGACAGCTTCACCTGAAAAATGACATGCATAGCAACATACAGCTCCTTTTTAATTTGGAAATTCCTTATGACGCCAAATCATGAAGTAGCTTGTCAATAGGAGGTAGGGGTACACAGAAAGAGGCCTCCTTGAAGATTGTGGTATTTTTGAACTACAATCAGCCAAACTCTACTAACGGCAACCTTGTGTTGCTAGCTAATCTTTCTCACACTGGGTCAGGTGAAAGGAAATGCAGAATGAACTCACCAAAAGGTGCCTTCATTTTGGCAGTTTCACTTCTGGCCAGAAGAAGAAGAAGAAGAAGAAGAAGAAGAAGAAGAAGAAGAAGAAGAAGAAGAAGAAGAAGAAGAAAGAAGAAGAAGAAGAAGAAGAAGAAGATGAAGAAGAAGAAGAAGAAGAAGAAGAAGAAGAAGAAGAAGAAGAAGAAGAAGAAGAAGAAGAAGAAGAAGAAGAAGAAGAAGAGAGAAGAAGAGAAGAAGAAGAAGAAGAAGAAGAAGAAGAAGAAGAAGAAGAAGAAGAAGAAGAAGAAGAAGAAGAAGAAGAAGAAGAAGAAGAAGAGAAGAAGAAGAAGAAGAAGAAGAAGAAGAAGAAGAAGAAGAAGAAAGAAGAAGAAGAAGAAGAAGAAGAAGAAGAAGAAGGAAGAAGAAGAAGAAGAAGAAGAAGAAGAAGAAGAAGAAGAAGAAGAAGAAGAAGAAGAAGAAGAAGAAGAAGAAGAAGAAGAAGAAGAAGAAGAAGAAGAAGAAGAAGAAGAAGAAGAAGAAGAAGAAGAAGAAGAAGAAGAAGAAGAAGAAGAAGAAGAAGAAGAAGAAGAAGAAGAAGAAGAAGAAGAAGAAGAAGAAGAAGAAGAAGAAGAAGAAGAAGAAGAAGAAGAGAAGAAGAAGAGAAGAAGAAGAAGAGAAGAAGAAGAAGAGAAGAAGAAGAAGAAGAAGAAGAAGAAGAAGAAGAAGAAGAAGAAGAAGAAGAAGAAGAAGAAGTTGCTGTTGCTGTTGCTGTTGCTGTTGCTGTTGCTGTTGCTGTTGCTGTTGCTGTTGCTGTTGCTGTTGTTGTCACACTATCATGCATATATTAAACATAAGACAATTTCCCTCAACATTAAGCAAACCTCTCTTTGGAATATGTCATAAATAATGTAAAGGTATCTGAAGCATACCTTTCATTTAAAAATTCATTTAAAAAATAAATAAATAATAGTTTGAACAATTGCTAAAATTACCACAAGCTTTTCTGCCAATATAAATCAAAGATTAAAGAGACCATATTGCCACAAATTAAAGCCCTACTTCTGTCAATACCTAGGAGGACACATTTTAAAAGATATATAAAATTGTATGGTAAAATAAATATGCATGCGAAAATTTAAATTCAGGTGACAAATTTTATTTAGTGGAACAGGAAAATATATACGTCTAAGTGAAAATGAACAAAAAGATATAACAGAAACAATCACTAACATGTCAAAAAGTGATAGCCCACAGAATGATGAAAATTATTTCAATTATGATAATTATGAATGATTTCAATTATTTCCAGCATGTACAATTTGTAATATAAACACAATGTAAGTTCAAGTTTCAAGTCGCGTCTGTTGAGTGGGGCGGCATACAAATCCAATAAATTTCATAATCAAATCAATCAATATGATAGGGTACATCACTGTGCCTACATATGGTAAAAAAAAGGTCTGTAATTATTTAAAATGCAAATATATTCAAAATAAATTATTAGGTGAACTAATGCAAATAAATTGTGAGCTACTTTATTTATCTCTCTCTTTATACACCCGCAATTGGTATTTTTGTTTTCCTCTTTTTAACCTATATTTTTGTCTTTCAGATTTTTAAATCGTTTTTATTGACTGACCAACAATAAGTCTGGTTTCCTCTGCAAACATGTGTTTCCTTTATATTATCAGCAGTGTTTGACCCACCAAAAACACACAAAAATTATTGAAACTGCTGGACAAAACATAAATATTTATGTTTATTGGTTGCCAATCCCAGCAAGTTTTATCAATTAAATTAAACAAGTGCATTTAATAAATTAGGTGATAACTAGATCAAAGTCACTTAAATATATCACTTTACTGTAGTACTGTATTAAAGAGATTAATATTAATCTCGGAGGATTCAGCTCAAAGAACACTTCCTACTTCATTCAACAAGAGCCAGAGGGCAGTACAGGAAAACCTAAACAAGAGCAAGATGAATGAGTTCCAAATGAAGGCTGAACATATTTGTCCACTGACCAGAAGATCAGCTCATACCACTACTACACTCCAAATAGTTTGGGCAGCTGAGGCCAGCATAACTAATGCTCATTCACTATTGTTTTTAATGTTATCAAATGGTACCTTGAAGAGCAAAGGGCAGCTGGTTTTTCCAGCTTCCCGAGAGAGCAAAACTCATAAATTATGGCCATTTCAAAGGACTTGCTAGCACAGGCCACTGATATAATGAAGCAAAATAGGAGACATTAGGGAAACCGCTATTTTAAAAGCTCTGATGCCCCTTTTGGTAGCTGATAAATGAACTCTTGTAAAATCTCACTTGTCTAAATTGGAAGGGGAAAAAAAAGAATTATATCGAAGGAAGAAGGTCCAGTGCTGGAGAAAACAGATTTCAATATTATTCATGCGTAGCTGCATGTCAGAATATCTTTCCTTCTTCACAAATAAATTACAAACTCTCTAGGGCAACTCTCTACAGTTTTAATGCTCTCTTATTCTCTTGTTGCGGTCCTACAGAACAGAGAACCAAGTCTCTTTTCTACTGGCCCCATTCAAAAAGCACATAACTTTGTTAACAAATGTTTAAAATTGCTATTCTGGATAAAAAGCAGATAACTCAAGAAATCCCTAAGATGATCTTTGAGGAACATACTACAGCTAATGGGAAGACTCACTCAGAGATTGCCATGGCTTTGGAGAAGTTAGTCTGTAAATGATGCAAGCAGCATAGATGAAATAAATGGTCAGGCAGGCATGAGTGAAATCACAGAACAGTTTCTTCATGTAATCTCATTAAATACCATAAACCTCCTTGTTGTTTATTTTATGGATGGCCAAATTCTTTCGAAAAGAGCCTGTTTATTGTATATTTACTATTTTAATTATCCAAGAAACCCAGTGAAGATAGAAATGTGTGTGTCCAGGAAAATGCAAGGAGGGAGAAAGTAGCAAGTATTGTAGTAGAAAGTTATCCTTCCACAGACAGCTCATACCTGTCAACCTTCCCGGATTGGCCAGGATTTCACGGTTTTCGGCGCCGATTTGCACCATTTCCCGCCCCGCGCTGCCAAAACCCCGGAATTTGGCAGCGGGGGAAAGGAGGTACTGCGCAGCACTTCTGTGCAGGTTGCCTTCTACGCAAGCGGCGTAGCCTTCTATGCATGTGTAGAAGGGTTTTACGCTTGCGTAGCCCCATTCTACGCATGCATAGAAGGCTATGCCGCCTGCGTAGGGGGCTACGCAAGCGGCGTAGCCTTCTACGCATGCATAGAAGGCGATCTGCGCAGAACCGTTTGCGCAGGTCCCGTATTTTCCGGAGCCGCGGTTGACAGGTATGAGACAGCTAAAGACCCATCTCTGCAGGCAGGCTTGTAATAATTATAACTAAGTAACTGGGTGTTGGTTTTTTAGCTAGCTTAGTGTCAGTTTTTAATGTTTTAGTTTTTTAATTCTTATGCAAGTTTAATTCTTTTTTACCTGCACAAAGATTGTTTTAATTTGATTTTTAGGTCTTCCTTGCTCGAAAACCAGTCATATCCGACTCAGTGCTCATCTCTGATTACAGCTAAAGAGCCAGCGCTGCCTGTATCTGCAGATATTTCCATGGACACGTGACAGGCATGCCTCAATACCAGAGTGCATGGAATGCTGTTTACTTTATCTACTTGCAGTTTCTTGCTTTCTAACTTCTAGGTTGGCAGGAGCTGGGGCAGAGACAAGAGCTCACTCCGTCGTGCAGTACTCGGAAATCGAACTCCGACCTTCCAGTCGTCGAGTTCAGCATCTTAACCACTTGAGCCACCGCAGTCCCTTTTGATTTTTAGGAATATTTTTAAAAATTCTGCACTATCCAGGAAACATTGATGCATGATCCTTCAGAAGTGTATTTTTATTCATGAATGTTACTGACCATTTGATTTTTTTAAAAAGGTGGTATAATAAAAATATCATCTTCTTTCATCAGAATAATGTGCATCTCTTTACAAATTTTCCAGGGAACCTGAAAAGTATGAGCTGCAATCTTACATGCGCCTATTTGGAAGCAAGTCCCTACTGAACACAATGTACATTTTTCAGAGTAAATATATGCAGGATTACATAGTGGTCCAGCCATAAAATAAATGAAACAATGTGAATACTCCCACTTCAATATCCCAACAAAACCAGCAAGTGCCAATGTTTTACCATCTTTTTCTTTTTCAGAAGCACCACAGTATACTCAATAAGTATATCAAATATTTTCACCCAGTAATGAAAAACATGAAGAACACCTTGGTAGGTAACATCAAGTCTTCCAAAGTGTGTGTCAGAGGACACTGATGTTCCCAAAAAACTCTTCTTGATTTTAAGCTGAGAAGGGCAAGATGGTAGCCAAAGGGTGCACGTGCACTTGATATAGATGCTTTCAGTCTTTCACTGCTAGCTGCTGTTTCTCTCTGTACATCAATGGGTAACTAATTTGATCAAAAGGGATTGGTTTCAGGCATCCAGGAATGGTTCTACAACTTTCATAGTGTACTATGTTTTGCATGGACTGAATTACATACACCACATTGGGTTGATGTATTTGCTACAGTAATGGAGGGCCCAATCTGTAGCTGTTAAGAATATTAATCCTTGTGAAAATATTTTACAATGCTTCTTATAAAAATCAGTGTACAATCTGATTTACAACCAAGGAATTTGAGGACAAAGAATGATCTAGTTAGTTGCCTTCCAGGATACCGTTAAGTTTCCAATATGCCTCCTTGTTTCTAAGACAGAGGGCACATATTTGAGTCTTAGAAGGGACGGGTTTAAGTTTCTATTATAACATGTGCCAAAGTCTTTAATGAATCTGTTAAAAGATGTTCTACCAACTGAAATGTGTTTGACTGAGTAGCAAGTGCAAGATCATCAACATAAACATTTTGGTGGCATGAGGACGTGGTTGGTCACTGGTGCAGAGCTTATGCAAGACAGGAGTAGTCTCCTGGAAGAACAGATGCAGGCATCCCCTGGGCAATAATCACACCTGTCAGCTGGTCCTTGCACTCCTGAAGCATGAGGTGCTATGAATTGCTTTATCATAACATGCAAAACGTATTACAAGAAACTCAGTATGGGGAATAGGGGTTCAGATGGATACAGTAGTTTTGCCTCAGGAAGTGGAAAGAACAAATATCTAGATTCCTATGTACTGGATATGTAAAGGATATGTACTGGATATGTAAAGGATATGTAAAGAAAAACTGTTTCTGTGCTTAGAACAAAGTTTGCCTTCCCATAAAGCACTTTAAAGATGAAGCAGTTTTACATGCTGCTGTATCCACAGTCCATTCTGTACACACAAGGTCAGTCACATCCAGCAGGATTGCATCAGACTCCTGGAATGCTGAAGTCCACATATTTGCCATTCAGCATGAAAACTGCTTTTCATGTTCAATCAGCTATAAATGTTGCTTTGTTTTAATTTTCCACTGAACTTCCTGGAACCTATTATCAGACAGCCAGAGATGTATGTTTAGCAATGGCAACATGGCCTTTTCACCATTGCTCCACTGCTAATGTCACCTCCAATAAACAGAAACATACAACTCACCCAGCAAAAGACACACAAACTCTCACAGTTGTTTACAGCTGATATTTCAAAGCTGATAGAGAGAATGCCTAATTCTCCATCTTGTAGTCTGCAATCCCCAAGAACATGAAGCAAAGGGACCAGGCCTCACATATTTCCCAAGTTCACATGATTTAAAATAATTCCTCTTCACGTGTAAAATTATCTGCATTTCAAAAGTTGAAATGAAAGTTGTTTTCATTCAATAGAAGCGTTCAAAGATTGTGTAGGCATTTCATCAAATTCCTGCTTTCACCACAAGTATTCTGCTACAACTGTGAAGAAGGAACTGAAGAATCACAGAACAGCTACACAGTAAATGCCAAAATGAAATCAAGAAAGTATTCATAATTTCCTTCTGTATCTATTAGCAAAGAAAATATGAATAAAATACTTATTAAATAACTATAGGATATCTGAAAGCAAAATTTACAGAGTAAATGCAGAAAAAAACATGAGGACAAAAAAAGTTTAATCCACCAAACAAAATTAAAGAAGACAATCCCTCTGAAACATGGGGGTGGAGGATCGATATTTTGGCCACATGAAATTTCATCTCTGTAACTGAAAATATTATAACTCAAAGTTGTTGCTGTCACTGTAGTTGTGTGCCATTAAGATAAATTCAATCTATGGTGAGTCTATGAATGAGATACATATTTTTTTAAAATAATTTTTATTGATTTTCATAATATAACAAAAAAATATAATAAACATTACAAAGAGAAAAAGGATACATAAAACATAAAATACATTAAATTTCATATACTCTATTGTAATAGTATTGCAAACAATGCCAATCTTGAACCTCATTTGTATACCTTCTTTAAAACTATAGCTTTCAACCTACATCTTTTCATAAACATCTTGCTGTACCATCACATATCAATTATATTCCCATTATTTCATTACATTTAGTTATGTTTTTAACATTTCAAGAACATATAAGGTTCAATCTAGTATACTGTAAAATAATATGTCACTCAGTGATATGTACAAGCCCTGAGGATCAATTTTATAATTTAATCTTCCCAAAATTCATATGTTGAGGTACTGGTTTATCTCCTTTATCCCCTATTAGTACATGTTCCACAAATGGTCTCCATATTTCCCAAAACATATTCTCCTTCAATATACCTTTCTTCGCATTCAATTCACGTCAATTTATTGTTCAAGGCAATTTCCCACATTTCCTTATACCATTCATCTATTTTCAAAACCAAATCATTTTTCCAATTTCTTGCTATACATAATCTTGCAGCTGTTAACATTATGGATAACAATTCTTTTTTATTCATATTCACATTTATATTATCCAATTCTGTCAATAAATCGGCACTTGACTCCAACTTAAAATCAATTTTTAAAATCTCTGCTATCTCTTTCTCAATTAATTTCCAAAAAGCCTTTATCACTTTACAACTCCACCACATATGTTCATATGTTCCAAGATTGCTTTTACATCTCCAACAATTTCTCGTTTTACTATTATCCATTCAATGTAACTTAATCGGAATCAAGTACCACCTCCATAATATTTTATAATTATGTTCTTTTAACCTAATCAAAAGACTTCTCATAACTCTTCTCTTCCATTTATTTTTCCAATTTAATTCAGAAATTCTTATATTTAAATCCTCTTCCCACAATGTTCTCAATACATTTTGAGTTTTCATCCTTATTTAAAATTTTATATATTTTGCTTACCAACCCTTTCATACCCATTTCTCCTTTTCTTATTTTGCAAATCATCTCTTCAAATTCTGTTTTATTCCTTTGTAAACTGACTTCATCTTTATATTTTGCCCCCCACTTATTTACATCTAAAAGGTTTTATCATTAACAGCTCTGCTAAACTCTCCCAAACTCATGGCTGAGGCCTCCTTTATTGAGTCAATCATTTGTCTTTCTCTTTTCCTGCTGGCTTCACAATTTTTCAGCATTATCATCTTTTCCGGTCAGCCTTGTCTCCTTATGATGTATCCAAAGGACAACAGCCTCAGTTTCATTTGTTTACATCTAGAGAACATTTTGGCTTGACTCAATCTGGAACCCACTTGTTTGTCTTTCTGTCAGTTCACACATCCATAAAGCTAGTACCATACGTCAAACAAATCATTTTTCCCTGTCAACCTTTCTCACTGTTCAGCTTTTACATTTGTACACAATAATGGTGAATAATACAATGCATATGCTCTTTAACTTGGTTGCCAGTGACTCATCTATGCATTGGAGGATCTTTAGTTCCTTCACAGCTATCCAGTCTACTTCTGATTTGTTGGTTTTTAAAAATCGTTAACAATTTCAATTTCTTCACATGTCAGCATTAAAGTTATGTAGGCTTTCTATTCTCATTATTTTTGTCTTAATATTCAACTGCAGTACTGCTTTTACATCTTCCTCTTTCAGCAGGGGTCATTTGATGTCACTGCTGCTTTCTGCCAATAATGTTATGTCATTCGCATATCTTACATTATTGATGCTTCTTCCACTAAACTTCATTCCTCCATTTGAATCAAATCAATTTTTCATACAATATGTTTTCTGCCAGACGTGAAACTGCCAATATGTTTTGAACAGAGAGTAACCAAACAAGGAGATAAAATACACCCTTGTTTAACACTCTGCCTATAAGAAACCATTCTGTTACTTCATATTCTGTCCTAACAGGTTTTGAAGTACAGTCATCTATAAAGCACAGGCTGATCTTCTGAAATCCTTTGGTATATTTCAGTAGCCAATGTAAATTTGTAAAATGATCTCTAGCGCCTCTTCCATCTCAGAATCCAGTTTGGACACTAGACACTTCTCATTTAATGTATGGTAAAAGTCTTTGATATAAAACTTTGAGCATCACTTTGCTTGCATGGAAAATTAATTCAATTGTGGTACAGTTATTGCACTCTTTGATGTCTCCTTTCTTGGATGTATCCAACCTATGAGCCATTATTTTGTCTTCAGTATTTGCTGGCATATTCTTGTTGGGATTCTGATAGGACACCTACTGCATAATGACATTTCTTATTGTACAGTATTTCCTTTTTCATCAGTTATATATTTTTGTGATGCTGTTTTTAAAACTTTTGTAACCTGCTTTGAATTTAGAAAGACAATATAAATTTCAATATGTGTAAATGTTTAATTCTCAATGTTAATCCTGTGTTTTACTCAGCAACCTGATGATTTTATTCTGATTACATGAATCTGTTACGAGAAGTATTTCTGAAAATAAATATTTTGCGCGCACACACACACGCACACATGCACGCACGCATGCACACACACACACACACACCTATTTTCAGTTAAGAGTTCTGGAAGTATTGTACAGTACTGTAATTACCAAGAATCACACAAGATACAAATTAACACAATTTTATGATAATCAGTTATATAACATATAAACAGAAAGACATCTCAATTCTTGAATGCAAATACTGTAATGCTGTTAGCACTACAGAAACAAACTATTTGATTTAGAGAAAGCTATTCAAAACACAGGCTCCAGAAGACTGGGTTCCAAAATGCTTTGTATGAGTGTGTTAAAATGCTGAATTCAATTACACTGAGATTCGCTTATACTGTTCTGTTCTCTGTGATTCTGCGAACATTTTTTCAGAGAAAAGGATCAGTTTACAGTGTTTTTCCATATATTTCTCTATACTTCTGTGAACATTTGCTTCCTGGGTTAAAATGATTAACCATTATCAAAGCCCTGATAAAAATGAACCACAAACCCAGGGATATTTCAGTAAATAAGAGGGCAAATGCTTGAATACAGTAAAAACCTGACTGACCGTTCCATAGGCTTTTACGTAAATTGTTTTTTTACGTAAATCAAAGCAAACCCATAGGGAAATTAATTTTTATGTACAGTGGTACCCCGCATAACAAATGCTTCATATAACAAAAGATTCGCACAACGAAGCGTTCGTTATGCAATGGCATACCCCGCATAACGGGGGGAAATTTCGTTATGCAGGGTTTTTGTAAGCGGGGTATGCCCCGCTTAATGGAGACCCCGCATAATGAACATTTTCTTTTTGTTATGCGGGGTATTGCCCATTTGAACCGCACAACGAAAAAACCGCATAACGAAGAGTTCCATGGAACGGAGCTTTTTCTTTCTGCGGGGTTCTACTGTAAATCAAAGCAAACCCATAGGAAAAATGAATTTTTATGTAACTCGAAGCAAACCCATAGGAAATTGTGTTACGTAAATCAGGACATTTATGCTAATCGGGACATGGATTTAGCACAAAATCACTACATACGTTGAATTTTGCGTAACTCGAGGCGTACGTACATTGAGGTTTTACTGTATACATTGTGGCTGACTAATCAACTATCTCTAGAAATATAGTATACAGGAATTTAAAACAAATAGAAAATAATTATTTTAATCAAATTACATTTTTAAAAATTCACAATACTTAGCAAGTATATAGAAGTGTACAAATATACTAAAGTAAAAACTAAACCTAATTTTTGTTAAAGAAAATTAATGGTTTCACAATTGTGTTAAAGAAGACACTGTTGACATTGCAAAAAAAGCTACATAAAATTGGCCTACAAATCTAGACACTGGATTTGTAATCTCCTTCATTCTTTTCATAACAGCACAATTGTTCCATTTATTCTTGCAGTTGTTTGTCCTGGAACAGCTGAAAAAATTAGCACAGGCAAAACTGAATTGCTAAGATAGTGACATCTTCTGGCCAAACATGGTTCTTATGTTCTTATGGTTGTTCAGTTCTACAATTAAAATTACAGATCACCATTTTAAATATCTATTTGGTTCTTAGTATAGTCCAGTGTTGGCAAACCTATACCACACTCGCCATAGGTGGCACTCAGAGCCCTCTCTGTGGGCACGCATGCCGCTGACCCAGCACAGAGTTCGCCCCGCCCCTCTGCCCAGCAGCCCAATGAGATTGTTTCCTTCCTCCCCAAAGCTCAGAGTTCACCCTTGCAGTGTTGACACTTCACGATAAGTAAGTGGGTTGTGGGTTGCAGCTTGGGCACTCAGCCTCTAAAAGGTTTGCCATCACTAGTATAGTCTTTGGTAGCAAAAAATATATACCGCAGATGGATTTATTTCATTTCCCTCTCTTCCTTTATTTAATTACTAGCATAGGTGCCTGTCCTTTGGACAGGTGGGACCCATGCCTGCTCTCTCTCGCTCTCTCTTTCACTAACTCACTCACCCACTCACTGACACACACAGGAACTTACGCACCCAGTCTGACTCTTTCTCTTTCTCACACACACACACAGACACACACAGACACACACACACACTCTCTCTCTCTCTCACTCACCCATTTTTCTCTCTTTCACTCACCCTCTCTTTTTCTCTCTATCTCTCACACACACAAACACACACAAAAGCACACACACCCCACACAAACACTCGCACAAGGCAGTGGCATGTGTGGCCCTGGCCTTCCGGGAAGTGGTTCGCTTCCTCCTGGCTGCAGGGGCCGAAGGCAGCCGCGCTTTTGGCATCTGTCCCCCGGGGTAGGCATTCACTTCCCTCCGGGAGGCGTTGATGGAACGGAGCATCGTTCTCTGCCCTCATCTCCCGTGAAAGTGGCTCGATTCCCCTGGTAGGTGGGGGCTGAAGGCAGCCGCGCTTTCTGCCCCTGCCCCCAGGGTAGGCATGCGTTTCCCTTTGGGTGGTGAGGGCGTAACAGAGTGCCATTATTCACCCTTGCCTCCCAGGGAAGTGGCTCGTTTCTCCCAGGAGGCGAGGGCCGAAGGCAGACGTGCTTTGCCCCCCCTCCCTGGGTTAGGTGCTTGCTTCCCCCGTGAGGTGAGGGTGGAACAGAGCACTGCTTTCTGTCCTCATCTCCCGGGGAGGCCAAACGGAGCGCCAAGGGGCTTTCTCCATTCTGCCTGCGCGCACCCCCGGACCCGCCTCTCCTTTGCTCGTGCCAGCCAATCTGATTGGCTGGTGCATGGCACAGGGGTTTGTGGGGCTTGTAGTTTTTTTGTTTTTGTGGGCTGCACGACCCACCCGCGGCCCTCAGATTTTGGCTATGCAATCTGGGACGCAGATGGTAGGTGTGAGCCAGGGGGCTGTGTGGCCTTGTCCTGGTGCATGGAAACACAGTCGGGACTCACGGGCGCACACTCCTGCTTTATTTATACAGATCTTTCACCGCAGCATATAGGAACAATATCAAGAGAAACATAGTTTTACACTGCTATTCATACAGATGCTGGTGTGTCTTTTTACCCCTTCTAAAAGGCAGGTGAACTCAAAGGTAAGGTCGCTATCCAGTTGGGGATTTCCATGCACACAACTACTGTTGCACAGGCAGTTGAGCTATCTGACAAAATGTCTCATGCATGATTGTTTGTACGACTGATTGCAGATAAACCACCACACAACACACACCTCACCTAACAGTTCAATGATTTCACAACCTCAGTTGCACAATCAGAAAGCCCCAACACAATACTCACCATAGATTTCAGCTTTTGGTGCTGTACACACTTTCTGACCCCAGAGATAAGGGCAAGAGCAATGTTTTGCTTTTGTTCTCTACCAAATGGTACCCAAGAACATACTGTATAGTTACCATAAAGAAGAACCACTGATTGTCTTATCCTTCAAGAGCTCATCTCTGGCAAAGTGGGAGCCAGTCTAACTTCAGATATAACACAAGATCCTTATACAAGAAAAGAACAAGGCACACCGTTTTAGGATTTTAATGGTTTTAGTCAAGACAGCAAATAACAACCCATGTAAACAATCTGTATTTGATGGGGGAGGACATCTGACTAGTCCTCTTCAAGAAACCTGCCCTCATCCTTGATTGAAATCGTAGAAATTCAACCGGAGATACAGTGGCACCTCGAGTTACAAATGGTTCGAGTTACAATATTTTCACAATACGAATGAAAATCAATTGAAAATAATGGCTCAATTTATGAATTTTTCCAGAACTGATTAATGGTTTTCAATGCATTCCTATTGGAAACCATGTTTCAAGTTATTAATTTTGGTTTTCAATGCATTCCTATGGGAAATTCGAGTTACAAATTTTTCGTAACATGAAAAATGCCTTGGAACGCATTAAATTTGTAACTCGAGGTACCACTGTATGTTCCACCCAAAGTCACTATCAGGCTCACTGGATTATGAAGCCCCAAGGTACTGCAGCATTTCAGACAAAAGAGGACCAAAAACAGAGTAGGCTCCTAGTGTTTTCCATCTTTGCCATTTGATTGCTTACTTTACTTGTTGGCTAATCTGACTTTAAAAATCTTTTTTTCTGTATGTGTTTTCATTGATGACAAATTATTTTTTGGTGATAAAGAACAAATGATAGCAAGACACTAATTAACTTGCTCAAGACCTTTAAAATTTTATTCTGTCTTAGAGCCCTGTGATGACTTAGACCAGTAATGGCAAACCTTGACACTCCAGCTGTTCTTGAGCTTCAAAATTCCCAGAAGCCCTGATAAGCGTGCTCCAGGCAGGCGGCCATTGTTGCGTCTGGCACGTGACCGGCACCCCGCCCCTCCCATTCTTCATCTGGCCTCCCCTGATTGGCCACAATGGCCTTTGGGAGGTGTAGTCTTTTTCTTTCTGTCATTTTTGGGGACCCGTGTCCCACCATTTTCCCTGGGATATATATATATATTGATATCTCTATATGGGATTCCAGCATTGCTTATAAGGCTAGTTAAAAATGCTACTCATTTATTGCTTAGTGTACTCTGCTCCTCATTCATTCATTCATTTATATTTAATACCCTTCTGTACTACCTATCCGAACCAGTGTGGATTTGTTGAGTCAACTGCTTCACAGGTTCAACTGACTCAAATGGGCCTACTCAAGTTGTAATTTAAAGAGCACAGTAAACTGCAACTAGAGTCAATAGAACTTACTGAAGAGTGCAACTTACTAAATTCCACTGATACAATGGACCTACTCTAATGCCTTACTATACTGTGTGTGTTGTATTGTGTTTTGTTTATATTGTGTGGGGGTGGTGTGGGGGTGGTGTGTCATGCATGCAGTGGGTGGCATTGGTGGGAATGGGTTGTGTGTAGGTTGTGTGTGTCCTGTGTGTGTGTTGTGAGTGTGTACTGCATGTGGGTGTGTCATGTGTGGATGTGTATTGCCTGGGTCACTCCATGCCCCGGGTTGGGTCCCCCACCCAGGCAATGTTGGGTACCCTTGCTAGTATGAAATAAACGGATGCCTCAGTTAGTAGAGTCCTTATACCAAATTTTCAAAACAAGAACATGTAAAAAGCCAAAACTAAACTGTGATAGAAGAGGCACTTCTATATGAGAAGAAAGGACAAATGTTTCTCTAGCTGATGTCACCTACAATGTGCACATTATCAAAAATCAAATCAGGGGTGCCTTTTCTTTAAAACTATTGCTTCCCATATATATCTCTGATCACTTGAACAAGATTAATTCATCAGCTGAAATATATTTTATTAGTGCCACCTCTTAGGAAAATAATTGCATCAGAAGTAAATAAGAATATTCACGCCAAGTACAAGGAGTCAACTGCAGTTCTATTCAGTGGCAGTTAATACCCCCCAAAGTTTTCTTGAAAATTAGCCTTTCTTTCTGAATATATGCAACAACAGGTTCTGGCCAATTTCACAACCAATTAATGAGAATACCCTATCTTCTGGTGGAGATCCCCGCCTCTGCAATAATGATACAAGGAGCAAGACCTAAAATTATAGAGATGGGAGCAACAGTATCAGAGTTTACGGGAGTTTGTATGGTTATAGCAGTGCTACAAACTAGGCAGAATTCAGTTCAAAGAAAACATAATAAACTAGGATGAGGCAAGCACATATATGTTTGCCCAGATAAAACTATCAGTTCTTGTAAAACATGTCCAGCTGCTTTAAAATGATGGGTGCCAACATAGTGGCACCAATCCCAGAAACATCTTCTATCAGTGTTTTGTCACAGTTTTGTCCATCTGCAGTCAGACAGAAGTTAATGTACTCCATACCACTACAGAACTGCTGAGCCTAGCCCCCTTTTCTCTCTCCTCGAGTACACCATGGGATATCAGCCAGCAAAACAAAACAAAAAAGAAAATAGTTGATACTAATCATTTCCGACACCTGATCAGAATAAAGAAACACAAAGAGGCCTGGTACTGTGTGCTTGTTTAACTTTATGAGGTTCAGGGCTCCTCACAGAAAACCATTAGTTATTTGCCACATTCCATTCTACACATCATATGACCGGGTTACTAACAGTTCCTGAAGGTTAGTTTAATCAGCATTTATACATTACAGCTATTGGCGGGTGGGGGTGGGGGAGTTTTAAGTTAACTATAGGAATGACAATTAAAAAACCACTGCTGGTTGGCAGAAACGTTGTCATGGAAATCTCGTTCATAACTTACAAAAAGCAAAATATATTTACAATGTATCACATTTTACGTGAACAAAATGGTAAATGAGTATATAATGGTTCACTAAACAAAATGACAACATTTAATTCAAATAATTATTGTATGAGTTGGGAGTAGGAAAAATTGTATAGTAACTTTACATTATCAGACATGTTGAATCATTAGAAGGGGGAATTAACCTAAAAATACATATAATTTACTTCCATAATTTGATTTCAAACATCTACACAAAACCACAGTGTGACATTATCTGAGATTAGGACCTGCTACTATCAGTATAGAGATGGCACCCAGCTCTTTTTCGGCTCTCTGCTTTTGGGAAGGTTTGTAGTAGGTCAAATGCTATGTTGAGTGCAAGTGTAGACACACTCTTGGGGTCTAGAAGCCAACTGTTTGCCTCTGAATGTATCATCACCCCACCAACTCTCCGATTTAAAAAATCAATAAACTCACTGTTTTTTAAAAAAATTATTAGTAATTTACCTGCTGATTTACAAAACTGTTTGTGGAGTGAGGGGATAAACAAAAGGCCAGGAAAACAACTTTTTAAAAAATCTACAGCTCTTGAAAGCTCCTAGGTCCAGACATTTTCGTTTTAACATATAAATAACAAGCAATTGGACTGGAGGGTCTGGGAAAACACTACTGAAAGACCACATGGGAGACAATAGGCTGTACCTTTCACATTCCTCATCAAGGGTAATTTCTGAAGTACTGTACACAACTATAAATGAACTTCCATGAAATCCTGACACAGAAGGTAAGTACTGTTTGATTGAGTGAGCTACACATGAAATGTGCAACTCTGACTATTTGCCAGAAGCTCCATAAACTATGCAGCACTGAAATTGAGCAGCGCAAGTGACCAGACATCTACTTCCAATCACAGAAAAATGTACTTTTCACTTCAAGCAGGGTGTATACCTTGCTTTAAAAAAGAATTTCACCTCCTGAAATCATCCCAAAAGTGATTCTCCTTGTTTTCAACTATAATTATAATGGAGTGAGGGTAGGAAGAGGTCCTAAAGGCCACAAAGTGGATGAAAACTCCACATCTAGATGGAATTTACCAGATGGATTTGCTGCTTTAGAGGTAACTCCTCTATAGAGGAGTTTTACACTGCCCAGGCACAATGCAACCTGGGAACATACCTGTCAACCGCGGCTCTGGACAATCCGGGACCTGCGCACAACGGTTCTGCGCAAGTCGGGTTCTACGCATGCGTAGAAGGCTTTTACGCTTGCGTAGAACTCTTTTACGCTTGTGTAGCCTTCTACGCAAGCGTAGAGGGGTTCTACGCAAGCGTAAAAGGGTTCTACACAAGCGTAAAAGCCTTCTATGCATGCGTAGAATGCAGCTTGTGCAGAAGGGCTGCACAGTACCTCTTTCCCCCCACTGCCAATTCCAGGGTTTTGGCAGCTGCGGGCGGGAAATGGCGCAAATCGGCACCGAAAATCGGGAAATCCCGGCCAATCCGGGAAGGTTGACAGGAATGCCTGGGAAAAACCCAAAATGCCTCATACAAAGTCACAGTGACTTTGTATGAGGCAACTTTTTTCAAGGAATTAGGCGATGTTGTATGATTTCGATGTTGTACGAAGCGGACATTGTATGAGGTATTACTCTTGTTGTAGGCATTCAGTTTTAGTTCAGGGATAGAGAGTGCTGGGGAAAAATTAAGTGGATCAAGAAAACAATAAAGGATGGTTTCTTATTCATTTAGTCAAGGAAGAAGACATCTGATATACATTTATCTTTATTTACTTCTGAAGTTACTGTCAAAAATTCTATTGGAGTTTATGTAAGATGTACAGTAACTTGCTAATATAGTGGAACTTACAACTGCAACTAACTGACCAAATTCCAAAGTGAATCTCAGTTGCATGCCTGGGTCAAGCACCTGACTATACAATAAAGAGGTACTCCTGTATCTTTTCAGTTAGCTATGGCAAATTATGTAAACAACACACAATAGGATTTCAGCCATTATTTATTAAGAAAAAATTGAAACTTCTGCATAACAATGTACCTAATTAATAATACACTATTATTTTTAACACATTTCACATTTCAAAAATGTATCTGCCCCAACCCCACACAAGCGTGGAACAAGAAGAATGTGTATCCCTGAAATTACAGTCAAATGGCCTCCTAGAGCTATGCTAGGAATTAACTTTTGTTCTTAAAAAAAAAAAAACGCGTTTTTACATTCTACCACCAACTTCGATTGCTTTTCATATACCCCAGAGGTTTTCTTTCAAACTTCAAGCATCAGGGTTTTTTTGTTCATAAATCACCTCAGACTTGGAATATCTGCAAGTGAGGTACTAAACTGAAGAATTCTGCAGCAATATTTTAAATAGATGTCAGTGTAACAAAACGCAGCCCACAAATACAGTAATACCTCATACAAAGTCCGCTTCGTACAACATCGAATTCATACAACATCGCCTAATTTCTTGAAAAAGGTTGCCTCATACAAAGCCGTGTGACGTTGTATGAGGCATTGCGGTTTTCCCAGGCTGCATTGTGCCTGGGCAGTATAAAAGGCAGGACATGTGTGTGCATTGCTCTTGTGGGTTTTGCACGAGGCGAAGATTGTTTAGGAGTGGTTTTGAGCGCAATTTTGGATTTTTTTGAATTTTTTCGTCAGAATTTTTAGAAGCATCCCTGGGATTTTTGCAGCATTCTTCAGGTTCTTGAACAATCAGGGTTGTTTCACATGTTTTTGTAATGTTTTTAGCCTTTAGACAATGATTTCTTAAAGTTCTCTCAGTTTCCTGTCTGTTTCCTTGACTTGGCCCTGAAGTCTGTGCTGTTACAGTACAATGTATCTCTATGGAAATGACGTTGTACGAGGCATCGCGGCAAGGATTTGGACGTTGTATGAGGCATCGCGGCAAGGATTTGGACGTTGTATGAGGCATCATGGCTAGGATTTTGCATGCCTCATACAAAGTCCAAATCCGTATAAAGTCCAAACTTGTGGAACCAAGTTTGGATGTTGTATGAGGTATCACTGTATTAGTGGGGAAAGGTGCAATTGCAGCTCAGCTACAGAGCATAACATGAAATTATAGGCACTATAGAAGACTGATCACATTTCAGTTAGCTGTTATTTAATTATTTTGCAATTCAAATCCTCAAACCAGAATCAGTTTCTAACCAAGCAGCTTCTCTTTCACCAAACATTTCCACAATGCAGATAGATAGAAGCCCTATTGTTTGGTGCCTACATTCACATATATAAACAATAGTGGAGAATATAGACATGAACAAATGCAAAAGCCTCTTGCCAACTTTTCCTATATTCAATGTCCCAGAAGAGTAACAAATCGTTTCTCAGTTAAAAGAAAAACTTCCTTTCCCAGAACAATTTGTCTCCTCCCCTGACAGTTAGCTCCCCACTCCTGTTATTCTGACTCCAACCTGGTCAGATGCATATTTCCAGCACATGTTCCTGCCAATCACTCTGAAACACGGCGCAGGAGGATCTGCAGAGCGGAAAGGAAAGTAGCTGTATGTTTTGTCCACTTTCAGATGGCAGAAAGAATGTGCCGTCAGAAAACCAACATGCCTCAACCGATACTAATCTACTCAAGCCGTTGGGTTTTCAAGAGTCCAGTGTCTAGTCATGCCTGCCACAGGACCATGGAAACGTCTGCAGCAGACCACGTTGGCTCTTCGGCTTTGAAACAGAGATGAGCGCTGAACCCTAGAGTCAGATACGACTGGATTTCGTGCAAGGGAAACCTTTACCTTTAAGGTTCGGGAACTATTATAATTTCAAACTTTGATCAGCTCAGGGCAAAAAAAGAAAGCCGTGAAGAAATATAAAGAATTATCTGCCTGGCTTTCACTTCGTAACTAAACGCGGAATAGTGTCTAATCCAAATACAGAATTATATATTTTATAATTTAAAGTATATGCAGGATGGGGTGGGGACAAGAAGCAGTACTGTGTATAGCACTGCCTGAAGCCTAGTAATTTAGTGAGTCTTCTCTCTGAAGAAACTAAGTACAATGGAACCTCGGTTAACAAATTTAATATGTTCTCCGGGACCTTTTGTACTACGAAAAATTTGTAAAGCGCATTTCCCATAGGAATGCATTGAATGCAATTTCCCATAGTAACATACAATAGAACAAATTCTTAACCTGAAATGACTTTTAATTCATCTATATGTTTTTAGATTTCAGTCTATCTCAAAAAAAATGTAAGGAGGCCATTCGGCACAAGATGCACAAGAAATCCATCCAAAAGCAAAGGGCAGAAGGACAGGAATTTTTATAAATTTCTACACAACTTCTCTGTTGCGAAAAAAAAAACCCCTTTCTTCCTCATTCTCCTAACTATGGCAGATGTAAAATTTCAAATCCCAAAGTTCTGAACATTTTGGTTTGTTTCCAGTTTACTACCTTTGAGCATCAAACCCTTTTCAACCTATTTTTTACTTCCTACAGTGTCCAGCCCAAAACTGTAATGCTCTGAGCACGAGGAGGAGAGATCTGTAGCCTGTCACATACAGTAATACCTCATACAAAGTCAACTTCATACAACATTGAATTCATACATCGCCTAATTTCTTGAAAAAAGTTGCCTCATACAAAGTCGCTGTGACTTTGTATGAGGCATTGGGGTTTTCCCCAGGTTGCATTGTGCCTGGGCAGTATAGAAGGCAGAACGCATGCGTGCATTGCTCTTGTGGGTTTTGCACGAGGCGAAGAGTGTTTAGGAGCAGTTTTGAGCCCGATTTTGGATTTTTTTGAATTTTTTCATCAGAATTTTTAGAAGCATTCCTAGGATTTTTGCAGCATTCTTCAGGTTCTTGGACAATCAGTGTTGTTTGACATGTTTTTGTAATGTTTTTAGCCTTTAGAGAATGATTTCTTAAAGTTCTGTCAGTTTCCTGTCTGTTTCCTTGACTTTGCCCTGAAATCTGTGCTGTTACAGTACAATGTATCTCTATGGAAACGACGTTGTACGAGGCATCGCGGCAAGGATTTGGATGTTGTATGAGGCATCACGGCTAGGATTTTGCATGCCTCATACAAAGTCCAAATCCGTATAAAGTCCAAACTTGTGGAACCTTATTTATTTGTTTGTTTGTTTAGATTTATATACCACTCTATCTCAGCCCAACAGTTGACTCAGAGCGGTTCCCAACATGTAATAATACAAAAGCACAATACAAAATATAAACAATACAATCAATATACATCAATATACATCATCAAAATACAAGCTAGATATACAATAATACAAAAGTGTACATAAACAATTCAACAAGCATAAAAATACAATACAATACAGTAGGGTGACAGCTGCACTCCAGCTGAAGCAGGGCCCGGTACGCAGGTGAAAAGGCAGTCATTACACCCAAAGCCTCTCCATTCTGTCCGTGGAGCTCTCGAGCGGCGACAATGTCCAACTGCCTTTAGACCTCCAGCTAAGACGGGGGCGAGGGTTACCTTTGTGGGTGGTGGAATGACCCTCAGATGCCACACATTCCCCTCCAGCCAGCCAGCTGCTGGCGAGCGGAGTCAGCAGCGACTCCTTTTCTGTCCCCCGGGCGGACCGGGGCAGAGGGGCGGAGGCAGCGTCAGCGTCTCCCACCTGCTCGCAATCCCAGAGCCGGTGGCGTGGGCTCTGGGAGAGTAGGGAGTGCTGGCGAGCGGTGGCGTGGCGGCTCCTTTTCTGTCCCTCGGACGTTGTATGAGGTATCACTGTACAGCATTGATAATCTTGCACAAAACACAGCACATTTGCACAATACCGTAAGCCAGAGGTTTGCAGGTATCTGTACCTGCCATGGACATGATGCATGCTGATATAATAATGCTGTTTGATCATTTTTGTTTGCAGCAGGAGTGGCTAAGCAAAGCCAAAAGCTTCACTCCCTGGTTTTTTTTAATTGTTGCAGGAACCTGGGAACAGCTGCTGCCTCCCCTCCAATCAGACACAGAAACAAACAAAAAGTGTTTCTCTTTTTCTAAGCTTCTGCACAGGCAAGACAACACCATGCCATATCGCTACACCAATGTTTCAGTACCTGACAACCCAAATAAGGAGTATTCACTCTAAAGGTGCCAAACATTCAACTAAATTGCTAAAAATGGAGCTCCATTACATAGAGGTAGACTAGACTGCAATGCAGTTTTGCCCAGTGCAGACATGAGGAATGATCTCCCAAGGAAATAGGGAGCAACTGCACTTCTAATCTACACACAGAATGTCTATTGATTAGAAATAAAAATATCTATTCCAAATGTTCCATATAGTGGCAGGTAGTTTGAGTTCACAGCAGAAGACACATTCTTTTTATTTAGTCACTTATTTAAAAGGTAAAAGTTTCCCTTGCTCGAAAGCCAGTCATATCCGACTCTAGGGTGCAGTGCTCATCTCTGTTTCTAAGCCGAAGAGAGCCAGCGCTGTCTGCTTCTGCAGACATTTCCGTGGTCATGTGGCAGGCATGACTAGACACACCGGAGCGCACGGAACGCTGTTTACCTTCCCACCGAAGTGGTCCCTATTTATCTACTTGCAATTTCTTGCTTTCGAACTGCTAGGTTGGCAGGAGTTCACTTATTTAGTAAAACATTATTTCTATCCCCTCTTGCAATCCCAGGATGTACAATAACTGTTCACAACAGAATTTGTCTAGATGTTTGTGTCTAAATGAAGCTCACTAATTGCCATAGTGACTCAGAGTCAATATCAGCACTGCCTTCTCCTGTTTATTTTATTTTGCCCAAAGGCAAAATAATTAAAAATTGGGGAGAAATGAAATACAAAGGTTAGTGAATCTTGGGCTCTTGTGTTTAAAGAAGAAATTGCAGGAATCTAGTTAAAGAAACTGTTGCCTTTGTTTATGCTATATTTTCAGCCTTTTTACTAATTTCCATATTATTAGATGCCATAGTTTCTTAACATGCTGAAAACTCTTTACCCATATTTTCTTTTTCTATATCAGAATGTTGCACAATTTAAAGCTATTGACATATATGAACTATAGGTAACAATCAAAACAAAATTAAAATGTTAAAATAATTAGAATATTTTTGACCAGGAGTGGGCTACTTTAATAGCATTAGAGACCACAGTAACTTGGTTTCAGTTATCCGTGGATCTAAAAATATTCAACAGAAAAACTGAGAAGACCTGAGTTTAAATCCCTGCTTGACCATGAAAATTCACTTGGGATGAGAGCAACACTGGTTAAATATTTTACATACCTTGGGAAACCTACCAGGTTGACATAAGTCAAAACTGACTTGATGGCACATAACACAAACTCACCCTTCTTTACCTCACCTGTCATTTAAAATTAACTGTGTGAACACTTATAGTGTCTAAAATGAGGGGCCTAACATGTCTAATTTCCCAGTTCTCTGTGAGTTTAAGAGATTTTTAACCTCTGTCTTCTGAAATCAAATTAAAGTCTCTGTTTCTAAAGTGCTCCTCATTTGTTACTGACATATACAGGTGAAACTCGGAAAATTAGAATATCGTGCAAATATTCATTCAGTTCAGTAATGCAACTTAAAAGGGGAAACAAATATATGAGATAGACTCATTACATGCAAAGCGAGATAGTTCAAGCCTTACTTTGTTATAATATTGATGCTTATGGCTTACAGCTTATGAAAACCCCAAACTTATGTACCCCATAATCATCACATCATCTCATGTACGCTGTATGCCATGATCGTCACAATTATAACGAATCAAGGCATGACATCTCTCGCTTTGCATGTAGTGAGTCTATCTCATATATTTGTTTCATCTTTTAAGTGAAATGAATGCAATTATTGCAATTATTTTCAATGAGCATCATTCTATACCAGAAAGATTAGAAGATCAGGTACAAATAATCACAGTTCGACAAACAGAGATAGGGTCGTGAGACCAGGGCCAATAGTACCTTCACATGAGAAAACTGAAGGGGAAAATTACAAAACCATCAAGTGACAAATTCATGGTTGAGATGGGATACACAGCTCTGTCCCCAAAGCCCAGGATGACCCTTTCAATCCCCGATCGGAACACCTCATACATCATTCCTAAACAGTTAAATAAGCAGAGGCTCAAAGGAGAACCAAGGTACTCTACTGCAACAAGCCTAACATTTACACTGCCCCCTCTGCTCATTAAACAGATTTTGTTTAAATAATGAGCAAACTGTATTACAGACTCCAATGAGAATTCCAAAATTATAAGTCAACTGATAAAGCTCAGAGGAGATGGAAGAGAATGGGAGGGAGAGAAGGGCAATATTGACTAATATAAAGGGCGCAGCTTGAAAAAGGATATTCCTGCCACACCTGATCAAACACAGTCCACAGAAGGGAGAAGGGAAAAGGAGCAAGAGGAGAAGTAAGACAAAGCAGTTGGAAATTTGCATCCAGAACAGATTAAAACAAATTCAATAGGGACTGAGGAAATACAGAATATATATTACTATAAATGCAAAACTGTTCTACAAGCTAACTCAAATGTCAAAGATTACTGCTTGAATAAATTTGAATATGAAAGCCATTGCTTCCATAACTTAATGAAGAAATGTTCAACTAAATCCAGGGAAGAACGAAATGTTGCCCAACTTTCCTTCTTGACAGCAGAAGTTCCTGAGAAAAGCACTGGACACCACTGCACAGGACTCTTCTTGTTGTTGTGCTGTATCCGAATCTAAATATTGGTGATCCTCGTGGCAATCAGCCATGAAGAATGTCCTGTGAATATAATGCAGTGGCCTTTCATATGCCTTCCGCATCGCAGCGCGGCAACCATACCACTGATCCAGTACCGCAAGTCACTTTCTGGTCCTGAGCCCTTTTGGCACACAAAGTCCTCATCTGCCCTAGGCCTGAATTAATGACGCTTCTGCCCTCCATCAAGATGGATTCAAGTACGATTTAATCCACTTGGGGACCATCACCCTTGGAGACCATCACCCTTCACAACACTCACCAGCTTAAAATTACCTAAGGAGATATTCAGCCAATTGCATATTAACCTACACACTAGAAACACTGAGGCTAATATACTGTAGAGTTCTTTCACAACTTATATGAAAAGTGAGAAACTTGATTTCACAAATGCACACAAGTTCGGCACTAACCACAGTTTCTTTAACTTATATCCATTTCATATTGCCTGCTTCCATTAAGCTGTCATTGCAGAATGTTAGAGACAATATTTCTAAATTCCGTATTTAATCCTTGTTAAATGTTTCTATGTATCTTCTTTACAGAATGCTGCCATCTAAACTTTCGTCAGAGAACTGTTTACAGAAAGTATTTTCACCTCAGTCTCAAACGCATCACTGTTACTTATACACACACGAAGTCACTTCTTCCATCTCACTCATTTGATCAAAACGTAGAGGTGAAACTCGGAAAATTAGAATACCGTGCAAATGTTCATTCATTTCACTTAAAAGATGAAACAAATATATAAGATAGACTCACTACATGCAAAGCGAGAGATGTCATGCCTTGATTTGTTATAATTGTGACGATCATGGCGTACAGCGTACATAAGATGATGTGATGATTATGGGGTACATAAGTTTGGGGTTTTCATAAGCTGTAAGCCATAAGCATCAATATTATAACAAAGTAAGGCTTGAACTATCTCGTTTTGCATGTAATTAGTCTATCTCATATATTTGTTTCCCCTTTTAAGTTGCATTACTGAACTGAATGAATATTTGCACGATATTCTAATTTTCCGAGTTTTACCTGTATATGTCAGTAACAAAAACTCCAAAACTGGGTCAATCACAGTCAAGTAACTGGATGACACCAAACCTATCTTTAGATAAAATATAAAACTGGATTTATATTTTCAGATTCCAAACTACCATAAGATAAACAAGCCGAATGGTTGTTTTAATGACTAAGTATACATGTGTATATAAATTCATAGCCAGTGTACTGTATATGGGAATATATTTAAAACCTACACTTTAGAATACAACATTTTATCAACAAAACCACTTGCCATTGAAGCAACTCCAGACTGACTGGCCAAACTTCTCTGTGACAAGAATGAATGAGGCAGTGGCTATGAGGCCCAAAGAAAACATCACAGCTCACTAACGTAAAGCTATGAAAACACATGATCTTATTATAGCTAGAGTCAGCAGGGGTTCCAGGCTAAAGACAAATGGATGTGAAATGACTGAAAAGGGATAAATAATATACTGGACACAATTATTTCCTTTTGATGGGACGCTTAGATCATAAAAGCCGCTTAAAACTATAAAAAACATACTTTGAAAGACTATGCATCACATCAGATTGGTTAGCCATTCCTGACCTAGTCTTCTATAATTCAATGAAAAGATGAAGGCTACCTTAACTTCTGCCAAAAGAATCTTTGTTAATCCAGGCTCAAATGTATTTTACAGCCTGATCTAGACGCACTCATTCAGAAGCAGATCTCCCTAAGTTTAATGACATGTACTCCTAGATTAGGTATGCAAAGAATGACACTCTTGAAGGATTTTTTTTAACAAGCCAAAGTTTATATTCAAGAATGGTTTGACATTATGAGATATCATAAATATTCCCTCTTCAATAAAAACAAGGACTTTCGCTTGATTTTTCACAGCACTTTCAGAGTCATTCACAGAGCAGTGTATTGCAAGAATAACTTGTGGTCCTCTGCATTTGCTGAGCTGCTATTCCTACCACCCCTTGCCGGCTAGGGCCCATCGGAGACCAAAAACAACAGCTGGAAAGATTTTACATGCCAAAAATACCTTTTGTGATGAACCTGAATGAAACTCCAAGAACTGAAGAAAAATAAAGCTCAAAAATAGTTTCCAAACCTTGTGGACACAGTTTAGTGAACTACATGTAAAAACTGCATCAAAGGAGTGGGCTCAAATTCATATCCATTGTGTGACTTCTACTCATGCAAAAGAAGAATCCAGCACAGAAAAGAGTCAAGCTTGCCTCCCTGCTGCAATGCCAAAAATACTCATAAACACTATTGGGGGCTAGCCCCCCCCCCCACACACAAAAAAAATGCTTTGGTACCAAAAAGAACTTCAAGGTGAGAAGAAAGGAAGGGACCAAAGTCCTGATGCTACTATGAAAACAACAAGCTATTTACCTTAAATGCTGCTAAAAATAATACAGAGAAATGCTGCTTGGATATGAAGGTGTCACAGCAACCTGTTTTCTAGGGGGGAATGAGTAATTTACTAGCCCCCAATCTCTACTTTCTTATTTACAATTGCTACAGAATATGGGCACCTAAGAAAACTATATATTCTATCTGTAGTAGGGAAAGATCAGTCTGAAATGTTAGGGAGGAAAGAACATAGTTTAGAAATCAGAAATTAATACAAGTAAAAGAACATTTCATATAATCATTGACCTGAAAAGATCTGACTTATTAATAACAGCAACTATAATTATAATCTGTCCAGATTTAAAATATAGTAATTAAGGAAATCCAGGATATCATAGAAGCTACAGAACATAAGGCACTGGCAGAACTGCTGGGATACTCTGGTACAAAACTAAAAAAAAGCCAATGTCATCTGCCAGTTGGCACAGTGCCACAAGGCTAGAACAACTGTGTATGTGATAAATTCTTCCATAAGTAGGAAAGTATCAAAGGGCCCCTTGGGGACCAGCACAAGAACCACATGTCTATGGTCAACAGTCCAAACAAGGGTTTTTAAATTAATAAACACTAGGAACAGTGTTGGTTATAACCTTCCCTCTGCTCCGTCGTACTCTGAGTTCTTTGGGACCACTATCCCAAGCCCTCTGACTGCAGTCCAATCTAGGAGCAGTTCATGTCACCCTTCCCACAACTGTGCTCTTTCACCGCACCCAGGGCCAAGGTAACACCTAGCATAATCCATACAAGTATCCATCTCCTCCTCCATTACATGTTAAAACCATAACAATGCATTTTGTGGCTTCAATATCAAATGAGCCTTCTGTTACCCCTCCTTATCCACCTCATTCTCCTGCTGGGTTTTTGCACCATCTCACAAGACGGGCTGAGACAGCTCTCAAGAGTTTGCCTACTAGATTTTGTGTATTTTTGGTTGATCCTAATAATGCACTTCTTGTGCATCTATTTTGTAATTTTTCTTCTGAATTGAATTTTCTTCTGAATTGACTAATTGTGTCAATTTGTAACTGAACTAAAAATATAACTGAAATATATATGCATAAGAATTTATGTACAAATGTCTTTATATATACACATAATGTATACTGTATAAAGCTTACCATTTATATTATTCAGAACTTCTTTCAAGACGCTGAAACTGTGCAACAAGGGATCAGAGTCTTCATCCTGAAAGTATGAAGAGGTCATTATTAAATCAAAGCTGAATCTTTAAATCAAAGAAGGAAAAATGTTATATCTTCTTTCAGTAGGCTCTTCAACAGAACATTATTCAGAAACATAACATAGATTTCTCAGGATTCCTTCTGACATTTTACAAATATTGGTAACCTTAGCCATGGGGGGGGGGGGGGGGGAATAATGATAATATTTTCTTTTTCTAATTGTTATGTAGTCAGTCAAAAGTCACCTGATCAGTGAATCATTCTCACTTCATTTTAAAACTCAGAACAATGTATTGTTAGTGGCAGCCACGTAGATTGTAGAAACACAACTGCTTGTTATCTTCATAGGTCAGGAAGTCTAACGGTCAAAGAATGTAGTTCAAGTAACTAAAACACTACATGCAAGATTTTCTCAGTTTCCAGTCTTACAAACAGAGAAAACCATCAACTTCATATGCCATCTCAGGCTCAAAGGGAACAGAGAGACCTTCCCTAGACTATATTTACAAATTTATTTAGAAGGTAATCTTCTTGAACAGTGATGGGCTAGCAAGTAATTCAGCATGTATAGGAGCAGAGTACCTCTAAGGCCTGTATTTACTTCATCATTTATTGGGTTTTTTCCTTGACAGAGTCCAAAATAATACAAAATATATCATCATTCCATCTTCATCAGCAACCCTGGGAGTCAAGATAAGTTCAGAGAGGTGATTGGTCCAGATCTACCCCAGGAAACTGCTGGTACAGTATAAATTTAAACCTGTGTTTTGGTGAAGTACAAATTTAAATGCACATTTGTCAGGCTTAAGCACAGTGTGCTCACAACACTCTATCAGCATGGGTAAAGAATGCCACCAGCCAGGCTGTTTCTGTGATACTCTTGATGTTCTCCCACCTAAGGAGAATTTTTGTTGTGTAAATAGTCATTTTTATACCCTAAAGAAAATTCAAGGAATCTAGTTTTACTACAAGGCTCTCAAATCTCAGAGAAAGCCCTTTTATTAACCTATTCAGAATCAGAGTGCGTTAGCAATGTAACTTAATTAATCAGGCCACGTATTCATGATCTGACAAGGAAATATTCCACGGAGAGCATTCAGTCATATTTACAAGATCATGGCACCTATTACACAGAACATGTCATATCTCAAACCTTTTAGCTAGTCACAGATATGTACATGCCTACACAAAGATAAAAGCAAAATGCAATTTAATGCAGCAATTTATTCTAATTCTTTGAGTATAACTGATGTTGAAAGAAAGCATGTATTTTATTAGAAAGCTTCAGGCTGCCTGAATGCATTCCTTCATTATAACTTACCAAATGTGTGTGGGTATTCCATCTTGCACTTCTTTTTATGGCTCCAACTACTGTATTGATTTCACCTTGTACAATGTAAATGTTCTTATCCACAATCCTGACAGACCTGCAGTTGAGAAACTAAGTTAATACCAGGTACAGTACAATGAAACACATTTTAATTATGCCACACCAAGAAGAAAAATCTGAAGAATACACCAGAATCTCAATTTTGGATAACAGAAACAGGAACATTTCAGATTTAATTCAGTTGAATACTCTTGGTACTGTCTATGTTCTCCTAATAGTAATTTTTAAACATCATAATTTAAACAACTAACCACTTTCAGTTTATTATTTATAAAAAAAACTTCCATCCCAGCTTTCAACTTACAAGAGTCCCCAGAACAGCCTTAATCCACATATTAAAGTATACTATTATTGCCATTTTTAATTTTTCAATAATTGGGCATGCTGCTGCAGAGTAACTTATACATGATTTCTATTTTCCCCCTATAAGATTCAAACCTCTGCCAGCCACCATACTTTCCCCCAGATGATAAGGAGATGTAGCTCTTAACAGAAAACTGAAGCCCTATCACTAGCATCTTTTATTACTATTGTAACCAGTACTTTTAGCACCTGAAATCAGGGAAGGCCTAGCAGGGGCAGGAAGATGGCTGTACTATCGGCACAAAGCAGGGGGAAATGGAGAGAAGTAGGGATTGCAGTGGTTCAAGTAGCTAAGACGCTGACTGGGAAGCGGAAGGTCAGCAGTTCAATTCCCAAGTACTGCAGGATGGAATGAGCTCCCGTCTCTGTCCCAGCTCCTGCCAACCTAGCAGTTCGAAAGCAAGAAATTGCAAGTAGATAAATAGGGCCTTCCCTGATTTCAGGTGCTAAAAGTGGTTAGTTGTTTAAATTATGTTTAAAAATTACTATTAGGAGAACATAAAACAGGCAGTACCAAGAGTATTCAACTGCATTAAATCCCTTTCTTACAAACAAACAAAAAGCGCAATAGCAGCATTGTTTTTTTTTTCTGATGTCCATGGTTCCTTTTGTCAGCCCCCCCTTGGTCTTATTTTCCATACTAGCATATTGGCCATTCTGGGTGCTTTGCTAGCTCAGGTACTGATACCATGCAGCTTTATCACTCCCCCTCTCCATGCATTGCCATGTTAATAATAATTTTATGTCAGAAATTATTCAGGATTGAAAGGATTTTTGCTGGAGAAACTCCGTTCAGGGGGCGCCCGAATGAGGCTCCTTTCATGTCCCCAAGATCTTCCCCCACAAAAATGGTCCCTATTTATCTACTTGCAGTTTCTTGCTTTCAAACTGCTAGGTTGGCAGGAGCTGAGACAGAGACGGGCACTCATTCCATCATGCGGTACTAGGGTCTTGAACTGCCGACGTGCCGCCCTCCCAGCTAACAAGGCGAGCTTCTTAACCACTGAGCCACCGCAGTCCCTTGCCATGTTGAACACTATATATGTATGTAAAGAAGATAAAGCAGCTCCTTGGATGAGTAGAGAAGTCTGGCTTGCTTTTGCAAAAAAGACAGGAAAATAAAAATAAAAGGCTTGGTATTTTTGCTAAAAGAATACAATGTGTTTTGCATATTGAACACTTCTAGAGGCTCCACTCATCAAGGCAGGTGGAATTTCAGAACAGATTCACTGATTATCATAAGTATGGAAAGGAAATGTGAATGTTTCAGAATTCATTTGAAGTAGCAACAGAAAATACATGTAACTTTTTGCAAATGGAACTAACTGATTTGCAAACCAGTGATCCTCTCTGTAAGATTTACAAAGAAAACTGTCTGTTAGATTTCTGTTTTTTTGTCTACCTGGTATATTTGTCAAATTAAGGAAATTTGCTGCAGGCATGTTCACAATCTTTGGCACCATATACTGTACATCTGTGAACAAACTTTTTCTAAGATGAAACATGAAATCCAAGTATAGGTCAAGACTTAGACATGGACATTTACTTATATGACATTTTAAGAGTGTCTGTCACAAACCTTGACTTGGGCATTAATGTCTTAGCTACCAGATACAGCTTTGTAGCTAGATAAAAGGATTCCACAGTAAAATATTGTTCCAAAATAGATTGAATTCAATTTAACATGTTTTCATTGATCGCTGAATGAAAGGGAAAACGAAATGAAAAGGTTTAGTGAGTAAAATATATCAATCACTTATTCCGGGAGAAGAAGCCCAACACAGACTTAAAAGGATTTGGGAGGAAGACTTAACAATTACTATTAAAGAAAAAAATTGGGGGGGATGGGAAAATAGAATTACAAAAACTATGTCTATCAGAGAAAAAGAAGAATACCTGCAAAATACTTTGGAGATGGTATATTATACCAAAGAAAATTCATCAAATGAACAATATAAAAACAGATAAGTACTGGAGATGTAATGAAGAGATAGGTTCATATATACACATGTGGTGGTCATGTAAAATAACGAATAGATTTTGGAAAGAGATAGAGAAAGAATTAAATAATATATTAGGTACAACGATAATCTTAGAACCAAAACATGCCATTTTAGGAGAATTACAAGAATTAAAATTGGAAAAGAGAAAGGAAGAGTTAATCCTAGCGCTATTCATAGTCGCAAGGCAATTGATAGCGCAAAAATGGAAGAGTAAAGAGGAATTGAATATGAAAAGATGGTACGCAGGAGCCTGGCAGTTAGCATTGAATGAAAAGTTAACAAGTCAAATACGGCAGAAACAAGGATTAAGGGTAAAAACTCACTTTTTGGAAATATAGGAACCATTTGTTCAATATACTTTAATCAATGGAAAAGGATTTAAACCCATCCCAGAAACGATCCAATTTTGGAAGTTGTAAACTACCGTAAGTTGTGCCATTTGGACCAGTGTTTCCCAAACTTTAGTTTGTGGACTTCAATTCCCAGAAGCCTAAGTCTATTCCCCAAAGCACTGGTCAGCCAGTGTACTGACTTAGGCTTCTGGGAACTGAAGTCCTTCATGGGGCATATGCCCCACTTTGGGAACCACTGATTTGGACCAACGGTCTATTATTTGGATGACATTGCCTCTTCAGAAGCACCTAAGAGGTGCTTGCAAATAATGAACAAAATTATGGTAAAATAGCACCAAACCCATCCACTTCAAGGACACCAATCCCATAGATGACAGCTAAAAGTGAGGGAGTTTTCTGCATATCTCTCAAATTCTAAACATTAAACCATAAGAGGGCAGACAATATCTATGGAGAGCAAAAATAACACACCTTGGCAAATGAATGAATGCCAAAGAATGTCTCCCACTAGATCATAATTTTAGCTGGACCATCTCAAAGTCACTTAATACAAGGCCCCCCAAACATTTATGCACTACAGAGCAGTTTCATTCTAAACAATTTTTCCATGAACCAACTGTAGTCAAGCAACATGGAGGAGGGGCCCAGCCACCTGCCTATCTGCTGTGTCTGAAGCCAGTGCTCTCAGTCCGTTTGCCGGTAAGACCCGGCGGGGCACGTTGAGAACAGAGGACTGCCATCGGGGCTCCCAGCACCACCCACCCCCGTAGCCCGGTTCAGGACAGCCTGTGGCCTGGCACCAGCCCATGGCCCAGTGATTGGGGACCCCTGACATAACAGACTTCAAAGGGAAGAAGGAAAATCAAAGAATAATCAAGTAAAATGAGACTACAGTATGTGGATACAGGACCAATTTTCTGTGAATATGAAGAAATTCAATCAATGCAGCATTTATATGTGTGTAACTTATGCCCCAAAATGCATACAAAAGAAAATCTAGTATACGGCTGAGATAATGCTATTGAAGAAGCCCGTTTTTGGTCAAAAATAGTCTAATTATTTTAACATTTTTATTTGTTCAATAAAGTTTTGACACACAAGAAGCATTAGCCCTTTGGAGAGCAACTTAATATATCAATAATTACCTATCTGCAAATTAGGGTTAAATCCTTGTACTGTATAAGTATTCAGGAACAAATCACTTTAAATTTTAACTCCTTATTTTTCCTATTGATACAATGATGGTTGTACTGTATACTTTAAATCTGTACTGCTTAATTCTTCTACTGAGGATGGATAAAAATGGCTACTGTTGCAACCAAACCACAAAGGCAATGGAAATTTGTTGATTTTATTACTTTCAAAGAATTTATTCTTAAGAGATTTTAATGTCTCCTAAATTTTAAATAGTGTACATTTTGGTACACTTTGCATATTATAGTTTTGGCATAATTTATTAGTTTTTCACTCTAGACCAGTGGTTCCCAACCTTTTTTTAGCCATGGCCCACCTAAGCATCTTTAAAATCCTGATCCCCGCCCCCCCACCCCCCACCCCGACATATCATTCTTATTATTCAAAAAGTGAACTCCTATTCATGTGGAGGAAGCCTAAAAGGCCATTCACTGTTAATAACTCATTCTCAAATTGCCCCATTTAAAATTAACCCCCACCCCCACACACCCCTAAGGCGTGTGCCCCACATTAGGAACCGCAGCTTTAGAATGATCACTGTTAATGGAGTTGGGATAGTACAACCCCACTGCGTCTCTTGGATTTCCTAATACCCTTCAATATATCAATCATAATATTCTTCTGGATTGGATGAGTCAGGAGTGCTGTTTTATTCCTCTTCCTATAACTGCAGGGACTGCAGTTGCTCAAGTAGGTAAGACGCTGACTGGGAAGCGGAAGGTCAGCAGTTCGATTCACGAGGACTGCAGGACGGAATGAGCTCCCGTCTTCGTCCCAGCTCCTGCCAACCTAGCAGTTCGAAAGCATGAAATTGCAAGCAGATAAATAGGGACCACTTCGGTGGGAAGGTAACAGCATTCAGTGCGCTCCGCTGTCCAGTTATGCCAGCCACATGACCACGGAAACGTCTGCAGAAGCAGACAGCGCTGGGCTCTTCGGCTTGGAAACAGAGATGAGCACTGCACCCTAGAGTCGGATACGACTGGCTTTCGAGCAAGGGAAACCTTTACCTTTACTCCTATTTAGTTGGCAATTTTCTTCCAGGTAGCTTGAGCTTAGGAGTTAATCAATTGAACTTGCAAAGAAAGTAACTCACCAAATCCCCAATAACTGTGGAATAATTCTGGATGCAATTTACTATACTAAGGAACAAAAGTTACTGTTATGAATGGTTCATTTGCCACCTGAGTGTTCAATGAACCTGTTCTGAAGGAGAATGGACTTCCTCTAATGAAGTCAGAGCTCAGATGTTACTTGTTACAGTAATACAGATACTGTACTTATAACTAGTTGCTTGTTGGATAACAAATAATGAGACTGGTCGTTACAAACCAAAGGCAAGGGTGGACGATAGGTTTTCAGATAATCCAGAAAGAACCATGAGCAATAGGAGACACTGAGTGACTTGTAGCTCTTCGTCTCACAAATTTGAAACGTTTTGATCTCTACCATCACAAAGGAAATCTGAAATCTACTACCGCTCGCCTACCACTCCTGACCTTATTTTATAGCTTCTATTTTTGGAACTGCTTTAAATAAGAAAACCTGACCTGCACATCTGGCTATAGAATTTGGAATCAATTGAAGAACTAAGTAAGGCTGTGCATGTATACTGTACATGCATGCAAAGCACTAGAGTAGGGATTCTCAAGATGCTGCCCGCGGCACCATTTCATGTGGCCCTCCGCCACCTCCACCACACCGGGAAGTGCCATGTGGTGGAGGAAGGGCAAAATGGCCATCTGGCACCTGAAGCTGGCTGAAGGAGCATAACCCTGTCCCCGGCACTAAAAGGTTGAAAACTCCTGCACTAGAGGAAGACACCACTCTAACTATACACTGGCCAATGGCACCAAATCATACAGATCTGGCCCATGGCACCAAATCATCCGGCCCACACCCTCGCTCCAGCCACCGCTTCCACTCCTGCCACCTCAATCCTTATCTCCTTTGCTTCGCTTGGTGTGTCCCTAATAGCACTCCATAGCAGTGCGGATGTTGTAAGCCTTACAAAATCCGCCCTGCTACAGAGCGCTATTAGAGACACACCAAGCCAAGCAGAGGAGGCAAGGATTAAAGTGGTAGAGGAGGAGGCAGAAGCGGTGGCGGGGGCATTTCTGACAGCTGTGGGCACATTTCCTTCACCCACACAACACAGGGGAGCAGTGGGAAGAGTGGGGGGGGGGCTTTTTGGGGGTGTGGTGGACTTAGGGTGGTCACCTCCTCCACCAAAGGCAGCGGTGGCAGTGGGGGGAACACCAGTCCGGCCCCTCAACAGTCTGAGGGAGCATGACCCAGCCCCCAGCTTAAAAAGGTTGAAGACCCCTGCACCAACACCTTTGACCATGTCCTCTACTAGCATGCAGCAATCCACCTCTTATCATAAGTGATTCCTGAAGGCAAACACTTGGCTGTTATGTAAGATTGCACTTTTAGAGAAGAAAAAATATCAATTTAAAACGCATTAAACTAGCTTAGACCACCCTAATGATCAAAGTATCATAATAAGAAAACGAAGGCTACAAATAAATAATCAACACTCAGAAATAGATTTCAGCATATGGAGGTAATCAAAGTCTCTAAGCTTTCTGCATCTGAAAATGTAGTTGAACAACAGCATAGGCAAGGACATACCATATTGCCAATATTTCCAAAAAACTCAATTTCCAGATCACATTTTCTCCTTTCATTTATTTAGATTGTTTCTGTATTCTCCTAAACATGGGAGTATATATTCATTCCATGACTTTTTCCACAATATTTTTCCAGCACAGGACTGGATCTCAGTATGCTTATTTCTCCACACTGCTGTCCAAGTATGAGATCAAAAACACTGCAATTTTAACAAAATTTCTTAGTCCTTTACCTAGCTAGATCTTACTGTCAATAGCCTTCAATAATAGAATATTGTCACGTATTTTTGATACCTCTCACTATTATAATAAAAGTATTTACTTTGGATTAAATTATTGTGCTATAAGATTACTGACATAGGGCACACTAAAAAAAGCAATCATCAGCTTCCATCCAACTGCATGAACCCAATCTGCTTAGTGTATCATGATTTATTGCTACAAAAACATCCATTATAAAAGTAATGTACAATACTTGATGCCAACCCACAATACAGGAACTGGAGGGTCTGCTGGTTTATCTAAATATTCCTGCCTATTTTGATGTAACAGCGTTCCGTGCGCTCCGGTGTCTAGTCATGCCTGCCACATGACCACAGAAACGTCTGCAGAAGCAGACAACGCTGGCTCTTTGGCTTTGAAATAGAGATGAGCACTGAACCCTAGAGTCGGATACGACTGGCTTTCGAGCAAGGGAAACCTTCACCTTTACTATTTTGTTGTATACTATCGTCTGCCGCAGACATACCCACGCCCTTTCATGTACTGTGCAGTATTACAGAGAGATATTTTTACTTCTTGACCTGTGGCACACTTGGCTGAAAATATTGGCCACCACTTTTCTAGCTGCAGGCCCAACTCTTAGCATTTCCAGTCATAAGCACTATAGAGATGTACTCTCAGATTACCCTTTCAAGATGCATTTATTATATCAACCAATCGCTTTGTTTATCAAACGGAAATGGCATTTGTGTAGTCCAAGTCTACCCAAACAGGTCAACAGGCACATTCCCCTGTGATATCCAATTTAATGGGCCTGAGATAAGGGGTAGTAAAGGTAAAGGTCTCCCTCGCTCGAAGGCCAGTCATGTCTGACTCTATAGGGCGGTGCTCATCTCCAATTACAGTCAAAGAAGCCAGTGCCGTCTGCATCTGCATTTTGAGCACTAATAGAACACACATTTAGAGGCTCCTTAACACAAATTACAGAACCTTTATCCTGAGGAAGCTACACGTGAAAGGCTGGTTATACCGGAACAGTCTTGCTTTGTACTGAAACTTATTAAGGAACTCTGTCCTTGAAGATTTTGGATTTTCTTTTTCTGCTACAGAGATACCTCATACAATGTCCAAACTTAGTTCCACAAGTTTGGACTTTATACAGATTTGGACTTTGTATGAGGCATGCAAAATCCTAGCTGCGATGCCTCATACAACGTTCAAATCCTAGCCGCGATGCCTCATACAACGTCCAAATCCTTGCCGCGATGCCTTGTACAACATCCAAATCCTAGCCGTGATGCCTCATACAACGTCCAAATCCTTGCCGCAATGCCTCATACAACGTTCAAATCCTAGCCGTGATGCCTCATACAACGTCCAAATCCTTGCCGCGATGCCTCGTACAATGTCCAAATCCTTGCCGCGATGCCTCGTACAACGTCCAAATCCTTGCCGCGATGCCTCGTACAACGTCGTTTCCATAGAGATACATTGTACTGTAACAGCATAGGTAAAGGTAAAGGTAAAGGTTTCCCTTGCTCGAAGGCCAGTCGTATCCGACTCTAGGGTGCAGTGCTCATCTCTGTTTCTAAGCCGAAGAGCCAGCGCTGTCTGCTTCTGCAGACGTTTCCGTGGTCATGTGGCAGGCATGACTAGACACCGGAGCGCACGGAACGCTGTTTCCTTCCCACCGAAGTGGTTCCTATTTATCTACTTGCAATTTCTTGCTTTCGAACTGCTAGGTTGGCAGGAGCTGGGATGAAGACGGGAGCTCATTTCCGTCCTGCAGTACTCGGGAATCGAACTGCTGACCTTCCGCTTCCCAGTCAGCGTCTTAGCGACTTGAGCCACTGCAGTACTGCAGCATAGACTTCAGGGCAAAGTCAAGGAAACAGACAGGAAAATGACAGAATTTTAAGAAATCATTGTCTAAAGACTAAAAACATTACAAAAACATGTTAAACAACCCTGATTGTCCAAGAACCTGAAGAATGCTGTAAAAATCCCAGGAATGCTTCTTAAAATTCTGACGAAAAAATCCAAAAAAATTCAAAATCGTGCTCAAAACCACTCCTAAACACTCTTTGCCTCATGCAAAACCCACAAGAGCAATGCACGCATGTGTCCTGCCTTTTATACTGCCCAGGCACAATGCAACCTGGGAAAACCCCAATGCCTCATACAACGTCACACGACTTTGTATGAGGCAACTTTTTTCAAGGAATTAGGTGATGTTGTATGAATTCGATGTTGTACGAAGCGGACTTTGTATGAGGTATTACTGTATATGAAATCTTGAAGATATGACATCGGAATATTGACTTATTGGTCCACAGTATTGTATGAGGTGAATACTTTAGTTATTATTTTTTGAAGACAAAAACTTACACTTGTTGAATATTTTCAAAATTAGACCATACAAATTGTGATTATTCTGTGGTCCCATGGCAGCCGTGACTAGGTACCAGAGTGCAAAGGAACGCTGTTACCTTTGCCACCGAAGTGGTACCTAGTTATCTACTTGCAATCTCTTGCTTTGGAGTGCTAGGCTGACAGGAGCTGGGACAGAGACGGGAGCTCTCTCTGTTGTGCAACACTTGGGTCTCGAACTGCTGATGTGCCAGTCGTTCAAGTTCAATACCTTGACCACTAAGCCACCGTTGTTGTTGTTCAGTCGCAGTCGATCCCGACCCTTTGCGACCCCATGGGCCATTGTCCTCCAGGCGCCTCTGCCCTCCACCATCCTCCTCAGCCCACCCAGCTCTGTGTCCATTGCATCCACAATACCATAGCTGTCAAGTATCCCTTATTGGCCAGGAAAACCCCTTATTTTACCCTCTTTCCCGCCGTCATCCCTTATTAATTAGACTGCAATGACCTATTGCCACCATTGGAGGGCAGCACAGGATAAGCATAACTGTCAAGTATCCCGTATTTGCCGGGAAATTTCCCTTATTTCCAAATCCAAAACTTGACAGGTATGCCATCTAGCCATCTCGTCTTTGGCCTCCCCCTTCTTCTCTTGCCCTCCCCCTTTCCCAGCATCAAGGCCTTCTCAAGTGAGTCCTCCCTTCTCATTTGATGTCCAAAGGACACTGCTAAAGCTGCAGTGTGGATCCGGAGACGGGTTCCGAAGCTGCCCAAGAACCCCAGCAGTGCCAGACACGGTTCCATGACCGGCCCTGGCGACCCAAAGCCAATGTGTCCCTTTGCCTCCTCCTCCTCCTCCTCCTCCTCCTGCCTTCGCCTTTCCTAGCTGGGCCCTTCGAAAGCTACCTTTGGACTTTCTAGGCGGCAGGACCTGAAGCTAGGCCGCCGGCCGCCCCCCGGAGACTTCTGGAAGCCGAGGAAACACGCCTCCGACCCTCCAGAAAGACCCACTGAGGCGACGACGACCCCGGAGAACGATAAGCGGGGGGCCAACTGCCCTGTCCACTCACCCCTCCATCCACCCGGCATCCAAAATGGCGGCGTTCGAGGCCAGCTGAAGTGGTGCCAGTAGACGGGCTTGGCCTGGCCTGTTGACGCTCCAGCCGTAGCAGCGACCCCAATTAGGAGCCCCCCTGGGTCCGAAGAAAGGGTGTCTTAGGGGGGCGGCAGAAACCGGCTCCGCTTTGCTCCCTCTCTCACTGACGTGGAAACAAAGCACAACCTACCCCGCTGTCTGTCTAAGGCGGAGCCCTATAGAACCACCAATCGAAAGCCATCGGGGGAAGGGCACAAATCCAATGGGAGCGGTAGGGAGGGGAAGTGGGGGGGGGGGTCTCCGAGACTCGGGATTGGCGGGGACGAGAGGCAACCGGATGAAAAGAGGATGGAATTGGCACCTCCGCCCGCCAATGGGTGAAGGAGCAGAATGCCTCGGGAGAGGCGGACAGTTACTGGGAGGAGGTGAGAGTCAAGTGCGGTTGAGCCGCAGAGCAGGGATTGAGAGGCATTCTGGGCTTGTCAATGGAAGGCGCTGGGCGGCGGTTGGTGGGGCGGAGTTGTAACTTGGGGGCGTGGCCTTGTTCTCCCTCAGAGGAGACCCCGGAGATGCGTCTCCTTTCAGCCATATAGGCGCAACGTCTCCCCTCCTCGCTGAGGCGGCAGGGGTGTAATAGGAAACCTTTTGTCGCGTCACGCCTGCCCAGAATGGGACAACCTACCTGGGGGGCTCCCGTCCACAGGAGTACCTTTCACTCTCTGCCCCCCCACAAGCATATAATACATGGGGGTCGGGGGTTTGTCACATTATAGAGTGCCCCATGACGGCCACATTTTCAATCAAAATGTAACAGAATTATTAATCAAGTATTAATAATTATTAATAAATATAAATAAATATTAATAATTATTAATAAAAATAATTATTAATAAAAAGTAAACTTTCAGAGATCAATGAAAAAATGTTAAGTTGAATTCAATCCATTTTTGAACAATATTTTTCCTGTGGAATCCTTTTAGCTACACAGCTGTATCTGTTAACTAAAGCATTCATGACCAAGTCAAGGTGTGTGACAGACACTCTTAAAATGTCATACAAATAAATCAGAGGAAACAAAAAGACAAAAAAAAACCTTAAAGACTGTCAGATGTAATAGCACACTGCCCTGAACTACATATACCACAATGCATTGCCTATGTAACCCTACTCCGACCCCTACTCCTCTGACTTCACCTAGCCCTATGTTATGTATGCATATCAATGCACTGTAAAGCTATCAAGATATAAATGTATCCATCACAATTACAATGTATCTCAGCTGAAAGGAACGCGAGCAAGCAACCCCTTGGGGCAGCTGCGAGCGTTCAGCCTCACATGGTTCACATTGCTCAATCACGGACAGCCGCGGGAAATGCCTCCGCATTCAGCAGAATGAAGATACTCGCATTCAGCAGAATGAAGATACTCGCATTCAGCAGGAAGAAGATACAACTGCGAGAGTAAGGCGTGCCTGGGCGAGGCCACGCCGACAGTAGCCAATGAGCTACCGTGCTGCAAGATTCAAATGTATAGTCCTCAGTATATAATGAGATGTACCACCACCATTACCCCCATGCTCCAACGGATCATCATGCAATAAACCTGTGTTAAGCCAGCCCTTCGGCTGTTCTGTTGTCTTTGGTCCCATACACTAAATTGGCGACGAAGGTGGGATATGGCTGCCCACGGGACCAAGACATGCGCCGACTACGAGATCAGGAAGCCGGGAGACTTGGAGCTGTTTGAGATAGACTTCAATGGAGCGCTAGTGGAGCTCGAAGTCTCAGATGAGGCCAAGAAGAGGGCCATCTTCGTCCGCATGCTCGGACACGAGACCAAGAGGACCTTGGTGGACCTGATCGCGCCGAGGAGGGTGAGCGACTTCAAGGCCACAGAGCTCCTGGCGGCGCTGCGCACCCACCTCCGGCCCGCGATAGCCATGTTCCCCGCTCGGAGCGCGTTCTGGAGGCGAGTCCAGGCACCCGGGGAATCAGTCGCTGAGTTCGCCGCGGCCCTGCGGCTGGCCGCCGGCCCATGCAAGTGGGAGACCCCAGAAGTCACCCTCCGGGACTGCCTGCTCTGCGGTCTGAGGGATACCGAGACTCAGCGCGCGCTGATGAAAAAGGAGCCGCCTCCCACGTGGCAACAAGTCCTCGACACGGCACAGGCCGCGGAGGCCACGACTGCCGGGGTGCAAGAGCTTCAGGACTGGCGTCCGAAACCCGCCAAGGCAGAGAGCTCGGTGCGCACGGCCCGGCGAGTTTCGAACTCGTCCACGGAGAGCGGCGATGACGAGGACGTCCGGCGGGTCCACAGAGAGGGCCGGCGCTGCGACGGCTGCGGCGCCGCCCACGCCCGCGCCAAATGTCCATTCCGCAAGGCCAAGTGCCACAGCTGCGGCCGGCGCGGGCACATCGCCAAGGTCTGCCGGAAACGGCGCGAGGCCAAGAGGAGTTCCCCGGACCGCTCGGCGAGGCAGGACCGCACCACGAGGCCAAAGGACGGCACCCGGACCACGAGGACGCGGGACGGAGTAGGGCGCATCTCCGACGACAGCGAGGACGACGCCCCGGTTTGCAGCGTTTCCACGGAGCACCCCCGTTACTTCGTTGAGGTAGTAATCCAAGGGGCCCCTGTTAGGATGGAGGTGGACTCGGGTTCCTCATACTCTATCATTTCCCAGGGAGAGTTCATGAAAATCGCCCCCCGCGTGCGGCCCAAGCTCAAAGCGTTGAGGGCCACACTGAAGGACGTGCAAGGGAACCGCATCCCAGTGTTGGGGGTTGGGAAGTTCCAGGTCCAGTTTAAAAAGCACACCGTAACGCTTCCCCTAGTCGTCCTCAAGGGAGGTAAATGCAGCCTCCTCGGGACTCAATGGTTCCAGCCCCTGGGGTTGTTCATTGGGGGGGTGCACGCCGTGGGAGTACACGCCGCCGGGACTGATCCAATACAGAGCGTGTGCGACGCGCACCCCGAGGTTTTCAAAAAGGGGCTCGGAAAATTCAAGGGCCCCCCAGTGACTTTCGACTTGGACCCTGGAGTACGTCCAATCAGACTTAAACCGCGCAGAGTGCCCTTCGCACTAAAGGACAAAATAGAGGCGGAGTTGGACAAATTGGTGGGCCAGGGGATTCTTGTCCCTGTTGATTCTGCGGAGTGGGAAACTCCAATTGTAACAGCGCTCAAGGCCAACGGGGAGGTCCGCATATGCGCTGGTTACAAGTGCACCATCAATAAGGCGATCCGCCCTAATGCGTATCCGGTGCCGGTAGTCAGCCACTTGTTGGCCAGGTTACACGGGGGGAGGTGTTTCGCTAAACTCGACCTGGCCCAAGCCTACCAGCAACTCCCGGTGACCCCCGCCGCAGCTGCTGCGCAGACCATAGTCACCCACAAAGGGGCGTTCCAGGTATCGCGCCTCCAATTCGGCGTGAATTCGGCGCCCGGGATCTTCCAGTCACTCGTGGAACGCCTCCTGAAGGGGTTAGAGGGGGTGTTACCCTACTTTGATGACGTGTTGATTACAGGGGGGAGCCGGGCCGAATTAGCAATAAGGTTGGGAAAGGTCCTGGCAATATTCGAAAAAGCGGGGTTGCGGTTGCGGAAAGACAAATGTGTTTTCTTCGCAACTGAGGTGGAGTTCCTAGGGTTCCGTGTTACTCCCGAGGGAATAAGGCCATCCCAATCCAAGGTGGCCGCCATCAAGAAGGCCCCCCGCCCCACCTCCAAGCCCGAGTTGCAGTCGTTCCTTGGACTGCTCAACTTTTACCACTCCTTCCTCCCGTGGAAGGCAGCAGTGGCGGAACCGCTACACAAATTGTTAAAAAAGGACGGGGCATGGAAGTGGGGCGACGACCAGGAGACGGCTTTCAATGACCTGAAGCGACTCCTGGCATCAGATGCGGTACTGACCCACTTCAATCCCAAACGCCCAGTGGTCCTGATATGCGATGCATCCCCGGTGGGAGTGGGGGCGGTGTTATGCCACGTACTGGAGAACGGGAGGGAGGCCCCGATAGCGTTCTACTCTAGGTCCTTGTCCCAAGCGGAGAGAAACTATGCCCAGACAGACAGGGAAGCACTAGCGATAATTGCGGGGACCAAGAAATTTCATGATTTTGTGTACGGCCGCCCCTTCACCATAGTGACTGACCACAAGCCCTTGCTAGGCATTTTCACCGCAGATAAGCCCACACCCCAAATCCTGTCCCCGAGGATGCTCAGGTGGGCCATTTTTCTCAACGCGTATCAGCACGCGTTGGTATACCGGCCCGGAAAGGAAATCAGCCATGCGGACGCCCTGTCGAGGTCCCCCATTCCCCGGGATTGCTGCCACGTGGGCGAGGAAGAGGGGGACCACCAGGTCTTAATGATAGAGGTCCTAGACTCCCCTCCAGTAGTACCGGCCGACATCGCCAAAGCGACCGGCAAGGACAAAATGCTAGCTACAGTTTGCTCCTGGGTACAGAAAGGGTGGCCCGTGTCTTCCCCAGCAGCGGAATTCGACACATTCTTCAAAAAGAAACTAGAGTTGTCCCTAGAGAGGGGTTGCCTTTTGTGGGGACAGCGGGTAGTGATCCCCACGTCGGAAGGGCCCTTGCTTACCCGCTGACCTCACTTCCATCCCTGACCCTTGAGACCACCACTGACCGCCATGCGGGCAGTGGAAATAAAAGACTTTAAATATAAATGATTGATCCTGGAGTTATTGGGCCGAACCATCTGAAACTCTCTAACAAAGACTAGCTCCTGTATTTTAATGTTAGCTTTCGTGGGTCAAATCCACTCTTCATACATAAGAGTGAGACTTCATGGCATCCGTTTATACATGCAGTATCTGTTAACTAAAGCATTCATGCCCAAGTCAATGTGTGTGATAGACACTCTTAAAATGTCATACAAATAAATCAGAGGAAACAAAAAGACAAAAAAAAAACCTTAAAGACTAGCTCCTGTATTTTAATGTTAGCTTTCGTGGGTCAAATCCACTCTTCATACATAAGAGTGAGACTTCATGGCATCTGTTTATACATGCAGTATCTGTTAACTAAAGCATTCATGCCCAAGTCAAGGTGTATAACAGACACTCTTAAAATGTCAGACAAATAAATCAGAGGAAACAAAAAGACAAAAAAAAACCTTAAAGACTAGCTTCTGTATTTTAATGTTAGCTTTGGTGGGTCAAATCCATTCTTCATACATAAGAGTGAGACTTCATGGCATCAGTTTATACATATCAGGTACAAAGATACATGATGGTCGGGTTGCATAACAGATAAGTTTGCAAATCACTTTGCTATTTACAACTAGTAATAACAGAAGATCAGTGTGGTTATTTGCAACAGTAATAACAGAAGATCCCTGGTTGGGGTTTAGATTGATTACCCCGCAGCTTGGTTCTGTTGAGAAGAAGAATTAAAAGAGGGGAAAGTGTCACAGGGAACAGTATGCCCTGCCTGCCCAGTTCTCCCAGGCTGATGTTCTCCTTCTTTACCTCAGCCACCCTCGCTTGCCACTACCTGATGGTCAACTGAGAAGGCCAGGACTAATGATCTATTTTACCTGCTCATTAACTACGTCTATTCTACTGTGAAAGCTGACGGGTGGATGTAAAAAGGGTTACCAACCATTTTTCCCCTGTGCTGGATCAGTAGCTAGGATGGCTTCGTTGGGTGCATCATACAAGCCCTAGTTTATCTTAACCATTTCTCTCTCTCTCTCACACACACACACACAAACACACACACACACACACACACACACACACACACACACACACACACACACATTTTTTTTCAATTTCAAAATTTCCTTCATTTTGTTTTTGGAAGTGTGTGTTGGTTTGTTTGTTTTTTAATTTATAGCATGACAGGTTTGATTAAACAAATGCCCAGTGTAGTACATTTAGCAGATAGATAGATAGATAGATAGATAGATAGATAGATAGATAGATAGATAGATAGATAGATAGATAGATAGATAGATAGATAGATAGATCAGGAGTTCCCAACCTATGGCCCGTGGGCCAGGGCCAGCCTGCGAAACCATTCCATCTGACCTGTTGCCACCTCCGCAGCACCCAGAAGTGGAAGCGGCCGCATTTACATCAGCTGTAAAATGCACCTGCATGTGCACAAACACGCCCATGGCTGTTGTAACATGAGCACATTTATGACAGCCATAAATGTGCCCGCTTCTGCTTCCAGGGGGCATGGTCTGGCTTACTCAGCTGTCCATGGACGTGGTCAGGCCTGCAACATAAAAATGTTGGCCACCCCTGGGCTACATAGCTAGGGCAGTGTATATTCAAATGATATAATAAATGGTAAGAGCCTCCTCGAAGAATGTGGTCTTTTAGTACCACAATTGGGTGTGCCTTGGGCAACAGTGCCCTTGTTGTGCCAGCTAATCTTTCTCACACTAAGGAACCACAGAATGAATTCACCGAAAAGTGGCTTTATTTTGGCAGCTTAAAGCCTAGCCATGAAAGAATAGAATAAATGGTGAGAAAATAAACAATGATACAGTACTTGATTGTCCTAAAAGCAACCATGTCCTGAGCCAGATTCCCCTTGGCTCAAGACAATTTTTTCCAAAATCATTATCACCTTTGTCAGACTTACTTACCAGTAAAGCCTCATTGGGCTGCTACAATTCAATCACATCAGAGACTGCTTAACAGCATCTGTGGGATATTTTAAAGCAGTGGGGCCTTTGTCTGAGACTTAAGGGCAGGGGGCCACAGCCCATCGTTTGATGTGATGCAGATGAAATTGTGATTCAAAAGTGTGTGTACATACATCATGCTAACTTCACAGACCAAATTTTTACTGCATATATCATTGGCCACATTGGGAGGCATTCAGCCTCAGCAAATTAAAAATTATGTAAAGGGCACAAAGGCAGCAACTGATAGCATCAAAGCATATGCAATATTGGATGTGTCTTCAGTAAGGTTTCAGCCAGGTTTTTTTCCTTAGTGTGGGGGAAAAAATGAGTGAATAGTATCAGATGTTTTTCGGGGATTATGTTGTAACCCCATGAATTTTTAAAAAGCTTTTCATGTGTGTTTGCTTATCATTCCTTTGTTGAGTGTTAAGAGCAAAGAAATGCCACAGAGAAGTCTTATATTAATCTGAATGGTGACAAAAAGATGATGATCCTTGGTCAAATTTTGTTAAAACTTCCATTTTGTCATGTTGGGTGAACATAAGTGCTTTGCCATCCTTCAAGATTCAAAAGGAATCAAAGTAAGTGACATGGAAAACTAAATTTGTGATTTCTAGTGTAGTAATGTCATTCTATATGTCATTTTACCTAATTTGATAAAAGCACTCAGATTTTATTTTTTAAATTTTAATTTCTAGTTATTAGAAATATAACTGCCACTTAAAGCTCTAATATAAATTAACATTCCTACATGTGTTCATAAACAGGTTTTATTTTAATGCATTTACTTTGTGATGTCAAAGTAATCAGAAATCAGTGATGTTAGTTAGATTCTTCTCCTATATTATGTACCTTACTTTCTGACCTGCTTTAGTCTTGTGCAAAATAATAGTCTTCCTAGATTCATAGGATTATCAACTCTTTCAACTCTCTCAACACTTTTCTGTCCTGGTTTGAAGAAACTTTTTACAATTTTGCCTTATTTTTCCATTAGATATTTCAGTCCATCCTATTCTACTCAAAAGTCTCACTTTTGAGAAAGTCAAGACAAATTTACTTTCCCAAACATTACGTGGTCTCACTTTCACTAGTTGTGAAAGCAATGCTATTTACAGGAAAATAACAAGTGGGAGATGTTCTCTCATATGGCCTCCCTTACAGATGTTTCTTAAAAAATACTGTATATGAGCTAATACAAAATAATCTGTATGATCTAATATAAAGTAAACATATTTGGGATCAAGAGGCACATTGACATGCTGAATAAAAAACAAAAGAGTACCCAAATCCAAAATGTTAGATTATACGATAACTGTTTTTCGTTAAATGTTTCTGAAATATCATCAAATTATACTTTCTACAAAGCAGAATTTCTAAGTCAGTTCTCAGATTAATAAAACAAAGTGTTTTTAGTGCTTGCAGTGTTTTTGATATTTTATTACTAAATAAAGCAAACACCTAACCTCAGCACATTTAACCAGTGATCTATTAAGCCTTTGCTTAGTGGAAGTATCTTCAGGATTTTCATCCGTTTTTACTTTCTCTTCTTTTAGCAGGATGGGGTTGGAGGAGGCTGCAGTTCTTCAGGATATCTCACAATGTTACAATGATTCATTAACCTCAAAAATGTTTGAAAGCCAGTGTTGTAACATATAGAGCCACTATAGCAGTTATATGATATTTTTGATCATGTCACACCAATAACAGTACTTCGTACTGTTGGAGAAAGTAGGTAAATTGATATCTGATATGTTTTTCACTTTGAGAAGTCAAACTAGGGAGGAATATTCCTAAATGAAACATTTCTTCCATTATAAAACTTCCCCAAAATTTAAGTTCCCATTCGATTTCTTACGTCAACAATCAGTCGTCTCAGCAACCTCTCTCAATTTCAAAAATGGTGTGAAAATTGTGAGGTGAGGGTTCTCTTCCCAAATATTATTTCTAGAGATACAATTCATTCAATTCCAACCTTTAATTTTGGCTGCTGTTCACGGTCACTTTTTGAGCCACCTCTTCCCCTGTTGCTCACAGTTATTTGCTGATCTGCTACAACGACACACAACCCAGAGAGCAGGCCAGTAGCAGAACTGGATACTGGACGCTTAATGCCAAAGAGAAACAGACAAAGGGGAAGGCGATTGCTTCTCCAAAAAGAGAAGGAAGTGATGGGTAGATATTTGCACACTTCTCGTGGCTGAGATGGTTGCCTTCATGATGGATACATTTTTGATAAATATTTGTATCAAATGATTATTAAGATTCAAAATACAGTAGGACTGTTGGTTTTGCTGATTACCTCTCTGGGAATTCCTATATAAGTGCAAATTTTCAAAAGTCTGATCCCTGTACAAATTCCAAAAACAGGATGGCTAATACTTTTATTGGCCCATATACAATATATAGTGTATTGTGTGTACAGGTGCAGTGTCAGTTGAAAAAAAATTGTATAAATGCTTCTTCTACAGCTCAACATTTATGTTCTGTTTTATGTTAGGAAGCATCCATTTGTTTCCCTTCGTTTAAGCAAGAATAGTTTAGATATCAGAAATATGTCAAAAGATGTGTTATAAATTCTATTTCTTATTTAATTCAATAAACAATCTTCTGTTGATGTCTCTTGTTGTAAACATGCCTGCTTCCACTTCTGGGAGTGACGAGGGTGGCGGCAGGCCACATGAAATTGTGCCATGGGCTGAGTCCAGCCTGCGGGCCGTAGTCTGACCACCCCTGATATAGAATATTAAAACTACTGTATTGAACAAGTTATGTATTGGACAAGCATAACAAGGTACAAATCTTTTTGCTTCCAAAAAAAATGATACTGGTATAAATAATAGTTTTAGTTACTATAATAAGAGTTGTGTGCCATCTAGTTAATTCAGACTTGTGGAGCTCCTTTCCATGGTTTTCTAAGTAGAGAAGACACAGAAGTGGTTTACTATTCACTTCTTCTGAGCACCTGGAACTGTGCGGCTTGCTCAAGGCCACGCAAATTGGCTCTTCTTCCAGGAGACACAGGGCGGAATTGAACTCCCAATTTCTGGCTTTGCTGCCAAATACTTAAAACTATTGAGCTATCCAGCCACCATAGTTACAACAATTACTGTATGGCACATAAAACAAATGCTATTAAATGCTTTTCTCCATCCCACCCCATCTCAACAATTTATACTAATGGGATTCAAATGTATCTTTGGTAAACACAGAAATGAGATTTATATTTAAGTTTATTGAAAAGTGTGTAAAGCGTTTATTGATTATTGAATTATACCCCAATCTGCTTTTATATTATATTTTAGTGAAACTTACTATTTTTACTTTCTTTCCCCTCTCCCTCCATGGAATGATGTTCTTGAAAAACATTTCCTTCTTTTATCTAGATGCTGTGTCCTTTGTCTAATTTAACAACAACAAACTTTTAATTAATTTATATTACTTTTGATGCTACTCCAGCTTTCCAATCAGCTAAAATGAAGAGTGTGGGAAAGGAAATTCTGAAATAAATTATCAAATCCAAGTTTTGAGAAAGTTAACACTTTTCAAATTTCTGGTACATTATGTTCTACCCAAGAATTACTTTCTAAAGCACTGTAGAAAATGGAGCTAGATTGGTTTCTTGTTCTGGGCTCTTTGGATCCCACCAAGCCTGCTACTAGCAATGAGATGGACAGGCATCACGTCCAAAGCACAGCTTTGTCAAGGTCTCCCTAGTCCCGTGATGGTGAACTTTGGCACTCCAGGTGTGATTGGATTTCAATTCCCCAAAGCATACAGTAAAGCCATTCATGTGGATTCACAGAAACTTTGGCTTCGGAGAATTGAAGTCCAAGAACACCTGGAGTGCCAAGGTTCACCATCGCGGGACAGGGGAGACCTTGACAAAGCTGGTCGCCATCACTACCGTAGTCCGACATTCTACTCATGAAATCACCCTATCAGTTGAACATGCTTCCCCGCTGCTCCGGGAGCTGCACTGGTTGCCAATGTGCCTCCGGGTGCAATTCAAGGTGCTGGTTTTGACCTTTAAAGCCCTTTATTGCAGTGGACCGGGTTACTTATGGGACTGCATCTCCCCAAGGTATTCTGCCCGTCCTATGAGGGAAGACCGAAGAGGCTCTGTGGTGGTCCCCTCGACAAGAGTAGCACATCTAGCTGGGACCAGAGGAAGAGCCTTTTCTGTGTCTGCCCCTGCCCTGTGGAAACTTTTGCCATTGGAATTGCGCCTCCAGCCTGAGTTGCTCCCCTTCCGGAAAGCTCTTAAGACCTGGCTGTGCCAGCGGGTCTAGGACCCATCCTGCGGTACAGCCCAGGTCCGCTGGCTAGTCTAGCTGCCCAAGATTATAGTTTTTGCTGGAGCTGTCTGGTGTGTTTTCTAATTGTTTTTAATACATTTTTGTATGGTTTTAGCTGTTTAGCATTTTTACTGTTTTATTTTGTCTTAAGGGGTTGGGGTGGTTTTTGGGGCTGGGTTTTTTAGATGCTTTTTATGATTGTATGTTATTTCATATCTATATATCTATATATCTATATATCTATATATCTATATATCTATATATCTATATATCTATATATCTATATATCTATAGATATATATATCTATAGATATATATATCTATATCTATATCTATAGATATATAGATATAGATATATATGTTGTTAACCGCTCTGGGTGGCGCATGCGCCAGAAAAGCGGGATACAAATGTGTGTAAATAAATAAATAAATAAAATAAACATGTGGCCCTTCAGGGAGTCCAAAGCTTATTTCAATGTCCACCCATGCCACATGACCTTTATTTATTTATTTATTTATATTTGGTATGGAAAGAATAGAATATAATTAATGAGGGAAAGGATATCTTGATAATTGCTGGTGCATAAATGAAGACTGGGCAGTATGATACATCATCCTGAAAGGAGAAAGACTCCAGTGGCAGGAATGTGTGACCTGTGATGATTTAGCATGGAAAGGTCTCAGGTCTTTTTTCCCTGCAAAAGGAAGGCATCTCTGAGAGTACAGCCTGCTGGCAGCAGGGCTGTTAAAATCTGTACCGATCTGTGTTGGTCTTGGGAGGATAAACTGTTCAAGGACGGTAATCCAACAGGAAGCTTTGGAGCACAGGCAGTGTGGCCAAGTCCCACCTGACTTACAGCAATTCCAACAGGGCTTTCAAGCGGTTAAGAGGCTGAACTCGTTGACTGGAAGGTCGGAGTTCGATTCCTGGGTACTGCATGATGGAGTGAGCTCCCAACTCTGTCCCAGCTCCTGCCAACCTAGCAGTTCAAAACCAAGAAATTGCAAGTAGATAAACAGGGACCACTTCGGTGGGAAGGTAAACAGCATTCTGTGCACTCCAGTGTTGAGGCATGCCTGCCACATGTCCACGGAAACATATGCAGATGCAGACAGCACTGGCTCTTTGGCTATAAACAGAGATGAGGACTGAACCCTAGAGTCAGATATTACTGGCTTTTGAGCAAGGGTGACCTTTACCTTTCAAGGTGTGTGAGATTATTTATTCAGTCTGGCCAGGTCATCCTGCTATGGTAATAGAATAGACTATACTGCCAGCGACTCAATGCCAATCATCAGGTAGCGGTGAACTAACCTTACATCCTTGAAGACTAACAGTCTTGGGTGGCGAAGTCCACAGAAAAGGGTGATAGTCCCCAAGTGGATTAAATCCTACTTGAATCCATCTTGATGGAGGGCAGCAGATTCATCAATCCTGGCCTGGGGCTGAGGAGGACTTTGTGTGGCAAAAGGCTCAGGACCAGAAAGTGACTCAGGGAACTGGATTTGTGGTATGGGTGTCACACTGTGATGCATCCCCAGGATGATGATGATATCCCACCCATCTGGGATATTTTCCCAATCTGGGCGTCTTAAGGTAAAGATAAAGATCACTCCTTGTTCGAAAGTCGGTCGTACCCAACTCTAGGGTTTGGTGCTCCTGTCTGCTTACAGCCAAAGAACCAGCGTTGTCTGTGTCTGCATATATCTCCCTGGTCATGTGGTAGGCATGACTAGATGCCAGAGCATACGGAATGCTGTTACCTTTCCCAGTGATACCAATTTATCTACTTGCAATTTCTAGCTTTCAAACGGCTAGGTTGGCAGGAGCTGGGCTAGAGATGGGAGCTCACTCTGTCTAGCCACTGCAGCTTGTTGTTGTTCAGTCGCACAGTCGATTCCAACCCTTTGCGACTCTATGGACATTGTCCTCCAGGCACCCCTGTCCTCCACCATCCTCCTCAGCCCGCTCAGCTTGGTCCCCGCTGTTTCCACAATGCCATCCAGCTTATAACATATTTTTTTTAAAAAAACTTTACAAAAATTAAACAAATGGAATTATAAATATCAACAAGAACAAAAATGACAACAACACACACACCAATTAAAAAAAACAACCACAAGAACAACAACCCAGCTATAATCTTCATGGCTGATCGCCATGAAGAGAGCCAATATTCGGAGAGGACACCCAAAGAAGGAGGAGGAGGGGGGGGACAGGATATCCCTTTCTCTCCCTCCCTTCCCTCCTCAGCCCCAGCCAGGGCCATAGTCAGGATTCTACATGTGGGTGGGTGAATATTTTTTCAGGGTGGGTGAGTGTTGTGTCCTAACAGTGTAACCTTCCACATGTGATATCAATGTATCTGAACCAATGTAACCTTGCCTATGAGTAACAATGTAACCTTCAGCTGTATCACTATAAACCCTGTAATAGGACGCGAGCTAATGACCACCAGCTGGCAGCAGCGAGCGTCCAAGCTCTCTTGGTCCAAACCCATCAAAGACCGCAGCGCGGGAAGTTTCCCGCCGCTACCTACACCTGGACAAGAAGGGCGTGACCAGCCATGACGTCACGCGGACCAGTAGCCAACGGGCTATCGTGGAGCCACATTCAAATACGTTACTACCATATATATAGAGCTGTTCATCCGCCATTACCTCATGTTCCCTCTGTCCACCATGCAATAAACCTGAGTTAACCCAGCCCTTGGCTGTGTCGTGTGTCTTGACTCCCATACACTAAATTGGCGACGAAGGTGGGATGATGGATCCCCATGGAGCCAGGACACAGAGCGGGTTCAACATCACCAAACCGCAAGACTGGGAGCTTTTTGAGATGGACTTCCAGGCGGCACTGGTGGAACTCAAAGTCAAAGAAGACGATGAGGAACGGAAGAGGGCCATCCTCACCCGCATGCTTGGAATGGAAACCAAGCGGACGCTGGTGGGCATTCTTGCACCGAAGAAGATGAGTGATTTCAAAGCCGGGGACATCATGAAACTGCTGCGTGAGCGTTTCCGACCCTCGAGGGCAATGTTTCCCGCTCGGAGCGCGTTTTGGAGGCGAGTCCAAGCGCCGGACGAGTCGGTAGAAGCATTCGTATCGGCCATGAGGGTAGCCGCCGCCGATTCCCCCGAATCCGATTTTGATTTTGCTTTTGCTAGCCGGGGGGTTTTTTTGGAGTGTTCCCCCACCCATCCAGGCGAGAAGAGGGGTTTTTCGTTAGCCCCTAGTGCCCCCGGTTCGTCCCAATCAAAGCACACACCCTCCAACAAAGCCGCAGAGCCGCGGCAAACCACTAACAAGTCATCCTCTCCCATTACAGGGCAGGAAGCCAGGGAGCAAGGAGGAGGGAGAGAAGCCAGGGCAGGGCAGCCCGCGCCGAGACCCCAGCGTGTTCGAAATAAGCCATCTTGGCTGAGAGACTTCGTCTCATCCTAGGGGGGAGGAGTGTTGTGTCCTAACAGTGTAACCTTCCACATGTGATATCAATGTATCTGAACCAATGTAACCTTGCCTATGAGTAACAATGTAACCTTCAGCTGTATCACTATAAACCCTGTAATAGGACGCGAGCTAATGACCACCAGCTGGCAGCAGCGAGCGTCCAAGCTCTCTTGGTCCAAACCCATCAAAGACCGCAGCGCGGGAAGTTTCCCGCCGCTACCTACACCTGGACAAGAAGGGCGTGACCAGCCATGACGTCACGCGGACCAGTAGCCAACGGGCTATCGTGGAGCCACATTCAAATACGTTACTACCATATATATAGAGCTGTTCATCCGCCATTACCTCATGTTCCCTCTGTCCACCATGCAATAAACCTGAGTTAACCCAGCCCTTGGCTGTGTCGTGTGTCTTGACTCCCATACACTAAAGTGACAATGTCATATATGTATATAGGTCCATGATGGCGAACCTTGGCACTTCAGATGTTCTTGGACTTCAATTCCCAGAACCCCAAGCCCCCCATGAATCCACACAAAGGGGTTTACTGCAATTCATCCGGCCCACGCCACCCTCATTGCTCCCGGAAGCGGAAGTAAAACGCGCCCATACGGATGGTTAACCCGGAAGAGCCTTAACCGTACGGGCGCGTTTTACTTCCGCTTCCAGGAGCGACGAGGGCGGTGTGGGCCGGATGAATCGCAGTAAAGCCCTTCGTGTGGATTCACAGGGGGGGGCTTGATGTCCTAGGACATCATGGATATAGGTTGTGTACAGTGTATATTTTTATTGTATCAACTGCACTGTATTGTAATGTTCAATTCCTGAATTGGTATCGTTACATTGTTGTATCGTAGTATTACTTGTTGTGAGCCGCCCTGAGTCGGCAAAAGCTGAGTAGGGCAGGATACAAATAAAAACCTATTCTGTTCTATTCTGGAGGAATCACAATACGGGATCAAAATTGCTGGGAGAAACATCAACAATTTGAGATATGCAGACGATACCACCCTAATGGCAGAAAGTGAGGAAGACTTAAAGAACCTTTTGATTGGATTGGAGGAGGAAAGTGCAAAAGCTGGCTTGAAACTTAATATCAAGAAAACCAAGATAATGGCAACAGGTCCCATCAGTCCCTGGAAAATAGATGGGGGAAGAAGTAGAAGCAGGGACAGATTTTACTTTTCTAGGATTTAAGATCACTGCAGATGGGGACTGCAGCCATGAAATAAAAAGGCGACTGATTATGGGGAGACAAGCTATGAGAAACCTGGGGAATATAGTCAAAAGCAAAGACATCACCTTGAAAACAAAAATTCGCATAGTCAAAGCAATGGTTTTCCCGATGGTAATGTATGGTTGTGAGAGCTGGACCATTAGGAAGGCTGAGCGCAGAAGAATAGATGCCTTTGAGATGTGGTGTTGGAGGAGAGTCCTGAGAGTCCCCTGGACAGTGAGGAGAACAAATAGCCATACCTGTCAAGTTTGGATTTGGAAATAAGGGAAATTTCCCAGCAAATAAGGGATACTTGACAGCGATGCGTATCCTGTGCTGCCCTCCAATGGCGGCAATAGGGCATTGCAGTCTAATTAATAAGGGATTATGGCGGGAAAGAGGGTAAAATAAGGGGTTTTCCCGGCCAATAAGGGATACTCGACAGCTGTGCAAATAGGTCAATCTTAGAAGGAATCAACCCTGACTGTTCATTGGAGGGACAAATAGTGAAGATGAAGCTAAAGTACTTTGGACATCAAATGAGAAAAGAGGACTCACTTGAGAAGGTCTTGATGCTGGGAAAGGTGGAGGGAAAGATAAGAAGGGGGCGTCCAAAGATGAGATGAATAGATGGTATTGTGGACACAGTGGGCACAGAGCTTGGTGGGCTGAGGAGAATGGTGGAGGATAGAGGTGCCTGGAGGAAAATGGTCCATGGGGTTGCAAAGGGTCGGAATCGACTGTGCGACTGAACAACAACAACAACAACAACAACAACAACAACAACAACAACAACAACAACAACAACAACAAAAGCTGCCAGGAGTTTGAGGGTGGGCAAGCTGCTAACTCCGTTGCAAACTGCTGCCCCCAGCCCCTGGCTAAGGCTCTGGCCCACCGCAGCCTCTCCAAGGACCTTGGGGTGAAGCTCTTTCCTGTTTCCCTCCTCGAAAAGAGCAGGCCAGGTCCCTGTGGACCCCCCCCCCGCCCCTCCCTTCCTTGGGGCAGCACCTGACCCACCCACCTCTGCCTTTGGCGGGGGGGGGGGCTCGCCTCCCTCCCAGTCTCTCCTCCCTTCCTCCCTCCCTCGGGCAGGGGCGTGTCCTGAAGCCACCCGGTGGGAAAAGGGGGCGGGGAAGAATGGCCAAACCCCGCCCACCCCCGCCCCGCTGGCTCTCTGTTGGTCTCTCTGGCTCCCTCCCCCGGGCAGGGGCGTGTCCTGAAGCCACCGTGGGAAAAGGGGGCGGGGAAGAATGGCCAAACCCCGCCCACCCCCGCCCCGCTGGCTCTCTGTTGGTCTCTCTGGCTCCCTCCCCCGGGCAGGGGCGTGTCCTGAAGCCACCGTGGGAAAAGGGGGCGGGGAAGTAGGGCCAAACCCCGCCTACAACTCACCCCCGGCCCCCCCGCCCCCCCCGCCCCCGCTGGCTCTCTCTCTGTCTGTCTGTCTGTCTGTCTCTCTGGCGCGCTTGCTTGGCTGGAAATGGGGCGGGCTGGGCTGCTCTCGCGCTGCCCAGTGGCAGCTGCCCGGGGGCGCCGAGGGCCTCATCCCATAAAGCCCGATGGCCTCCGCCGAGGGGACGCACACTCGACGGCGGGCGGGCCAGGGGGGGGGGGGGGACGCGGCGCCGGAGGGGAGCGGGAAAAGCAGCCGGTCAGCCCGAATAAAGCAGGCGGAGGAAGGAAGAGCAGCAGCAGCAGCAGGACTGGAGGAGGAGGACTGACCGCCGCCCCGGCTCTGCCCCGGCGATGTAAGTCACCCGCTTGCGTTGGCCCCGTCCTCAGAGGCCGGGATCGGGTCCCGGGGAGGGTCGGTCGCTCTTCATTCCTCGCAGCTGGACATCATCATCATCATCTCCACCCCGGCACTCAGTCCAGGCTGTCCGTCTTGACTTCTGCAGTTCGGGCCAGAGACACCGGGATGGTCGCGGAGGCGGCGGGGTGGGGTGGGGTGGGGGGAGATGAGAGAGAGAGAGAGAAATCCAACAGCTGAGATATTACTATTATTATTATTATTATTATTATTATTATTATTATTATTATTATTATTATTATTATTATTATTATTATTATTATTATTATTATTATTATTATTATTATTATTATTATTATTATTATTATTATCGTCATCATCTAGCCATGCCTGCCGCATGATCACGGAAACGTCTGCAGAAGCAGCAGACAGCGCTGGCTCTTCGGCTCTTGAAACAGAGATGAGCACTGAACCCTAGAGTCGGATACGACTGGCTTTCGAGCAAGGGAAACCTAATAAAGTAGACTCTACTGCCAGCGACTCAACACTGCCGGTTGTTCCCTAACCTGATCACTGTGAGAACTAGCGGCCTCGGGCGGCGAAGACCACAGGGACGGGTGAGGGCCCCCCAAGCGGATTACACCCCACTTGGGTCCCTCTTGATGAAAGGCAGCAACTCCATCCATCCTGGGCTGGGGCTGAGAGGAGGAGGACTTTGTGTGTGCCAAAAGGGTTCGGGACCAGAAGGTGACCCAGGGAACTTTGATGCGTGCTAAAAGAGTCGGATACGACTGGCTTTCGAGCAACGGAAACCTTTACCTTTATTATTATTATTATTATTATTATTATTATTATTATTATTATTATTATTATTATTATTATTATTATTATTACATGTATGCCGCCCACTCGACAATGCGACTCAGAGGGTGTAAATAGTCAAGGCGAAATGTTTGTGTTTCTTTCCTTGTGCCGTATCCGATTCCGAAATATTGGCGATCCTCCTGGTGACCAGACTGTCCTGAGACTATAGTGCAGTGGCCCTTTCATTTGCCTTCCGCGTGTCAGCCGCAGGGACCCCCTTTAGCACGCATCCAGTCACTTTCTGGTCCCGAACCCTTTTGGCACACACAAAGTCCTCCTCCTCTCAGCCCCAGCCCAGGATGGATGAAGTTGCTGCCTTTCATCAAGAGGGACCCAAGTGGGGTGTAATCCGCTTGGGGGAACCTCACCCGTCCCTGTGGACTTATCCGCCCGAGGCCGCTAGTCCTCACAGTGATCAGGTTAGTGAACAACCGGCAGTGTTGAGTCGCTGGCAGTAGTCTACTCTCTTAAGTTTCCCTTGCTCGAAAGCCGGTCGTATCCGACTCTAGGGTGCAGTGCTCATCTCTGTTTCAAAGCCGAAGAGCCAGCGCTGTCTGCTGCTTCTGCAGACGTTTCCGTGGTCACGTGGCAGGCATGACTAGACACCGGAGCGCACGGAACGCTGTGTACCTTCCCCACCGAAGTGGTCCCTGTTTATCTACTTGCAATGTCTTGCTTTCGAACTGCTAGGTCCCTTCACCCCAGCAGGATTACCTGGCGGCCAGACTGGAGTTTGTGTTTAGGAAAAACCCAAACACCGACAGCTGATCGCGATGCGTGTGTATTTCGAGGGGGAAGGGGTTGAGTGGGACTGGAGAAGCGAACAGGGGGGGAAATAGTTCGAGGCTGGGGAAACCCAAGGGCATTTGGATAAATAGACGCAGTTTTTTTTTTTTTTTGGTAAAGACAAGGTTGGTATTTAGACTCCGAAGGATCCTGCCGCTTCCCAACAATCAAGGAGGCAAAACCTTCCTCGAAAGCAGTTTCGTCTTCTTTTCTTTTGCTGTTTTGCAAATACTGGCTACAATGAGACAAGGCGTTGTGTGGTTCTTGTTGTTGCAATCCACGGCCCATTTCAGAATGTGATCCTAAAAGCCCCACTGAGTGAGAGGAATTCCGTAAGCATGATTCTTAAATTTCCAAACTATCACAAACAATTTTTAAAAAATGCATATTAAAAAGGAAAGGTTTCCCTTGCTCGAAAGCCGGTCGCATCCGACTCTAGGGTGCAGTGCTCATCTCTGTTTCAAAGCCGAAGAGCCAGCGCTGTCTGCTGCTTCTGCAGACGTTTCCGTGGTCATGTGGCAGGACACCGGAGCGCACAGAGCGCTGTTACCTTCCCACCGAAGCGGTCCCTATTTATCTACTTGCAATGACTTGCTTTCGAACCGCTAGATTGGCAGGAGCTGGGACAGACGGGAGCTCATTCTGTCCTACAGTACTCGGGCATCGAACTGCTGACCTTCCGCCTCCCAGTCAGCGTCTTAGCCACTTGAGCTACTGCAGCCCCTAAAAAAATTGCATATTAATAACGCTTTAAAATTATATTATTTTATATTTCGTAATTCCCTCTTATAATGAATTTATCGATGCATCTGCGTTTCAACAGAACTGCGTGTAGAAAATGTCAAGTTTGGCTAAAACGACGTCTTAATGTAATCCTAATTCTATTGCTTAGAAGGTCATATTCTGTATTTCTTCCGACGTAAAAGCAAGGTGACTGTCAATGCGTATCACATTCACCGGAACCATAAAACCGAAATGTTTGGATTACTGTACTTGAAAGAATTATAATTCGGCGTCGCCGGTGCGCGACGCAAAACAATTCCATGTGTTTAATTTAGTTCGTTGGTTTTTGTCTAGTTTATTCGCAGTAATCCAAAAGTAGAGGAACGTGGACAGGTTGTGGGTCCACAATGATAAATTCTTTACGCACTCCTAAACGAATATTTTGGGAAAGCTACCTTGAAGTTTTGTTTATTCTACAGGTGAAACTCAGAAAATGAGAATAGCGTGCAAATGTCCATTCATTTGGTCAAACAAATATATGAGATGCATGCAAAGTGAGAGATGTCATATGCCTTAATTAGTTATAATTGTGATGATCATGGCGTACAGCGTACTTGATGTGATGATTATGGGGTACATGAGATTGGGGAGGTTGGGTTTTTCATAAACTGTAAGCCATAAGCATCAATATTATAACAAAGTAAGGCTTGAACTATCTCGCTTTGCAAGTCTATCTCATATATTTGTTTCACCTTTTAAGTTGCATTACTGAACGGAATGAACATTCGCACGATATTCTGATTTTCCATGTATAAAACACGGCGAACGACACTTAACGTGGAGCGTCGACCTGCAGGGTCGTCTGTCTGAGGCTTCTTAAAAATCAAAATGGTATTTTCTGCCAGTACCACCTGTTAGAGGAATCACAGGATATTACTAACCCAGTGTCAGAAGCCGTTGTTACGGGGGATAGGAACTCGTCATTTATTCTGGGAGAAGAAGGAAGCGCAAACTGACTCCGTATAGCTGGGAATCCCACACTAGGCTGTGGGGAAGGGAGGAATCCGTTTTCTGATCACGATTGCCCGGTTCCTTAGTTTCTTCTTGTTGTGCACTGAAAAGTGGCTAAGACGCTGACTGGGAGGCGGGAGGTCAGCAGTTCGATTCCCGAGGACTGCAGGATGGAATGAGCTCCCGTCTCTGTCCCAGCTCCTGCCAACCTAGCAGTTCGAAAGCAAGGAGAGAAACAGGTGGCAGAGGTAAACAGCGTCCGGTGCGCTCCGGTGTCTAGTCATGCCTGCCACATGACCACGGGAACGTCTGCAGAAGCAGACAGCGCTGGCTCTTCGGCTTGGAATCAGAGATGAGCACTGAACCCTAGAGTCGGATACGACTGGCTTTCGAGCAAGGGAAACCTTTGCCTTTAACCAAACTATCGAAAGATGAAAGGGGATCGTCTTGCTCTTCTCTGAGCGGACGATCCTCCCTCCGTCTAACCGCGATCCGGCCCCGCTTCGATCCACTTTGGGCTGCCCAGGTCGAAGCAAGCGAGGCCAGGAGAAGCGAATCTGCGTCTTCCTCGCCTGTCGGTCTGGTGGAGAGAGAGAGGTCCTCCTGGTGGTCCGTCGTGGTCGTGGATCGGGCTCCGCCGAAGTTTGTCTTTCGACATCCACGGAGAGTAGAAGGGCGGGGGAGAAGAGTTTAAAAACGGCGACCGGTTCTCTCTCTCGGGTCTTTCAGACTAAACCCAGAGGGCCTAGTGTTTCTCAACCTTTGGCTTTTGGACTCCAATTCCCAAAAGCCTAAGTCAGTCCATTGGCTGATCAGTGCTTTGGGAAATTGACTTAGGCTTCTGGGAATTGAAGTCCAAAAAACCAAAGGTTGAGAAACACTAGGCTCTCTGAGTTTATTTTGCTCCCCCACCCCACCCAGCCCCCATAGTGTCTTAGTGACGCTGAACTTAACGATAAGGTGGTCAGCAGGTCAGCAGGTCGAGACCCGAGTGCTGCACGTCGGAATGAGCTCCCGCCTCTGCCCCAGCCAGGGCCGCCATCAGAAATTTCTGGGCACCATACTGAGCAATCCTATTGCCTGCCCCCCCCCCAAGTAATGTCTCACAGTAATGTCACAGTTATGGCCAGCTGTGGCAGGGCCCCTGTCAACTCGGGGCCCTATACAGCAGTACATGGCGGCCCTGGGCCCAGCTCCTGCCAACCTAGCAGTTCGAAAGCAAAAAAATAATTTTAAAAAATTGCAAGTAGATAAATAGATACTACTACAGCATTCTGTGCCCTCCGACGTCTACTCATGGCTGCCACATGGCCACGGAAACGTCTGTGTAGATGCAGACAGCGCTAGCTCTTTGGCTATAAACTGTGATGAGCACCGAACTCTAGAGTTGGATACAACAGGCTTTCGAGCAAGGCCGACCTTTTTACTACCGTGGTGGTGGAAGAGAAGCCACTGAATAGGACGCCTAGATGTCCCCACCATCCTTGCTAGTGAAGACTAGTGCCCCCCCCCCCAGCGAGCTTCGTGGGGTCCCAAACTCCTCGTCTACATGTCCGAACCTGGGGGGGGGGCGAACCTGGCTCCAGGAGCACCCTGGGCTGCCCTACTGCCATTTTGCCCTTCCCAGGGCAGGAATGGCCTGGGCAGGTTGGGCTACGGCCTGTGCCTGAAGCCTGTCATGGGAAACTGTGTTTGGGTTTGGTTTCCCGCCTCCTGCGTTGGCCCAAGAACTGGCTCCCCACCTTTGATGTAGGCAGATTGATTGCACACGGAGCCAGCATGCGGGCCAAACACTTCTTTATTGCAGCATGGTCAATCTGTACATAACCAAATGGTGGAGACGCAGCTCCTTTTATATCATACATTGCATTTGAATTTCCCCCCAAAGGCACTCATCTGTTGTGGTAGCAGTGACATCATTAGGGATGTACTGCGGACCTTCCTAAGGTTCACCTAACCTAACTAAGGTTAGTTGCATACCTTCCTAAGGATCACCTGTAGCGGGGAGGTTTCTGCGCCAGTTGCTGATTGGGTGTTTGGGGACGCACGGGCTGAGTTTCCTCAGCTATGCTGTGGCTGGCAGCTGAATTGCGTGCGGTGACTGATGATTACTTGCATACACAACACCACCCAACCAACTTTCCTTGGCGGTCTTCTTCTAGTTTCGCATCCTGATCGGACCCCAGTTTTGGTTTTGTCCTTGGCCAAACTTAATCCCTCATTGGTGCATGTTTGGGCAGTAATTGGCAGACCGGTAAAGGAGCCGGATTCTATCTCTCTCCGCATTCAGACTGCATGTTGTTGTCCACCAGCAGCCGCCCCTTCAGCATGTTGGCTTTGCATTTAGGCACTCCAACCCTCAGCCTATTCAGGGTCCTCCAAGTGATATAGGGGGTAGGTTGAGTTCCTCAGCCATATCCTCTTTTAATGTTATGCCTTTTCAATGACCTTCCGCCATTTTCTAATTTGGTTTTGCTCTTGCGTAACCTCAAAAATGTTTGTTCTTGCCATAAAGTTCTTCCTGGATCTGAGCCAGTGGACCAGACGATGTCGAGGGGTCATTCTCCTCCTTGGCAGTAGTGAGGCCAAATGAATGGCAAAACAAGGGCAAAGGAGGGTCTGTCTGTGGCTGCTCCTAAAAGCCCCTTTTGCCTGACCCACAGGAGCGGGAGAAGATGCCTGTCAAAGATGGGGCTGCTTTCTGTGGTTAAAACTCAAGTCCTCCGAAGGCAAAGAAACCTGGTCAGACCCTGGAGAACTTCCTGCCTGAACAAATTCAGACCTAGCGAGTTGTTGAGAGGCCCCAACATCTGCGCTCTCCATTGGTGCCTCTGGATAAAAGACAGCCAGGCTTTAGCTCTTGGTGAATGAATGTTTCCCCTGACAGGTGGGCCCCAGCACCAAATCCAAGTAAAGCCTTTAATGGTTTTTCTGGGCCTAGAATAAACTTCAGGATCAAGGGAAAGTGCCTGGGGAGAGTTGCCTGAGCAATCCCATTGTCTCTGTGCATTCAAACACCTGATTTTCTACCTAAGTCTTGAATCCTATTTAATCCAGGGTATAGCTCTCTATCTCGCCAGGCTCTCTGAATGAAGATGTTATCAATTGTATGGCGGGATGATATATGCCTGAAGCTTAGCTCATTTCTCTAAATTACTGCTTTTGTAAAATAATATTAAAACACTCAAAATGGAAAAGTCTAGACTCTAGAGGGACTACATTAGAAGAAATGGTACAATTTTGTTAAAATTTAAGCAAACCTGTACTGTATAATGAAACATTATATCTTTAATAAAAAATACCAAAATATAGAATCTTAAAATCTTAAAATAGAATATCAGCTTTTATATACAGTACATATATTAGTATTTTATACTACAAAAAGAGCCTACTTGAAGATTGTGGTGTTTTTGAACCACAATTGTATGTATCCTGGTAACGGCAACTTTGTGTTGCTGGCTAATCTTTCTCACACTAGGTTAGGCAAAATGAACTGCAGAATGAACTCACCAAAAGGTGCCTTCATTTTGGCATTTTCACATCTGGCCTAGACAAAGAAAAAGAAGTATCTTATGTTATGTTTTGAGAAACATGATTGCTTTAATACATTCCCATATTAGTTTTTGGGACCACTTGGTATTTTGCCAAAATTATAATCTAGGACATTTTCTTAAGTCACTCATCAGGGGCCTAAGATTTTATTTCTCCTAATTATAATAAGCAGCATTCTAACTTTAATAAATTATAAAATTTATTTATTTTGATTTTGCTTGATGGATTGATTCGATTTTTATGCCGCCCACTCAGCATATGCCGATTTTCTACAGTGGAGTCTGTCTTTGATATATATTCTCCAATTATCCCTTCGTAGAGTAATGAATTTTTTGGCCATTAGTGTATTACACAAAATTTATTTATTTATTTATTTATAGTCAAATTTGTATATGCCGCCCGCTCAGGCAGAACCCGACTCAGGGCGGCATCACAACAATTCACAAAAGACATAAAAACAATTATAAAAAATAATTATAAACCCCCCCCAACCCACCCCCTTTAAAAACCCCTATGTCCCACCCACCCACCATACAAAGGAGGAGGAGAAAGTTCTTATACAAGCCAGCAGGCGGGCACCATAGTCCCATTCGGGCCCCACACCTGCCCTGCCAGCCAGGTCTTCACTCCTTTCCTGAAGGGCAGCAGTTCACTTTGGAGTCTTAGGTCTATTGGCAGGAGGTTCCAGAGAGTTGGTGCGGACACGGAGAAGGCCCTCCTTCGGGTGCTAGACAAATGTGCATCCCTAGCCGGTGGCACCACTAGAGAACCCCTCCTGTCCGCTCTGGTTGGACGGGCAGACACTCTTGGGACGATGCGGTCTCTAAGGTATCCCGGCCCCCTGCCATGTAGGGCTTTAAAGGTCAAAACCAGCACCTTAAATTGCACCCGGAGACAAACTGGTAACCAGTGCAGCTCCCGAAGTAGGGGAGAGGCATGGGCATATCGCCCACACCCCATCACCACCCGGGCCGCCGCATTCTGGACCAGCTGCAGCCTCCGAATGGTCGTCAAGGGCAGCCCCATGTAGAGCGCATTACAATAGTCTAGTCGGGAAGTAACCAGAGCATGGGTGACCATAAGCAAGGAGCCCCGGTCCAGGAGTGTGCGCAATTGGTGAATCACCCGAAGTTGGGCAAAAGCCCTCCTGGCCACAGCCGCCACTTGTTCTTCCAGCAGCAGCCGCGAGTCCAGAAGAACCCCCAAGTTACCAAGTATTGTATATAAATATTCCACATACGGTAATTGTTTGCGTGCATAGTAGTATCTTGCACAAATTATCTGTGTGTGGAACATAACACATGAAAGATTCAAAACTGTTATTCCTCAGGAGATAAAATGGAACAAAATATGACTTCTTAATATCATTAAGTAAATAAATGTGATGAATTAGAGAATTAAGAATTATTTGCTTCGACAAGTTGACCTCTACTTTAATTGTAGGTAGTCACCCTATTCTGTGACATATTTTAGAGTCAATTCTTTTAGCAGCATTGGTATCAAAGCACTCACTTCATAGTATGACTGGACCTTTTCTTTTAATAGTAATGCAATTAAATAATTTTAGACTCAAGTTTCTTCTGGTGGGAGGCATTCTTGAAATTGTAGGGCTTATTATGTCCTTCACTTCAAAGCATACTGACCCAGCCCTGTCTTATGGTGTGTGGGAAGAGGCACAGAAGAAGGACTTCTGCTCTTTCTCTGGAGCAATGACCAGAATATCTACCTTAAAATCCTACTTCGATGGCACTACTGTTTTTTAAACCTGGCAAGGGCAAGGCTAGATCAGCTATTTGGGGAAACATTACCATTATTTATTTGCTCATCTAAACAAATTATAGAATGCCCTTCCTTGGGATGTTTGTTTCGCTGCCTTCATGCTATCCTTCCACCAGCAGGCAAAAACATTCCTTTCTAAAGATGACGTTTGGCATCTAAATTTAGACATTTTATTGGATAGCATATATAACATTTGTACATGCTTTAAAATCCTTTAATGTGTTTTAGTTCTCTGTCCAGTAATGATTTATGTTTTATGTGCCTGTTCCAAATGTTGCAAACCCCTTGAGTTCCTTTCACAGGAGAAAGGCAATATATAGATATATAAGTAAGCACATAAATAAAACCTTTAATACTCCACCTTTCCAAAGTTCGGTAGGGCCTCTGACAGAATAAAACCATACAACTAACTTTGGAAAACATTAAATAACAGGGGCCAGTATCCTACTGTTGGTCCCAACTAGAGTAGATTATTTGACTCCATTGCCAAAATACTATTGGCGAAGCTCCGCATGTGCAAAGCTGATGATCTCATCAGCTGTGACCCTTTGTTTTTAAATAAAAATTTCCAATCCTTCTCCTCCACCACCCCAGATTCCAAAGCTCCCTAGGAACTCGGCATTTATTCTGGGAGAAGGAAGCGCAAACTGGCTCCGTAGCCGGGACTCCCACACTAGACTGTGGGGAAGGGGAATCCGTTTTCTTATCACAATTGCCTGGTCCCTTAGTTTCTTCTTGTTATGTACTGAAAAGACATCGCTAACCAAACTATCAAAAGATAAAAGGGGATTGTCTGCTCTTCTCTATCCCGATGATCCTCCATCCAATTAACCCGGAGAAGCCTTCAGTGGTCTTGAGATAGGGTGGAGCTTTTGATATCTAAAAACACCACCAGTCTGGAAGATCACTGCATTTCTTTAGAGCAACTGTGTAAATAATCCACTCCTCACTATGGATGGCACCTTACATGGTATGTAGGTTTATTTTCCAGATCAAGAACTGTGTAAGGTTGTATGAAAAGAGACAACATGAGCATTATTGGTTAGAAGGCTTTCTCACTAGCAGCTTAATAGCAATGTGCAACAATTTTCTTCTTTTTTCCTTAATGGATTTTCTCAGACAGGAAGGGAAGGAAAGATGGAAGAAGCAATCGGGAACAAAGGAAAGTTATTAATGGAAGGTACCATCTTGTGAAGGACTTTAAACTTCAGTGCCTGAAATAGGGTGATGACATGTTGAATGACTCTTCTGGGGATCACTCAGAATCCGAAGTACAGTACTTAACATGTTTCAAGTGGGGAAATTAGCACTAAAGATTGGCTCATAAGGTTGAGCACAACCATCATAGTTGTTGCAGAATAGGTTGGATCCACCCCTACCTCCAGACTTCTAATAATAGTTAAGTAGAAACATTTTGCAGAAGTTGAAGTGTCTGAGATGTCTTCATAGAGAGCTCCATACAAACTATGTTTCAGTTGTCTGGGTTATAAAAGCATAAAATATCATGGCCTAATTCCCCTTCTCCAAAAGAGACATAATCCACATGATGAATGATCTCATCACAAGAACTGCAAATTGTATTATTGTCATTTCTGCTTCACTGACCTGCAAATTTGAGTTTAAATGCTCACATCGTCACAGTCGGCCTTCTCCATGAAGCAGAAAATCTGGTAGCTGAAAAGTAAGAGCAGTTAGCTGGGCAGCTTCTCCTTTTCTTCAGGATCATTATACATATTTAAGTTGTTTGTACAGTTGCCAAGATATTGAATTTAACAGGACTTCCTGATGCAGCATTGAGTCTCCTGCCTGGTTGTGGACTATTAGCACCCACAGACAAGGCAAGGCTTGTTTTGGTTCCACTAGTAACAAAATCTATCAAAATCCTTCTTGCCCCAGCTGCAAAACAATTTTTCCTCACATTTTTTCATGGTGACATTGCTCACTGCTTTGGTGCTTCCAAGTTAATTTCTGCCCGACATTGTTCCCAAGGCACTAGTAGGAAGGCATGTCTCTTACCTATTCTTTGGGGATTTGCTGAAGTTAAATGGATGAATCAATGTGTTTTTCTCATTCCAATGCACAGAGTTCAGTTCCTTTTTTTATTCCTAACCTCTGCTTACAACCTGTCTTAGCTTCTCTACACTTCAGAGAAGCCAACACAAACCCAAAAAGGGACGCAGGAGCCTCTCAAAGAGGCCATGCTTGCTAATACCCAACCCAGAGTTTCTTGCTCTTCAGTTGCCTACCACTGGTTCCAGTGTTTATCTTTATTATAGGCATAAATCCTGGTAAACCCTATAACCTGCCATGAAAAAGAGAAACAGAACATTTGCTTCATCTGGAAGGGTCCATAGGTAGATTCTGTGTTAGGAAATACTTCCGTCTGCTTTGCCCCCATCAAGTCAGTTCTTTCTTGCATAGGCAATGGAGTGGAATATAATCTTTCTGACATCCTTTCAAGTACTGTAGTATTAAAAACAATATTGGGAGCTCTGTTAGTTTCTGTTGTTTCATCTTGGCACATTGCAACAGAGCAGCCAGCTCATCATCCACTGAAATGCACAGGGATTTTGCAGTCTAGTGAATTCAAACAGAATTTTGTACACTATGATTTTTATACCTTCAGTCAGTTACCTGTCTTTTGTAGATAAAGACTGTCTATGATCCACCAAAAGTTTGGTTCTTTTCCCCTCCTTAGCCTTTGGGGCAGGGGGGGGCAGGAGGAGACTAAAAGCCAGAAGGTCCACATTTACCTTAGGTTCTCAAGGTCTAGATTTTGATATACCATCCAATGTGCCACTGGTGTGTCTTCTCAGTTAAACATTTCTACAGAGACTACTACAAGGTGCGATTCACATTTCTTTTGGAAGGATGAATCCTTAGGGCAAAGTTTTAATAATTAATCTTAAGGATGAATCCTTAAGGTGAAGTGATAAAAAATAACTGTAATAGGACATTCACTCCCCTTTGGGTTTCCATTTCATGATCACATTTTGCAAGGATGTCCCATAGCACTGTTTACTTATGTATTTTTGTTAGTCTGAAGAAGCATACTGAAGAATACAGATAGCATCCTCACCCTTACAACCACTACTTTTCTTCCTACCCCAACCAAAGATACTGTTCATCCTTACATCGCTCATTAGTCCCATCAACCCTCTTGCTATCTTGTTTAGTATATTTTCCCATATAAATGATCAGACAGCATTCTGTGCAATTATTAGGATATTTGTGTATTTGAATGGATCATTATTACCATGGCCTTCAATAGCATGTGCTTTAGCTTAAATATTCCCTTTGATACCATCCAGATTTTCTCAATGACATAATAAAATCTTTGTCCACAGCAGCGACAGGCAGTTAGTGACAGGCAAGTCAACAAGAACGTGTTTCTCTGCTAATAATAATTTCATGTCAGAAATTATTCTGAGTTGAAATGATTTTTGCTGGAGAAGCTCTGCTTGGGGGAACGGCTGAATGAGGCTCCTTTCAAGCCCCCAAGATCTTTTCCCAACGAAGTGGTTCCTATTTATCTACTTGCAATTGCTTGCTTTTGATCTGATAGGTTGGCAGGAGCTGGAACAGAGCTGGGCGCTCAATCTGTCATGAGTCTCGAACTGCTGACTTGCCGGCCTTCCAGCTAACAAGGCGAGCTTCTTAACTAGGTTCTGCTAATCTCCAGAAACATAATCAACCAGAGCTGCTGATTTCTTCACTGATAACCAGATTAGGTACATGGGAAAACATTCCCCTTCAAGAATGCTTAGAGCTACTCAGAGTCACCCTCTCTACATAAAAGACATTAATTGGATACTGGATTGTAATAGCACAAATTTGGCTTGTTGAGCAGGAGTCTAATTCCTTTCTCACTGAGAGAGAAATATCACTCTACCATCTCCCAAGAAGACACATTGCCAAATGTAGCCAGATCCAGTTTCCCTTCTCTTATGTTAATCATCTGTGATGTGCAAAGGTCGAGGGCAAGCTAATGAAGTGGCTGCTCAGTTAGAGTCATCCAGTGAAGATCCCTTCTCAGACTTGCTGACTGGAACTCATCCGAGCCAAAAAAGAAAGAAAGTAAAAAGCAAGCAGGTGCCAAGGATAGCCCAGGCATGGACTCTGTCATCACAGCGACTTCCAAGACTCATTGAATACAAGTCAGCTTATCTCAGTCAAGTGTGTAACAAACATGTCACAGCAGTCCATGACATCTTTAGGTCTTACGTATTATTTACCACCTGGAAAACATTCACTTGATGACAATGGTGGTGGGAAAGCATGTTTCCCTATCAGTCCTGACATGGCCTTTTAGATGGCAGTGGTCAACCTTGCTTTCTGTCAAGGGCTGAATGCTTTTAAAATTAATCTGGTGAGGGTTTCATTCTCTTGGAAGGCAGGGAAGCAGCAGTGGTTGGAGCCAGAATAAATGTGGGCAAGACCCACACCTCATTCCTCTCTTTTCCTGTGTCTTTCTGATACATATTTATTGTGATCTGCTATAATTTCTGGCTTTGGAAGAAGCATGTAATACACACAGCCCCAGTGTAATGGAACAGGCTTATTAGCAGCTAAACTACAGAATAAATTTGGGGGGGGGGAGGGGGAGGGATAACGCCAGGGAGCATTTGACTATTCAGATTATTTATTTATTTAATTTCATTTCATGTTTAATTTCTATACCGCTTTACTCGACCCAGCGGGTGACTCAAAGTGGTGTACACAATCACAAGAAAACAGTAACACAAGTAAATATAACTCAGTAAAGTCAGTAATACAATAGTATCGAGTTACAAAATTACAAATGAAGAAAAAAATACAATATTAAATACAAAAAACATCAATGAACGGCGCCCCTGACTCACAAGTCCATAACGGGGCTAAGGGCTCCTCTCGCCTCTCCTGACAGGCCGGGATAGAGGAGGGGGCCAGAGATGGTGCGGGCGGCTCTGGAGCACTGGTGGCGGCTTTTTCAAGCTCCGCCATGGAGATGAGGCTCAGCTGGGCTCCTCTCGCCTCCCTTGACCGGCTGGGCCAGAGGAGGGGGCCAGAGATGGTGCGGGTGGCTCCAGAGCACTGGCAGCGGCTTTTTCAAGCCCTGCCATGGAGATGAGGCTCAGCTGGGCTCCTCTCCCCTCCCCTGACTGGCTGGGCCAGAGGAGGGGGCCAGAGATGGTGCTGGCGGCTCCGGAGTGCTGGCGGCGGCTTTTATGGAGTTGTATCCCGCCCTCCTGATGGGAACACCACTCAGGGTGGCTAACAACATGCAATACAACATACAGCATACAAAACAACAAAAAATGCAACAACAATTAAAAACAATAGTAGCTAAAAACAGTCAATAACCCCCCCCCACTAAAACAGAATTAAAAACACAAAAAACTAATCAAATAAACATAAAAAATTACCCTCACCAAGCCCCTCCCACAATAAAATAGCAGTGGATTACTTTCCCTCGTATTCGACAGATATACTGTGAGCCAGATATCTGTGCTGGATGTCTCCAAAAATCAAGCATCTCACAGATTATCTATTTATATAAAAGACTAGCAGAGGACCTGGCGTTGCCTGGGGGTACCCTACTTGGGCCAAGGAGAGACCCGGGCCCGCCACCCCCCCCAGCTGCCTTACCTTTTTGTCTGCTGTCATTGCGGCTGCTCTCTCAGCTCCGCCACGAGGCGCCAACTCAGCCTGACTCTGGCCCCCACCGCCGGCCTCCCCAGCGACTACAGTCAGTGGGTAGCTATCACAGCCCAGCCCCTTTATCCTCCCGTGGGTTGTGTCAGGCAGAAGGGAGGCCCCATTTGGGCGGGTGGGCAGAGGACTCATTTGGAGGGGGGGCTGTGGAAGGCGGTGGCCCGGTCCCATCCTCTGCCCGCCCCCTTGCTGTGGGTTCTCCCTTCCCCCCAGTGTGCCTCAGGAGTGCAGAGGAGCCATGCCGAAGTGGCTGCCCGCCAACAGTGGTCGCTGGGGCGGGGGCGGCCATAATGGCCGTAATTGCTGCCATCCGTACTGACGGCTAGGCCGTGCACCACCTGGAATGCCGGGCAGACTTTGGCACATGTGTGGAATTTCATGCATGCGCCACAGTCTGGAACGCCAGACGGGGTTTGGCGCATATGTGGATTCTTATGCATGTGTAGTCACCTCTCCTGGTCATTTTTGCCAGCCGGGAGGGGGGGCAGGCATTGCAGCCCCTTTTCGGAGGCAAGGACCCCGAGGCGGGCTGCTGGTTACCCACGCCAGCCACTCCAGACGTTGAAGGTAGGTGTGCACACAGTTTCCAGCGCAATCGGTGCACGGGTGTTGCTTTGTATTAGGGAGCCCTGTGATGTCACAGAGCCCCATATCTGGTCAGCTGGGAATTGGTTGAGCTGTGGTGATGACATCACATTTAGCTTTTTTCCCTTGCTTTTTCTACTGTCGGTGGGGGTGTCCCCTTTGCGGATTGATTTAGGCGGCGTACCCCTCCCCATGGGGCTAGTCACCCCCACAGTGACTATCTCTTCGGCCCAAGGTATGTGTGTGCCAAGTTTCAGCGCGATCGGTGCAGGGGTGTGGATTTGTATATGGAACATACAGCGCCCAGCCTTGATTTTAGTTATAAGATAACTACCCTGGTGGCAACAATGGTTAAACTGCTGAACTGTAGCCAAAACGTTGTGAGTTTGATCCTGATGGGGATCAAGGTTTATCCAGCCTTCCATTCTTCCTTCTGGGGTCAACAAAATGACTAATTAACTTGTGAATCCAGAGCGTGCACTAAGCATTATGGGTTGGTATAGAAGTGTAATTGCTATTGCTTTTTCCATTTCTGGCAACCTTAATAAAAGTCAAGTCGCTGAAAGAAAGTTTTTTTAATGCCACCAACCTACTATTAACTAACACTAGAATCAAGATAGAGGCACTGGTGATAATGCAGCACATCTCATTCATAGAACAGAGATAAAATGAGGTCTAGGCAGTTGCATCAGTAGTGATTTTGGTGTCACAACATTATCAGGGGGAAATAGTTTAAGGACAGAATTGTACTCTTTCCCTATTTTTCTACTTGTACCTTTCTCTGCTTGGTCTGCAAATCAGCTTAGAGATCAAAACAATGATAAAACAATTTTAGAATTCTTCTACAGGATCATTGGATTTTAAAGGTAAAATATAAGTGTCCTGGCAAGAAATGAATTAATTTCTTGCTTATTTCACTTAAGCCCCTCATCCCTCTTATGCTTAGAATTAGGAAGCAAATTATATTGGATGTTTTTTCTGTGATGATTTCTCTTTTAAAAATTTATGCATTCTCTCTCTCTCCCTCAGTGTTTATATATTCAAAATACATTACTCTCACACCAGAGTAGCCAGTGTGTTGAAGATACAGCCGTGTATTCGCTCCAAGATTTTCTGAGTGAAATTTATTATTTTAATCCATTCTAGTCTTTTAGGACTGGTTTTGGAACAGAGTCTCCCTGGTGGGAATGATGGAAGCTGGTCTTCTCCTCAATAGGAGCTACTCTCTTGAGTTATATCAGGAAGTAGGTAAGGATTGGCCTGCATCTCTTCAGAACCACAGAATCCTTTTGACCAGTCTGGCTGGGATATAATGTATATAATGATGCCCATTTCTCACTGGTTCCTTCCTTACTTCAAAGTATGGATGCAAAGTATGTTGCTTGAACTCCACTGTTGATTTCATGGCTTTTGGCCATGTACCAAAAGAATTCCATTTTTTCTTCATTGATATATATATGATGCTCCATTCTGTTTTTTATCCCTCACAACTGATTCTAGGGAGGCAATGGAAATGATAAATTGATATCTGGAATTGCTTCAGCTATGGGTGGCAAGCAGCAAGTTGCAAATTAATCTAGATATAATAATTGGATTAACTACTGTTAGTCAAGAACACAGGCAATCTTAGTAAGGTTGTACAATATGAATGGGGAGGCAATGCACTCCATTTGAAAGTTATACAACATGGCTTGAGAAGACATTGTGTATCTAAAGTAGGGGTCCCCAACCTTTGGTTTTTGAACTTCAATTCTCAGAAGGATAAGTCAATTCCCCAAAGCACTGATCAACCAATGTACTGACTTAGGCTTCTGGGAATTGAAGTCCAAAGAGTAAAGGTTGGGGACCCCTGATCTAAAGGATAAAGAAGGATGGTAACTGTGGAATGAGGCTAGATGCCACATGGTAAAGGTAAAGGTAAAGGTTTCCCTTGCTTGAAAGCCTGTCATATCCGACTCTAGGGTGCAGTGCTCATCTCTGTTTCTAAGCCGAAGAGCCAGCGTTGTCTGCTTCTGCAGATGTTTCCATGGTCATGTGGCTGGCATGACTAGACACCGGAGCACACAGAATGCAGTTACCTTCCCACCGAAGTGGTCCCTACTTATCTACTTGCAATTTCTTGCTTTCGAACTGCTAGGTTGGCAGGGGCTGGGACGAGTCCTGCAGTATTCGGGAATCGAACTGCTTACCTTCCGCTTCCCAGTCAGCACCTTACCCACTTGAGCCACTGCAGTCACCCAATGCCACATGACAGATGGATAATAGTCAATCTGCTGTGGTGTGTATGTGTTTTTTTAAAAAAATGAAATAGTTATGAGATATTGCAAATTTGATTGCTCTGGTGGCGCAGTGGTTAAACTGCTGTACTGCAGCCAAAACATTGTAAGTTTGATCCTGATGGGGATCAGGGTTGACTCAGCCTTCCATCCTTTCAAGGTCAGTAAAATGAGTACCCAGCGTGTTAGGGGCAAAAGTGCTAATTAACTTGTGAACCACCCAGAGAGTGCACTAAGCACCATGGGGTGGTGTACAAGTGTAATTGCTATCGCTATTGGTTAAACCAGGAGTTCCCAACCTTTTTATACCATGGGCCTGACCATGCCCCCTGGAAACGGAAACGGACACATTTATGGCTGATGTAAATGCATAGGCTTCCATGTGCAGTGGAGGCGGCAATGGGCCGGATGGAATGGTGCCGTGGACTGGGTCCAGGCCACAGGCTGTAGGTTGGGAACCCCTGGATGAAACAAACCATACATTTTCCTGGGTGTATGTGATGTGAGGAGCAATTTTGTATGAAAAAATGAACAGGAGGAAAAGAGTTAAGCAGTTAAGAACATAAGAACAGCCTTGCTGGAACAGGCCACAGCCCATCCAGTCGAGCATTCTGTCCCACACAGTGGCTCACCATTTGCTTCAGGGCATTCCCAAGCAGATGCCTTCACCTGCTTAGGATTCCCTGGAAATAGCATTGAGAGATATCCTGCCTATCTCTCCAACCCGGAGGTTGTCCTTAAGTATCCATAATTATAGCCATTGATACCCTTGTCCTCCATGAACTTGTCTAATCCTTTCTTAAAGCTGTCAAGACTGACAGCTGTCACCACTACTTCTGGCAGGGAGTTCTATAGACCAGTAATCCTCTGGGTGAAAAAGGGCTAGTTTTCAAACAAAGAACTAGCACCCAAAAGTTCCTCCCCACTATTCTTATATGTAAATCAGCCGTCATTTGCAGCAGTTTTGCCCCCCCTCCCCCTTTAAGTGAAAAGATGATCCTACATTGTAATACATCTATATTGGCCATAACTCACCTTCATGTAACCGCAAGGTTATGATACTTTCTTCCAGGAAGGGCTCATACTCTTCTAAGCAACTGAAGCTACTTGGGACTAGTGAGTTGCAACTACAGCTGTTAGGAGCCTAGGATATAGCCTCTGGGATACAGAATAAAACCTGAGAGACATTTGCCACTATGCCTATGCTAGCAAGATTCCCACATTTGCCACTATGCCTACGCTAGCAAGGTTCCCACAAAATACAGCATGCAGAGAAATAGCAATGGTTGTGCCAATAGACAGACTAAGGTGATCACTTGGGCAGCAAGTGCTGGCAGATAATAACAATAAGATGTTAGAGAGAGCTGCCTGCCGTCCCAACCCTACACATTAGGTTGAGGCCTCCAGGTATTGTAGAGAATGTTGTTCTAAAGGAAGATCTAGTCCAGGTGGCTTTTGTACATGGAATGAGATGTTGTCTTCAAAGTGTTACAGCATTCTTGTTTTGTTTATTCTCTGACACAATGAATGGCAGTTTATCTACAAAGGTCAGGAATGGTAAAGATATACAAGGTCACATGGCTACCTACTGGTCTATCATCCCTGCTAGGTTACTTTAATACAGAGTTGATTAGTTTATTCAACATTTCTTTGGCCACAGTTTAATTGTCAGCGGATGTCCCATCAGTTTTTTAACTTCTAAGAAAGAGGTGCTTCAGCTTTAAACTTATTCAAAGAGAGTCTGTTGCTCTTTTAGGTCTGCTTCTAAATTTTGACAAGGCTAGGAAGCTTCAGTTAGTGTGAAGGGACAGTAGTCTGTATGTGCTCAGAAGCACTCTCATTATTAACAATTACTGTTTGATCTTGAGGTGTCTTGCTATTCCTCAACTACAAAACTAGACCAGTATCCTCTTTGTGGTCTAAATGGAACAGATCTAGTCTACTACAGTGATACCTCATACAACGTCCAAACTTGGTTCCACAAGTTTGGACTTTATACGGATTTGGACTTTGTATGAGGCATGCAAAATCCTAGCCGCGATGCCTCATACAACGTCCAAATCCTTGCCGCAATGCCTCATACAACGTCATTTCCATAGAGATCCATTGTACTGTAACAGCACAGACTTAAGGGAAAGTCAAGGAAACAGACAGGAAACTGACAGAACTTTAAGAAATCATTGTCTAAAGGCTAAAAACATTACAAAAACATGTCAAACAACCCTAATTGTCCAAGAACCTGAAGAATGCTGCAAAAATCCCAGGAATGTTTCTAAAATTCTGATGAAAAAATCCCAAAAAATCCAAAATAACACTCAAAACCACTCCTCGTGCAAAACCCACAAGAGCAATGCATGCATGTGTCCTGCCTTTTATACTGCCCAGGCACAATGCAACCTGGGAAAAACCCCAATGCCTCATACAAAGTTGCAGCGACTTTGTATGAGGCAACTTTTTTCAAGGAATTAGGTGATGTTGTATGAATCCGATGTTGTATGAAGCGGACTTTGTATGAGGTATTACTGTATAACATGTTTTACCTCATTGCTTTTTTTTCACTTGGCTGGAACACTGTTTGCAAGCAGTTTTAGTTTCCTGTTTTTTAGCTGCCTTTGGCTTCAGCCACTTATACAAAAAACTGACCTTGAATTTCATCTGCAAAGTATTTAAAGCAGGGGTTCCCAACCTTTTTAAGCCAGGGGCCATTTTGCCCTGCCTGCATGACAGCGTGGTCATTTTGTCCCAAAAGCTTCAAAGGGTTAGCCATTTTGTTTCTCAGATGCCCTTGGAGTGGTGGTGGGGCCACATGAAATGGTGCTGTGGGCCAAATCTGGCCCACAGACCTTAGGTTGGAAACCCCTGGTTTAAAGGTAGTCATCTACTGTATGTCCGCATTCTTTTCTACATCATTATTTGTAATAGCTTTTAATTCTGTAGTTTGGGACAGTCAACTTTATTCAAAATGAATAAATGAATCACATGCTGCATTCCGTTTAAGTTATAGCTTCAGTCCTTGGGTTATTTCTTTTTAGAGACACTCACCAGCAGTTCCACAGAAAAGACCAACTAAAAAACAGAGACAGTAGACAGCATTGTGTATTTCCTCTGCCGTTTCAAATCCCTGGGGAATCACGATGTTCATCCTAATCACAGATTCAGGGACATAGTATAGCTTTAATATTTCTCAAATAAATATCCATTGCTCATTCCATTAAGAACAATAACAACATTGCTCTGTAAGTTCTGCTTCTTAATTACTGGAAAGATCAGTTTGCTCTGGGCAACAAATTTTAGCACAATAAGACCTGGAGAGTTTTGCATGCAGAGGTTTTAAGAAGTGGTATTGGATAAATACAGTCTTGTATGCTTCTTCTTTAATGCTGGGTATTTTGAGAAGTAAATGTGCCCACAGCTGTCATAAACGTGGAATCGGGCACATTTACTTTTGCTTCCGGGGGGCATGGCCAGGCGTGCGGCGTAAAAAATTTGGGAACCCCTGATATATAGTATGCTTCCCACAGACCCCCTGTGTTAAAGGAAAAGTATTGAAGACTGTATTTCTCCAACACCCCTTGTCAAACTTGATTGGGGGGAGGGGAGGAATCTCCAAATATCATTTTAACTCACATGTTCTCAAAGTAGTCCTTCATGAATGGTTGGGTCAGGATATCTGCTGTCACATCTGCAGTAGGACAGTAAATAATCAGAATGACCCCTCTCTTAGACAGGTTACAAACCAAGTGGTATCTCTTTCAAAGACACAGGCATTGTCCACAGTGTGGACACCTTGGAAACCAATTGTCTTTAGAAAGTCAGTGAGCTTTTGTGTCTGATTGAAAATATATGATCCATGTGCTCCCTTTCTCAGTTTGAGTGCCTAAATAACATATTGCATTCCCTAATCCAGTTTTTTTTTCTCCGTTTCTAAAGTGGTGATCAATCTTCTTGCACTTTTGATCTCTCTGGGCTGCAACAACCGGGTCATCAGGACAGACCAAAATAAATGTCAGCTGCCAATTTCTGCTTCTAGTACACAAGCACTAGTCCGTCTCACTTTATTTTGAAAGCATGCTGTAGCAGGATCTTGTTCCATTCTTGATTCCAGGCTCTTGTCGCATACTTCAGTCTATTCAGTCTATCTTTATTTATTTATTTATTATTAGATTTTTATGCCGCCCAGTCGGGGAAACCCGACTCAGTTTAGTTTGCTTCTGGTTGATGAAGACTGGTAGTTGTTCTGTGTACAGTTCCTATGCACTCTCTCCATGTTTTGATGTCTAGTTACTTTAACTTTCATGTGTTTGGAGGCAGAAACACTTAGTGTGCTACTGCATTGGAAAATACTTTACAGTTTGCTCTGGAATTGGCATGGGTGAATTCGAAATCTTTTTCAGTGATTACACGGTACAAAGATCAATCTGCATCAAACTGTTCTTTTCTCCTTCCAATCCAGACTTTTCCCCTCTGCTGCTTGGGGCTTCTACTTTTTTCTAACAGAGTTTTGCTTGTTTGCTTGTTTCATTCTAGTGAAGAACTAGGGGAGTGTAACTTTGGGTTGTTTTCTGATGACATAGTAAGTTGGGGGCATGATGCTTTGGGGAAGCAGGAATACAACACAATTTTTCACTCTAATTGTCTTGAAATATTTTTTGTTACAAACTACTGATTCTAGTGCTAAATCACCTTATGATTTTATTGCTACATTAGTTTATTTCAAGATGACTTCCACACAGACAAAAAAAGAGATAAAAATCAATATAATATTGAAACAACTCCAATGAATTCCAGCAGACTACACTGTTTCCATGGTATACGTGTGTGTTTGTACCTCTACAGAAAACTTTGGAAAACTGACCTTTCCCCCCTACTGTCATGCAACCCTTTAAACCAGTGGTTCTGAACCTTTTTAGCCATGTCCCACCTTAGCATCTCTAACATTCTGATGCTGCCCCCACCCACACCCCACCCACACCCCCGGGACCATACCTGTCAACCTTCCCGGATTGGCCAGGATTTCCTGATTTTTGGCGCCGATTTGCGCCATTTCCCGCCCGCAGCTGCCAAAACCCCGGAATTGGCAGTGGGGGGGGGGAAGGTACTGCGTATCCTTTTTGTGCAGATCGCCTTCTACGCATGCGTAGAAGGCTTTTACGCTTGCGTAGAACCCTTCTATGCTTGCGTAGAACCCTTCTATGCATGCGTAGAAGGCGATCTGCACAGAAGGGGGTCGTAGAAGCCTTCTACGCATGCGTAGAAGGGTTCTACGCAAGCGGAAAAGCCTTCTATGCATGCATAGATGGCGATCTATGCAGAACCGTTCTGCACAGGTCCCGTAGAAGGCGACCAGTGCAGAACCGTTCTGCGCAGGTCCTGTATTTTCTGGAGCCACGGTTGACAGGTATGCCCGGGACATAATGCTTATTATTCAAAAAGTGGAAAAACCTAAGAGGCCATTAACTTGGTCTAAACAAGCTTCCAATTGCCCTCATTAAAATCAACCCACCCACCCCATGGGGCCTGTGCCCCACGTTAGGAACCACGGCTTTAAACAGTCCTAGGGGCTTGATAGCAGACCATGAAAGGAGAGCCAGAGATTGGCGGGAGGACAATATCAAAGGAAGGGGGCTGTGGAAGTGAATCAAACTGCATCGGATTAAAAGGCAGTTTAGACACTGGCACTGGAATACTGGCGTGTTTTTGTGGTCTCTTAAACTGAATGGAGTCACAACAATGACTGCGGATCAAGCCAATGTAGCTGTGCCCTCAGAAGCATTCTCATAGTGCTAAGCTTAACAATTGAGTCAAATCTCATCAATATGTTTTTGTGGGTTCCTTGGCCACTAGTGTTGCCTTGTAGTGTTCCATTTCCTCTTCTGTAACTTGCTTCACCAGAAAGACCATTTGCAGCTAATATCTCTCTTGACTGGCAGTAGCTTCATGGGGATCCACATCTGATTCTTATGCAGAGTTTCTGTCTTGCTTTTCAGCTTCTCGCCATCTGGTGGCTTCAGCTGCTGGCATCTGTTTAGTCTCCTCTCATTTTACTGGCTTGGTACCTAGAATCAACCTTTTAAAGTAAAACAGGTACAGGGCTGATGCACCTTTGTTGTATAGTAATAAGTGACATGTGGAATGGCTCTGGAATTTGATGCCATATCAGTGCCTCTTCCAGTCCAACAGTCTTGATATCGCCATCTCTGATCCTCTGTCTTAGTGTGCTGCTCTGTCTGTAATGAGCCCTGGTGGGGCAGTGGTTAAACTGCTGTACTGCATCCAAAAGGTTGCAAGTTCAATCCTGACCAGGGCTCATGGTTGATTCAACCTACCCAGCAGACCATGTTGGGGGCAAAATGCTAATTAACTTGTGAACCACCCAGAGAGTGCACTAAGTGCTATGGTATGATTGCTTTGCTTCATCTTTTCCCTGCTCTCTGTCTAAGTCAGGTTGCATAGGTTTGACATGGTTATCTCTAGGAGATAATCAACATAATGTCATTTTTCATTTGAACTACCTAATACAGTCCATCTTTTGTCAGCTTGGCTTTGTTTATCAAAGTAGAGCAGATGTCTCAGAGTGACCTCATATGTTCATTACTTTATATCCCTTGCTTCCAGGTGTGTAATCAAAATAGTCTGTCCTGTTCTAGAGTTCAGTTTATTCTTTTCCTGCTTTGGTATATAAGAAGCAGCTATGCTTCCAAAAACTGTAATATGCCATGCCATAACAGAAATGGGCTCTCTGAAGCACTCCTGATTGGCAATCTGTTTTGAAATAATGCTACAAGCATGCATCTTGTCATCTCCAAAAGATTTTAGTCTTCTTTCAGCTGTTCCATTCTACTCAGTAGTATATGCCACATTCCTTTTGGCCAAAATTCCCCTTTTCCTCCAGGAAGGCTTCTTTATGGTACTGTATTTGCCATAATTGTCACTTCGAAGATCTTTGGGCTTTTCTTTCAAATCTGTTGAATACCATTGTCATGCATTCATGTGTCTTGTTCTTCTCCGTGAGTTGACCAGTAGCACAATACCTTGAGCAATCATCCACAAAACATATCATTTCCCCCGAATGATGGCATAGTGACAGAACACATAGGTCACTGTGTATAAGATCTAACACACTGGTGCTTCTTCTTCATAGTGGGAATGAAGGTCCAATACCTTTCTCTTTGAAGAATATGAACACATTACTACCTAACATTTTATCAAAAGCTTTGATTTATGACAATTGTCTAGTTGGTGGAAGAAACATTAGTAATTAAAGACATGCAGATGACACTATCTTACCAGAAGAAAATAGCAAGGAGTTGAAATGATTTTTAAGGAAAATGAAAGAAAAAGTGCCAATGCAGGACTGCATTTAAACATTAAGAAAACAACGATTATCACTGCAGAAGAACTAGACAACTTTAATGTTAACAATGGAGAAATTGAAATAGTGAAAGAATCTGTATACTGTGTGTTCAATCATCAATCCAAATGCAGACTGCAGCCAAGAAATCAGAAGATAACCGAGACTTGCAAGGATAGCAATAAAGGAATTAGGGGGAAAAATCAACAAGTGTAAGGATGTGTCATTGGAGGCCACGACCAAGATCATCCACCCTCTTGTATTCCCGATCACTATGTATGGGTATAAAAGCTGGACAGTAAAGAAAGCAGACAGGGAAAAAATGATTCATTTGCAATATGGTGCTGAAGGAGAGCTTTTACTGATACCCTGGATTGCCAGAAAGACAATCAGATGGGTCCTAAAGCAAATCAAGCATGAACTGTCTCTGGAGGTAAATATTATCAAGCTGAAGCTGTCCTACTTTTGGGTATATTATGAGAAAGCAAGATTTTCTGGGAGAGGCAATAATTCTAGGAAAGACTGAAGGCAGCAGGAAAAGAGACAGGCCCAATATGAGATGGATTGACTCCCTAAAGCAGGAGTTCTCAACCTTTTTAAGCCAGGGGCCGGATGTCCATTTTAAGCACACTCCCTCAGACAGCTTCGGGAGCCGGATGTCCATTTTGCCCTTTCTCCACCACATGGCACTTCCTGGTGTGGTGGAGGTGGGCCACATGAAATGGCACTGCGGGCCGCAGGTTGAGAATCCCTGCCCTAAAGGAAACAACAGGCTTGGATTTGCAAGAGCTGAGCAAAACTGTTGAACATTTTACAGATCTTCTCATTCATAGGGTCGGCCACAGATAGGAGAAGAAGAAGAGCAGGAGCAGGAGTAGTAGTTTGTGTTTCCATAAGTCTCCAGATGAGGTGATAAATCTCAAGGTGATAAATACTGGAGGAGGAGACAGTTTGGAATTTGTATGTTGGAGTGGCTTGAAATCCTGAATGGCCATCTCTACCCATTCTAAGCTGGCTCCAGAGCCCTTTTAGCTCAGCCTGAAGATGTTTCTGTGCATAAATGCACGGGCACCCAGAAAGCCAGGAGGAAAAGAAACAGGCACAGGCAAGGAAGAAAGCCTATGAGTGGAGGCAGTTCAACCTGGTGTACCCTTTGGAGCATCACTGTCCTGATTTGTGAGACTTTATTTTTGGCCAGCAAGGGCATAAGACCTGGGAGGGGAAAACTCCCCTTGGAGTGATGAGTTTTCCACAAGTCTTGGAAACAACAAAAACCTCCATCCCTCTCAGATTACTATTATTTATTTGACTTGTTTAGCCACCCCCTCACGGAAGCGACTCCGGGAGGCTCACAACATAAGAAACACCTCAACATAACCCATCAGAACAACCCATACATATGGATAAAACATCATAAAAACACTAAAATCTCTAAAATCTTAAAATCCCAAAAGCTCGAATCTAAAAAATCTAAAATCCCCGTAACAAAATTGTCAGATGGACAGCGAGGAGAACAAATAGGTCAGTCATAGAAGAAATCAAACCTGACTGCTCATTAGAAGGTCAAATAGTAAAGATGAAGATGAAGTACTTTGGACATCAAATGAGAAGGGAGGATTCACTTGAGAAGGCCTTGATGCTGGGAAAGGTGGAGGGCAAAAGAAGAAGGGGGAGGCCAAAGATGAGATGACGAGATGGTGTTGTGGACACAATGGGCACAGAACTGGGAGGGCTGAGGAGGATGGTGGAGGACAGAGGTGCCTGGAGGAAAATGGTCCATAAGGTCGGCCGCAAAGGGTCGGAATCAACTGTGCGACTGAACAACATATGTCCTGTAGAAGCAAAGCCAGAGCAAAGCAATCACACTTATATACCTCCCCATATAGCTCTTAGTGCACTCTCTGGGTGGTCCACAAATTAATTAGCATTTCACCCCCAACATGCTGGGATTTTTACCGACCTTGGAAGGCTGGAAGGCTGAGCCAACCTTGAACCCTGATCAGAAATTTCCAACCTTTTGGTCACAAGACAGCAGTTTACCCACTGTGCCACCAGGGCTGCTGGTAGACATGAGGCAGCACAGGATGCAAGCCCCTGAGCAGAGGACGGCAATTACTGAAGCTGTCAATTCAATTTAATTTATTTTTCCCACTTGTATGCCACCCAATCAGGAAACCTGACTCAGGGTGACTCAGCCAAGCACATTTTAACACCAAGTCAGAGGCTAATTTTTTTTAAAAAAAAAATCTGGATTCAACATCCATTCTTTTCATGGCTGTTTCTAGAGACAACCAGCCCAGAAGAGCAGTTCTGGCCATGGTGTCTAGCCTTTCTTGCCCCACATTGTGATACTACAAGGGTCCATTGGTGGTTTCAGATTTTTTTTTTTGCTAGAAACGGGATGCTGTGGCTGGTAACCTATTCAGCATAGTTCCCCATACACACCCTGTAACTGGGGGTTATAAAGTGAATGACTACCTTATATTTTACTTCAGCTTTAGGTTAAGGTAAAGGTCACTCTAGCTTGAAAACCATTCATATCTGACTCTAAGGCATACCTGTCAACCCACGGCTCCGGAAAAACGGGACCTGCGCACATCGCTTATGCGCAGGTCTCTTTCCACGCATGCGCGGAAAGTGCTACGCTGCTTGCGTAGGGGCTGCACAAGCGGAGTAGCGCTTCCGTGCATGCGCGGAAAGCGTTTTCCCCCACTGTCAAATTACGGGGTTTCGGCAGAGGGGGGCGGGTTATGACGTCAATAGACGTCAAATTATGGGGTTTTCCCGGCCAAATCGGGATGGTTGTCAGGTATGCTCTAAGGTTCGGTGCTCATCTCGGTTTACAGCCAAAAAGCCAGCACTGTCTGTGTCTGCAGACGTTTCCATAGTCATGTAGCAGGCATGATTAGACACCGGAGCGCACGGAGCGCTGTTACCTTCCCACCGAAGTGGTCCCTATTTATCTACTTGCAATTTCTTGCTTTCGAACTGCTAGGTTGGCAGGAGCTAGGACAGAGACGGTTCACTCCGTTGTGCAGTAAGCGGGTATCAAAGTGCTGACCTGCCAATCTTCCAGTCATTAAGTTCAGTGTCTTAACCACCAAACCACTACAGTCCCTTACTCCAGCTTTGCTTTTATAATAATTGCCATGGTTTTCTGTGATTCTGCTTTCTAAGGCAAGAGATCAGCCTTTGAATTACAGCTTTCTTTTTGACTTGATTTTGATTTGATTTGATTTTTAATTTGTACCCCGCCCTACTCAGCTCGTAGGCCGACTCAGGGCGGCTTCCAACATAATTAAAGATACAATATAACAAAACCAAAATATAGTGGACATACAAAATATCAATAATAATTAAAGATACAATATAACAAAACCAAAACATAGTGGACATACAAAATATCAATAAAAATCAATAACCACAAAAAGTACAATAAATATCATACAATCGATATAAAAATGCAATGAACACAATTCCTGTAAAAAACAGCATATAAACAGAGTATCAACAAACCCTGAGATACAGTAACAGCAATAGAGCAATCAGGCAAAAATACATCATAAATACAATAATAAAAGCATAAGTACATAAATAATGACTTCAGAAGCAGAATCCCTTTCACCCCCATTCCTTTTCATCCCAGTAAGCATACTAACAATAACTATGTGCTGTCAAATTGATCCTGTCTTATGGCAACCCTTTCCAAAAGTTTCAAGGTACTGAACACACAGAAATGTTTTACAATTCCCTTCTTCTGGCGGAGTCCCAGGGCTATAGAGTTTGCTCATGACTACACAGGCTGGCTTTTCATTAAGGAGGCACAGTGAGGATTTGAACTCCCAACTTCTGACTCCACTGCCAGATACCTAAACCACTTGAGCTATCCAGCCAGCTATATGTAGCCCTGTTATCTTATATCACCAATGATCCATTCAGTGGCTAAAACTTGGAAATATAAAGTTATGCTGTGTAAGTCTCATGATATCAGATATCATCAGACTTATGCAACATAACTTTATTTTACTAGATTTTAGCCAGTATGCATTCCCTATCTTGACACTGAATCCAACTGCTGGCACCATCCCATTGTAAGTGGCCTAATGATTTTTTCTGCTCCTTCTGTTACTTTCTAATTATTTGTAACAGCTAGCCCAACTGAGTTCTAGATAGAGAATTTAAAAATGTTTTCATTTCTGTGGTGTTTTGTTTACATCTAATATGATTAATTATTATCATGTTGTGAAACTTTTTTTAAACTCCTCATGGGCCAATGTAGATGCTTCAATGTCATTCAAACCTGGAAACATTCTTTGTCTTAGTCCAGTGGTTCCCAACGTGGGGCACACTCCCCGTGCAGCACTCGGGTCTCAAACTCTGACCTTTCAGTCTTCAAGTTCAGCATCTTAACCACTTGAGCCACTGCAGTCTCTTGCGTTGATGGGATCTTTCTTTAAATGCAGAAAAACATGGAATATTTAACATTTTCATATCAAACATATCTGAAAAATTATACCGGTAATTCATTTTGAGATGGATATGTAGATTTCACAAGCATTTTGAAATGCTGATTTTTTTTTTCCACAGCAGATTTCACCTTTTTCTTGGGAGACACTTAAATATTGCTTCTCTTTGTGAACCAGGAAATGGCAAATCTAAACAATAAGAGAGCTTTATCTGTGTTTATTATTATTCATTTATTGACTATAGATCATGCCTGTCAACCTTCCCGGATTGGCCGGGATTTCCCAGTTTTCGGCACCAATTTGCGTCATTTCCCGCCCCGCGCTGCCGAAACCCCGGAATTTGGCAGTGGGGGAAAGGAGGTACTGCGCAGCCCTTCTGCGCAGGTCGCCTTCTACGATGCGTAGAAAGGTTTTACACTTGCATAGAACCCTTCTATGCATGCGTAGAAGTTTACGCATGCATAGAAGGGGGCTACGCAAGCGTAAAACCCTTCTATGCATGCATAGAAGGCGACCTGTGCAGAACCCGGATTGGCCGGAACCGCGGTTGACATGTATGCTATAGATCAGTGTTTCTCAACCATTGGGAATTCCCAGAAGCCTAAGTCAATTCCCCAAAGCACTGATCAAACTTAGGTCTCTGGGAAACGAAGTTCCTCTGTGGGGCGTGCGCCTCATGTTGGGAACCATTCAGTGGTGGGCTCCAAAAACTTTTACTCCCACACTGTGGGCGTGGGATGGTGGCCGTGGCCAGGGGAAAGACCTGTGTTGCACCTGAATTAGGACTACTTTATTTCAAAACTTGGATAGGTGGGGCCAGCCAGAATTTCTGCTACTGGTTCTGGCGAACTGGTGCGAACCTGCTGATGCCCACCACTGGAACCATTGCTATAGAGAGAAGAGCACTTGAAAGAGACTGCAGTTCTTGAGCAGGCCATTTACACTTCAACTGGATCTCAGAACATTTTATTAAAGTATAGATTATTTATCATCACAACAGACATACAATATTTATTTACTTGTAAACTCATAACTACTTGGGCAATATTAGAACTCAGAAGTATCTCAAAGGCCACTTGCCTTAAATGTTTGTCACACCTACTGATCTCAAGGATGTGAAGATATAAACTAAGAAATGCCCCTAAGGATAAGTTGAGTCCAGCCTGTAAATAAAGGTACCCTAACTGGACCAAAGCAAATTGGGAGCCAGTTGAGATAAGCCAAATGGAACAGGAGGAGGGAGGTGGGTAATGTGAGAAGTTTACAGCTTGCCCTGCTAACAGGCTCTCAGCTACTTTTGAGTAACAGGCTTACTGTGGCTGTTTATCTTCTAGTGATTAATGGCCTCTCTTGCTTCCTGTTTTAATTCCATTACATTCCCAAGTGTAGGAAAACTGCAGTGATGTCTTATACTCTCCCATTCTTATATACAAGAAATATGTGAACTTTGCTTGAACTTGCATCACTTCTCTCTTTTTGTGAGCTTCTGGGCCTGTTTTGTTAAAACCAAATCCCATCTACATTTCTTGCTCTTGTCTTGAGAACATAATTGGACAGACAAGTACTTGTACATGGCAGCTATATATTTAGGTGTTGGCGCATGATAGCACGATTGTTATTTCCTAAGTCAGTTGCAAAGTTTCAGAATAGGGGTCAGCACAGTTGCCTGAATCCCCCGGTCAGACAAGTGGGATCACTAGAAGACAAGGATAGTATCTTCTAGCTCCCAAGTGTACTTCCAAAGAAAATAACGTTGATAAACGGGGAGGCTGTAGGAGCTTAATACTGGGGATCTGAAAAGCTGCCATACATAGGCAAATGTATCTTTATTGACAAAATATTAATTACAAAATCTTTACAAAATATTCTCTACATGTTGGCACCTCTTTACACACACACACACACAGAGAGAGAGAGAGAGAGAGAGAGAGAGAGAGAGAGAGAGAGAGAGAGAGAGAGAGAGAGAGAGAGAGAGAGAGAGAGAGAGTCTTCTCCCCAACTCATGCTTTATATGTGTTCCAAGATATTTGTTATGTATGGCGACTTTTGGGATGTCCTGTACAGTATATGCAGACATTCTGAAACCGGATATCATTTGAGTGTCATTCATTGAAAAAGAACACACACACACACACACACACACACACACACACACACACACACACACACACACACACACACACACACACACACAAGTATGACCCATGGTAGTAACAAAGTCTTGCAATGGCAAAGGACTATCTTAAAAGAAGCATGTGTGTATGGCACATCTAGTAAGTCCCTAACGTAGCTGCAGCAACTTCAAACGAGAAGCCAAAGATTGAAGTCTCATCACTCTGAATACTGTCAGACATCTGTTTTCTTACTTTAAAAGCAGAGCTAGAAAAAAAAATGTATTGGGGTACATATAATCAACCATGTTAAACTAGATATCTCATGGATGTACGAGGGAGGAAGGAGCAGTAGAGTTTCAGAGCACCTGATGCAAATTCTCTGATGAATGGCAAAGCTTTGGATTTGAATCCCTGCCTCAGCCATGGAAGCTGACTGGGGGGATAGAACCATTAAAGCTACTCCTTAAATATCTCACTTACCTTGAAAGCCCTCTTAGGGTTGCTAGAAATTGGTTCTGACTTGATGGCACATAAATATAAAGTTTAGAAGATGAGCAAAATTGCTCACATAAAGTGTCCGCTTGCGGTAGAGTTGCACAGAAGTTATCAACTATGCAGGTTGCTCTTCCAAAAAAGAATTAAAATCACAACTTTTTTGGGTGTGTATGTGTGTGAAAAAAGCATCGCTAGACACTATGTGAAAGGCTTCTTTTAGCAGGTGACAGGGGAGACTCAATTTAAGCAGTGCCCTGACAATCCCTGCCTGGGATGAAGCTGTGCTCTTGGCAGATGCAGTCAAATGCAAATAGCTGTCAAAAAGGGGGGAAATTATCATCTACAAACATTGGGAAGAAATTCCATCTGCTGCTTCCTTGAGAAGGGGGTTAATAAATTCAGAGACAGCCAAGTTACACACATCTTAATCAAGTCTTAATCCAAGGAATTAATGCACTGTGCGTTTCTGCATAATTCCAGGAATCACGCAAAAGCCATGACAATAGCAAGAGCCGCAGATGGACTTCTCTTCTTGCACAAAATGCAGCATGAAAAGGTACCCAAGCAAACACATGTCCCTTTGCAGCATTTCACAAGTGCACCCTCTAAAAATGACAGGGGCCTGTGTCTTTGTATATGAGTGTGTATGAGCGTGAGGTATTCTTGTTTATGCATGTATGCACGTGAGGGTGTCAGACTGCTTTGCTTGTCTTCACATACTTAAGGATAGGAACATTCATACTCTCTCAAAGGAATTCTTCCAATAATCTTCAAATTTTCTTAAATAGATGAGAGCAAAATGTTACTGCTTTTTAAGTGCAATGGTTTAAAACACATACATTCAGATATATATTTTAACTCACCTCAGCAAACGTAGCATAAAATAAAGAGGGAAATTAAATACATCAGTGGTGGGATAGCGGGAAGATGCAAATTAATTCATGAGCAGGCACCGTCTCTAAGTTATGTTTGAACCCCTTGGAATATATTTGGGAGTAGACATGCATAGAGCACTCAATTGAGCCTTCTTTCTTTCTTTCTTTTTCTTTTTTAAACAGTAAGCATGGAGGACCCAATCTATAGTGGAATAACTGCACTCAATACAGAAAGCTTAAATCTGTCCTTCTGCATCCATTTCTTCCCCTTAAATTCCAATATCCAGCATAGTCTTAAAACAATCCAGAAGAGGCTCCACTAGTGCCAGTGAACCTGCTATGCAATTTTATTTGAAATCAGCTCCATTGAGCATAAATGACTTCCAAGTGAAACCACTTCACAATATGTGCCACTCACTGTTTATCTGTATCTGTCTCCAGCCCTTCTCCAATACCTGTACTAGGCAGATGGAGTTCAACTTGCTCACTGATTCAGAAGGCCATAGCCCTCCTCTCTCCCTCTCTGAGTCTGGGACACCTCAGCATGAACACAGCTGCAAGGGGCAAGAACATAGTGGTGAGTACAAGGATTGCCTTGTTTATGGCAGAGCCTCTAACACAGGCTTTCCCAATCTTTTCAAGCTGGGGGCTGGGTCACACTCTCTTGGTCAGCTTTGAGGGCTGGATGGCCATTTTGCCCTGCCTGTATGATAGGGGTGGCCATTTTGTCCCAACAGCTTCAAAAGGGTGGCCATTGTGTTTCTCGAATGCTCTTTGAGTGGTGGTGTGCACATGAAATGGTGTCATGGGCCAGATCTGGCTCACGGGCCTTAGGTTGGGAGCCCCTGCTCTAACATTTGCTAGATCAAAACAAAGACAGTTGTCTTGAGTCTAGTTTTTAAAAAAATATATTGTTGGGTCAGAAAGCAATACAGCATAAGCAAAGTGCCCATAAAAAAGCTTGAGTTTATCATGATGGTTTACAGACCAGTCTCGTGTTTTTTCAGTGCACCATATACATCTAATACCCAAATAAAACAATCATTCTTAGTTTCAAACTCTGTGACTCAAATCCTGCTGCTTAGCATAGTAAACCACAACAAGAGTAGGCCCATTGCATCAATGGGAATTTAGTGAGCCAGTTCTTAAGTTCCACTGATTCAATGGGGTTATTCTAGCAATGAGTCATTATGCTAAGGGACAGGATTTTGGCCTAATGTGATATTGCTTCACAAATAGAAAGGCAATGTCTAGCATCCTCACCTCAAATATGCCAGCCTGTAATAAAAGTCGCATCTAGGTGCGCATAACCACCAAGACTGGCAGCCTTTTCACCCCATGCTCCCCATCAGTCAGGAATATAGTTCCCCATCAGTCAGGAATATAGGAACTTGCTCACTTCTCAATTTCCCTGCCCTGCCTCCATTTATTTCCAATGATCTGTGTGATAACTAGATAGATACAATCTAATGAAGATGGAGTGGCGATACATGCAAGGAAGAATATTTTGGCATTTCATGAATAATTATAAATTTGATTTTTCCTGCCAAGACTAAAGAGACATTCAAAGTTTTTGGCCCCAAATAAGGCCAAATTATAGTTGAACTGAAAATGAATACAGAACTGGTCTCAGATCTGTTGCCATTTGAAATGGAGGAGTATTTGGTCTCCTGCTTCCCCTGTTCAAGAGGCATAATACCCAAGGCCTTTCAGTCTCTGAGGTAAAAAATCTCCATGTACCCTTACTAGGAAACATTCAGTAAAAAATAAATTATATAATTAATAGAAATTTCACCCTAACCATTCTCAAGCAAATGAGTAGACTTTGGGATTTACTTAGAATTGAGATTCTCATACAGAGTTATTAAAGTAACCATATTTCTTGAAACTGGTTCTAACCATACCTGTCAAGTTTCGGGAAATTTCTGTCAAACCCCTGTATTTTACACTCTTTCCCGCCATCATCCCATATTAGTTAAACTGCAATTAGACTGGAGTTAGACTGGAGGCCAGCACAGGATAAGCATAGCTTTCAAGTTTCCCATTTTGGCCGGGAAATTTCCTTCATTTGACAGAAATTTCCCAAAACTTGACAGGTATGGTTCTAACCTTGGGCCTTCAGGTGCTCTTGGACTTCAGTTCCCAGAAGCCCAAGTCAGTGCACCTGCTGACCAGGGCTTCTGGGAATTGAAATCCAAGAACACATGGGGACCCAAGGTTGAGAATCCTGATCTGTAGTTAGGGTGGGGTAGGAAACTATAGAACATTTGTTAAGGCAAGGCACCTGCCTCCATGTGATTCCCTCAAAGCATTTGTATGTGATGAACTATATATGCACAGTTGCTCCATGCAACCAATAAACAGAGATCTTTTCTTTGGTCTTTTGGCCATTGTCAGCAGCATAAGGAAATTGGGCCAATCTAGGTGTTGAGTTAGGGCACGTAAATTGTTCATCATGAGATCATAGCATAACATTTCCTCACCTACAGTTCTCCCGCTTGTTAGAGGATGCTTGTGTAAGAGAATGAATGCTTCTTAGCTCCACTGGAAAAGTTGCCCCCATTGGGAAGATCTGTGATGGATTCTCCTGTGTTGGCTTTCTTAGACACAGAAAAGTCACAGCAGAACCAGACGGATGACTCTAACCCTGAGGATGGCTCCTTGAAAAAGAAACAGCGTAGGCAAAGAACACACTTCACCAGCCAACAGCTCCAGGAACTGGAAGCCACTTTCCAGAGGAACCGCTACCCTGACATGAGCACCCGAGAGGAGATAGCCGTCTGGACCAACTTGACCGAAGCCAGAGTCCGGGTATGGTACTTTCATACTACACATATTTTCTAGCTTGTCAATAGTTGAGTGATTAGGTAGAGGATTTGGGTAAAATATAAAAAAGAGAACATGGGTTGTTTGTGTAGATTCAGAACATGGAGTTTTATCAAATGAAATGTGCATAATTAGCTACACCTGCTGAAATTCTCTTTTCTCTGCAATTTTTAAAGGCCCAGAATCCCCCCCCCCCCTCTTATTTGGCCATTCTGGTTGGAGGACTAACCATATGAGACCACAACAGGCTTCCCTGTGTGTTTGTATTTTGAACTCTCTACAGTTGTTCAATAAATGCAGAGTTTAGAAATAATCCTGTTGGATTAGCTCAGCATAAGTAGGCAATTTTGCAAGTAATGCTAAATTCATTGCTTTCTATATGAAATTTAAGAAAAAACAAACACCAATTTATCTAATTTTTAATAAATAATATTGTTTATACTATGCTACGTCTGTATCATCACACTTCTCTCCAGAGATGGCAATGCCCATCAGCTGTTTTATGAAAACTAGTAAAGGTTTCCTTTGCTCAAAATCCAGTCGTATCCAACCCTAGGGTTCAGTGCTCATCTGTTTCAAAGCTGAAGAGCCAGCACATCTGCAGACGTTTCCATTGTCATGTGGCAGGCATCGCTATAAAACTAGGTCTATATAATTGACTCACCACCTTCGTAGTTCAAATGTAATATTTCTAGACTATAATTCTTAGAAGGAGGAAGATGAGGAGAAATCATGCATTCAGCACTAATGCACTCATTCAACTTTGTCTTTTCTATGATGGGCCATCATAATATTGCATTCAGGTGGCACAGCTTTCTATTTCTACATAGCTTGAAAATCTGGTGAAGGCGCCTTAAGAACATAAGAACAGCCTTGCTGGAACAGGCCATAGGTGCCCATCCAGTCCAGCATTCTTCTCACACAGTGGCTCACCATTTCCTTCAGGGTATTCCCAAGGAGATGCCTTCACCTGCTTAGGATTCCCTGGAAATGGCATTGAGAGATATCCTGCCTATCTCTCCAACCCCGAGGTTGTCCTTAAGTATCCATAATTATAGCCATTGATACCCTTGTCCTCCATGAACTTGTCTAATCCTTTCTTAAAGCTGTCAAGATTGACAGCTGTCACCACTTCTTCTGGCAGGGACTTGAACCCAGTTCGTTCATTTCATCAATGCCTTTTGAAATCTATCTGCCTTCCCATCACCTAAAGACAGAGGTGCCTGAAACATGCACTCTGTTCTGAATGTTGATTAGAACTACTATGTTCTCTTGCAGGTGTGGTTTAAAAACCGAAGGGCCAAGTGGCGGAAAAGAGAAAGAAATCAGCAGGCAGAACTTTGTAAGAACAGCTTTGGAGCCCAGTTCAATGGACTGATGCAGCCTTATGATGAGATGTATAGCGGCTATTCGTACAACAACTGGGCTACTAAAGGCCTCACTGCCAGCACCCTGTCTGCCAAGAGCTTCCCCTTTTTCAATTCCATGAATGTCAACCCTCTCTCTTCGCAGCCCATGTTTTCAACACCCAGCTCCATTGGATCCATGCCCATGCCCTCCTCCATGGTTCCTTCGACAGTGACTGGTGTGCCAGGACCAAGCCTCAACAATCTCAACAGTCCTGGCCTTAACTCTGCCGTGTCATCCAGTACTTGCCCTTATGCATCCACTGCCAGCCCCTACATGTACAGGGACACATGCAACTCCAGCCTGGCGAGCCTAAGGTTGAAGGCTAAGCAACATGCCAACTTCACCTATCCATCAGTGCAGACAGCAGCCGCCAGCTTGAGCCCCTGCCAGTACGCTGTGGATAGGCCAGTATGAGAACAACACACACATATACACACATGATAATCAGGAACTTGGCTATTCACCCAGGAAGGCCACCCACACTGCCAGACCAAATTCCAGGAAGTTCTATTTAGTTATAATAATCTTACAAACTTTCAATTATCTTTTGGGGCAAAGCAAACAAAATTGCTTGTGGAAAGTCCATTTTGGGAAAGAGGAACTTTTGCCAGGCTTGGAGGGAATGTTCGCTCTGGCACAGTAACGGGATAGCTCATCACTCTGCTGCGTGTGCCAGTTCAAGAACAGGCAACCAGTTCACTCTACGATACAGAGAGACCAAATAGTACAGCTCCTAACTCCACTTCTAGCCTATGCCTGTGTGGTGCTCTTCTTCCAGTGTCATGTGACTTTTGCTCTCTGCCCTTCATAACTCACTCAGATGAGGCCGCATCTGATGTTTGCCTCCTGGATAATGCATATTTAACCAGTGTTTACACTTGACTGTGAAACGCCATTGGTGCAATGTTTTGTCTCTTATTTCCCTTTGAGGAATTTGGCCTTTTGTAGTCAGGAGAGAAAAGTGTTGCTTGTGTGTGCAGATGAAGAGTGTGCAAAGGCAGGTGCTAGAGACAAAAATGAGGACATCCGGAGAGACTGAGGCATTGTTGAATGGAGATATCTACTTGGGCAAAACGACAAATCCCCCCCATGTTCGTACTGATTTTCAAGATTCTCATGGGAGCTGCCAATACATGAACAAGAGTTATAGAGCTTTGATACAAGGGGGAGGATATAGGAATATGACAGGCCTGAGGAAGGGTTAACACCCCTGCTGCACCGATCCAGAAGCACCCATGAAAAAGAAGAGGATATGGCTCCTATCTCCTTAAGAGGGGATTTCAGCAGATGATGCTTGCACAAGCAAACAGCACCTGCTTCCCACTTCTGTGCAACAGTTAAATGTGCAGGAAGCTGTCTTCTTTTTCATGTGAACATTCAAGTGCGGTAAAGGGTCAATACGCTTCATTCTCTGTTTGATTTGATTTTCTGCCTAGGCAGCAGTGACATATTAACACCCACACAGAGAACCTTGTAACTTTCCTTCTGCAATAAATGGCTTTCGATATTCCAAAATAAATTCCATTCAAAAATAAATAAAATCAGAGGAAATCCCCACAAACCTTATGCACATCTATTCATTGATCGAACAGTATAAAACTGTTATTTTGATAAAACATTTATTGGTGCTTTTCATGAAGGTGGAAAAGTTTTGCTCCTTAATCACAATTCTTTTAGGCTTAGAATTCAGTGGATTCAACTTAAGTCAATAGGCGACTTACTGCAATTGGCCGATCCAAGGTTAGCCTAAGAAAACGGATGTTTTGCACCTACACAGATCTTTGTGAGTGCAGAGAAGAACAGGCAGCTTCACACCTACAGCATATCAGTGTACTCTATGTTCCTTAAGAAGTACTATGGAAGATTTGATGTTAACTGCCCCGAATGCTCTTTACTGGGTGAAAACTGATTATTATATTTATTAATTGTACAGTGGCTCTTTTGACACCAACAACAAAAAATGGAATTTTACTCTCACCTGTTATATATTTAACTGAAAGTTGAACAAAAGCACCACAATTTATCATTATATCCTACATTTTCATGTTTTGGCAGCTGCAAGCACACTAACCTTATGCTAAAATATTTGGTTCAAATTTTGCTCAATTGGCTATAATTTCAATTTATAACTTACCATTTGCTTGTACCTTTTTCAGGCATTCATACTTCAGCCTCTAGAGTCTGCAGTTTTAAATATGAAGTTGCAGTGCTCCAATAACGCCATAAATTATGCAAAACATTTTTAAAAGCAGGGCAATGTGTAATCAATCAATATAATAAAAACATCAAAAGAACAGACAAGCAACCTTCCTAATCTGACGCACTCTAGATTTTTTTTGGACCATTACTCCTATAATTTCTTATAATTAGCTATGCTGTCTGGGATTTATGGACGTTAAACTCCAAAATATCTGGAAAACATCAGATTAGTAAACACAGAAAGAGTTACGTTGTTTTCTGGTTTCCTTCATGACAGAGGACCAGTTACAAAGTTTTCTAGCTCATCATTGGTCTGTGGGATACAGTGAAGGTTAAATCTGTAACAGATGGAATACTGAAAGGCACTGGAATGGTGTGATGCACCCAGAGACCATGGGCGATGTTTTCAGGTAGTTTGTGCAGTTTTGAGCAGATTTGACAGCTGCATGATAATCTCCTCTTTGCTTGTTCTCTAAAGTATAATTTCCAACATCATGCATAAAGCCTTTTAAGGGAAGAAAAGGCATTAAACCCTCACATTGAACATCTATACTTCTCTCAGTATGTGAAAGAGCTGGCATTCCACAAAGAAAACTTGAATTGTTTTAGGAAATATTCAGAAAGCAAGACCTTTAAATATACAATCAACAAACTTCCTATGAAAGAGCTGGGGATGTCAAAAGTTTTATATTATCTGAATGGAAACCAGGGTTGCGTTAATACTTTCGTGGAAAATTCGCCAACGTCATTGACATCCTAAATGGAACTACAGTACACATATAAAAGTGAAACTCAGAAAATTAGAATATCGTGCAAATGTTCATTCAGTTCAGTAATGCAACTTAAAAGGTGAAATATATGAGATAGACTCATTGCATGCAAAGCGAGATAGTTCAAGCTTTACTTTGTTATATTGATGCTTATGGCTTACAGTTTATGAAAACCCCAACCCTCAATCTCATGTACCCCATAATCATCACATAATCTCATGTACGCTGTACACCATGATCATCACAATTATAACAAATTAAGGCATGACATCTCTCGCTTTGCATGTAGTGAGTCTATCTCATATATTTGTTTCACCTTTTAAATGAAATGAATGAACATTTGCACAATATTCTAATTTTCCGAGTTTCACCGGTAGTGTAGAAAATAAGCAAAACAACTACATGATCAACAAAAGCAGAGTTGAAGCACTTGGCCATCTGAGCTGTGATGGGGTAAACTATCTTTTAACTTTAAAATAACGGTCCCCTTTAGGTATCATTAGCTATTTTTATCTGGAAAGGCAGATTAACATCATCTAAAAGAGGTGATTCAAGACATGCTCACCTGGGATAAACACAGAGAAAAAAGAAACACTCCAAGCAACAGAGGATTCCTTTTTCTCTTAGGTTTACATATTTTCTTGCAGCTTAACTAGGCTGTAATTGATTATTTCCACTTCCTTATCCCTAGGTCCCACACAGGAGAAAAAAATGAAATAGAGCAGAAGAGGCAGCTTCAATAAATTTATAATCCTGTGTGCATAAAAAAGCTTTGGATTTGTTTTAGTGCAGTTCATGCTTTTCCATGGCTGAGGGACTACTTGCTTCAGGATTCGCAGAAAATCTTAACCTATAAATCCAAGGGTTAACCGTTGGAACTGGCTATAGGTTGCTATGCCTCGCCCTACTTGCCTGCACTCACCCTTCGTGCACACGGCCGATCTGTGTCCGCAGGTCAACGAAGGATTGAGAAAACCGGCAGTGGGGCAACAGCCCCACAAACGCGAAGAAAGGGAAACAACTTCACTTCCCAACATTCCTTGCGCTGCGCCAGAGCCAATCAGACTGAGAGGCTCTTGCACGGTGCAGCATTCGGAAACGCGCCGCAGCCAATCAAAAGAAAACCATTTTAAAAAAACGCAGCACAAACACAAAGCACCAACCCATAACTACAAGCCCCAGCGTCCTGCGCGCCATGAGCGCGCAGAACGCTGAGGAAGCCGGCACCCAAAAAATAAAACAAAAACACCGGGAGAGCAAGTCTGCTAAGCCGCGGGAACCAAAGCCCCCCTCCCCAATGGCGCCTGAAGCTCCTAATCGGAGTTTCCCCTTTAATATCACTGGGTGGGTGGGGGGGTGTTGTGCTCCCCCTCTCTACTGGCTCCCCTGGGGTTGAGAGGGTGGGGGGACAAAAGGAGTCTGTCTCCCCCACCCTCCTGACCCCAGGGGACCCGGCAGAGAGGGGATTCCCTCCCCCCACACACACGCCCCATATTAAAGAGAAGAAACCAAGTGGTTACTTCTCTTTAAAAATGGAGTTGGGGGGGGGAAATCCCCCTCTCTACTGGCTCCCCTGGGGTTGAGAGGGTGGGGTGGACAAAAGGAGTCTGTCTCCCCCACCCTCCTGACCCCAGGGGACCCGGCAGAGAGGGGATTCCCTCCCCCCACACACACACACGCCACATATTAAAGAGAAGAAACCAAGTGGTTACTTCTCTTTAAAAATGGAGTGGGGGGGGGAATCCCCCTCTCTACTGGCTCCCCTGGGGTTGAGAGGGTGGGGGGGACAAAAGGAGTCTGTCTCCCCCACCCTCCTGACCCCAGGGGACCCGGCAGAGAGGGGATTCCCTCCCCCCCACACATGCCCCATATTAAAGAGAAGAAACCAAGTGGTTACTTCTCTTTAAAAATGGAGTTGGGGGGGGGAATCCCCCTCTCTACTGGCTCCCCTGGGGTTGAGAGGGTGGGGTGGGGGGGACAAAAGGAGTGTGTCTCCCCCACCCTCCTGACCCCAGGGGACCCGGCAGAGAGGGGATTCCCTCCCCCCCACACACACACGCCCCATATTAAAGAGAAGAAACCAAGTGGTTACTTCTCTTTAAAAACGGAGTTGGGGGGAGGAATCCCCCTCTCTACTGGCTCCCCTGGGGTTGAGAGGGTGGGGTGGGGGAGACAAAAGGAGTCTGTCTCCCCCACCCTCCTGACCCCAGGGGACCCGGCAGAGAGGGGATTCCCTACCCCCCCACACACGCCCCATATTAAAGAGAAGAAACCAAGTGGTTACTTCTCTTTAAAAACGGAGTTGGGGGGAGGAATCCCCCTCTCTACTGGCTCCCCTGGGGTTGAGAGGGTGGGGGGGACAAAAGGAGTCTGTCTCCCCCACCCTCCTGACCCCAGGGGACCCGGCAGAGAGGGGATTCCCTCCGCCCCCCCCCCACACGCCCCATATTAAAGAGAAGAAACCAAGTGGTTACTTCTCTTTAAAAACGGAGTTGGGGGGGAATCCCCCTCTCTACTGGCTCCCCTGGGGTTGAGAGGGTGGGGGGACAAAAGGAGTCTGTCTCCCCCACCCTCCTGACCCCAGGGGACCCGGCAGAGAGGGGATTCCCTCCCCCCCCCACACGCCCCATATTAAAGAGAAGAAACCAAGTGGTTACTTCTCTTTAAAAACGGAGTTGGGGGGGAATCCCCCTCTCTACTGGCTCCCCTGGGATTGAGAGGGTTGGGGGGACCAAAGGAGTCTGTCTGAGAGGGGATCCCCCCCCAGGACACCAAAAAACACAAAAACAAACAATCAAAAACATTCAAAAATACACAAAAACAAACAAAAATAACACCAAAAAAGTAAACAACAACAAACATTTCCAAACATACCCAGCACCCAGCAAAACACCACAAACTCCAACCCCCCCCCAAATAAAGAAAAACAGCTAACTCACCACCACACGACCTCATACCACAACGACTGGAAAAGAAATGAATAAAGAAAGAGACTACTTACTGGAAGAAGCTCCACCCAGAGGCCACGAGAGAAAAAACAGTCAAAATACAAGATAACCCCTACCAGCAGCACTTGCTGCCCACAATAAAAAAAAAATCAAAAAGACACAATAGCCCCACACAAAAGGCCCCAAGAGTTTTTCGAAAAAGTATATCATCCTTTATTCTTTTTTTCATCCACAAAACCAAAACACCAAACAAAACTCATCACAGTTTAAAACAGGCCATCAAAAAATTTGTATAAATAACAATTTTAAAAATTTCAAATATAGATTAACCTCTTCTTTACAAACATCAACAACAACAACAACTTTCCAACACCATTTAAAACAGCCCGGCAACGCCGGGCAACCTTTGCTACTCTCTTATAAAACTAGTCTTCATGCATTACTATGTACTATGTGAGATCAGTAAGTCAAGCCATCAGAGACTTTGAAGTGAGGTGTCATCATGTATGTCAAGGGAGGGCTATATAGATGCTTTATCTGCAGCAACACTGAGATTTAGTAATGGGCTGCATTTAGTGTAGTGAACTGAGATTAAATGACAAAAATATTCTGGGACTCCTTGAAAAGTGTTCACAACATCCTGATTGGCAGCTTCCTTCAGAACCATGGATTCTGTGCGACAATGAATGGAAAGAACAGCAGATGGAGGTTGCAGAAGAATGGACTGCCCCAAGGAAGTGTATTGTCTCCAATGCTGTATAAAATGATCACCCAGTTCCTGACAATACAAAATTGTCCATCTATTCGGATGATGCAGCTGTACAAGGATCAAGCTTTGATACGGGAGCTGGAAAATGTACTGGAGCACTTGAAGAATTAGGACAGTATTACAACATCAACCATTTGAAACCTAATCCAAGCAAGATTCAAGGGTGTGCTTTCCACTTTCAGTATAAAAACCATTAAACAGTCTCGTTATAGGGTTTTGCCTCATTCTAAGAAAGGCAGTAACCAGAGAAATAACAATATATAGAACACTTAATCCCCTCCCCCACTTACATGTTATGGACACTTATTTCATGTCTAGGTTAGACTTTAAATTTCCAAAACAAAGCCAACTTTTGAATTCATTCTGTAGTTCCATTCGCCTGACCTAGTGTGATAAAGATGAGCTGGTACAAGATTGCAATTGCCTGGGGTACGCCCAATTGTAGTTCAAAAATACCACAATCTTCAAGGAGGCTTTCTGTGTACCCTCATGTTATGGAGTGAATTAGAGACTCTGACAAAGTGGACTTGATCCACGAATGCTTACATTTAAATATAGGAGTTAGTCTTTAAGGTGCCACAATTTTTTTTTGTTTACTCTCCGATATGCCCATTTAATGTTATTGTCAGTGTTGGTTTGAGTAATGTATGAACAGTAACATCTCTGTAAACATATACTCCTATAGCATCTTATACATGTACTAGACCCAAAGTACAGGGACAATAACTTCATTTATTTTATTATTTTGCCTTTATAGACCATCTTTCCTTGAAGAAGTTCTTGGGTGCTGTCCTTCCTGTGTTTACCTCCTTCACTAGAAGGGGCACAAGGGGACGGGGAGAGAAGCGAGAAGAGATGACCTCCAACAGGTTCCTGAATCCCTCCCAACTCAGAGCAGCATGCAAATGAAGAAAGATGACCGGAGGTGGGGGACAAGGCCTTAATGCCTGCCATGAATGCCCCTATCACCCCTATCACTCCCCCCCCCCACAAATCATATACAAATATTTGTGTGTTGATGTGTAATGAAGGTATCCGGAGTTCAGTGTGGAACATACCTAAGCATGTTGGTTGGGTTCACAAACTGTAGAAGCAGCAGACAGCATTATACTGACAAATACAGGGTCAAGAGAATGCTTGGAAAACCCATCATTCTGCTATCAATTATTTGATCACTCTAAGTAAATTCCTCTTGGCTTATAATCTATACCTATAAAATGGTGCGTTAACCGTTGGAATGTGACAAAGGATGTTGCACCAGGCCCCACTAGCCCCGTCTGAGCCTCCGTGCACTCGGCCGAACGGGGTTCACAGGTAACTGTCGGGTTGAAATTTGCGGCCGGGGCGCAGGAGCCCCCTGGACGCAAAAAAAAGGGGAACTTCAATTCCCAACGTTCCTTGCGCCGTGCCACACCAGAGCCAATCAGGCTGAGCAATGCGGCAAAAGGAACGTTCGGAAACGTGCTGTGGCCAATAAAAAAAAAGCCGCAGGAAAAACTTCTGCAGTAACCAAACACGCGCACGCAAAACTACAAGCCCCAGTGTCCTGTGCGCCATTAGCGTGCAGAACGCTGAGGCAGCCGGCGCGCGAAAAATAAAATAAAAAACCTCCCGCCGCCGCTGCCCTTACTTTCCATGGGCCAGGGATCAAGCCTGGCCAGTGAAAAAAAAGACCCCCCCCACCCTTTCCTTTCCACGGGCCAGGGATCGAGCCTGGCCCGCGGAAAAAAAGAACACACACACCTGCCCTTTTCTTTCCATGTGCCAGGGATCAAGCCTGGCCCGCGGGGGGAAAAAGACCCCCCCCAAAAAAAAGTATGCACAAAAACAGTCAAAAAGAAACACAAAAACATCCAAAAAGTAACCACAAAAACATCACAGACACCCCCCTCCAAAACACAACACAACCCCCCCCCCAAAAAAAAAACCAACAACACCAGAGAGCTTACCAGGAGACGTCTTCACTCCATGACGACCGGAACTCAACTCAGAAAATAAAGAAAATACTTACCGGAAGCGACACCCAGAGGACAGTAGAGAAAAATTGTAGAGTAGAAGAAAAGCTCACCCCCCCCAGAGGCCACAAGAGAAAAAACATTCAAAAATGTTGAAAATAATAAGATTAATTCCCAAATTAATCAAATAAGTTATCAATAAGTTATCAAAACTTGGGGTTATCCATCCGTCCTTGCTCTTCTTGACCTCTCAGCGGCCTTCGATACCGTCGACCACGGTATCCTTCTAGAACGGCTCAAAGGATTGGGGATCCAGGGCACTGTGTTGTCTGGTTTTCCTCTTTTCTGGAGGGCCGCACCCAGTCGGTGTGGTTAGAGTGAGAGGTCCAGCCCTAGGCTCCTCAAGTATGGGGTGCCTCAGGGCTTGGTGCTCTCTCCTCTCCTATTTAACATCTACATGAAGCCACTGGGTGAGATCATTCATTCTCACGGGGTGCGGTACCATCAGTATGCGGATGACACTCAGTTCTACACTCAGTTGTACACTCAGTTGCCCGTGGGGACCCCAGTGATGCTGTTGAAATCCTATCCGGATGCCTGGAGGCCATTGAGGTCTGGATGGGGGCCAATGGGCTTCGGCTGAATCCCAGCAAGACAGAGTGGCTGTGGATAAGGGGCCCCGTGTTATCCAGGGAGTTACCATCTTTGGTACTGGATGGGGCTGTTTTGCCCAGTGCGCAACTTGGGGGTCCTTCTGAACTCGCGGCTGCTGCTAGAAGAACAAGTAGCGGCTGTGGCCAGGAGGGCTTTTGCCCAACTTCGGGTGATTCACCAGTTGCGCACGCTCCTGGACCGGGGCTCCTTGCTTATGGTCACCCATGCTTTGGTCACTTCCCGACTAGATTATTGTAATGCGCTCTACATGGGGCTGCCCTTGACGACCATTCGGAGCCTGCAGCTGGTCCAGAATGCGGCAGCCTGGGTGGTGATGGGATGTAGGCGATATGCCCATGCCTCACCGCTACTTCGGGAGCTGCACTGGTTACCAGTTTGTCTCCGGGTGCAATTCAAGGTGCTGGTTTTGACCTTTAAAGCCCTATATGCGAGCATGACAGATATTAAGGCTGCTGTATTGGAATTATTCACACCTCGCAAATTTTATTCCATTAACAAAGAACGTTATCTTTTGCAACGGGAAACTTTTTACATTCATCGTTTTTCTACACTGCACCCTCATGGCCTCAATACAGAACAGGATTATTCTGCGTTTCTCTAAGTCAGACATTTACATTTACCTTGGCCGTCTTAGCGCTTTAAGAGTTCTTCTCCCCCTTTTTTTGTTAACCTTCCATTAATCTCTGATATCCGTTCCACATGTCCCCCCATAAGAACTATATATAGCTGTTGTTCGTTTAGCTCTCTCAACGCTCCCACCCGCTATTAGTTATTACGTAGAGGTGTGTCTGCGCGTGATTACAGGTACCATTTTTATCAAGATTTTATGATTAGATATATTTGTGCTATTTTCAGTACTGCTCATGTATTTTACTACATATTGTTTGTATTTTTACACTCATATGTTTTTGCACTGGTGTTTATGGTTGCTACGGGTTTTGATGTTTTACAGATCTTGATAAAGACTCTCGAAATATTCTCTACCGGAGGAATATTGACCTGTACTACTCGACCTGTAGGACTCTCCTTCGTACCCGTTTAGTGACTTCTTCTCAGTCCTGCTTACAGCCCCTGTTTCATGCTGTTTTGAATCGGACTTACGGACATTCTTTGGATTTCGGATCTGGCTCCCTTGAGCAACCGTTTATATTATAGCCTATCGGCTGATACTACCAACTCTTTCGAATACGAACTTTCCTGAAATCCTACTGTTGACCTTGTTTTGACTATTACCACGCGCACCCACGAGCCACAGTGTATTTATTATTGGCTTATTTATTTAGTTAAGCTCCGTGGGTTACCTGTGTGTTTTATTGTATGATATCACATGTTATTGTTCGTCCGTTTCTATAGTACCCTTAGTATTTTCATTTACATTTCCTTTTGCTCTTACACCTATTAAACATACTCCTTTTGTTATATCTTGTCATATATAATTTTGTTCCTTTGGGTGTTTTTCCTTCCTCCCCCTGACTATATGGCAGTGGGCCAGGATACCTTAGAGACCGCATTGTCCCAAGAGTGTCTGCCCGTCCAACCAGAGCGGACCGGAGGGGCTCTCTAATGGTGCCATCAGTTAGGGGTGCACATCTGTCCAGCACCCGAAGGAGGGCCTTCTCCGTGTCCGCACCAACTCTCTGGAACCTCCTGCCAACAGATCTAAGACTTCAAAGAGAATTGCTGCCCTTCAGGAAAGGATTGAAGACCTGGCTGGCAGGGCAGGTGTGGGGCCCGAATGGGAACATGGTCCCCGCCTGCTGGCTTATGTAAACAATTAAGAACTCTCTTCTTTTTTATAGTGGGTGGGATATGGGTTTTTTAAAGTGGGTGGGATATGGGGCTTTTAAAGTGTTTTTATGTGTTTTTAGAACTTGTTGTAATGCCACCCTGAGTCGGGTTCTGCCTGAGTGGGCAGCATATATAAATATGACTATTAAATTAAAATTAAATTAAAACATTCAAAAATATTCACACTAATCTCAAAAAATACCAAAAAAAAAAAAAAATCACCAAAAAACCCCCAGAAATCACTTTCCACTAAAAAAAAAAACAAAAAAAAACCAAAACAAAAAATTAAAAATGCGTAAAAATAAAGATTTAAAAAACCAAAATTAAATTTTAAATTAAAAAAATAATAATTTACATTAAATAAATTAAAATAAAATAAAATTTGCATAAACATAAAACAAAAACTTTCCAAAACCAATTTAAAGAGCCCAGCATTGAGGAAGCCGGCGCGCAAAAAATAAAAATAAAACACACACTGGGAGCGCAAGTCCACCACAGGCAGACGCAGCGACTCGAAGCCACAAAATCACAAAACCTTTCAACACCATTTAAAACAGTCCAGCACCATTGGTTCAAGAAAAAAAAATGAAACCCTTTACTATCCAACACAATTTTGAAAAGCCCGGCATCGCCGGGCAAAATATGCCAGTACACAATAAAGATGGAGAAATCTGTCACTGTGAAAACCTGCCTCAAACAAAGAGCTGATATAAAACACTTAATTTAGAAGAGGCACAAATACCTGTAGCCTTCATTCTACCTAGTGGAAATTAATGGCTCGTGCAAAACCCAATGAGGCGACCCAACAAAACTTAGCCCGAGGGGAGGGGGTGACAATTTGGCTCATGCTGTGTCTGGGGCATGGGCAGAGAACTACCATGTCCTCTTCAGCCAAGGGTAGTAAAGACTAGTAAATGAGATATTTAAGGAGTGATTCTAAATGGACACTACATCACGCTGGGTGTCCACTTATTTTTTAACAAATGTTGGCATCTTACTAGATATAGTTGATGAGGCAATACACTTTCCAACTCACTTTTCCTTCCCCCACCTCATAAAGGCTCATGCAATATATGTAAAAGGAAAAGAGTTGCCCAGGTGGACAGCAAAACGAGGTAGAAGTTGCCCTCCCCTACAGAATCAGTATCCGCGGTTTCAGTTATCCATGGGTCTAAAAATATTCAATATAAATCCTGAAATACATAATACAGTGGAACCTCATACAACAATCGCCCCGTATAGCAACAAAATTGCACAACAGTTAGGTTTTGGGGAGGGAAATGGTGTCCCGCATAATAATTTTCCCTATGGAAAAAAGCATGCATTTTTTCAATGGGAAAAGCCACTTAGCCAAAAAAAAAAAATGCTGTATAATGCATCCCATAGGGAAAATCGCTATACGATGCACGTATCATATAGCAATTGTTTCATACAGCAACGAGCCCTGTGGAACGGATTAAAATCATTGTATGAGGTACCACTGTATACAGTACCTGTATTTCTATAGCACATTAGTAGAGGTGGCCCCTAAAGGCCATTGTCTCCAATGTAAAATATAAGATTTGCTGTCACCAGTTTCAGGTATCTGCAGGAGGTCTCTCAGAAGCAGAGAGCAAATAGGCAATTTTCTCTGTAGTTTGAGAAAGACGCATTACCTAAAAGCTGAGAAACTCCTCAGCTTCTCTTGAACAAGGCCCTAATGCTTCTTATATGCATCAACTCCTTAGGAGGAGGCTAACATGAGAGACTCCTGCATATGCACAAGAGGCAGCTCAGTTTGTGCTCACAGGTCCTGCATGTCCGTTTCCACCAAGCTAGGAAGAAAACATTAGGAAATATGAAGTAGCAGGAAGATTCTTCCACTTTCCTTTTCTTTCCACTGTAATTTATCTAATCATACCAGATTTTCTTTCCCCCAATCAAAACATTAACAACAAGATTGCAGCTAAGAGTGACTAAGCACTCTTTACCCTTAGATAAAATAACTGAATGACAGAACAGGCTGTATAATTTTAATCTGTAGGTAGAAAATGTTCACATAGTTCTATCCCCCTCCCAAAGTGGTATACTATGGAACCTATCCTGCTTTCAAATATTCACTAACCCTTCTGTACTGGCTACGCATGTAGACTAGGTTTAAATCACACCTGTGTAACATCAAAGCTCTATCAATCCTAAATGTAAAAAATGCATAAATACTGTGGTAGGTATTAGTATGCTAGGCACTGAACTCATCTCCGCCTTGCCTCAGTCACTCTTTTAAGTAAGCCTTGACAAAAGCGTGAACGTTTATAAAACATTTTTATTATAACAGAAATTTATCTCTATTCAAATAAGATAGCCAATCTTTCCCAATTTAAGTCACATCGTCACAGCTCTGTACTTTATCTGGAAATTTAATACATAACAGGGAACAGCTAAAGTTGTACAAAGGACAGACTCTTGGGGACACTTTATAACCTTGTTTTTTGAACCCCACATATTGTTGCCATAATAATGTAGATTGTGGACGGATTTTGCATTATGCATGAAGGGCATAATTCTCAACAGCAGGCAGTTCTTGGATTGTAGCTCTTTATACAATGGACAAGGAAATTACATGACAGAATGCTTCCATCTGCTTAAAAAGAACAAAATTTCACATAGCCACCCCAGTGTCCTCAACAAACCCCCCCCTGTCTTTCTGCCTTACTTGCTCCAAGGAAATCTTAGGGAGACAGCCAACATTTTTCTGGCTCAAATGCAGGAAGATGATGCTTCATTAAAATGACTAGAGTTGGAAACAGTCACACAGTAGATCCTTAACAGATACTTCCCAAGGTTGGAAATGAAACTACCACATTCCTCCCAAAGCAAAATAGGCATAAGGCATAAGTTTTCTCAAGTTGTAGCTATAATCAAAATACAATAAGGGCTATTATATGTAACTTCTATGCAAACCTGCTCGATTACCTTTGACAGTATCATGTGATTACCAACACAAAGTTACAAGGAGGACAGTGATTTTGCAGTCATGGATCATTCTGGTTTCTGGAGGTCTCATAAAGAAGAATTTCAACAACTACACATGGGACTGTCAGTGATTCTTAGCTGCAATGGTCAACACTAAGAAGACAAAGAGATATCTGTCTTGATTCAGGCAATCTGCTCACCTCTTAAATATCTTGGGGATGTTTTAAGACTATCTCAAATGAAGAGAAAACTTTAAAAAGAATGAAAGCCACTATTTTTTTCCTACTTAAAAGGAATTTACAGTACCATGGTATTCCAAATCATAAGAAAGAGCACAAAATGACTTCCTTAGACTGCAGGCAAGATTCCTTTGCCAAATGTAAAAGAAGATATGTTGCTACACCTAATGTCAGATTTGTTGGAAAAGTCAAAGGGACGGCTTACTTCAAACAAATACTGCTTTGAACTAAACCCCTGCCATCTAAAATTAAAGTAAAACAGTAGAGAGCTGGAAATGTCAAGAAAATCCAACAGTAACAACCACATCTCCACCAAAAACTGTATTTTAAACTTTTGTCATTAAATAAATTGGCATTTCCCTTCCCAGATTAATAGTACAGATGGCTCCATTAAGTCAATGTTTTACAAAAATTATATGCAACGTTGGATCATTCAAGATGCTGAAATATGAAATTCTGCATATACAATTCAAACTTAGTCACTTTCAAATTTGATGGAGTTTATCTGTGTAGAAATAGAGCCACCACAATAGCTTCCTTTTTTCTTCTTCGTCTTCTCATGTCGGAAGGATTTGCCCTTGGTAAATTTCAGGATTTCATTTGCCTTCTGACCCCAGTCACCTGCAGCTCCTTTCTGAGAGAGATGAGACTATTAATGATCAACGGTCAAGCACAATATTAAGTAGCTATTACCTGTAAAGGTAAGGTGTTTGTATTTTGGGCTCTTTATCTGAAAAATCACAGTATCTTTTAGACAAGCAGTTCCCAGATAGCCTCTTTATTCTTACAGTTGGTACAAACCACTATTTGCAGCACACTGGTCAAATCTCTTCTTACCTTAGCATCAAATGAATTGTTTGCAACACGTTCATCCACGTCCACCTCTTCTGCTCTTACTCTGCGAAAAGGACTAGATTGCTGTTGAAAGGGAAGATGTTTTCAAAGATTTTCTTCAGCAGTCATTGTGGTAATGCAAAGCATGAATCCAAAGTATACCTGCTTTCTAGCCACACATTCTATGCCCTATCTATCTATCTCTCTATCTCAAAGAGAGGTGTATGTCTGGAATGGGTTCCCACACCCATGGACGTAGGCCGCTGAAATGTGGCACGCACCTACCTTGGCCGTGGGAGATGGTCACTGTCGGGGTCTCACGGGCAAAGGTGGGGCATGCGCCCCACGAAATGGGACAAAAGAACTGCGCACGCGAGGGGGGGAGACAGGGAATTACATCTCCCAGAATGCCCTGTAGGCGCATGCAGTCAGTCCATGAGGGGAAGGGGGAAAGAAACAAGACAGTTGGCAGCGGAGGCATCAGAGCCACGGCAGAGACAATGGGGCCATGGCGTGTTGGGGAACGGCCTGCGGCCTATGGGAGCAGTCGGGGAAGCCAATGGCGCCGAGCAGGAAGAAAGGGCAGAAGATGAGGGTGAGATGGAGGATGAGGATGCCAAGACGCGGGAGGATGCAACCCCAGCCCAGGATGAGGCAAGGACACGAGAGGCGATGCCGTGCCCGACATAGGCGAGTGGACTCCTCACTCCCACCAATGTATGGAGGAGGCTGGCGAGGCATCTTCAGGCAAGGCGTCTCCAGCCCGTCAACATCGTGTTCAGACGTGCTGTGCCCTCCAAATAAGCACCCCGGGCAAAGCTGGGTAGTCGGCTAGTATAGCAATAATTCTCCTAGGCTAGAGGTTATTTTTTGGAGTTTCCCTGCAACTAGAACCTTAGACAAAGGTTCTTGTCTTTCGGGTCAGGGGCCTACAAAGTAGGTGAACTCAGTTAGCAATGAAATCTTTTGCACTTGTGAGAAAAACCTATCACTAGATTCCATTTCTTAATTACTCACCCTCTTTGTCTTGGGGAACGTATGTGGAGTTCTGGGTTTCACCTTATTGTCTGGTGTCTGCAACTCCTGATCATCTTTACTTTTCTGTTTCTTCTTGGCAAGACCTGACAAAATCCCCATAGGAGTGAGATTCTGACACAACCAAATCTCGCTCTAGAAAAGGAATTCATTGCTGGACAAAATAGCAGTCCCCTATAAAAGCAGCCGGGGCTTATAGGGAAGAAGGTCTAAGAAACACTTTTTTGTTACCTAAGTATCATACACATTTATTGAAAGCTGGTGACTGTCCAAACACAGGCAAAATACATATGAAAAGATTACATACACAGCATTAATTAAAAATGGTTATCCTGAACTACAAGCCAGTTCAAAAACATTGCAATACCATCTCAAGGCATCTCTCTCAAAGAACATATCTGCACCACCCAATCCTCTCAAACAGCACAGCTCTAGGTGAGGAGGCTGAGAATGGCCAGAAAACTCTTAAGGAGGAATAGAGCCTTCTCGGAGTTTAGTCATTTCTACTTCACTCTTCAGTTTTAATTTTAGTTAGAAACCAGCTTTCTAAGCTTTATTTTGAATGCCAGGGTAAATAAAAAAGAGAGAAGTAGAAATGATTAAACTTCTTGCAATTGTGTCCAATAAGCAGAGGCTTGCCCCGGGAGATTCATGGGTGGTAAACAGCAAGAGCACCTCGTCTTATCTCCCCACCTATGCCTGCAGGGACTGCAGTGGCTCAAGTGGCTAAGATGCTGTCTGGGAGGCGGAAGGCAGTTCGATTCCCGAGTACTGCAGGACGGACTGAGCTCCCGTCTTTGTCCCAGCTCCTGCCAACCTAGCAGTTCCAAAGCAAGAAATTGCAAGTAGATAAATAGGGACCACTTTGGTGGGAAGGTAACAGCGTTCCATGCACTCCGGTATCTAGTCATGCCTGCCACATGACCATGGAAACGTCTGCAGAAGCAGACAACGTTGGCTCTTTGGCTTTGAAACAGAGATGAGCACTGTACCCTAGAGTCGGATACGACTGGTTTTCGAGCAAGGGAAATCTTTACCTTTGCCCACCAATGTGCAAGCACATATACTTTCTTCTTCCATCCTGATCATGGTTTCTGCCTGTGGGGAAGGTTAAACCTGTCCTTACATTGTATTAACAGACCATTGCTATCTTAACCCAATGCGCAGCTAATCGATGCCTTTAAGAGCTGTACACCAGACACAGCACTCCTCAGTAGTTTCCTGTGCTCATTAACCTGTGGGGTGGGTAGGCGAATCAGCTGGCCGGCAGGACAGGTCCTTGTGCTCAACAGAAATTGGTTATATGTTGCCCAATGTGGTACTTTGTCCCCCACCGTCCCTGGATGGGAGACTCGGCACAGCTGAAAGGACCGGCATCGCCCTCTCTGGCCCCGCCCGGCCAGAAAGTTAAAAGGACGCTGGAGCCGCCGCAGCCGCCGAGGAACCCTGCCGAGTCTCACCCAGGCCTGCGCCATCGGCCCGGGATGGAAGACCACCGCCTTCGAGGCTTTGCTGTCTTTCCACTCCGCAAGGACATTGAACCCAGGCTCTGCAAGGACGCTGAGTGACAAAGGATTATTATTATTATTTGTTATTGTTGCTAAGCTATCTTCTTTATTCTCATATGCTTTGGAATTTTGTATATTGTGTATTGTATATTTTGATACTGTGTTGGATTTTCTTTTTGTATTGTAAGCCGCCCTGAGTGGTGCTTGCACCAGGAGGGCGGGGTATAAATAAAATCTGCAATCTAATCTAATCTAATATGTTCAACTCTTCTCTAATGACTAGTGGCCTACCTCCATTCATAGCCTCTTCATCAGAACTGCTGCTCTCTGCAACACCAGACACGTCAGCTTTCACCTTCTTCGCTGCTGCTGTTTTGCCCACTGGGGTTGATGAACTCTTTGGTTTCTTTTTCTCAGAAACACTGCTGCTATTTTTCAGTTTCTTTTTCTCTCCTCCTGCCTCCTCATCACTGGAGCTATCGGAACTGCTGCTGCTGCTTTTGGCTGCTGCTTGCTTACTGGCAGACACACTCTTGCCCACTCCTGCCTTGTTAGTTGGCTTCTGGGCAGGTTTGCTCTGCTCTTCTTCACTGCTTGAGCTACTTGAGTCGGAACTGCTTGATTTCGAAGCAGGGATACTGGGCTTAGGGCTTGGCTTGGCAGTCTTTTTAGCAGCTTTGTTATTCACAACATTGCCATTTGCTTTCTTTGCCGCCACTGCCACCACCCCAGTAGTCTTTTTCACCACCTTTGTATCTGGTTTACGCACAGACTTCGAAGGTGCTTCATCTTCAGAGCTATCAGAATCTAGGAGAAAACAAAAAAATATCATTGATCAAAACAATCTGCAACGCCAGACACAGAGAGACTGTATACACTATTGCCACTATTGTTTAGATTAGGGGTGTCCAAACGTTTTGGGCTGCGGGCTGGTCACGTGGTTCAGTGGGCTGGTCATGTGGTTCCTCCACCAGAAGCGGAAGTAAAACGTGCCTTGCAATCTGTTTTGCAACAGGATGAGATAGATTTTAGGCTGCCATTTTCTCTGCTTAAACCAGGAGTGCCCAAAGGGCATGTTTTACTTCCGCTTCCAGGAGTGATGAGGGTGGTGCCGGCTGGATGAATTGGCATTGGGGGCTGGATCTGGCCCATGGGCTGCAGTTTGGGGACCCCTGGTTTAGATCTAGACTGGGATAGACAATATACATATGTCATGATAAATCAGGATCTTAGGATTCTGAATATTCAGAGAAGAACATGAGAAAGAAAGCCAGTATTTCAAGAGTGGGTTTGAGCAGGAAAGTAATGTTGCACTTATTGTGAGACACTCCTTTTATTCAAAGGAACAAGGGCATCCTTCCAATGGAACTTCCCTCTCACTCACTTTGATCTTGACTGAGCTCCTGGCTCCCTGTAGTGATGACGACAACCCAGAATTTCAGGGCTATTTCCAAGCCTTTTCTTGATATAAATTAGTAGAACAGAGGAACAGAGAATGGTGGGCAAAGAGTGTAGATAGCCATCACTTCCTCCTACAACCCAACTCTGCTAATGAACCCCAGCAACATCTGGTACCAAGCAACCCAGGTGTGGAAGGCTGTCCTTCTACTCTATATACAAGGAGTACCTCGTGGTTAAGTGTCAATGTGATTTTTTCCCCATGGGGCAAAAGGACATCCTTGCAAAAAGGACTTCTCAAGCTTACAGTTCCCAGATGTCTGTCAGATGCTGTTAAATAAAAATTGGCTAAAGTGAATGGGAAGGACAATCACTGGATGGGTGTCCATCTTGCCTGAGTCTACGAAAGCAGATAAAATGGCAATACAGTGGAACCTCGGTTAACAAACGGCTTGGTTAGCATAAAAATTGCATAACAAAAGGAAATCCATAGAAAATAGTGGCTCATCTTATGGATTTTTAAATGGAAGGGATTCATTGGTTTTCAATGCATTCCTATGGGAAATTCGGTTAAAGTAATTTCCGCTTTAAGAAACGTCCCAGAGAACGCATTGATTACATTAACCGAGGTTCCACTGTACATAAGTAACTTTGCTTATACTCTGGTCTAACAGTTAAACAATACGAGAAATTTACCATATTTTTTGGACCATAAGACGCACCTGACCATAAGACGCACCCAGTTTTCAGAGCAGGAAAAAAAAATTAATACTCTATTTTGCACCAGCAAACAGTGGTGGCGCTGCAGGGGAAATGGGCAGGCCAGGCCAATTGCACTGAGGAAGGAAGTAATACTCTAGCCTAGCCTCTTGCTCTCATTTCAACCAGGAAGCATGTTTTCCCTCTCCATTTTGTCCACGTGGAGTAGAGACAAAGGCATCAAGGTAAGTGAAACCCTTTCTTTTTAAGTACAGGTTTGGTTTCCCACTTAAATGCATTGGGAACATACAAACAGAAAACTTTTGAATACATTTTATTTCCAATGCATTTAAATGGGAAACTGCGATTTTTGCCCTCTAGTGGCCACTTGTTTTTCATATGTTTTCCCCCCTGCCCCGAACAGCTGAGAGGCGGCAGTAGTAGTCTTCGGCCAGCTGCGGCTCTTGTAAACTATCATTTTACAACAGCCACAGCTGGCCAAAGACCAGCATTTGGACTATAAGACGCATCCTCATTTTCTCCCCACTTTGGGGGAAGAAAAAGTGAGTCTTATGGCCCAAAAAATACGGTAAATCAGTTCTGCTTTTTTAGTTCAGAACTTTTAGTCCTGATAGCCAACAATCCAAGATATAAATCGATTCCTGTTCCTGGCCACGTGATTTGAAATTATTAACACAGAACTGTACTTACGCCTAGCCACAATCAATACCTGAACTATCGGAGGAGCTGGTGTCTTTCTTCGGTTGAGCTGGTTTGGCAGTTCCCTTTGCTGTAGCAGACTTGACAGGGGGCTTGACCAGCACGTTCTTCTCTTTTTCAGAGCTAGAATCTTTTTTGGGGAAATCATTTAAAAAAAATGTTTGTTGGCATATTCATTCATAAACCTATGGTCTTCTCAAGTCTAGACTTAAAAGGACAGGGTTGGATCAAAAGTTTGCACAAGGAAAAGTCTACTCACAGAATACTTTTCTTGTCTTTTACTCCTCCCTACATTCTTGTCCCCTTCTCCTCACCCAAAGAAGCCAAGTGAACAAGCTGGGCACATACAGCACAGTGAACAATAGACAGAGGAACCTTGAGTAGAATGGGGGAAATCCTTGTGCAATGAGCCCTCTGCCCACACAACCAACTCAACGTCACTACAGTATAATGCACAACTATAACCTTAAAGTGTGAATTACAAATTATTATTTTTAATGAAAATAAAAACAAAGTCCAAGAAAATGGGAAAACATAAGCAGTTATATATTACTTAGCTTGATGTAATTAGAGCAGTTCTTTAATTAGTCATGCTCCAGCAAAAAAACAAAAACAATTAGCAACTAATATTTAAGTGGGGAGAGTAGCAGGCTGCTACACTTATCCTTAATTTCCTCTATCATGAGTCGTTGCATAAATGGAATCTTGGAGGTTACAGAAAAAGAAAACTAATTATAAAGGAATTATAAAGGAAAACTAATTATAAACTAAAGACTATATAAATTTAAATAAATAAATAAATATGTACATGAACCAGCACAGGTAGGCCTACTGTGCTTAAATCTGTGAAATCTGATATGCTTAAGTAATGGGATCAATCCCCAATGCTTCTCTTCCTGCTGTGAGGAAGCAATGAGGAAATATTTCCTCCATGTTTACCTGTTTGAAGCAATTACAATCTCAGAAATGGTTTGGCAGGTTGCATATACTTATAGGCATCTTCTTTTAATGGCCAAAGCAAGGGGGCAGAAAAGAGCAATCTATTTAGGCTGGTATTTTATGCTCTATAATTATTCATTTGCTTCTAGAATATGACTCAGTAGTAAAGAAATTAGCATGTCATAGATAGGATATTGTGCTAAAAACCACCTTGTAATCATCATGGAAAGGAGAACATCTCAACCTCAATCCATCTCACCCACCTCCAATCCCAAGAAGGCATAAAATTCAAATTAATTCTTTAGTTTATCACAAAACAATTGCAGCACTACATAATCTCCTAACAGACAAAAGGCAAATTAAATGATAAAAGATGAGCTAAAAGGGTTGTCCTTGTTTCCCAAACTCATACATGCCTTAAATGCAGGAAAAAGAACACTGATGAAAAAAGGCACTTTACACAAGGAGGGAACCTTTTCCACATCATGCGAGAAGAGTTTAACAGTGTCCCCGACCCACAATTATAAACACATACTACATACTCCCTACAGCTCCTCCACCAGAAAAATTGGGTCAAAAATGCAGAAATTAACGAACATACCTGTACATCATGCACTATATCAGGGGTTCCCAACCTTTTTGGGCCGCAGGCCGATCACATGATTCCTCCCACCCCAGAAGTGGAAGTAAAATGCGCCTGTACAATACACTGCCATAAATGACCTGTGGCAGTCGTAAAACTGTATCCCCTGGGGGTACAAGTACCCCGGCTTGGGAACCCCTGATTTAAGAAAAACTGGATTGTCATGCTTTAGAATTGCAGCCTGCAAAATGAAATATTTTCAATGTATGATACTAATGATAAAAGAGTAATGAAGAGAAGTTAGAAGACTGGCAAATTCTAATTTAAAAAAAAATCATAATCTCCATTTAATAATGGAGATAAGAAATAATGGATAAATAAGGGGTGATGTTATGAAGCTCAAAAGGTTGGAGGGTTAGGACTTGCTAATTTAAGACTATATTATATAGTTAATCAATTAAGTCATATGCCTGGTATTATATCTCGGTCCAGCAAACCAATTTGGTTGACTATGAAATCACAAGAAATGAATATGAACCTGGTAAATACTCTCTTCATATAAGATGCATACTTATCCATTTTCCACCCATTAGATCCAGTGATAGTGTTGGAGAAATTCCCAGGAGATCTACATTTCTTCTAATATAAACACCTAGTCAGTTATGTAGAATTTCTTCAAACACATACTTGCTTTTATCTTCTTGGACTTCTGTTCCTTTTCGTCACTCTGTTGCGCCTTCTTCGTAGGGGTTTTAACAACATGTTGTGATTTGCCTTTTGTTGATTCTATGGAGGCAGGAGGTGGCACAGCACTGTATCGCCCTGTAAAGACACAAGAAGGCAAAGAAGACTGAATTAATGACACATTATACCACTCAGTCGCAGCATTTATTTTCCATCAGCATAAGTCCAGTTTCTGTGAGGAAAAATTTTTAGACCTCAATTTCAATTAAAGAGGGTTAATATACTTATTGGAATTTTCATGGCTGAGCAGGAATTCAAACCCAAGCCGCCTGAGTCCTAGTTCACCATTCTATTCAATACATCGTACCAGTAAATTAAAAAGGAATCACTCTCGAGGCCTCAAATGAAAATATATTTCAATAGCTCACCTTTCTTGGGCTTTGAGGTTTTCTTTTCATCCTCTGAACTGTCAGAAGAATCCTCGCTGCTGCTGCTGCTGCTGCTCTTCTTCTTCTTTGGAGTTTTGCCTTTATCCACAGGTAACCGAAGAACTTCAGGTTTGGACTGTAGGGCCATTCAACAATTACGTGATCCACATTTTTTTGGGGGGGAAATTGACACATGTAATCAGAACATAATTTTCACTTCGGAACCCCCACCCCCCTTAAAATTACATAATCCAGCGCTTTTGTATTGAAACTCTAATTTTTAGAGCTTTTCACTATTGGTGCCTAATGCAGAACGTATCAGTGAAGATTCCCTTTGTGAAGAGATTTATTTTATTTTTTTGCAGGGAGGAATGAAGATGTCAGGGAAGTTCCGACAGTGTTCTTCTACTATCTTCTTTATAAGGATTATAAATTTCTGTCGGTTAGAAATAGACTGCACAAGCAATTCAATAATTTCAAATCGGATCAAAATTCCCAGAGATCATTTTTAAATCTAACAAAGCGCCATGTTTCGAAGCCACAACAGCTCCAAATGGGTTACGTAATCTTTGACCTGACCCCCCCCCTGCCTTCATGTAATTTTCTGTAATTCAGATGGCAGACCCCCTCGCCCCCCTCGAGGATCACGTAATTGTTGAATGGCCCCTGTGGAACTTTCTTTGGCTTACTCTTATTAGATGTAAAAAGATGTCCCACCATCTCCCATTCATTAAGAGCACACATTCCAAGGGTTGATCTTCATTCAGAAATGCTCGTTCCTTATCCCGCTATGTACTGCTCAAATACAGGTCTCATACTAGAGACATGGAAAGCTACTAGGACACCACCACATGTGGTTTAGATCACCCCTGGGGAACCTTTGGCCCTCCACAACTCACATCATTTCTCAAAACTGGCTGTCTTAAGCTAATGGGAACTGGAGTTTTAGATTACACAGACTATAAGAGAAATCAATTGTATAGTTTCTTAAAGACTAGTGTATATAATGTTACCAAAGCTTTTTGAGCGAGAGCCCACTTTATGGATGGGTCAGAGTTGTTATTGGGAATACAGAGAGGGAAAAAGTATTTGTTTATATATTAAGGCTCACACAATGCAAGATGAAATTGTAAGCATGCCACAATACTTCAAAATGACACAGAACTCTGAAGCACTCAGTTTCATATGTATGCTTGCCATGGAGGCTAGCATTATTGAACTGTCTTGAAAATGCACCTATACCAAGATCATATGCTTATAAACATGAATAGATGGTTTCAAATGGGAACTACGCCTTAATGCACTTGCATAGGCACCACACAAATACTGAGCTAAATGAAATAATTGATCTAACCATAACTGAAGACAAAATTTCTTTCTAGTGTGAGCGTTCATGGGTTAGAAGTGGACTGCAGTCTGCAAAAGCTCATACTGAAATAGATTCATTCGTCTTAAGGTTGTCAAAACAGATTTGTTTGGGTTGTTAGGGAAACAGACTAACAAGGTTACCTTTCCGAAAACTGACTAAATTAAGTATTCATTCATTTATGTATGTATGTATGTATATAAACATTCCTTTGCATGCAGAATAAGTTTTTCTGTTTCTTCAGTCATTCTGCCCTCACAAGAGCTTTTCATCTCCATGCCTGTAAATCCAAGAGCTCCACTGCAAGCAAAATAAATACTAAAAACACAAATATAACTTTTTTTTAATGTGGTAGCCATGTTAGTCTGTGTTTCAAGCATCTCAGAGCATAAACAAAACACAAAAAAAAATTGTGGCACCTTAAAGACTAACTGCTAACAAATATTGACTAACAAATATAACTGTTAGTTACATACAAAGATCTACTGCTTACCTTCACAGGTGTCTTCTTTTCTGCATCAGAATCTTCACTGCTGCTGCTGTCACTGCTGCTGCTACTACTGTCTGCCTTGCCAGTGGTAATTTTGGGCACCACTTTAATAATTTTTGCAGCTAATTACGATAAAAACAAATAATATTCTATATAAGAGAGCATCAGACAATAATGAAGGTCAAATCCAGCTGTTACCTATGCATGTATACACTCACTAATGCTTCCTGGGGCTCAGCTTGCTCAGTGATACAATACATTACAAAGAGCCCCCAGATAATCTACATCAATCTGACCATCTTCTGTCAGCCTACTTGGTAGGAAAGAGAGAAAAATAGCTGAACATCTACTGAACAATAGCTTTGGTCTAGCCCAGTAGTTCCCAATGTGGGGCCCAGGGCCCACAGGGGGACGTCAGTTCACAGACGACTAAGTCAGTACATTGGCTGATCATTGCTTTGGGGACTGATTTAGGTTTCTGGGAATTGAAGTCCAAAAACCAAAGAGACACTGCTCTAGCCCTTTGCTGGCATACAGCTCCCAGCCAGGTCACTTCCAAAGAACACTGCTTCCTCACAGAACCTTCCTCCCACCCCGACCCCCTGCATTCATAACTTCTACTGTTTATAACAAACGTACTTCAATTAAAACTCATATTGTTCTGTACCTGACTTAGGAGATGGTCTCAGGCTATCCAAAAAAGAGAGTTAGATTCCACAAACAAGGATGCAACATGCTTTTGTTTAATTTTCTTTTTCAATCTACGGCCAAAATATATCAATGTATTTTTAATCCAGAAAACCTTGCCCACATTGGGCTCTCTCTACACAGGGCAGGTTTTCAACAAAAAACATTTCTTGTTTCCCAATACCCAGCCACAGTAGGGATGGGATTTTCATATAAAACCCCTTAGGTCAAATTAGGGGAGCAAAAGCCCCTAATTAACAGGCAGTAGAACAGCCTGTCTACCTCTGTTCTGTTCCCATGCCATTCCTCTAGCAAGTAGGGAGAAAAGCATCATTCTACACTGTGGAAAGTTGCAAGATTCCCTAAGACTTGGAAAAATGGCTGAGAGGAGAAGTGATGTCCCCCTACTCTGGACATAAAATATCCAAAAGGCTTCACCCGGAGATCAAGCTTTCCCTGCTCAGAGGTCAAGAGCACTCCTGTCCTTCACCCTCTTTTATCTTAGGAGAGTTTAGTACTATAGACCCGCGATGGCGAACCTTGGCACTTCAGATGTTCTTGGACTTCAATTCCCAGAAGCCCCCGTGAACCCACACAAATGGGTTTACTGTGATTCATCCAGCCCACACCGCCCTCGTCGCTCCTGGAAGTGGAAGCAAAACACACCCGTATGGGCGTGTTTTACTTTCGCTTCCAGGAATGACAAGGGCGGTGGGGGCCAGATGAATCACAGTAAACCCATGGGGTTCATGGGGGCTTCTGGGAATTGAAGTCCAAGAACATCTGGAGTGCCAAGGTTCGCCATCACAGGTCTAGACTAAAGCATAACAGCACTACTGACAGGATACTGGCCAACTAGAAAATCACTCATCTAAACGATTTCCCTTTTGCATCTCTCTCTACGCAAAGACTTTCACCTGTGGCAGGGCTCTGGCTACAAAAGGCGAGAGCCCAGGCGTTGGCCCCTGCCGGACTTCTTCCATCACCGCGCGTTTGGGGGGGGGGGGCAATGCTGCCGTGCCACTACTGCCGCCAAAGAATCTCACCTGTGGCAGGGCTCTGGCCACAGGAAGAGCGCAGCTGGTCAGTTTTGCAGCTGAGGCAGCAAGAGCCGCAGTTGGCGCTGTGCCAGCTAACCCCATTTTTGCTCCTTCTCTGGCCAGGCTGGCCATGGGAAGTGTGGGCGCAGTCAGTGGTTGCTTTTGCGTCTGGGGATCGATGGCCGGCTGGGAAGGAAGATGAACAGCACCTGAGGGCTGTTCCTACATCCTCAGAGCGCAATGTGTGAGTCTCTACTGGGCAACTCTGTAACTGAACTTAACTGTATTTGGTATCTTGTATCTTGTATTCTTGTGTTGCTGCTGCTTGATACTTTGTATTTTGTTTACTTTGTATTTTTGCTTTGTTATTGACTGCTATATTTATGCAATACTGTAACTGGATTTGATGCTATGTTATTGTAACACTATGGGTTTTTTTGGGTGGGTGGGTGGGTATTTTGTACTGTATTATGTATTTTGTTTTGGAAACTGTTTAGAGTCAACCCATTGGGTTGAATTTTTCCCCCCAAAGGGTTGAACTAAGGAGTTCCTGAACACTATGGGGAAGAGACTGCTCTCATTACAGCCTTAGTGATACCATCCAAAGTAGGGGATCTTGGACTCTGTTGTAAAGCATTTTTGGAAACAGAAATTAATCAATGTAGTCATTCTCAGTGAACACAAAAAAGTCACAAAATCATGTTAGAAAAGCTTATTTTTTTAACTGACATCCTCATTACTGTCTGGTAAAAGCAGATGAGTTACCTGCTTTTGGAGGGGTTTTTGCAGGTTTTTTCGCTCCCTCTGACTTTGGTTGCTGCTTCTTAGGAGCTTCATCTTCCGAGCTACTTGAATCTGAACTAGAACTGCTAGGTTTCTTCTGAGGTTTTGTTTTTAGGTTGGGAGTCTTCTTTACCTGAAGATCTGTTCCCTTCTAAAAGACAGAAAACACACAAGCCACATAACTAGAAGTATTATGTTAACGATTAGTAAGGCAGATTAAACTCCCAAACAAGATGGAACCTGACCTAAGCAGAACATCCTCAGGTCTTGCTTTGCATGCCTAAGTCAGAGCATGTCCTAGCCACGCATTGCCTTCTTAGGCCTTGGCATTTGCAGGGGGAATGGTGGTCATACTGTCTTCAATAGAAGATTGTTCACCTTTACTGATTTTCTTTATGACAAACAGCAAGATTACTTTACGCAGTTTTTAAATCCACCATCAAACACCCACTAAGGAATACAGGCATTTTAATAATGCATACCTGCCGTTTATTATGTGTGTCTTAACAGCATGGTTTCCCTTTAAATACATTCCTTAAGGCTGTTAAGCAAGTCCATTCCCAAATCACTACAACCACCTTAATTTTTAACAGATACCAGATCCACCAAACCTCCAGGAGCCAGAACTATTTCCCACTATATTTTAGTTTTCAAAAAGGAACAGGCGTTCCCCATAAGAGCCTGAACATAAGAATAAGAAGCATCAGGAGGGGTAGCAGATCTGGCCAAGGTTAACAGGTGGTCCTTCCTCCATTTCAGGATCCACAGACTTGATACAAACAGTGCTTTATTAACAATTGGGAGGAGGATTTGATAAACTCAATTAACACTAGCTCTGCTCACTGTCTCTGCTCACTCCCACACGCCTAGTAAATGTTACTCCGGTGGGAAAGTCTTTAGTTTTTCTTAATGGTGATCTCCATAAAGAAGCCAAAACTGGAGGCCCCTAGGAAAGAGAGAAGGTACTTGCCCACATTGAGGGCAATCTGCAGAGCCTCTCACTGCCTGGCTCCCAGTCTAGGTCTGGGGCTACTGCCTCTGCTGCGGCTGCTCCTAGAGAAGTCACTGGTGCTCTTTTGGCTGTTTCCTTTTTCTAATGTCACAGTTGTGTTGGAATCAGTTATCGAGCTCCTGACTCAGGTTGCAAGTGTTTTCTATGTTTTCCCAGTATCTAAGGCAAGGAGCACTGAAGTGCTGGAACTTCTGAAGTGTTGGATACTCTCCACTGGAGTACAACTCTCCAGCCAAGGGTCCTCTTTGTATATGCACTTCCACTGGCCCTCCAGCTTGGGGATCTCTTCCATGTTGTAATCCTCCCTACAGCTCCTCTTACATAACGCCCCAGACCCCTTCTTCCTCCCTGTCAGAAGGGTTCTCTCTCGTCACCATGTTCTCCTGCCCGGCTTGCCCCTCTACCTCCTCCAGGGCTCCTTTACGTCTTCTTCTTGTGCCATATCTGATTCCGAATATAGGTGATCATCATGGCTATCAGCCTTGAAGTCTGTCCTGAGAATATAATGCAGTGGCCTTTCATCTGGCTTCCGCACCGCAGCATGACCCCCGTACCACTGATCCAGTTCTGTAAGTCACTTTCTGCTCCTGAGCCTTTTTTGGCACACAAAGTTCTCATTGCCCCCTGGCTAGTATTGATGCTGCTGCTGCGCTCCATCAAGAGGGATTCAGGTGGGACTTAATCCCCTTTGGAGACCATCACCCTTCCTTGTGGACTTCAGCACCCAAGACTGTTAGTCCTCGGAGTTGTCAGGTTAGTTAACTGCTAGCTGATAATCGGTGTTGAGTCACTGGCAGTAGAGTCTACTCTATTATCATAGCAAGATAACCTGGCCAGATTGGCAGGTCTCCTTTTATCTATACCGATAAATCCAAGGGTTAACTGTTGGAACTTGCTATACGTTTCTGCACCTGTCCATCCTATCCCATACTGAGCCTCCTGCACTCGCCCAAACCCGGTCTGGAGGTTACTGCAGGGTTGAAAAACGCACCAGTGGGGCAAGAGCCCCACGAACGCGAACAAAGGAAAACAACTTCAATTCCCAACGTTCTCTGTGCCGCAGCCAATCACGCTGAGAGGCGCAAGCAAAAAGAACATTGGGAAACACTGCACGGTCAATTAAAATCGAGCCACAGGAAAAAACCGCCGCACAAACGCAAACCACAAACGCAAAACTACAACTCCCACCGTCCTGCACGTCGTGAGCGTGCAGAACGCTGAGAAAGCCGGTGCGTGAAAAATAAAATTACAAAACACAACGGGAGCGCAAGTCCGCCACAGGCGGACGCAGCGCCTCGCAATACAAACACTCACAAAAAAAACCCACGAGACACCCGCCGGCCTTCTTTCCCGGAGCAACGGGGAGAAGAGGGACTCCCTCTCCTCCAAGCTACCCCGCCGAAAACACGGCAAGACCACCGCCGGCCTCAAGGAAAGTTGAGCTGGGGTGGAAAACCCCCCGCAAAACAGGCAGCAGTTCGTCAGGGGAAGCATCCTCCCTGGCGGATGACTGGCTGATACCTTTGTACTTTCAAATACAAAAGCAGCAGCCAGCAATCCGCAAGGAAGAGCCCCACCCCTTACGGATCGCTGCCTGCCCATCTCCGGTTAGGTAAGCCAGGAGAAAAAGGAGACAGAGAGGAGAGAACCATCGTTAGGCAGAGATAGCTCTTTTCTGCCTCCTCCTTCTCCTCCCCCCCCCCGACCTACCTAACGAACCTTCCCGGGAGAAGAACGGGCTGACTGCCTCCTCCTCCTTTCCCCCATTGCTGTATCGAAACCAAAATTCGAAGCAACAATGGGGAAAAGAGGAACTGACAGGCAGCCTATTCTTCACGCTAAAGTAAACACCAAAAACAAACACCAAAATTAATAAAAAATAAATAAATAAATAAATAATTAAAAAACCCATTAATGAACAAAAAAGTAAACCACAAAATACACAAGCAAAAACATCCACAATACCACAAAAGCACATACAAAACACCTAACTACAACACGAAAATACCACAAATTACACAAATAAACAACAACAAATTACACAAATAAACAACAACGAATTACACAAATAAACAACGAAATAAGAAAAATTAAACAAAATCAGAAATAACCAAACCAATTAAACAAACCTAAAACTCAACCAAAACAAAAAAGAACAAACAGAAACACCTCCCAGCCAACCAGCACAAAATCAAAACAAAGAAAAACCCCAGAAGAAAGAAAACCAGAGAACTCACCAGCACGTCCTCCCTCCACGGCGACCAGAACAAAAAATGAAGAAACAAAGACTACTTACCGGGAGAAGCCCCACCTAGAGGCCAGGAGAGAAAAAACACGTGAAATGAAGCCAAAACCACTAACAGCCCCAACTGCAGGGCACAATAGTAAAAACAACTCAAAAACTCAACAGCCCTCCTAGAGGCAAAAAACAAGTCAAAAACATAACAATAAATCAAAAGTTTACACAAATAACAAACATATATTAAATAAATAAAATAAAAAGATTTATAACATCCTGTGTTGAGTTTTAACTCAAATAAAAACCCAAAACATCTAAACACAGTTTAAAAACATTGAATGTAAAAAACATGTACTTTCATATTTTAAAAAATATTACCTACGGTACAACTATTAACAAAAACATCACAAACTAAAACATTATTTGGTTAAATAAAACAATTTGAAACAATTATATCATCCTTTGTTCTTTTTTCAATCCACAAAAAAAAAACCCCAAAAAGCTGATCACAGTTTATAACAGCTCGGCAATGCTGGGCAAACTATGCTAGTAGTCCCTAAATTCAAACCTTCTTTCTCTTCCTCCATCTCCCCATGAAGTCCTTCCCACCTCCTTCAAGAGTTTGCATTCCTCCCTTGCCTTTATTTGTCATCTCTGCCTCAGTTTGGATTTGGATATTCTGGTCCCTGCTCTCCTTATACTCCATGACAGCTATGGCCTCAAACAGACTTTGCATCCCTGGGAATAGCAATGGGGGCAGACATCCCACTGGGGTGGTGCCCTTGGCAACCCCCTCACACATAGTGACAGTTTGTGTGTGTTCACATTATCTTCTACCTGGAAAGAAACCATCAAACATGAGCCAGAAGAATGAAACACATGACTATCCACCTGTCAGAGCCAGTAGAGAAGGCTCTTCCATATATTGTGTCAGACCATCTCTATGGAACCCACTTGGAAGAATTAAGGACCATTTCCTAACCTTTGCTGGCTTCTTCTTTTCTTGCTCAGAGTCTGAAGAGTCACTGGAGTCCTCACTGCTGCTCTCTGCCTTGCTAGGAGTTGTCTTTACTGGCGCTTTTGCAACAGTCACTACCTTGCCAGCTAGATTTGAAAAAAGCAAATGATTAAAACGCAGTTAAGGATGAAACAATAGGTGTCTGCATCACAGTGGCATGTAACATTCAGCACAAATTTCTATTACAAAGGGCTAAACACCAACCATAAGAAACTTGTTCTTCCTCTTTTGTCACATCAGTTCAATTCTGAAAATGAAACTGCACTGAAAGAATATCACCTTATTGGATTTGTTTTAATATTACTGGAGCAAACAGTTCCCAAAATTTACAACAGATTTCCTCAAGGACGCAGTTAACATACTGTATATAATGGTAGGAGGAAATACCAAGCTATTAACCACAATAGCAATGACACTTATATACCACTTCATAGTGTTTAGTGTACTCTCTGGATGGTTTACAAGTTAATTAACATTTTGCCCCCAACATTCTGGGTATTCATTTTTCCGACCTCAGAAGGATGGAAGTCTGAGTCAAGGTTGACCCCTGTCAGGATTTAAGTCACAACGTTTTGGCTGCAGTACAACAGTTTAACCACTGCACCACCAGGGCTTTTCTATGTTGTAAACCTAGAAGGACTTTTCCAAAACCACAATCCACTAATGTACAGTACAGTGGTACCTCATACAATGATTTTAATCTGTTCCATGGGGCTTGTTGTTGTACAAAACAATTGATATACGATGCATGCACCGTATAGCGATTTTCCCTATGGGATGCATTGTACGATTTTTTTTGCTAAGTGGTTTTTCCCATTGAAAAATTGTTGTACGATTTTTTTCCATAGGGAAAATTATTATGTGGGACACCATTCCCCCCAAAACCTAATTGTTATGCGATTTCATTGCTATATGGGGCAATTGTTGTATGAGGTTCCACTATATTATCATTTACACTTTATGCCAACTGACATTAATGAGGACTATGCCACCACTTTCCAAGCAGTAGTTTGATGACCATGTGCTTAAGTTAGGAATGTGCACTTTGACAGTTAACAACCCACTTAACCTATACTATACCATTTCACTGTAGACTCTCAACCAGTTTGATACAGGATTACAATTAACTGTGGTGTATTTAGTTTCATTACTTCATTAATTAAATCTACTTAATAACTTCTGTTTGCACTTCCTATTCATTGTGGATGCTACAAGGAGCACATGACTGCTACCAAAGCTGGAGAAAATCTATAGTCCTGCTAATAAAATATAGTCATCTAACAGTAAATAGAAGTAAAGAATATCTAAGAGACTGTCATCTTCAACCAAAATTGCTTAGTTTTGTACTCAAGTTTGGAAGTGTTTGCAGGTACCTTGCCAAAGACCTTTTAGAAAAACTTGTTATTGTTTGCCTTTTAAGCCACACTTGGACATCATAGTAATGTATAGGCAAACTGGTTAGGAATAACTGTTACTAGTTTGTTGACATTTCAACAAAAGGAACCTATAGATACCACTATTTTTTAAAAATGAGTCTTGTTGAACTTATAACAGGCAATCCCATCATGCTTTGTGTTTGCTTTGCACACTAGCACGGAGATTGGAAGGGCTAGTGTTCAATAAACATAGTCATTGCCTGTTTTGAATCTAAACAGCTAATCAGTAGGCTAAATATTTCTTTCCTCCAAAAGTAACTGCTTTTTACTTCATATATACCAAGCTCTGTGTATGGGTTGTGTACTAGTAAAGTTTAATTCTGCCTGAGTTGTTCAGCCTAGTTCTAACTCAAAATGTTTTAATCTCAGAAAGCTAGTACTCAGTACCTTTTTGCAACCATTATTTGCTTGAGAGACTGTTCTTCATGCTTTTGTTGCAACTAAGATGAAGAGAATTGTTGTATTATATTTTGCCATCTACCTGAACAACTTTATTTGAACACAAGCCCTTTAAGTAAATACACTCACAATTCCCCTATAGCTGTTGTTTTAAATATGGTTATAGGAAATTGGCAAGGACATCCGCACATAAATAAGCAGGTCCACATAGCTGTCAAAAGAACAAATACTGGACACAAAGAAAGTGGAAGAAACTGTTGTCTTCAGGCACTATTTACAGCAGGGATTCCCAACCTGAGGCCTGCGGGCTGAATGCGACCCAAGGCAACATTTCATGTGGCCCCCACCACCTCCACCACACCAGGAAGTGCAATGTGGTGGAGGAAGGACAAAATAAATAAATAAATAAATAAAATGGCAGTCCGGCCCCCAAGCTGTCTGAGGAAGCATGATCCAACCCCTGGCTTAAAAAAGTTGAGAACTTCTGCTTTACAGGCTTCCTGGAAGTTTCTTGTGGGTTACTTGCTGTGAAAAATTAGTATGAATGGTGTGTTTCAGGACTTTCCCTAAATTTTTCAGATTTGAGTCTAACCTTGAGGATACAAAAGCAGGATTCCAGTACTCTTCAAAAGTAAGCATTTTCTTATTTATAGTAAAACAAACCAGCAAGCCTTACCTTGTTTTCTGGGTGGGGGCTTCTCATCTTCACTAGAGCTGTCAGAACTGGATGAAGATTCCTTCTTTGCTTTCTTTGCAGGGGGGCCATTGGGAATAGCCTGTCGCTTTTTTGCTTCAGGTGATCTGAGAAGAAATATAATTTATAATTTATTCAATGTTTTAAAAAAATATTGTAGATTTTTCTCTTTCTTTTTCAATATGATGTACCGTCATCCAGATGGGTGGGATATAAATGCAATAAACAGGGCCGTAACCAGGATTCTAGATTATTATTATTATTATTTGGGGGGGGGGTCCCCCAAGAAGGGCAAAAAAAAAATCAGGGGGGACAACAATGTCACACTCACATATATATAACATTGGCACCATGGGGGGGGGGGGTTAGCTCAGGAGGGTTTTTGCCCCCCTGCACCCCTGGCTACAGCCCTGGCAATAAATAAATATATGAATGCCACTATTCTTTAATAAACTACTAATGAGATCTATTAAACCAAGAGGAAGAAGAGGATGAAAATTAGTAACTATAAAGTTTCTCTAAAACTTTTTTTTGTGTGCACATATTTCTAACTCAATTATCTCACTGCAGAGAAACAGCAGGGAACAAACATATTATTTGGTATCTTCAGGATATACAGTACTTAATGACGGGATTCTTTTTATCACAGAAAGTAGGATAGTATAACCAGAAATCACACATGGCTGCTTATAGATAAAATTAATTGAAAGATTTATTTAAATTTAGAGACTCGGAGATAATTACATGTTTTTCAGTTCACTTTTTCTCATGTAATTTTTACTTCTGCAGATTTTTACTGTTCTGAGGCCTTAGGGCTTAGTTTGCCTTGGCTGCTCTGTCTTATACTTTTCATTTCCTCATTGGAATATACTATTAGAAATCCATTGATTTCCCTCTGATTTCTAGTATATTATGCCTTCATATCATGGATGGACCTTATTTCCTGTTTATCTGCTGTCATCTAAATAAATCTTAAAATTAACTGCACCGGTGAACAGCCTCTGGTCATCTCTGGTTTCACGTTTTACTGGCAACCAAAGAACTTCATGTTCAATACTCTCAGTGCCATCAAAGGGAGAGGAAGCAGTAATCTGGTACTTTCCACTATGTCTACGTATTAGAATCCTGGCTGAGATCTACCCATAATGTTGTGGAGCTGCCAACTTTCACTGCACTAGCAGAAGAGAGAGGAAGTAGTAGTCCTTCCACTGGGCTTTGATTCAGCCCCATGGTCTATTGAACTAACAATCGACTGTCTGAATTTTCTTCTGTTTGCTTCCTCTTTCTTCCCAAACCTTTTTCCTGTCTTAAGAGGTCATTCAAATTGTTAAACTTAAAACCAGGGAATAATTTCGTTCCGATTCTTGCAAGTTTATTCGGCTTCAGAGGAGCACCAAAATGATTTAAACAAATTCCATGTCATTCCATCTTCATTTCTTGTGTTTTTTTATTTTTGTTGTTGTTGTTAATGGGTTTATTTTTTGATGTGATATTTTGTTTTCAAATTTGACCTTTCGAATCGTACTGCACTGCTTTTTGAATGGTACTGTCTTATATTGTACTAGCAAGGGTTGCCCGGCGTTGCCGGGCTTTTCCCCCCGTGTTTTTTAATTTAAAATGAGCCAATTTTTTTTTTTTGCAATAGTGTTACATTGTGTTGGAAGGTTAAATTGTGTTGTTTTTTTAAAAAAATTGCTTAGTCTGTAATTTTAATTTTTTAAATGTTTATTTATGTTAAATTTGTTTGACTTGGCTGTTATTAACTGTGATCTGCTTTTTTGGGTTTTTTTGAGGATTAATAAAAGAAGAAAGTATGATATAATAACTCAGCACAGGATTTTTTAAAGTTTCTATTGTATTTTATTGACATATATTTGTGATTTGTGTGAAAGTGTGTTTAGTGTAATTTTTTTACTTGTTTTTTTGGGTGTGACCTTTTGTGTAAAATTGTGAATTTGTGTTTTGTTTGGGGCTGTTGTGTGTTTTTGAATTGTTTTTACTATTGTGGCCAGCAGGTGGTGCTGGTAGGGGTTATTGTATTTTGACTTTTGTTTCTCTCCTGGCCTCTGGGTGGAGCTTCTTCTGGTAAGTAGGGTCTTTCTGTATTCATTTCTTTTCCAGTCCTGGTGGAGGTAGCACCTGTTTTGGTAAGTTTGCTTGTTTTCTTTCTTTTGTGTGTGTGTGTGGGCGGGGGGGGGGAGGGGGGGTTTGGAGTTTGTATTTTTTGTCTGTTTGTTTTTGATTGTGTCTTTGTTTACTTCGTATTGTTTTTGGTGTTTTTGTTTTTGTGTATTTTTGGCTGTGTTTGAGTGTTTTTAGTAATTTTAAAAAATTATTTATTTGGTGGTGGGGAAGGTACGTGGTCATTGGGGGTTTGGTAGGGTGGGCTAGGTGGTGGGGAGGGGGCATGGTCGTTGGGGGTTAGGAAGGGTGGGCTAGGTGGTGGGGAGGGGGGCATGGTCGTTGGGGGTTAGGAAGGGTGGGCTAGGTGGTGGGGAGGGGGGCATGGTCGTTGGGGGTTAGTAAGGGTGGGTTAGGTGGTGGGGAGGGGGGCTTTATTGTTTTATGGTGCTTTTTTTGTGTGTAGTTGTGAAAGTAGATCGGGGTTTCCCCTTTAATATCAGTGGGTGGGTCTTGCGACCCCCCTCTCCGCTTGCTCCCCTGGGGTTGGGAGGTTTGTGGGGACAAAAGAGGTATGTCCCCCCAACTCTTCTGTACCCAGTAGACCAGGCACAGTGGATCGATTCCCTCCCCCCCTCCTTAAAACAACTCCGTTTTTAAAGAGTAGAAAAGACGGAGTTTTTTAAGGAGGTGGGTGGGAATCGATCCCCTCTCCCTGGTGTCCTGAGTCCAGAAGGGTTTGGGAAACATTCCCCTTTTGTTCCCACAAACCTCCCAACCCTAGGGTAGGAGCGGAGAGGGGGATCGCAACCCCCACCCACTGATATTAAAGGGGAAACTCCAGTCGGGTCCTTCAGGCGCCGTGGGTGAGGGATAGAAAAGAAAGCCGGCTGGTGTGTGTTTGGCTGTGACGCTGTGAGTTGTTTTTCTTTTTAATTTTTCGGGCGCCGTTTTCCTCAGCGTTCTGCGTGCTCATGGCGCACAGGACGCTGGGGCTTGTAGTAATGGGTTGGTGTTTTCTGTTTGTGCTGCGTTTTTTTAAAATGGTTTTATTTTGATTGGCTGCGGCGCGTTTCTGAACGCTGCCCCGTGCGAGAGCCTCTCAGCCTGATTGGCTCTGGCGCGGCGCGGCGCAAGGAATGTTGGGAAGTGAAGTTGTTTCCCTTTCTTCGCGTTTGTGGGGCTGTTGCCCCACTGCCGGTTTTTTCAATCCTTCGTTGACCTGCGTATCCAGATCGGCCGTGTGCACGAAGGGTGAGTGCAGGCAAGTAGGGCGAGGCATAGCAACCTATAGCCAGTTCCAATGGTTAACCCTTGGATTTATAGGTTAAGATTGATTAATTTATGTTTATTATTGACTATTGATTATTGTATTGAATTTACTTTTCATGCTTCTTTATTATTGTATTGTATGATATCTACATGTTGTAATGGCCGCCTTGAGTCGGCTTCGGCTGAGAAAGTGCGGGATATAAATTACAATTTATTATTATTATTATTATTATTATTATTATTATTATTATTATTATTATTATTATTATTATTATTATTATTATTATTATTATTATTTCAAAGAAAGGCATTATCCTGCTTTTACCCTATTATTTACTTCTTGCCCTAGAATACTTAGGATACACTAAGAGGTCAGGAAGATGCTTTTTCATTTTCCTGACCTTAGTACCAGAGCATCCAACTAATTAGGATACACAGAAAGAGCTTCCTCAAATACTGTGGTATTTTTGAACCACAATTGTTGTGCTGGCTAATCATTCTCATACTAGGTCAGGAGAAAGGAACTGCAAAATGGATTCACCAAAAGGTGACTTCATTTTGGCAGCTTCACATCTGGCCTAGACACGGAAGAAGAAATACAACTAACTGACTGGCACCAGGGTCTTTTAAAAAGAATACTCATTAGACGCTTTGCTTGAGTATGATAGTGTCCCACTTACATAGCAGGTTTGTTCTTGGTGTTCTAAACCAAAAGAGCTGCATGTTAAATGGTCTTCAGTCTACAACAGTGTTTCCCAATGTTGGGCCCAGGCCCTGCAGGGGAACTTCAATTCCCAGAAGCCTAAGTTAGTGCATTGGCTGATCAGTACTTTGGGGAACTGACTTAGGTTTCTGGGAATTGAAGTCCAAAAAACCAAAAGTCGGAAAACACTGATCTAGTCCAATGTCTGCCAAAGCAGAAATCTACCATTAAATCTAAAACAAAAATTTCCTTGCATCTTGGGTCACAAATGAAGGATCCAACTCGCTGAAGTAAAATTCATCTACAACTAGTCAATGCTTGGATGAGAACTTCATATATGCTAAATTGTACCACATGCAATGTATATACAGTGATACCTCATACAACGTCCAAACTTGGTTCCACCAGTTTGGACTTTATACGGATTTGGACTTTGTATGAGGCATGCAAAATCCTAGCCGGAATGCCTCATACAACGTCCAAATCCTTGCTGCGATGCCTCGTAAAACGTCATTTCCATAGAGATACATTGTACTGTAACAGCACAGACTTCAGGGCAAAGTCAAGGAAACAGACAGGAAACTGACAGAACTTTAAGAAATCATTGTCTAAAGGCTAAAAACATTACAAAAACATGTCAAACAACCCTGATTGTCCAAGAACCTGAAGAATGCTGCAAAAATCCCAGGAATGCTTCTAAAAATTCTGACAAAAAAATTCAAAAAACAATCCAATATTGCGCTGAAAACCATTCCTAAACACTCTTTGCCTCATGCAAAACCCACAAGAGAAATGCACGCATGTGTCCTGCCTTTTATACTGCCCAGGCACAATGCAACCTGGGAAAAACCCAATGCCTCATACAAAGTCAAGCGACTTTGTATGAGATAACCTTTTTCAAGAAATTAGGCGATTTTGTACGAAGGGGACTTTGTATGAGGTATTACTGTACTAAAAATACTCATTCTGCAGCTCAAGATGGTGAAGAAACAAAGATTTTCAGGAAGAAAATGTTTATGGTCTCTGTTGGGTGTGCTCAATGGAGCAGTTCCATGTGATGAGGAGGTTATTATACTTAAGTCATCAGAGTTTAAATAATTGGTATTATTGCCACATGCCTCTCTTATTATGCATACACATTTGCTAACAATTTAACATATTTCTTCACAGCAACCCAAGAATCAAAGAGGTTTTTCCGAGAACTATCACCACTAACCTGAGCCAACAGCTGAAGACATCAAGGAGAGAAGCAGCATTGGAATCTTGTTCTGTCTAAAAGGCAAATCCAAAACAAAACAGTTTTAGAGAACATTTTCTGTAAGACAGTTTTGACCATACCTGTCAACCATCCCGATTTGGCCAGGATTACCCCGTAATTTGACTTCATAACCCGCCCCGCACTGCCAAAACCCCGTAATTTGGCAGCGGGGGGGGGGGAATGCTTTCCACGAATGCGTGGAAGCGCTACGCTGCTTGCGCAGCCCCTACGCAAGCGGTGTACCGCTTCCACACATGCGTGGAAGGGTTCTACACAAGTGTAAAACCCTTCCACGCATGCGAGGAAGCGCTACGCCGCTTGCGTAGGGGCTGCGCATGCGGCGTAGTGCTTCCACGCATGCATGGAAAGTGACCTGTGCACAAGCGATCTGCGCAGGTCCCGTTTTTTCCGGAGCCGCGGGTTGACAGGTATGGTTTTGACAGTGTTTGAATTTCACAGCTTATGTATTGCGGTATTTTTGTACTATTGTGTATTTATTTATTTTGCATATTGGTACCTATTGTATTGTTTTTGCTATTGTTGTTTGCCGCTTCGAGTCGCCTTTGGGCTGAGGGAAATGGGATACAAATAAAGCTATGCTATGATATGATGATAACTAGTTAAGCGGATTTTTTTTTTGAAATGGCTGTTAGTCTGTGCAAACCTATCAGAGTAGGAAAAAAAACATAACAAAAAGACAAAAAAATTGTGGCACCTCAAAGACTAACTCCTGTATTTAAATGTTAGTTTTTAAGGTGCCACAACTTTTTTGTTTACTCTCTGAAAGAGCTAAGCAAAATTTTTGTCCAAAGGTACCCACCAGTTATGTGGCTATTAGACAATTTCAGATATTTGGTGAGATACAGTACTACTGTATCCTCTTTATAACTATTCAACTAAATGGACAGATTCTGATCCTTTTTCACGTTATGTGTAGTTTAATAGAATATACAACAAAAGCACAGCAACCTGTTATACCTTAGATAGGAAATAACAAAGTAACAAATTATCAAAATATTTAAAAGTATACCGTGTTCTGTTTGACAAATAACTATTATTTTCCTGCCAAACACTCTGGTACCATGTTCGATTTTAGGAATTTGATTACCCTCAGACATACAGTAAAACCCTACTTACGCAAAAAGTCCGTTCCGTAATCTTTTGCTTAAATCAGTTTTTTATGTAACTCAAAGCAAACCCATAGGAAAAAAATATTTTTACATAACTCCAAGCAAACCGATAGGGAGAATGAAATTTTATGTAAATCAAAGCAAACCCATAGGAAAATGAATTTTTACGTAACTCAAAGCAAACCCATAGGAAATGGTGTTACGTAAATTTATGTAAATCGGGATATTTGTGTAAATCGGGACATGGTTTTAGCACAAAATCATTATGTAAGTCAATTTTATGTAAGTCGGGGTTTTACTGTACTTTCACTCTCCTAAACTACATACTAACCAAGTGCTCAAACTCTGCCTAAAATCTGCTCCTCTCCAAATTAAAAAAATATTTCTATTTTATTTTTTTATTTAGTTTTTATAAAAAGATACAAAATATTGTAAAAGAGAAATTGCAATAATACAAAAATGAGAGAAACATAGAAAAATAAGTATATAGGAGAGTCATATATAGTAGAAATGATGAGATACCAATAGAACATCTTAGATATATTATAAACCCATTTGATACTCTTTTTAAAAATCCCATCTAATTAAAATCTTATCTTATTTATATTCTTTATTGTCTGTCCTTTCAGAACCATCATAATATATTCTAAACAAAAAATACTATTACACCCTGTGTAGCTGTACATTGCCCTGGAGGATGCGGTGTCTTTTATACATCTCTATTTCCAGAAGTTATAATGTTCCTGTACTGGCTTTTCGGTCATCCTTGGCCACAGCGGATTCCACAAATAAATGCCAAATTGACCAAAATCTATTTCTTTTACCATACCCTTTTTATGTTTAGCTCCCAGGTTAATTTATCATTTAAAGCTATCTCCCACATTTCCCTATACCAGTCTTCTATCTTCAATGACTGATCACTCTTCCACTTTCTCGTTATACATTGTCTTGCGATTGTTAAACATATTGAAAGCAACTCTTTTTTTTTCTTTCCTAAACTCATATTTTCTGTATCAGTCAGCAAAGCTATGGCAGGGCCCGTTTTATTTTCTCCCCAAAAATTCATTAACCACCTTGCAACTCCACCACATGCGTTCATATAATCCCAATCTATTTTGACATCTCCAACACATTGGGCTTTTATTTTTTATCTATCTGGTGTAGTCGAACAGGAGTCAAATACCATCTCCAAAGCATTTTGAAATTATGTTCTTTTACTCTGACTGACATTGTTCTCATAATCCTTTTTTATATATTTCTATTTTACACCACCTCTGTCCTAAAGGTCCCCATGTAAAGGCAATATTATCACTACCTTTCTGTATGCAATTCCTTAGTGGCTTATCAAACTTATCTCACCCTGTTTTACCCAAGTATTTCCAGCTCCCGTTCCTGTTGCTACCTTATCCCCCATGTGAGACACATGGAAATGGCATCCCGTGCCTCTTGCTGTCCCTACCAGTTTTGGCTACTGCCACAGAAGCTGCTTCCATTCAGCAAATCATTTACTTGCTCGAAAGCCAGTCGTCTCCGACGCTAGGGTGCAGTGCTCATCTCTGTTTCAAAGCCGAAGAGCCAGCGCTGTCTGCTGCTGCAGACGTTTCCGTGACCATGTGGCAGGCATGACTAGACAGCGGAGCGCACGGAACGCTGTAACCTTCCCACCGAAGTGGGTCCTAACCTCCTCTACCCATTTACAAACTCAAGCAATGGAACCGCTCTCATCGTTCCTGAAAAGCACATGCTGACCTCACTGGTTTTAAGTGGAAGGCTCTACCGTGTTTCCCCAAATATAAGACACTGTCTTATATTTTTTAAAACTCCAAAATTAGCACAAGGTCTTATTTTCAGGGGATGTCTTATTTTTCCATGAAGAAGAATACCAGTCTTGATCACACTTCCCCACTCACAACCAAGGGACGCTTCCCTTGGTTGTGAGTGAGGAAGCACGATCGAGACTGGCCTCAGCTATGAGGTGGCCGACGTGGCCCATAAGAAGGCCTGCCGCGTCGGAGTCTCGATCCCGCTCTCACCAGGGGAAACTTCTCTTGGTTGTGAGTGGGGAGGCCATCGAGACTCCGATGCGGCAGGCTTTTTTATGGGCCACGCCGGCCGCCTTACAACCAGGAGGTAAGGAGGTCTTATTTTTGGATGGGGCCTTATATTTCAAAGGCAGGGGAAAAAAGGGGGGTGTCCTATTATGGGAGGAGGTCCTATATTCGGGGAAACAGGGTAGTTCTGTTGGGTGAAATAGCTCAGTGGCTGAGGTCTGTCAGTGTTTCCCAACCTTTGGTTCTTGGACTACAATTCCCAGAAGCCTAAGTCGACTCCCAGAAGCACTGATCAGACAATGAGCTGACTTAGGCTTCTGGCAATTGAGGTCCAAGAACCAAAGGTTGGGAAACACTGAGGCTGGTGAGGTACACAGAAAGAGCCTCGTTGAAGAGTGTGGCATTTTTGAACCACAATTGGGCATACCCTGGTAATGGCCACGTTGTGTTGCCAGCGAATCTTTCTCACACTGGGTAAGGTGAAAGAAACTGCAGAATGAACTCACCAAAAGGCACCTTCATTTTGGCAGTTTCAGGTCTGGCCTAGACACGGAAGACGACGATTGAGGTTGGTGGCTGCAGAGCCAAAGGTTTGTGAGTTCAGTTCCCCCACTGTGCCTTCCTGAGATGAAAGCCATCCCTTTGTCGCCTTAGGGAGTCCTTTAGGGCTCTGATCACTATAGAGGTACGTACAACAGATTTCTTCGTCCATAAACGCTCAACTTCAACTTGCAAATCTCAATATTTTGTAATTTTCTCCAATGTTTCTCCTCAATTGGTGCATCTCCTGATTACTACTACTACCACCACTACTAAAAGTAAAGGTTTCCCTTGCTCGAAAGCCAGTCGTATCCGACTCTAGGGTTCAGCGTTCATCTGTTTCAAAGCCGAAGAGCCAGTGCTGTCTGCTTCTGCAGACGTTTCCGTGGCCATGTGGCAGGCATGACTAGACACCGAAGCGCACCGAACACTGCTACCTTTCCCACCGAAGTGGTCCCTATTTATCTACTTGCAATGTCTTGCTTTCGAACGGCTAGGTTGGCCACCACCACCACCACCACCACTACTAAACGATCTCCCTTGCTCAAAAGCTATTCGTATCCGACTCTAAGGTTCAGTGCTAATCTCCGCTTACAGCCAGCACTGTCTGCGCCTGCAGACATTGCTGTGGTCGTGCGTCAAGCACGACTAGACTACGGAAGTGCACCGAACACTGCTACCTTTCCCACCGAAGTGGTCCCTATTTATCTACTTGCAATGTCTTGCTTTCGAACGGCTTGGTTGGCCACCACCACCACTACTAAACTATCTCCCTTGCTCAAAAGATATTTGTATCTGACTCTTAAGTTCGGTGCTCATCTCCACTTACAGCCAGCGCCGTCTGCGTCTGCAGACATTGCTGTGGTCGTGCGTCAAGCAGGACTAGACTACGGAAGTGCACAGAACACTGCTACCTATCCCACCGAAGTGGCACTTATTTATCTACTTGCAATTTCCTGCTTTCAAAATGCTAGGTTGGCAGAAGGCGCGGGGCAGATGATGACAGGAGCTCACTCTATCATGCAGCACTCGGGTCTCGAACTGCTGGAGACCTTCCGGTCGTCACGCTCAGTGTCTTAACCACTAAGCCACCACAGTTACTACTACTACTGTTGTTATTATTATTGTTGTTGTTATTGCTATTATCATTATTATTATTATGGTGGTGATGGTGGTAATGATGCAGGCCAGGTCAAACTGGTCCCCCCCCCCCGCCCCCGGGATGGGCTGGACTACAACGCCCATCCGATTCAGGACGGGGGGGGGTTGCAGTTCTGAGGGCCCCAGGGAAAAGCAGAGCCGGATCACCGCGCCGCCCTTTGAAGCAGCCCCACCATCGGCGACCCTTCGCGCGAGCGCCTCCTCGAGCCACGCGCCGCCAGCCACGCGCTGCCTCTCCCCGCCCCCCCCCTACAGCCCCCGCCGCCCTCACCACGCCAGTGGCTTTCCTGAAGGCGCGCGCCGCCTCCTCGAAATGGTTCTCCCTTAAGAAGGTGAACACCAAAGGGAACAGGTCGCTGGGCACCACGCGTGGCTTCGACATCATGTTAATGCCACCGGAAAAGGAAGTCCAACCCCCCCCCTCCTGCGCTGCTCAATTGCCGGTGGGTGGGTCTTTTTTCCTCTTATTCATAGAGCTACGAAAAATTAGAGGGGCCCTAAAGGTAAAGGTTTCCCTTGCTCGAAAGCCAGTCGTATCCGACTCTAGGGTGCAGTGCTCATCTGTTCCAAAGCCGAAGAGCCAGCGTTGTCTGCTTCTGCAGACGTTTCCATGGTCATGTGGCAGGCATGACTAGACACCGGAGCGCAGTTTACCTTCCCACCAAAGTGGTCCCTATTTATCTCCTTGCAATTTCTTGCTTTCGAACTGCTAGGTTGGCAGGAGCCTGGGACAAAGACGGGAGCTCAATCCGTCCTGCAGTAGTCGGGGAATCGAACCTTCCGCCTCCCAGTCAGCGTCTTATCCACTTGAGAGAATGGCATACCTGTCAACCGCGGCTCCGGACAATCCGGGACCTGTGCACAACGGTTCTGTGCAAGTCGCGTTCTACGCAAGCGTAAAAGCCTTCTACGCATGCATAGAACGCGACTTGCGCAGTACGGATGCGCAGTACCTCTCCCCCCCCCCGCTGCCAATTCCGGGGTTTTGGCAGCTGCGGGCGGGAAATGGCGCAAATTGGCGCCGAAAATCGGGAAATCCCGGCCAATCCGGGAAGGTTGACAGGTATGGAGAGTGGCCCTAGGCCGCCACTTATTCAATCTATACACAGAGCATATAATGCGCAATGCAGGGATGGAGGAATCACAATATGGGATCAAAATTGCTGGGAGAAACGCCAACAATTTGAGATATGCAGACGATACCACCCTAATGGCAGAAAGTGAGGAAGACCTAAAGAATCTCTTGATTGGATTGAAGGAGTAGAATGCAAAAGCTGGCTTGAGACTAAATATCAAGAAAACCAAGATAATGGCAACAGGTATGATCAGTCCCTGGAAAATAGATGGAGAAGTAGAAGCAGTGACAGATTTTACTTTCCTAGGATCTAAGATCACTGCAGATGGGGATTGCAGCCATGAAATAAAAAGGCGACTGATTATGGGGAGACAAGCTATGAGAAACCTGGGGAATATAGTGAAAAGCAGAGACATTACCTTGAAAACAAAAATTTGAATAGTCAAAGCAATGGTATTCCCAGTGGCAATGTATGGGTGTGAGAGCTGGACCATTAGGAAAGCTGAGAGCAGAAGAATAGATGCCTTTGAGATGTGGTGTTGGAGAAAAGTCCTGAGAGTCCCTTGGACGGCAAAGAGAACAAATAAGTCAATATTAGAAGAAATCAACCCTGACTGTTCATTGGAGGGACAAATAGTGAAGATGAAGCTAAAGTACTTTGGACATCAAATGAGAAGGGAGGACTCACTTGAGATGGCCTTGATGCTGGGAAAGGTGGAGGGCAAGAGAAGATGAGATGGATAGATGATATTGTGGACACAATGGGCACAGAGCTGTGCGGGCTGAGGAGAATGGTGGAGGACAGAGGTGCCTGGAGGAAAATGGTCTATGGGGTCGCAAAGGGTCAGAATCGACTGTGCAACTGAACAACAAGGCCACCACAGTATCCACCACATGTGTACCTTAATTTTAATTCCCCAGAGATAGAGGAGCTAGTCTGGCCAGGTTATCCTGCTATGGTAATAAAGTAGACCGGGGTGACCAAACTATATGCCAATTCATGATCAGCCCGCGAAGCTCTCGTAAATGAAGTAAAACGTAACCATCCAGCAGTGGTGAGCATGGGCTCCAAAAAGTTTACTACCACACTGTGGGTGTGGGCAGGGGGAAAGCCCTGCGTTGCACAAATTAGGACTCGACTACTTTATTTCAAAACTTGAATGGGTGGGGCCAGCCAGAATTTTGCTACGGGTTCTGGCAAACTGGTGCGAACCTGCTGATGCCCACCACTGCCATCCAGGCGCGTTTTACTTCCGGGAGCGGCAAGGTCTTCGTGGACTGTATGAATTGGCATTGGGGGCCAGATTCATCCCAGGGGCCATAGTGACTGGGTCCCTGAACCACATGATCGGCCCGCGACCTGCAAAATTTGGGCACACCTGAAGTAGACCCTACTGCCAGTGACTCAACGGTGCCAATTAACTAACCTGACGACCCTGAAGATTAACAGCCTAGGATGGCGAAGTGACCCTGAAGACTAACAGCCTAGGATGGCGAAGTCCACAGGGATGGGTGATGGTCCCCAAGTGGATTAAATCCCACCTGAATCCATCATGATGGAGGGCAGCAGCTTCATCAATCCTGACCTGGGACTGAGGAGGACTTTGCATGCCAAAAGGGCTCAGGACCAAAAAGTGACTCGTGGAACTGGATTAGTGGTATGGGTCTCACACTGCAATGCAGAATGCAGATAAAAGGCCACAGCATTGTATTTGCAGGACAGTCTTCATAGCTGATTATCCTGATGATCGCCACTATTCAGAATCAGATACGGCACAAGAAGAAGTAGAAGTAATACAGTAGACCCTAATGCCAGTGACTTAATGGCACCAGTTAACTAACCTGACAACTCTGAGGACCAAAGGCCTTGGGTGGTGAAGTCCACAGGGAAAGGTGAAGGTCCCCAAGTTGATTAAATCCCACCTGAATTCATCTTGATGGAGGGCAGCAGCTTCATAAGCCTTAGGCTGATGAGGGCTTTGTGTGCCAAAAGTGCTCAGGACCAGAGACTCGTGGAGATGGATCAGTGGTATGGGTGTTACACTGCGATGCTGAAGGATGGAAGGCCCTGCATTATGTTCTCAAGACAATCTTCATAACTGATCGCCATGAGGATTGCCAATATTTGGAATTGGATATGGCACTTAAAGAAGAAGAGATAGAGGAAATATGTGCCTTTTAATTGTTATTGAGGTTGACAGAGTTACTCTGGTTCAGCAAGTACTGTATAACAAAAGTAAGCATTCTTAAAGAATGTCTGAGAAAGCAGCTTGTAATCCAAGAAACTCGTGCTGAAATAAATTTATTTATATATTTTAAGGTGCCAATACATTTATTTCACCATGAGTTTCTCGGATTAAAAGATGTTTTCTCCAACATTGTTTAAGTTGCCATATTTTAGTTTTAGTTTATTTTTAGAGTAGGAAATAGGAATAGCAAACACTAATTGTGTTCCTTCCAATGCAGGTATTATTTTGTGTAAATGTATGCACATATCAAAAACACCTCTGCTTAGAGGTAGTACATGATGTAGCCACTCTATTAAAGCTAAGCAGACAGGAGATTAATTTTAAGATGCACCTACCCTCACAACTTTACAATATACACCACCTTAAGCTCCCTGGTTAGCTAGAAATAAAATACATTGAAATACCCATTGTGGTGAAACATACAGACTGATGGACTAGGACTCAGAAGGCCTGGGTTCAATGTCTGCTCAGCCACAGCAACTCCCTGGGGGAGAGGAACTAGTAAAACACTCCTTAAATACCACACCTTTACAACCATATTAGATTTCAGTGCCGTATTTAGGATCTGTAGGACCCTAGGCTGAACCTGTGGCGCGGGCCCTTCCGGGGAAAGTATTTGTTGAAAAATTAACCTACAAAACCCGCATTTTCAGCAATTATCCAATTTAAAACTGAAAAATAAACGTTTAAAGTTTATTATTAAATTAGCATTTTTTGCCCGGCCTTGCTGGGCAGTTTATTTTTCTGTGTTGGTGGTTGGGGTGGTTGGGGTTTTTTTTGGTTTTTTTTGGGGGGGCGCGAGCGCACATACACACATACACACAGAGAGGGGGGGATGGAGCTCTGCATTTGGCCCTTGTCTGCTGGAGAAAGCCGTTCTCTGCCTTTGCTTCCAGGGGAAGTGACTCGCTTCCCTCGGTGGGTGGGGGACGAAGGCACCAGTGCCTTCGGCCCTCTCCCCCCATGGAAGGGGCTCACTTCCCTCCGGGAGGCGAAGGCAGTGAACAGAGTGTTATTCTCAGCCTTTGTCTCCCTGAGGAAAGCAGCAGGCTCCTCCTCTTCTTCCCACTACCCCGCCAAAGGTTTTTTTATTTTAGTAATACTGTATAGTATGCTCATCTCTGTTTACAGTCAAAGAACCAGCACCATCTGTGTCTGCAAACATTTCTGTGGTCATGTGGCAGATTTGACTAGATGCTGGAGCGCAAGGAATGCTGTACCCTTCCTGTTGCTATGTTCTGCCAAGGAGCCACAGTGGCTTAAAGGTTAAGACACTAAACCTGATGATCAGAAGGTCAGCAGGTCAGCAATCAGCAGTTTGAGACCCAAGTGCTGTGTGACAGAGTGAGCTGCTTCCATTCAGCAAATCCCTTTTACTTGCCACACTGGTAGCAAGCTCCTTTGGGTTGGTTCCCCCCTTGTACGGCCGCTGCTAACAGCCTCATTTTATAGGAGTCTGTCCCAACGTCCGCGCAAGCCCTGATCATATCGGTGAGCGTCAGATCGGTTCTGTGACCCATTGCCTGCAGGATTTTGCGGCAGTCGAGGTTGCCATTGTCTTTTGCCAGCTTCATCATAAGCTCCTCTTGGGCCTCCTGGTTGTCTATCTGTCTGCTAATCGCTTCCTCTAACTGGTTAATGAAGTCCATGTAGGTTTCCTGCACTCCCTGTTTGATGGTGGTGTAGTTTTTGGCGCCCTTGCCAGTGGTGGGTACCTTGAGGTATGCCTTGAAGGTGACCTCAGAAGCCAGCTGGAGTGTGGCTGCTGGCAGGACAGACTGCATCTGGATGGTATCGAACTGCCCTGAGCCATATAGTTGCTCGGGAATTACCGCTCCTCCCATCCTGGCAGCCCTACCCTGCGCTTCTAGCCGGTACTCGCTGTCCCACAATAGGTACTGGCTGGGGTTCAGCATCATCCTCATCGTGACCTTCCAGTCATGAGGGATGAGCATGGTGGATTCCCACAGCTGCTGGAGCATGCCCCTTGTGAATCTACTTTGGAGCCCTGTATCTGTGATGGCTTTGCGGATTTCCACATGCAGCTTGTATGGAATAGGCGTGTATACCGCCACCTGATTGCCCGTGAGAGCGTCCATCTCCAAGTTGACTGGACACAGCATCTGGACCTCGGCCAGTTCTGTGGTCGGCAATTCCCCCTTGTGCAACTCCTCTTCTATCATTAGCTGGAACGGACTCTTGATGACCTGGGAAGCGCCTGCGCTCCCTAGGCTTCTGCCCACTCCCGCGGCTTCTGCAGCTGCTGCGGAAGGGGAGTCCCCCAAGCCCCCATGTCTGAACTGGATGTTCGAGTAGAGACGCGCTGGGGCTGATGGCTCTATGTACGCTGGGGGTTTCTCGGTGTCTACCCGGGCTGGACTGACTGCTGCAATTATCTGTCTACACTTGCTCCAAGTCCCTATGATTTTGGTGGGCACTCGGGGTTCTTCCTTAAGGCATTTCCCTACTCTGTCCCAAATCTCAGGATCCATCGTGCCTGCTTCTGGGTAGAACAGACTGTGTTCCCCCAGATGCATCACAAGGTCCGTCAGCCGGTTCCTCCTCACCCTTATCTGAAACTGCCTGACCAAGGCTTCGAGCTCTTCCACCTGAGCCCACTGCCTGACGGTCGAGTTTTTTCCCCCCAAGCGAGCCCCCATTACTACCTGGTCGGGGGTTCCCTGGATTCACTTCCGCGGAACGAGTTCTAGGTAGTATGGCGGGGGGGGGGTGATTCACAGGACGATGTCTGGTCAGTGGATCGGGATCGCGGCTATGGCTCTCTGCCGCGGGTGTCTGCTGCTCTGCCTCTGCTGTTCAGGATTGCGGCTCTCCCCTGGCTTTGGAACACGTCCATTCCGATACGTGGGGTCTGCCGGGCTTGTGGTCGCGTTGGCTTCCTTGCTCCCGGATCATTGCGGCCTCCGCTAGGGACCGCGCTGGCCTAGCCTTGGGATCGCATCGGGTTCTGATCGGGGTAGCGTTCCGATCAGAATCATGTCGTGGCTTCAGGTAAGAATCACGTTGGGGTCACCAGATGTTGCGATGGCTCCCAGGTGTGGTAGTGGCTGGCTGCAAGGAAGACAATCATGCAGTGAAGTCCAGCCCTGATCTCAGTCAGGTGGTACGTATTTATTACCCTGCCTTGGGGTGATGCGCGTGTAGGATGCACGTGACCCCCTAATACAGAAGGCTTGCATACGTGGCATTTTTCGGTGGTCAAGACAATACCTGCTCTTGGACATTGCCCTGTGGTTAATAGACAACCCACAACTAATTAAGGTCTGGGCTGGCGAAACCCATTGTTCCTGCTCTATCTCGGAGCCTATGTGTATTGACTCCGGGTACCTAGTTTGTTCTGCTGTCTGGCGCGGCTTATTTGCCCAACTTAATCTGCAGCCAGAAGCGGAGGATTGTGTATTTCCATTAGAGTCATCATCTTTGGTTTTTCCCTGTTTCTATCGTAGCCATCAGCCAAGGCTTTATGATTTGCCCCCCAAACTAACTAACTAGCCCATACCCCAACTGCCTTTTCTGCAAAGCCCGGTTGGTCCCCGGATCTGTGGAACGCCGGGTGAACCCCTGGGGGAAAGGTTTGACCAATTATTCCCGTGGGCAACCCACATTTTACTTATAGTATTGGAATTATATTCAAATGCATTTGGAATGAGGAAAGTTTGGAGTATGGCAAAGTGCCCTTTCCCATGAAGGATTGAATTCATTTCTGGTACAGAAAACAAATTCACAGGCTCAAAATGAGCTCAAACCAGTGCAGTTTTTTTTAAAAAATTCTAAATGTACCTCCTTTGCTTTGATAAGATTACTGGATCTTGGTTTTGATAAGATTACTGGATCTTGGTTAAACAAAATTTTACCATTTATTTTTTATTTTATTTTAAGTAGCTATCTCAAACATGATGTGCCTCTGGTGTAGAAGATACTGTACTACACAGATCAGTGATGTAACTTGCCATGATAACTTCCTGTATTCTGTTCTTATATTCCAAATGAGTTATGCTTTTAGATGTTCAAAATAACAAAATTATTCCAAACAAAATATAACTAAGTTAGAAAGAGCAGGGATTTGCCCTCCTTTCTTCTGTGATGGACATGGTAATGGCCAAATCCTGGTTTATTGGGGTGGGGTTAGGTGGGTCAGTGAAGAGAGTGTCTAATCAAACTGGATATTTCTATGTTATTGCAACCTTTTTCTGTCTTAAAATGGTGAGACAATGAAACACAGATAGGGCCAAACAGTGTGAATGAGCAAACAAAGATTTGAGGCGAAAAGTAACACAACTTGATAGTAGTAATAAAAGTTTAATCCTAGTATATTAAAGAAAAGTTCCTTTATGTCAGGTTCAATAATTGGTCTTCAGAAAATAAGGGTAAATTAATTCTGTTTCTTCACAATAACTTGACAGATTTCCTGATAAAAGATTTATCTGAAAAGTTTTGATTAACCGGCTCAACTTTGAATTTACCACTTGTGAAGAGAATAAGGTTTATCATTGACCTTGAGAACAATTTATTGAATTTACTACTTTGTGAAGTTATTGTGAAGAAACAAATTTATTTTAGAAATTTCTACATGTGAAGAAAATTAGAGAATAACCTTTGACCTTGAGAACCACTTTTTGAATTTACTAGTTTGTCAAGTTATTGTGGAGAAACAGAATTAATTTACCCTTATTTTCTGAAGACCAATTATTGAACCTGACGTAAAGAATTTTTTCTTTAATATAAACTTTTATTAATACTATCTTAACCTATAAAATCGAGGGTTAACCGTTGGAACTTTGCAAAGGCTCCTTAGCCAGGCCCTACTAGCCTGCATTCACCATTCGTGCACACGCCCGAACTGGGTACCCAGGTAAATGCAAGATTAAGAAATGTGCCAGTGGGGCAAGAGCCCCACAAACGCGAAAAAGGGAAACAACTTCATTTCCCAATGTTCTTTGCGCCGCGCCGCACCACAGTCAATCAGGCTGAGAGGCGCGACCACAAAGTACATTGAAAAACGCGCCGCGGCCAATCAAAATCGAGCCGCAGGGGGGAAAAACGCACAACCACAAATCACAAACCCATAACTACAAGCCCCAGAGTCCTGCGCGACATAAGCGCGCAGGACGCTGAGGAAACCGGCGCCCGAAAAATTAAAAAGAAAAATAACTCATCGCCTCACAGCCAAGCAAACACCAGCCGGCTTTCTTTCCCTCACCCACGGCGCCTGAAGGTCCCGACTGGAGTTTCCCCTTTAATATCAGTGGGTGGGGGGTTGCGAGCCCCCTCTCCCCTGGCTCACCTAGGGTTGGGAGGTTTGTGGGGACAAGCGGTTTCTTCTCTTTAAAAATGGAGTTGTTTTAAGGAGTGGGGGGGGGATCAATCCACTCTCCCTGGTCTCCTGGCTCCAGAAGGGTTGGGGGGACATATCCCTTTTGTCCCCCCAAACCTCCCAACCCCAGGGGAGCCAGGGGAGAGGGGGATCGCAACCCCCCACCCACTGATATTAAAGGGGAAACCCCATCTACTTTCACGACTCCACACAATCAAGCAATATAACACAATAAAGCCCCCTCCCCACCACCTAGCCCACCCTTCCTATCCCCCACCAACCATGCTCCCTCCCCACCACCTAGCCCACCCTTCCTAACCCCCACCGACCATGCCTCCCTCCCCACCACCTAGCCCACCCTTCCTAACCCCCACCGACCATGCCTCCCTCCCCACCACCTAGCCCACCCTTCCTAACCCCCACTGACCATGCCTCCCTCCCCACCACCTAGCCCACCCTTCCTATCCCCCACCAACCACGCTCCCTCCCCACCACCTAGCCCACCCTTCCTATCCCCCAATGACCACACCCCTCCCCACCACCTAGCCCATCCTTCCTATCCCGCAATGACCACACCCCCTCCCCACCACCTAGCCCACCATTCCTAACCCCCAATGACCACGCCCCCCTCCCCACCACCTAGCCCACCCTTCCTAACCCCCACCGACCATGCCTCCCTCCCCACCACCTAGCCCACCCTTCCTAACCCCAATGACCATGCCCCCCTCCCCACCACCCAGCCCACCCTTCCTAACCCCCAACGACCACGCCCCCCTCCCCACCACCAAATAAATAAATAAATTTTAAAAAATTACTAAAAACACAGTCAAAAACATCCAAAAATACACAAAACAAACAAAAACACCAAAAGACAATACAAAGTAAACAAAAATACAATCAAAAACAAAACAAACAGACAAAAAATACAAATTCCAACACACACACACACACACACACAAAATAAAGAAAACAAGCAGACTTACCAAAAGATGTCCTACCTCCACGAGGACCGGAAAAGAAATGAATAAAGAAAGAGACTACTTACCAGAAGAAGCTCCACCCAGAGGTTAGGAGAGAAAAAATAGTCAAAATACAATAACCCCTACCAGCACCACCTGCTGGCCACAATAGTAAAAACAATTCAAAAACACAAAACAGCCCCAAACAAAAGACCACAAGAGTAAAAACAAATCAAAAACATAACACAAATTCAAAATTTTACACAAAAGGTCACACCAATAAAAACAAATCAAAAAAATTACACTAAAACACACTTTAACACAAATCACAAACATATGTCAATAAAATACAATAGAAACTTTTAAAAATCCTGTGCTGAGTTTTAACTCAAATTAAAACCCAAAACATCTTAAACACATTTTAAAAACAATGAATGTAAAAAACATTTACTTTTACATTATTAAAATTATTACCTACGGTACAACTAATTAAAAAAAATAAAAAACTAAAACATTATTCACTTACATAAAACAATTTGAAAAAATTATATCATACTTTGTTCTTTTATTAATCCTCAAAAAAACCCCAAAAAAGCAGATCACAGTTAATAACAGCCAAGCCAATTTTTTTTTACATAAATAAACATTTTAAAAATTAAAATTACAGACTAAGCAATTTTTAAAAAACATTAACACAATTTAACCTTCCAACACAATTTAAAACAGCCCGGCAACGCTGGGCAACCTCTGCTAGTCAAGTTATGTTACTTTTCGCCTCAAACGGTTTATCGTTGTTTGCTAAAATGGTGAGACAGCATTCTACATTAGGACACTATCAATAGCAATTATATATTGCCCCATAATGCTTAGAGCACTCTCTGAGCAGTTCACAAGATAATCAGCATTTTGCCCTCAACAAACTGGTACCCATTTTATTGATCTCGGAAGGATGGAAGGATGAGTAAACCTTGCGACCCATTGGGATTGAACTCAAATCATGAGCATAGTTTTGTAGCCACAGGGGCTGTCTTATTTAGGTCAAGGTCTCAAAATGCTCATTTACAAATAATACATTAATGTGCAAGTTATGTGCAATTCTTCATCAGGAAATGTTAAACAAAACAAAGAAAAAATTGCTTGTGTGTTGCTAATTTTTTGGAGGTAATTGTTCTGTTTACTTAATCCCCAACATGGTAGAGATTCCAGAGGTAAGTGCTGGGCACCTGTTAGTATTTGCTTGCAGCACAAAGTGCAAGGGATGGGTGCAAAAGTTTGTTTTAACCAGCTATAATGTTTATGCAGACAAAGCACAAAGAAGAATTCAACATAATAGTTTTTGGCTTTTTCAAGGAAACCCTGAAGAACTCTAGGTCTGTGATGGTGAACCTTGGCACTCCAGATGTTCTTGAACTTCAGTTCCCAGTAGCCCTGATCAGCAGGAGTGCTGACTTGGGCTTCTGGTAATTGAAGTTCAAGAATACCTTGAGTGCCAAGGTTCACCATCACTGCTCTAGGTAATACTTAGAAACATCTTCACAATATTGTTATAGTCTTAAAATTACAGTAATTTCTAAAAGTTAAACAAGAGAGGAGAAAGCAGAAGAAGAAAAAGAGAATAAATTCTAGTAACTTAAAGCTGGTGTCCTCTACATCAGTGTCCCCCAACCTTTGGGGTTTGGACTTTAATTCCCAGAATTACCTAAATCAGTAAATTGGCTGATCAGTGCTTTGGGGAATTGACTTAGGCTTCTGGGAATTGAAGTCCCAAAACCAACAGTTGGGAAACACTGCTCTACATGGTACCATCCATGCTATTGTAGCGAATGCGGAGAAGTAATAATTGGACCTGAAATTCAGCAGATTAAGTGTCACAAGGTTAGGCTTGAAGAATATAAACCTATAGTTAGGGCCGCTAAATCAAGTCTTTCTTACCCCAACTCACATTCCAGTTAATCACTTCCTCTCTCCTAAGCCTTAGATACTAACCACTTATCTTATTAGCAGAAAAATCCAAACACTAGGAAAGCTCATCTGACTAGAATCTTGTACCTGGGAATGGGAGTAAATTCTACTTAATTACTCAGCAGTTGATTCAGATGCAGGCAGGTACTTCACCCAATCCTTAAGACAAAAGAAGAGAAAAATGCCCCATTGGCCTTTCCTGTCTCATTCCTGCTTCTAGAATGTTTTCTTTATTCTATTTTAGTAGGTGATATAGCACATCAGTATGTACTACAGTGGTTACCCCCCCTTCCCCCCCCCCCTCTCTGTCCCTCTGCAGAGCAGACAAAGTGTTTAATTTCCCAATATCATGAAGTGACTATCTTCATAAGCCATTTCACAATATGGGGAATTCAACGATGAAGAAGCCTTGACAGCTCCAAGTTTGCTTTGGTTAGTTTCCAGTGATCACACACTGTGAAAACAAACAAAAAGGGAATGACCCTACTTTAGTGTCTTGAACCGAAGACAAAGAAGGAGCCGCAGTGAGGGCTAAAACACAGCTTTATTGCATGATGGTCAGGATGAACATGTGGTAATGGCGGAGGTACAGCTCATTTTATACTGCAACAATACATTTGAAAAGGGTTGCACGGTAACTCATTGGCTGCTACCTGCGTGAAGTCATTCTGAGTCACACCCTTCTCCAGGTGTTACTTGCGCGGAAAGGTTCCCGCGGCTGCCGGTGATTGGGGGAATTTGAACCATGTGAGCTGAACACTCGCAGCTGCCCTCTATGGGTAGCTGGCTCGCGTTTCTTTAACAGCTGGGTTACATTGTAGTCATTGTCAGGTTACATTCATACATTCTTAAAGTGATACTGTTACATACACAACACTCCTCCCCCCTAGGATGGGACGAAGTCCCTCAACCATTGTGGCTTCCCGCATGTGCGCTTAGGTCGTGCGACTGCTTGGCTGAGCTCAGGGGAACTGGGGGCTCTGAGTTCCGCAGACTCTCGTGCTGCAACGGAAAGGGGGGACTCATTAGTCGTCTGGCGGGGACTCTATGACAACCTTGCGCCTGGAGAGAGGAACGGAACATGTAACTGGGATGTGAACCCCTGCCTGTCGCTCGTGGCGCCTGGCGACCCCCCCAGCACAAATCTCGGAACCGATGAGGAGACCCTTGTTGTCTCGCCCCGGTTTCTTGCGGCTGCAACTGGTGTACTTGTGCTACCCCCTGCTGCCTGACTCGGTGTTCTTGGGGATGGAGAGAACGAACTTCCCCCTGCTGCCTGGGTTGGGGGTCTTGGTGATGGGGTAAACTCTAGAACAAAAGGACTGGGAGGGCTGGAGGTATCAGGGGCTGAACTAAAACCCCTCTTCTCGCTCGGACGGGTGGGGGACCACTCCGCGACATCACCCTGGTACGGCAACATAAAATCAAACTCATCCCACTCTTTCAAAGTATCCCCCTCCTCGTTTGAGAATCCAGGGTATGCATTTGTACCCGAGGATGTCCCCGTGTCTCCCCCTTGGGTTAAACGGGTGGGGGAGAACCCTAACGCTGATTCTCTTTCCCTGGTAACTCACCTTCTGAGCTGGTCAGCGTGCCTTCTGCACAGTAGACCTGTGCTAGTTTCAACCCTGTAAGACACTGGCCCCATTTGCTCAATGACCATTCCTGGAACCCACGTTGGTCCCGAGGTTGCGTAATTTCTGCAGTGAACCGAGTCCCCTACCGCAAAACATTTGGAGCTCTCTGTCTCTATATTCCTCCCCTCATCCTTCACCCTGGTCGGATCCAACCGATCAAAAAGTGTTACCGGCCTCCTCTGCATGAGGAGCTCAGCCGGCGAAAGTCCTAAAGCTAGGGGAGTTGCCCTATAACAAATGAGGAATTGACACAGTTGGAGGTTCAATTCACCGGGACCCATGCACCGCAGTGCGTCCTTCGTAGTGCGCATTTGGCGCTCTACCTGACCGTTTGTGGCGGGGTGAAACGGGGCAGAGGTAATGTGCCAGATGGCATTCCTCTTGATGAACGCCTTGAATTCCGCAGATGTGAAAGTACTGGCGTTATCGCTCACGAGGATGTCTGGCAGGCCGAAGCAACTGAATACCTTGCGCAATTGTTTAATGGTTGCGGCAGATGAGGTGTTAGACATGGGAATGACTTCCAGCCATTTGGAATATGAGTCGACTATCAGCAGAAACATGGACCCGCGAAAGGGGCCAGCACAGTCGACATGTACTCAGGACCACGGCCCGTGGGCCGTGTCCCATTCCCTAAGGGGCAGCTGGGACTCCTCGGGTCGAGAGCTCTGGCAGCTCTCGCATGTGCCCACCAAGTGCTCTATATCCGCGTCTATCTGGGGCCACCAGAAGTAGCTCCTGGCCAGTGCTTTGGAACACACTATTCCCGGGTGGCTGGTATGCAGTAGCACCTTTGCTCATAACCTCTCTGGAATGACCACCCGCTGGCCCCAGAGAAGGCAGCCCCTTTCAAGGGAAAGCTCTACTCTGCGCCTGAAAAACGATTTGAATTCCTCCTCGGGAGGAGTTGCGGGCCACCCTTTTCTCACCCAGGAACTGACTTGGGACAGGGTTTTGTTGGCCGCCGTGGCTTTGGCGAGGTCTGTGGGGACTATGGGGGGTGAGTCGAGAGACTCGATCAGCAGGACTTGGTGGTCCTGCTCTACCTCGCATTTGGGGTCTCCTAAATTAGGGAGGCCGCCGCTGCCGCCGGACAACCACCCCAGCCGGGGGTAAAGAGGAGGAGGAGAACCGGGGCGAGCGGCAAAGGGGCCTGCCGCCGCCGCCGCCGGACAGCCACCCCATCCCCAGCCGGGAGTGAGAAGGAGGAGGAGAGCCGGGGCGAGCGGCAAAGGGGCCTGCCGCCGCCGCCGCCGGACAGCCACCCCAGCCGGGGGTGAAGAGGAGGAGGAGAGCCGGGGCGAGCGGCAAAGGGGCCTGCCGCCGCCGCCGCCGCCGGACAACCACCCCATCCCCAGCCGGGGGTGAAGAGGAGGAGGAGAGCCAGGGCGAGCGGCAAAGGGGCCTGCCGCCGCCGCCGCCGGACAACCACCCCATCCCCAGCCGGGGGTGAAGAGGAGGAGGAGAGCCGGGGCGAGCGGCAAAGGGGCCTGCCGCCGCCGCCGCCGGACAGCCACCCCATCCCCAGCCGGGGGTGAGAAGGAGGAGGAGAGCCGGGGCGAGCGGCAAAGGGGCCTGCCGCCGCCGCCGCCGGACAACCACCCCAGCCGGGGGTGAAGAGGAGGAGGAGAGACGGGGCGAGCGGCAAAGGATAAGTAGCAGATATGTAAATGTAGAAGACCTAATATAGCAAATGACATAGAGACTTTATACTGACTAAACATAGAAACTGACATAGAGACTGTGCTTTAAAGTGTGATAATATGCATGATAATATGTTGTCTTAAATGTTTTTAAACTTTTAAAACTGTGATAAAATGTATGAGGAGAAAAAAATGGCGTAGACACCGGCAACGCCACAAAGCTTGCCAAGAGAACCCTATTGACCAAAACAAAAGGCAAAACAAAGGGGCAAACAAAGGGGCAGGCTAGGTGATACAGGATGCTTAACACCACAGAGTGGAGGAAGGGGAGGGACAGGAAGGGGGAGGGGAAATGCAATGTTGTAAGGAGCAATACTGCATAGGGACATGGAATGTGAGATCAATGAACCAAGGTAAACTGGAAGTGGTAAAAAACGAGATGGAAAGAATAAGCATTGACATCTTGGGCATCAGTGAGCTCAAATGGACAGGGATGGGTGAATTCAGCTCTGGAAACCATCATATCTACTACTGTGGACAAGAAAACCTTAGAAGACATGGAGTAGCCATAATTGTCAATAAAAGAGTGAGAAAAGCAGTAATGGGATACAATCTCAAAAATGACAGAATGATGTCAGTTAGATTTCAAGGAAAACCGTTCAATGTCACTGTGATCCAAATATACGCACCAACCACTGGCGCAGATGAAGCCACAATGGACCAGTTCTATGAGGACTTACAACACCTCATAGAACAGACACCAAGAAATGATGTCCAAATTATATTAGGAGACTGGAATGCCAAAGTAGGAAATCAAAAAGTGGAGGGAATAACAGGCAAATTTGGTCTGGGAGTACAGAATGAAGCAGGGCAAAGATTGATAGAGTTCTGCCAAGAGAACGCACTGGTCATAGCAAACACTCTCTTCCAGCAACACAAGAGGCGACTCTACACATGGACATCACCAGATGGCCAACACCGAAACTAGATTGACTACATACTCTGCAGCCAAAGATGGAGAACCTCCATACAGTCAGCAAAAACAAGACCTGGAGCAGACTGTGGCTCAGATCACAACCTATTGATCGCAAAATTCAGGCTTAGACTAAAGAAAATAAGGAAAACACGGAGACCAGAAAGATATCACCTAGACAGCATCCCTAAAGAATACGAGGTGGAGGTGATGAACAGATTCAATGGCTTAGACTCAATAGATAGAGTGCCAGAAGAATTATGGACAGAGATGAGGGACATCATGCAGGAAGCAGCAAAGAAAACCATACCAAAAGAAAAGAAGAGTAAGAAAGCAAAGTGGTTGTCTGATGAGGCTCTTAAAATAGCAGAGGAAAGAAGGAACGCAAAAGTCAAAGGAGAAAGGAAAAACTACAATCATTTGAACACAGAATTTCAAAGAAAAGCAAGGAGAGATAAGGAAAACTACCTAAAAGAACAGTGCAGAGAAATGGAGGAAAACAACAAAAGAGGCAGAACCAGAGATCTTTTCAAAAAAATCGGGGAAATTAAGGGAACATTTAAAGCAAAAATGACCATGATAAGGGACAAAGAAGGAAAGGAGCTAGCTGATGCAGAAGAGATTAAGAAAAGATGGAAAGAGTACACAGAGCAACTCTACAAAAAGGACCTCAACACTCCTGACAATCACAATGAGGAAGAAGTAGAAATTGAGCCAGACATCCTGGAGAGCGAAGACATAAAGGCCCTAAAGAACACTGCAAACAACAAAGCTAGTGGAGATGATGGTATCCCAGTTGAATTTTTCAAAGCGCTAAAAGACGACGGCGTCAAATTACTGCATTCAATATGCCAGCAGATTTGGAAAACAAAACAATGGCCACAGGATTGGAAAAGATCAGTATACGTCCCAATCCCAAAAAAGGGCAATGCCAAAGAATGTTCAAATTATCGAACAATCGCGCTCATCCCACACGCCAGTAAAGTGATGCTCAAGATAATACAGGATAGACTTCAGCAGCATGTGGAGAGAGAATTACCAGAGGTGCAGGCAGGTTTCAGAAGAGGCAGGGGGACTAGAGACCACATTGCCAACATACGCTGGATAATGGAGAAAACAAAGGAATACCAGAAACAAGTGTACTTTTGTTTTATTGACTACACTAAGGCATTTGACTGTGTGGACCACAACAAGATGTGGCAAGTAATTAAAGAGATGGGAATACCAGAGCACCTCATATGCCTCCTGAGAAATCTGTACATGAACCAAGAAGCAACAGTTAGGACAGAACATGGAATGACAGAGTGGTTTGGAATAGGAAAAGGAGTAAGACAAGGCTGCATTTTGTCACCATGCTTATTCAACCTATACACAGAGCACATAATGCGCAGTGCAGGGATGGAGGAATCACAATATGGGATTAAAATCGCTGGGAGAAACATCAATAATCTGAGATATGCAGACGATACCACCCTAATGGCAGAAAGTGAGGAAGACCTAAAGAATCTCTTGATTGGGCTGAAGGAGGAGAGTGCAAAAGCTGGCCTGAGACTCAATATCAAGAAAACCAAGATAATGGCAACAGGCCCAATCAGTTCCTGGAAAATAGACGGGGAAGAGGTAGAAGCAGTGACAGATTTTACTTTCTTAGGATCAAAGATCACTGCAGATGGGGATTGTAGCCATGAAATAAAAAGGCGACTGATTCTTGGGAGACAAGCAATGAGAAACCTGGGGAACATAGTGAAAAGCAGAGACATCACACTGAAAACAAAAATTAGAATAGTCAAAGCAATGGTTTTCCCAGTAGTAATGTATGGATGTGAGAGCTGGACAATTAGGAAGGCTGAACGCAGAAGAATAGATGCCTTTGAAATGTGGTGTGGGAGGAGGGTTTTGAGAGTGCCCTGGACAGCGAGGAGAACAAATAGGTCAATCTTAGAAGAAATTAACCCGGATTGCTCACTGGAAGGCCAAATAGTAAAGATGAAGCTAAAATACTTTGGACATCAAATGAGAAGGGAGGATTCACTTGAGAAGGCATTGATGTTGGGAAAGGTGGAAGGCAAAAGAAGAAGGGGGAGGCCAAGGATGAGATGGCTAGATGGCATTGTAGACACAATGGGCACAGAGCTGGGAGGGCTGAGGGGGATGGTGGAGGACAGAGGCGCCTGGAGAGCAATGGTCCATAGGGTCGCAAAGGGTCGGAACCGACTGTGCGACTGAACAACAACAAATTAGGGAGGGGAGATCGGGACAGCGCATCTGCATGGGAGATCTCCTTCCCTGGGCGATGGACCAGCTCGTACTGGTAGGCGTTGAGGAAAATCGCCCAACGCAGCATTCTGGGGGACAGGATTTGTGGGGTGGGCTTGCCTGTAGTAAAGATTCCCAAAAGGGGCTTATGATCGGACACAATTGTGAACTCGCGGCCGTACAGGAAATCGTGGAACTTCTTTGTTCCCGCAATTATGGCCAGGGCCTCTCTATCTGTTTGCGCGTAATTGCGCTCCACCTTTGAAAGTGACCTGGAATAGAAGGCAACTGGGGCTTCCCGCCCGTTCTCTGACATGTGGCACAGCACCGCCCCCACCCCCACTGGTGATGCATCACAGACCAAAACTACTGGTTTCCTCAGGTCGAAGTGGGTCAGGACGGCATCCGAGGACAAGAGTGCCTTGAGCTCTTTGAACGCTTTCTCCTGCCTGTCTCCCCACCGCCAAACCGCATCTTTCTTAAGTAGCCCGTGCAGTGGCTCCGCAACGGATGCCTTCCTTGGCAAGAAGGAATGGTAAAAATTCAGGAGCCCTAGGAATGACTGCAGCTCCGGTTTCGTGGTGGGCCGAGGGGCGTTTTGCACAGCCGCAACCTTGGACTCGGATGGCTTGATGCCCTCCGTGGTTACCTTGAACCCGAGAAACTCAACCTCCCTCGCGAAAAACACACATTTGTCCCTTCTCAACCTCAGTCCCGCTCTCTCGAATACAGAGAGGACCTTGTCTAGTCTTCTCGCTAGTTCCCATTCGCTCCCTGCTGTTATCAAAACATCGTCAAAATATGGGAGCACGCCGGGAAGCCCCTTTAAAAGGCGTTCCACAAAGGACTGGAAGATCCCGGGGGCTGAATTTACACCAAACTGTAGGCGCGTTACCTTGAATGCCCCCTTATGCGTAACGATGGTTTGCGCAGCGGCAGCAGCTGGGGTTACCGTGAGCTGCTGATATGCCTGCGCCAGGTCTAGCTTGGCAAAACACCTCCCCCCTGTGTAAAGTGGCCAGTAAGTGGCTAACTACCGGCACCGGATATGCATTTGGCCGAATGGCCTTGCTGATTGTACATTTGTAGTCAGCGCAAATCCTGACCTCCCCATTGGATTTTAAAGCTGTAACAATCGGGGTTTCCCACTCTGCAGAATCAACTGGAACTAAAATCCCCTGCCCCACCAATTTGTTCAGTTCCGCCTCAGTCTTGTCCTTGAGGGTGATGGGGACTCTTCTTGGCTTGAGACGTATGGGCCGGATTTCTGGGTCCAACTCAAAAGAAACCGGGGGGCCCTTGTAAGTCCCGAGCCCCTTCTTGAAAACTGCAGGGTGCGCATCGCACACGTCCCGAATTGCGTCAGTCTCTATGGCGTTTATGCCGGACAGTTCAATTCCCAGGGGAGCAAACCACTGGGTTCCTAAAAAGCAACAGGTCCCCCCCTTGAGAACTACTAAGGGCAGTTTTTCTGTGAACCTTTTGAACTTCACCGTGAAGTTTCCCACCCCCAACACCGGGATCCCATAACCCTGCATGTCCCGTAAGTTCGACTTCAAGGCCCGCAACTTGGGGCGCGCATTTGGGGGAATGCGCAGGAACTCCTACTGGGAAAGGATTGAGTAGGACGACCCCGAGTCTATTTCCATCCTAACCGGGAACCCTTGTAACAGTAACTCTACAAAGAAACGCCGGTGCTCCAAGCCCACGTGGTTCACGGCTGCCGCATCGTCATTGGCTGAGACCTTTCCGATGCCGGCCGCCTTGCGTTGGTGCGCTTGAGGGTGTCTTGATGAGACCTTGTCCTCCGTTCGCCCACGCCTGCAGACCCTGGCGATGTGGCCTTTCCGCCCGCAGTTGTGGCACTCGGCCTTCCGGAATGGGCACCTCGTTCAGTCGTGAGATGCCCCGCAGCCATCGCAATGGTGGTTTCCTCTCTCGCTGGCTCGGCGCTTTTCTCCATGCCTCTTGACTCTCTGCACGTCATCATCCTCGCTGGAGCAGGAGTCCGCAGTCGTGGACGACTCCTCAGAGGTTGCTGGGGTGCCTGTGGGCGGCCGGGGGCCCCGCCAGGCCGCTTGTGCTGAAGTCCACCGGGCCGCTTGCACGGGTGACTTGGCCCTCTCAGGTGCGGCCCCCCGAGACTTGAAGACTCTGACCCCGCTCCTCGCCGCCTCGGCCGCCTGGGCCTCTCGCAGTACCTCGTTGAACGTGAGGCGATGGTCACGGGTCATCAACTTCCTCTGGACCTCCTCGTCCCTCAGGCCACACAGCATGCGGTCTCGAAGGGCTATGTCCAGGTCTTCCCATTGGCAGTGGACGGCTGCCAGCCTGAGGGCCGCTGCGTAGGCAGACACAGATTCTCCCGGGCGCTGGTCCTGCCTGTGGAATGCGACCCGGGCCGGAAAAATGGAGACGGGTAGCTGGAAGTGATCCCTCAGTGTTGTGAGGATGCGGTCAATGGGCACCACGTCGACCTTCCGGGGAGCCAGCAGGGTCATCAGGATGCGAAGCGTGGCCGGCCCCACCTGGGCTAGGAAGTGCGAGCGCACCTTCCCTTCGTCGTCGATGCCTGCAGCATCCATCGCATGCCGAAACTGGCACTCGTACAGCTCACATTGCTCGGGATTGCTGATGTCGAACTGGTGAGGCTTGATCTTGGGATACGCCATGGATCCCATCCTCGTCGCCAATTTAGTGTCTTGCACGGAAGACAAAGAAGGAGCCGCAGTGAGAGCTAAAACACAGCTTTATTGCATGATGGTCAGGATGAACATGTGGTAATGGCAGAGGTACAGCTCATTTTATACTGCAACAATACATTTGAAAAGGGTTGCATGGTAGCTCATTGGCTGCTACCTGCGTGAAGTCATTCTGAGTCACGCCCTTCTTCTCCAGGTGTTCCTTGCGCGGGAAGGTTCCCGTGGCTGCCGGTGATTGGGGGAATTTGAACCATGTGAGCTGAATGCTCTCAGCTGCCCTCTATGGGTAGCTGGCTCGTGTTCCTTTAACAGCTGGGTTACATTGTAGTCATTGTCAGGTTACATTCATACATTCTTAAAGTGATACAGTTACATACACAACACCTACCCATACTCAAAAAGTAGAACCCCAACAAGGACCCATAAAGGTGCGGTTAGGAACACTTTAGGAACAGTCTAGTTTTCTCCAGCAATAATATTGTGTGATTTCTGGGGAAAGGAGCCAACCAACATGTCTCTGTAATGGACCAAAAGAGCTAAACACCAATCTAATCTCACCCATCATTTATGTTATGTGCCATCAAATGGGGATTAGATCTTCTGAGTCCTATTCTGTCAGAGACCACATTGCCAACATACGTTGGATCATGGAGAAAACAAAGGAATACCAGAAACAAATTTAGTTTTGTTTTATTGACTACACGAAGGCATTTGACTGTGTGGACCACAACAAGATGTGGCAAGTAATTAAAGAGATGGGAATACCAGATCACCTCATATGCCTCCTGAGAAATCTGTACATGAACCAAGAAGCAACAGTTAGGACAGAATACGGAATGACAGAGTGGTTTGGAATAGGAAAAGGAGTAAGACAAGGCTGCATTTTGTCACCCTGCTTATTCAATTTATACACAGAACACATAATGCGCAATGCAGGGATTGAGGAATCACAATATGGGATTAAAATTGCTGGGAGAAACATCAACAATCTGAGATATGCAGACGATACCACCCTAATGGCAGAAAGTGAGGAAGACCTAAAGAATCTCTTGATTGGGCTGAAGGAGGAGAGTGCAAAAGCTGTCTTGAGACTCAATATTAAGAAAATCAATATAATGGCAACAGGCCCATCAGTTCCTGGAAAATAGATGGGGAAGAAGTAGAAGCAGTGACAGATTTTACATTCTTAGGTTCAAAAATCACTGCAGATGGGGACTGCAGCCATGAAATAAAAAGGCGACTGATTCTTGGGAGACAAGCTATGAAAAACCTGGGGAATATAGTGAAAAGCAGAGACATCACCTTGAAAACAAAAATTCGAATAGTCAAAGCAATGGTATTCCCGATGGTAATGTATGGTTGTGAGAGCTGGACCATTAGGAAAGCTGAGTGCAGAAGAATAGACGCCTTTGAAATGTGGTGTTGGAGAAGAGTTTTGAGAATACCCTGGACAGCGAAGAGAACAAATAGGTCACTCTTAGAAGAAATCAACCTGGACTGCTTATTAGAAGGTCAAATAGTAAAGATGAAGATGAAGTACTCTGGACATCAAATGAGAAGGGAGGATTCACTTGAGAAGGCTTTCATGCTGGGAAAGGTGGAGGGCAAAAGAAGAAGGGGGAGGCCAAAGATGAGATGGCTAGATGGTACTGTAGACACAATGAGCACAGAACTGGGAGGGCTGAGGGGGATGGCGGAGGACAGGGGTGCATGGCGGGAAAGGGTCGGAATCGACTGTGCGACTGAACAACAACAAATTCTGTCAGTCTAGCTGCTACACTACACTAGGTGTCACCTTTTGATACTGATTATCTGATTTTCATGTGCACAACCTTATCTGGATGAAGGCACAATCTGTAATTCTCCAACTAAATAAAGAATGGATGCATCACAGGTCAGGATAGAAAACTTCCACATAGTTTGTAGGTATGCCAGCAGTTATGTGCCTCATATAACTAGCATAATCCACGCTGCGTACACCAACTTTGTACCTGAGCATCTCCGCAGCAGTGTATGCTGCTCCAGTATGCAAAGGAAGTTGAGATCACTGTAAATGAAGTCATGTGTTCGTTTTTGTGTCGGAGTAAGCCATGTGTATAGTAGCAGGATGCCTCCAACCTACACCAGTTGAGAAAATATACCCTCTTCTTGGCATCACTCCACCTAAGATAAGGAGAGAAGTAGAAGCAGACGCCAAGAGAACTAAACAAGAGAATGACCCCAAACATCCCCTGAACAGATATGAGCCTCAAGTCAGCCAGCTCAGATCCAGGAAGAGATTTATGGCAAGAACAAACATTCTTGAGGGTATGCAAGAGCAAAACCAAATTGGAAACGGAGGAAGGGGCTCACTAGACAAGGAACATTAAAGGAGGAGATGGCTGAGGAATTCAACCTCCCCAAGGTCACTTGGGGGACCCTGAATAGGCTGAGGGTTGGAGTCCCTAAATTAGGAGTTCTCAACCTTTTAAAGCCAGGGGGCGGGTCATGCTCCCTCAGACAGCTTTGGGGGCCAAATGGCCATTTTACCCTTCCTCCACCACATGGCACTTCCTGGTGTGGTGGAGGCTGTGGGGGGCCACATGAAATGGTACCACAGGCCACATCCAGCCCATGGACCGCAGGTTGAGAATCCATGCCCTAAATGCAAGACCCAACATGCTCAAGTGGGGCTGTTGGCAGGCAACATGGGCTGCGTGAATGTGAAGAGATACAGAATCCAGCTCATTTACTGGTCCAACAATGACTGCCAGAAACATGAACCAATGAGTCCAACAACTAGTAAAGTAAGGTTTCCCTTGCTCGAAAGCCAGTTGTATCTTGGGTTGCCATTTGTCGCGGAAATCCAGGAATTTCCTGGGTTGTAACTGTCCTGCCCGGTTCTACAGTTCAGGTAAATATGAATCAGGAACTTTTGTCGTCTATAGTAAACATAATTTAAATTTAGTTTTAGTAACTGCATAATAGCTCTTTTTAAAAAAAAAGCACAACAAGAGTCACTGTAGTATAGTCAGTAGAGAGGTAAACTAAGATTCAAGAGACCTAGGTTCCATACCTGTCAAGTATCCCGGATTGGCCGGGATTTCCCGTATTTCCGTGCCGATTTTCGCCATTTCCCGCCCAGAGCTGCCGCTATCCCGTAATTTGGCAGTGGGGGGAGGAGTTACTGTGCATCCCTTCTGTGCAGGTCCTTTCTACGCATGCGTAGAACCCTTCTATGCATGCGTAGAACCCTTCTACGCATGCGTAGAAAGGTTCTGTGCAGAAGGGGATGCGTAGAAGCCTTCTATGCATGCGTAGAATAGACCTGCGCAGAAACGTTCTGCGCAGATCCCGTAATCTCTGGAGCTGCGCTTGACAGGTATGCTAGGTTCAAATCCCCACGTAGTCAAGGAATACATTGGTGAAGGAGGCACTGGTGCAACCACTCCTTAAACATCTCAAATACTTTGCAAATCCTATTAGTAAAGGTAAAGGTTTCCCTTGCTCGAAAGCCAGTCGTATCCGACTCTCGGTGTTGTGTCCTAAAGCCGGTGCCTTTAAACAATGTACCTATCCATGTGTATCCAATGTAACCTTTTCTATGTGGAACATTGTAACCTCCAGCTGCATCACTGTAACCTTAATAGGACGCGAGCTAGTGACCACTAGATGGCAATAGCGAGCGTCCAAGCTCATTGGTCCAAGACTCACCTAGAACAACAGCGCGGGAAGATTCCCGCCACTACCTTCACCTGGACAAGAAGGGCGTGACCTGCAATGACGTCACGCAGCCTGTAGCCAATAGGCTGTCAAGGAGCCACATTCAAATGTATAGCCACTGTATATATTGAGCTGTTCGTCCGCCATTACCTCATGTTCCCTCTGACCAGCATGTAATAAAGTTGTGTTAAGCCAGCTCTTCGGCTGTCCTAGTGTCTTTGGTCCCATACACTAAACTCGGGTTCAGTGCTCATCTGTGTTTCCAAAGCCGAAGAAGAGCCAGCGCTGTCTGCTTCTTCTGCAGACGTTCCCGTGGTCACGTGGCAGGCATGACTAGACACCGGAGCGCAGGGAACGCTGTTTACCTTTCCCCACCAAAGTGGTCCCTATTTATCTACTTGCAATTTCTTGCTTTCGCACTGCTAGGTTGGCAACAGGACGAATTCTTCAACGTGGCCCGTTGAATACAGGATGATGGGACTCCAGGCAGCAAGTGAGTGGAAAGAGAGAGGGAGGGAGGGAGGGAGGAGCTCCCCCCAATACACTTTGGTCAAGGCCGGCCCTTCATTCCCTTTTGCACCGGGGCGAGGGAGAAAGTGGAAGAGAGGAAGGAAGGAAGGGCTGGCTGGCTGGCTGGCGGCTGCCCTGGGCGAGCTTCGGCTGCCGCAGAAGAAGTCGGCGCTAGGGGGAGCCCTTCCGCCCGGCGGCCTCTCCCGCAGCGCCTGCGGTGAGAGGGCGGGTCAGCGCCCTGGTGGCTCCGCCCTCCACCGGCTGGCTGGGCTGGGCTGGGCTGGGCTGGGCTGTCCGAGAGTTCACCGTGGCGGAGTCCGGCATGGCGGAGGCTCCAGGTAAGCGACGGCCCGAATTTAAGCCGAGACGCCTCTCCGGCTTTCTTTCTCCAGCCCTACTTGCTCTCCACTCTGACTCCTTCTCTGGATATCTGACCGCCCCTTCGGTCTCTCTTTGCAAGGGCAAATGATGGTGCGGGTGTTAACCGGTGTCCGGTGAAGGCTGCTCTCCTCTGTGCCTGCCCTGGGGATAAATAAACCCCTCTTGGTTTACTAAGGCCCCCCTTACTCGAAAGCCAGCCGTTTCCGACTCTAAGGTCCGGTGCTCATCTCCGTTTATAGCCAAAGAGCCAGTGCTGCCTGTGTCTGCAGACGTTTCCGTGGTCATGTGGCAGGCATGACTAGACACCGGAGCGCTGTTACCTTTCCGGCCAAAGTGGTTACTTCTTTGCCTACTTGCACTTTTTTTTTTTTTGCTTTTAAACTGCTACGTTGGCAGGAACTGGGACAGAGACGGGAGCTCACTCTGTCGTGCAGCACTCGGGTCTCGAACGGCTGACCTTCCAGTCGTCAAGTTCAGCGCCTTAAACACTAAGCCACCGCAATCGCTGGGGGTTTATTCCCCCCCCCCCCCAGCAGACACGCCTAGGCTTGCACTGGAAGCCACTTCTGTAATCTTCCCGTTATGGAAGAAACTTGTTATCAACTCCAGAAGTCCCGACGAACACCCAGGATTACTTGGGTTGCCTTTCAAAAATTTAATTTGCCTCCCTACCTAACCCACAAAATACACGGATAGAAACCCCCAACACTGACACTGTAAGCCCGAGGGATCCGATCCAGCTGTTTCTTGGCCCGAGCAGGAGAGCTGAAAAGGCCACCCAGCTGTTTCACACTCGACTCACACGTTAAAGTCTTAATTTCCTCCTTAAAACATATAACAAACCTAGATACTGTAAATTCCCAGTAAAGGTAAAGGTTTCCCTTGCTCGAAAGCCAGTCGTATCTGACTCTCGGGTGCAGTGCTCATCTCTGTTTCAAAGCCGAAGAGCCAGCATTGTCTGCTTCTGCAGACCTTTCCATGGTCATGTGGCAGGCATGACTAGACACCGGAGTGCATGGAACGCTGTTACCTTCCCACCAAAATGGTCCCTATTTATCTACTTGCAATTTCTTGCTTTCGAACGGCTAGGTTGGCAGGAGCTGGGACAATCCGTCCTGCAGTACTCGGGAATCAAACTGCTGAGAGGATGTAAGAAAAAGGCTGAGTAAGGAACTAGACAGAGAGGAAGAACTAAGGCTAAAGGACTTGATGGAAAAGTGCTATAATAATAATAATAATAATAATAATAATAATAATAATAATAATAATAATAATAATAATAATAATAATAATAATAATAATAATAATAATAATAATAGGAAGAAATAAAGAGTATTAGAAGAAATAAACTAACCTTGGTACAATTGTAAAAATGGACAAAATATTGGGTTAAACAGCATGGAGAATGTAGGAAACTAACATCATTTGAGGAAATAGTTACACAGCTGGAGAAGGGAATTACATCAAATTGGCTAGTTAGTAAGATATGCAGTATCTTCGGGAAACAGCCAGCACAAAACAATTTAAGACCAATGTGGGAAGAGGAATTAGGGATAAAAATTAAAGAAGAGGAATGGAATAGAATTTGGAGACAGGATAATGAAAAACATGTCAATTAGACTTAAGGAAAATTGTTATTAAACAATCTGGAAATGGTATTTGACTCCAATACGGCTAAGGTATTATGATCCGAAATCTAATAAGAATTGCTGGAGGTGCAAAAAAAGAATTGGGAACTTGTTTACATCTATGGCAGGATTGTAATTTTGTGAAAGAAATGTGTGGGCAAGTATTTATTGAAATAGAACAAATTCTTTCAATATGCCTGCAGATGTGTCGCAAATAGCTTAGCTTAAAGATCTTGGAGGTAAACTAAGAGAGAGAAAAGAAGGAAATGATTAGTATCATGGTAACTGCTATGAGACTATAGCTAAGAAATGGAAAACTGACAGTAACATTGAATTAGAAGAGTGATATATAATATAGTGGTCTGGGATATAGCAATAAGCAACAAATTAACATCAGAATTAAGAGTTTAAAAAGGAATTTTAAAGAAATTGAATTTTAGTGAAATATGGGTAAAGTTTTTGGATTATATATTGGTAAAAGGGAAAGGAACAAAACCAGGTCAATCGTATATATCATTTTGGAAAGAATGAAAGATTATAAATTAAAGAGGCTGTAAATGGATAAAAAAAAGAAGTATATATACTAGTCTATTGGGTGAAGGGTACACATAGTACTGTATTATTGTTTAATGTTGTAGTTGTGGTTTTGTTGATTTTTTTAAATCCTTAGTAGTTGTTTTTTGTATTAAATTAATTAAAAAAGAAAAGAAAGGTGACCAGCGCCATAGCCAGGGGGGTTGAGGGGGGGGGAACACTCCTGTGCTAACAGCCCCCACCCCCAGCCAACCCTGTGGTGCCAATGTTATATATCTGAGTGTGACATTGTTGCCCCTCCTGATTTTTTTTTGCCCCTCCTGACTTTTTTTTCATCCACCCCCCCAAAAAAAATCTGGAATTCTGGCTACTGCCCTGAAGGTGACTGTCTTTTGTAAATCAGAAACCCATTAATCCACACAATTCCAATCCGGCTGCCATGCATGGTTGATCAAAACCAAATCCCATTTATTCTTTTGGAATAAGATCCTAGCCAGCGTTTAGGATTGTAGTCTTGCATTCGGATGAGGTTTTTGTTTACTCGAAAACAAGTCATTGTGTTCAGTGTGACTTACTCTGCATAGTCGGGTGTAACTATGGTCATTGCAAACAATGGACTCCATAATGTTTGTGTCCACATAGGGCTGCAACTTTACAGCTTAATACTACTTATATTTATTCAGATTTCAAGCAGAAATTTACTGCCCGCTAATCCCCATAGAATTTAGTCTGAATAAAACTGCGATTGTACTCCATATCTCTGTACATATTTATTCAGAAGTACTGTATGCCCAGTTTAATTTGGGTTGGGCTTACTCATAAGTAAGGACATATGTTGTTACATACCGCCAAGTCACCTCCAATTTATGGCAATCCTATAAATAAATGAAATTCAAAATGTTCTATTCACAACAGCCCTGCTGTGAGAGTCACCCTATCTCATATTTTCTCATATAGGGCTGCATATAGGTGTGCAATTTCAATCACCCATTTCTGGGTTTTCTTGTCTGGATTGCCAGATATAGGCAGGGTTCTTAATGTTAGGCAGCCACACTTACATATTACATTCTCCCTTGTGGCCTCACAAATTCTGGTCCCAATTAGTCTTGACAGCTTTCAATCAGCGGTTCAGTGCACTCTCTTCTCTGGGTTTGCAGATTAGGTGAAGCCAATTCTTAGGAATGTTTGTAGGAAGCAATTGGACTCAGCAGCATTTGCCAGTGCTCTCTGATGGTGTCACTTATGTTGCTTGCATGCTGACTGTGGTCTATTTGTAAAGTCACTAGATGTGCTTGTAGTTCTTCCTGCTGTACCCAGATGTAAGCAGAATGGTATTTTGTGTGGCAAGTGAGGTATCGCATATTAACAGAACAAAAGAATCAGCCAGACCCTTGCCATGTTCAGGTGCAACTAAATGCTCATCATAGTCTTTAAAATGCACCAAATCTACTAAGGATTGCAGCCTAACTAAGAGAGAAGGCATAACTGAGTTTCTCTTCCCTTTTTGTGTGTGTGCTTCTGAAAGGAGTAATGAGTAAAGGGGAACTCATGCACGTCTTATGGGAAACTGCATGAATGGTTCTCACGTGAGCAGAGCACTCACATTACCCCACAGCTGTAAAGAGATGAAGAGCAGCACAACAGAACAGATGAATGCAATTTTAAAGGAAAAATATGTGTATTACCTGTGTAATATGGCATTCAATGCAGTATAATGGCTCATGTTTATAATGACGTATCACAGCGTTAAGACTTTGTCATGGTTATACTCCAGCAAGTTGGAGATGAAATACCACAGATCCTTTCATTCACCAAATAATTTTAGCTTCTGTTGACCTTTGGCCTCTATTTAATTTTTCTACCCAGTCCACCACTTAAAATTATTTTAATGATTGTAAATATAAAGTCTGTCCAGTTGCTCTGTTTTCTGCTACTAAAAGACCTGTTTAGTTTTCCCAGGATGGTGACAATTCTCAGATCACAGGTGGATTTATATTTTCAGAATTGGAGAGTTAAACTTCAAAGTTTCTTTCCCCCACTATTTTTGGAGTTAATTCAGGGAAAGATTAAAAGCATTAAATCACATCTGCCTCCAACCTACTGTATTTCATCTCAGAGGACACCATGCAAACATTACTTCTCATCAAGTCAGATCTTTTTCCACCCTCCATTTCTGCACTTTGTTGCTTATTCTCTCATTAAGAGATGGGGAGATCTCGCGTTTGCATACCCTTTTTTCCACTTTGGCTGGTCTAAAAAAGCATTGCCTTAATACATTTATGACTTTTGCTTTGGTTCAGAACAGCAGGAGAGCTAAAGTAATAGGGAAATTGTCAAAACGTGAAAGGAAAAGGTAGCTGAAATGAGAGAAACAGTAAAACATATTCAAATGTCTGTGAAAGGTTATTATGGGTCATAATTTTTGAGAAGTGCATTTCATTTTTAATGTGCCTTTCTTTTTTTTTTTTTATAAATTTTTTTATTAAATCTTTAATAAACATACAGAAAAAGAAAAGAAAACATTAACAATACATTAACAGTACATTACACTAACAAGTCCATAATATCATACTAACAAACATTACTATATGCTAGCACATAACAATATCTATATTCATTAACTACTATTTAACCACCAAATATTAAGAACCTTTATTTCAAAATCCAAAATAATAGAAAAAGACTTTCTGTACTACCACTAATCTTTTTAACCAATAAAAGAAAAAAAAGAAAAAAAAACACCCTGTGAATATATACAATGCCCGGAGAGTTTATTTTTAACTCAAGTCCAGAAACTTCTTTGAGATGGTACTGGTCCTGAACTATCACCTGCCATAATAGAGTGATCCACGAACGGTTTCCATATATTCCAGAATCTATTCTCTTTTAAATTATCTCTTTTGACTTTAATCTCCCATGTCAATTTATCGTTCAATGCTAAACTCCACATTTCTTTATACCATTCTCCAACCTGAATATCTACATCGTTTTTCCAATTTCTGGCTATACATTGTCTACCCGTTGTCAGTACAATTTCCAGTAGTTCTTTTTCCTCCTTGTTTAAACCCAGATCTTCCACATTCGCTAAAAGAATAGTACCCGACACCAACTTAACACTTTTACCCAATATTTCACCGAATTCATTTTCTATTTTTCCCCAAAAATCCCTTATTTTTTTACAACTCCACCACATATGTTCATATGTTCCATCAAATTCTTTACATCTCCAACATAACTTATCTCTTTTATTATCTATCTGGTAAAGTCTTAATGGTGTCAGGTACCATTGCCACAACATCTTGAAATTATGTTCTTTAATTCTTACAGACATTGTTCTCATAATTCTCTTTTTCCATTTATTTTTCCATTCAGTCTCCCCAATTTTTATATTCAAATTTTGTTCCCACTTCCGTTTCAAATCCTCCTGTGGATCTGCACCTCTATTCAATATATTATAAAGCTTACTTACAAGACCCTTAATACTACTTTCGCCTTTTCTAATCTTCCTTACCAATTCCTCAAATTCCGTAAGTACTCTATCTGATCCTAGTTCTCTTTTATATTTTTTATTCCAGTTGTCCACCTTTAACTTCTGAAACCAATTCAAGTTTAATATCTCAAACATTTTTTTCCGCTCGGCATCAACATCACATGCTTTTAACCAATCCTTCAATAACAACGTCCCATTTTTATCCAATATTTCTATTTTTTCTTTATCTAATTTTATTGGGAAACACATCATATCAGTCAATTCCAAGATTGGGGAGAGATTCGGAACCATATCTTTTTTTACCTTCTTCCACACCTCCATGAGACCTTTCATCATAGTATTATTTGACCTTTTCGTCTTATCTTTCATTCCCAGAAAATTCAAGTTTCCAATATTTCTGTATTCTTTCATTTCCAATTGTTCCCAAATTACCTTTTCTCTTGCCAAGATCTTCACAACATTCTTGACTTGAAATGCTCGATAATATGCTAAGAGGTTTGGCATACCCAACCCCCCTTTTTTCTGAGACAAATACCATAATTTCTTTGAAAGCCTAGATTTTTTTCCTCCATTACAAAAATCATTAAACATTTTTTGAAACTCATTGATTTCTTTCTCTTTTAAATGGATCGCAAGCGTGTCAAATAAAAAGTTAATCTTTGGTAACAGTATCATTTTACACATAGCAATCCTTCCAAACCATGACAGCTTTAACTTCTGAAGTTCTCGTATTTTATTCCTAAATTCAATTCTCAAGATGTCATAATTCAATCGTTTAAGTTCTTCTAATTTGTTTGAAATAGTTATCCCTAAATACTTCAACTTATCTTTGATTTGTATATTAAGTGTCGACACCGTCCTACCCATCTCGCTCAATTTCAAATTACACAACATCAATTCAGATTTATCCCAATTTATCTTTAATCCTGTTATAGCTTGAAATACTTGTAGATGATCTTTAATCCTGTCCATTACCTGTTCGGGGTGTAATGTGCCTTTCTGAGTAAACCCAAGTTACAGGCAAGAACTTAAAAATATGAGCAACAAGAGTAATGTGCCTTTCTGAGTCTTGTTGCTCATATTTTTAAGTTCTTGCCTGTAACTTGGGTTTAGCTTATATCTGTTATATGTCTGATGAGATGACGCCAAGATATTCTGAATAGCATGCCTGTAATATATTTTCAACAACTCTGAAGAAGTTTAAAAGCAATATAGAAGAATAAATGGTTGAAGAAGGATCAAACTGCCTTGCCTTGCACTACTGCAACATGCAGTAGATACCCAGATGGTTTAAACCTTTAATGAACTGCTACAGATGTGGAAAGATATAGAACAGGGGTTCCCAACCTATGGCACCATTTTATGTGGCTCGTGCCGCCACCGCCACCGCACTGGAAGCAGAAGCGGACATATTTATGACACCCGTAAATGCGCCTGCGGCTGTTGTAAGCGCATTTATGACAGCTGCGGATGCGTTTTGTGGCAGCGTTTACACTGGAGGAGACCACCGGTCTGGCCCGCTCATCTGCCTGGGGGCGTGGTCCCGCCTATGGCTAAAAAAGGTTGGGAACCCCTGTTATAGAACTTCTCAGGATGTAACTTATTGATAAAACAAGTCTTGAAGAACTTACTGGTGGTGGTCTGAGTCACTCTGGGAGATATGACACACATGGGTCTTCCTGTGAGTAATGTGCAGAGTATCCTTTATCAGGATACTGCTGCATACAGAGCTGCATGTCTATCAAGTTAGCAGGGCATACAGTTGTTCTGTATATATTGATTGAACTAAGGATATCATTTCCCCTCCAAAATAAATATAACATCAAGTATAAAGAGGTATCTTTACTTACAGTCAGTAGAGGAAAGAGAATCTGCAGCACATGAAGAGAATCTCCATGCTTGTTTTAGGAGGTCAGAGAAAGAGGAGACTATCAACAAAACAATGGGAACAAACAAACAAAGAGGGTGTGGGGGCTTTTCTTAAATGCCAGAGGTGACAGAAGAAGTTTATCAGTCAAGTGAGTAGGGGCTTTGGACCCCCTTTCCACTGATACCCAGTGTTACTGCTGTTATGTATGTATGCATGTTCATTATACTGTAAGGCAAGATTGTAACCACTCCAGATACAAACGATATCAGCTGTAAAGGAACGCGAGCAGACAGCCTATAGAGGGCAGCTGCGAGCGTTCACTCTCACATGGTTCACATTGCTCAATCACAGACAGCCGCGGGAAAACCTTCCCCGCATTCAGCAGCTGAAGAAAGACCTGCATTCAGCAGCTGAAGAAAGACCTGCATTCAGCAGCTGAAGAAAGACCTGCATTCAGCAGCTGAAGAAAGGAGGCGTGCCTGGGCGAGGCCACGCCGGTAGCAACCAATCAGCTACCGTGCTACAAGATTCAAATGTAGAGAGCTACTGTATATATTGAGATGTATCACCGCCATTACCTCATGCTTAACTGGAACCTCATGCAATAAACCTGTGTTAAACCAACCCTTCGGTTGTCCGGTCGTCTTTGGTCCCATACACTAAATTGGCGACGAAGGTGGGATATGGCTGCCCACGGGACCAAGACATGCGCCGGCTACGAGATCAGGAAGCCGGGAGACTTGGAGCTGTTTGAGATAGACTTCAACGCTGCGCTGGTGGAGCTCGAAGTCTCCGACGAGGCCAAAAAGAGGGCCATCTTCGTCCGCATGCTCGGACAAGAAACCAAGAGGACCTTGGTGGACCTGATCGCGCCGAGGAAGGTGGGCGACCTCAAGGCCACAGAGCTCCTGGCGGCGCTGCGCGCCCATCTCCGGCCGGCAATAGCGATGTTCCCCGCTCGGAGCGCGTTCTGGAGGCGAGTCCAGGCACCCGGAGAATCGGTCGATGAGTTCGCCGCGGCCCTGCGGTTAGCCGCCGGCCCCTGCAAATGGGAACTCCCCGACGTCACCCTCCGGGACTGCCTGCTCTGCGGTCTGAGGGACACAGAGACTCAGCGCGCGCTGATGAAAAGGGAGCCGCCTCCCACGTGGCAACAAGTCCTCGACGCGGCACAGGCCGCAGAGGCCACGTCGGCCGGGGTGCACGAACTTCAGGACTGGCGCCCGAAGACCGCCAAGGCAGAGAGCTCGGTGCGCGCGGCCCAGCGGACTTCGAACTCGTCTGCAGAGAGCAGCGACGACGAGGACGTCCGGAGGGTCCAGAGAGAGGGCCGGCGCTGCGATGGCTGCGGCGCCGCCCACGCCCGCACCAAATGCCCATTCCGCAAGGCCGAGTGCCACAACTGCGGCCGGCGCGGGCACATCGCCAAGGTCTGCCGGAAACGACGCGAGGCCACCCGGAGTTCTCCAGACCGCTCGGCGAGGCAGGACCGCACCACGAGGCAGGACCGCACCACGAGGCCGAAGGACGGCACCCGGACCACGAGGACGCGGGACGGAGTAGGGCGAGTCTCCGACGACAGCGAGGACGACGCGCCGGTTTGCAGCGTTTCCACGGAGCACCCCCGTTACTTCGTTGAGGTAGTAATACAAGGGGCCCCTGTTAGAATGGAGGTGGACTCGGGTTCTTCATACTCCATTATTTCCCAGGGGGAGTTCATGAAAATCGCCCCCCGCGTGCGGCCCAAGCTCAAGGCGTTGAGGGCCACGCTGAAGGACGTGCAAGGGAACCGCATCCCAGTGTTGGGGGTTGGGAAGTTTCAGGTCCAGTTCAAAAAGTACACCGCAACGCTTCCCTTAGTCGTCCTCAAGGGGGGAAAATGCAGCCTCCTCGGGACTCAATGGTTCCAGCCCCTGGGGTTGTTCATTGGGGGGGTGCACGCCGTGGGAGCACACGCCGCCGGGACTGATCCAATACAGAGCGTGTGCGACGCGCACCCCGAGGTTTTTAAAAAGGGGCTAGGAAAATTCAAGGGCCCCCCAGTGACTTTCGACCTGGACCCTGGAGTGCGTCCAATCAGACTTAAACCGCGCAGAGTGCCTTTCGCACTAAAGGACAAAATAGAGGCGGAATTGGACAAATTAGTGGGCCAGGGGATTCTTGTTCCTGTTGATTCTGCGGAGTGGGAAACTCCAATTGTAACAGCGCTCAAGGCCAACGGGGAAGTCCGAATATGCGCTGACTACAAGTGCACCATCAATAAGGCGATCCGCCCTAATGCGTATCCGGTGCCGGTAGTCAGCCACTTGTTGGCCAGGTTACACGGGGGGAGGTGTTTCGCCAAACTCGACCTGGCCCAAGCCTACCAGCAACTCCCGGTGACCCCCGCCGCAGCTGCTGCACAAACCATAGTCACCCACAAAGGGGCGTTCCAGGTTTCGCGCCTCCAATTCGGCGTGAATTCGGCGCCCGGGATTTTCCAGTCATTGGTGGAACGCCTCCTGAAGGGGTTGGAGGGGGTGTTACCCTATTTTGATGACGTATTAATTACAGGGGGGAGCCGGGCCGAATTAGCAACAAGGTTGGGAAAGGTCCTGTCAATATTCGAAAAGGCGGGGTTGAGGTTGCGGAAAGACAAATGCGTCTTCTTCGCTACAGAGGTTGAGTTCCTAGGGTTCCGTGTTACTCCCGAGGGAATTAGGCCAGCCCAATCCAAGGTAGCCGCCATCAAAAAGGCCCCTCGCCCCACCTCCAAGCCCGAGTTGCAGTCGTTCCTCGGACTGCTCAACTTCTACCACTCCTTCCTCCCGCGGAAGGCAGCCGTGGCAGAACCGCTACACAAATTGTTAAAAAAGGACGAGGCATGGAAGTGGGGCGACGACCAGGAAAAGGCTTTCAATGACCTGAAGCGACTCCTGGCATCAGATGCTGTACTGACCCACTTCAATCCCAAACGCCCGGTGGTCCTGATATGCGATGCATCCCCGGTGGGGGTGGGGGCGGTGCTTTGCCACGTGCTGGAGAACGGTAGGGAGGCCCCGATAGCTTTCTACTCTAGATCCCTGTCCCAAGCGGAGAGGAATTATGCTCAGACAGACAGGGAGGCGCTAGCAATAATTGCGGGGACCAAGAAATTTCATGATTTCGTGTACGGCCGCCCCTTCACCATAGTGACTGACCACAAGCCGTTGCTGGGCATCTTCACCGCAGACAAGCCCACACCCCAGATCCTGTCCCCGAGAATGCTCAGATGGGCCATTTTTCTCAACGCGTATCAGCACGCGTTGGTATACCGGCCCGGGAGGGAAATAAGCCATGCCGACGCTCTGTCGAGGTCCCCCATTCCCCGGGATTGCTGCCACGTGGGCGGAGTAGAGAGGGACCACCAGGTCTTAATGATAGAGGTCCTAGACTCCCCTCCAGTAGTACCGGCCGAAATCGCCAAAGCGACAGGCAAGGACAAAGCGCTGGCCACAGTTTGCTCCTGGGTGCAGAAAGGGTGGCCCGTGTCTTCCCCAGCAGCGGAATTCGACACATTTTTCAAAAAGAGATTGGAGTTGTCCCTGGAGAGGGGTTGTCTCTTGTGGGGACAGCGGGTAGTGATCCCCACGTCTCTCAGGCCGAGGGTGCTTAAACTGCTGCACGTCAGCCACCCGGGGATCGTACGCTCTAAGGCACTAGCCCGCAGTTATTTTTGGTGGCCCCAGTTAGACGCCGACATCGAACACATGGTCGGCACTTGCGAGGCGTGCCAAAGCTCTAGGCCAGAAGAGGCTCGCTCGCCACCTAGGGAATGGGACGCTGCGAGGGGACCCTGGTCCCGAGTTCACGTAGACTTTGCTGGCCCATTCAGGGGAACGCTTTTCCTCCTCGTGGTGGACGCGTTCTCTAAGTGGTTGGAGGTCATTCCAGTCTCGAGCACCTCCTCGACCACAACCATTAAACAGTTAAGGAGGGTCTTTTCCACGTTCGGTTTACCCGACACCCTCGTCAGCGATAACGCTAGCTGTTTCACGTCCGCCGAGTTCAGGGCATTCATGGAACGCAACGCCATTCGGCACGTCACCTCCGCCCCCTTTCACCCGGCCACCAATGGCCAAGTAGAGCGCCTCGTGCGCACCACGAAAGACGCGCTACTGCGCATGGGTCCCGGAGACCTCGACCTGAAATTGTGCCAATTCCTGCTGAGATACAGGGTCACCCCCTTAGCGTCAGGGTACTCCCCCGCAGAGCTGTTGATGCGCAGGAAGCTGGCCACGGGGATATCCAAGCTAGACCCCACGAGAGTAGAGGACAAAGGGCGGAACATAGGGGTGGAACCCACAAAGAGTTTCAGCATAGGCGCCCCAGTACACTGCAGGAATTACGCCAGCGGGGGGCCAGCCTGGGTGCCGGGCACCGTAGTAGAGCAAACCGGCCCCGTCTCATACCGCGTAGAGACCAGTACAGGTTTCCTGTGGAGGCGACACGTGGACCAACTCAGGCGTAGGGTCCCCGGAGAGCAAGACGCGGATGAGACCAGCATTGAATCAGCGTTAGGGTACTCCCCCACCCGTTTAGCCCAAGGGGGAGGAAAAGGGGAGCATGGGTCCCCACCAAGGGGGGAGGAAAGGGAATCGATCCACGGAAATCTTTTGCGGGAGTCCCCGCCAGAGAGGAGGAGCCCCGGGCTGCGGGAGTCCCCGTCAGAAAGGAGGAGCCCCAACCACACTCATACCCCGCGCAAGCCGCGGAAGTCCCCCCGAGGCTCAAAGGCCCATAGAGGTTTAGACGTTGATTTACAGTACCAGGGGGAGTTAGCGGAGTGGTCCCCCACCCGTCCTAGCGAAAAGAGGGGTTTCAGTTCAGCCCCTGGTACCTCCAGTCCCAGTAGCCCCTGTGAGTTAGAATGCAACATAGCGCCCATGTTCCGGAGACCGACACCTCCAAGACCGGAGGCATCAGCGAGTCCGCCCACCACCACAGTCTTAAGGTCCCCCGAGCAGGGATCAGAAGGTAGCCATTCCCCAAGGGCGACCTCATCGGTGCCGCGGTTCACACTAGGAGGGTCCCCGGGGTCCGAGGGCAATAGGCAGGGATTTACCTCCCAACTGTTCATCCCATTCCCTTCCCCAAGCGCAAGGCAGGCACGGACGCCCCACAGAGCCACTAACGAATCCCCGTTTCCCGTTGCAGGACAAGCTCCCGCGGAGTCAGGGATCACAGGCTCTCCAGAATTAGGGCAGGCGCAAGCACGCCCCAAGCGAACGTGCGGCAAGCCACAATGGTTGCGGGACTTCGTCCCATCCTAGGGGGGAGGGATGTTATGTATGTATGCATGTTCATTATACTGTAAGGCAAGATTGTAACCACTCCAGATACAAACGATATCAGCTGTAAAGGAACGCGAGCAGACAGCCTATAGAGGGCAGCTGCGAGCGTTCACTCTCACATGGTTCACATTGCTCAATCACGGACAGCCGCGGGAAAACCTTCCCCGCATTCAGCAGCTGAAGAAAGACCTGCATTCAGCAGCTGAAGAAAGACCTGCATTCAGCAGCTGAAGAAAGACCTGCATTCAGCAGCTGAAGAAAGGAGGCGTGCCTGGGCGAGGCCACGCCGGTAGCAACCAATCAGCTACCGTGCTACAAGATTCAAATGTAGAGAGCTACTGTATATATTGAGATGTATCACCGCCATTACCTCATGCTTAACTGGAACCTCATGCAATAAACCTGTGTTAAACCAACCCTTCGGTTGTCCGGTCGTCTTTGGTCCCATACACTAAAACTGCATACAAGATTGTTATTATTTTAGTGTATGAGAGTCAAGACACAAGGCACAGCCAAAGGCTGGGTTAACTCAGGTTTATTGCATGGTGGACAGAGGGAACATGAGGTAATGGCGGACGAACAGCTCTATATATATGGTAGTAACGTATTTGAATGTGGCTCCACGGTAGCCCGTTGGCTACTGGTCCGCGTGACGTCATGGCTGGTCACGCCCTTCTTGTCCAGGTGTAGGTAGCGGCGGGAAACTTCCCGCGCTGCGGTCTTTGATGGGTTTGAACCAAGAGAGCTTGGACGCTCGCTGCTGCCAGCTGGTGGTCATTAGCTCGCGTCCTATTACAGGGTTTATGTGATACAGCTGAAGGTTACATTGTTACTCATAGGCAAGGTTACATTGGTTCAGATACATTGATATCACATGTAGAAAGTTACACTATTAGAACACAACACTCCTCCCCCCTAGGATGAGACGAAGTCTCTCAGCCAAGATGGCTTATTTCGAACACGCTGGGGTCTCGGCGCGGGCTGCCCTGCCCCGGCTTCGCTCCCTCCTCCTTGCTCCCTGGCTTCCTGCCCTGCAATCGGAGAGGATGACTTGTTAGTGGTTTGCCGCGGCTCTGCGGCTTTGTTGGGAGTTGTGTGCTTTGTTTGGGAAGAACCGGGGGCACTGGGGGCTAACGAAAAACCCCTCTTCTCGCTTGGATGGGTGGGGGAACACTCCGAAAAACCCCCCCGGCTAGCAAAATCAAAATCAAAATCGGATTCGGGGGAAACGGCAGCGGCGGCCGCACACTCCTTTTCCCTCCCCCCGGGCTCGGATAGAACTGGGGTATCAAAAGGATATGAGTCGGGCTCGCTGCTTTCCCCCCTGGCTTCGGACTGGTGTCCCTCCCTGTCTCCCCCTTGGGCTAAACGGGTGGGGGAGAACCCTATCGCTGAATCCTGTCGCTGAGCCCCACTGGTCGGCCCCTCGCTCACTCGGTGCCTCAGTTGGTCAGCGTGCCTCCTCCAGAGGAGGCCGGTGCTAGTTTCCACCCGATAGGACACTGGCCCCGTCTGTTCTATTATCGTCCCTGGCACCCAGGCTGGGCCTGCGTTGGCATAGTTCCTGCAGTGTACAGGATTGCCTACGCCGAAACCTTTCGAGACCGCTAACCCTATGTTCTTCCCTTTGTCCTCGACCCTCGACGGGTCTAGCCTGGACAAAAGCGTGGTCAGTTTCCTCCGCATCAGCAGCTCAGCCGGCGAGTATCCGGACGCTAAGGGGGTCACTCTGTACGCTAATAGAAATTGACAAACTTGGTGATTTAGATCTCCCGAGCCCATGCGCCGCAGCGCATCTTTTGTGGTGCGCACCAACCGTTCCACTTGGCCATTCGTGGCCGGGTGAAACGGCGCGGATGTGACATGCCGAATTGCATTTGCCTCCATGAATGCTGCGAACTCAGCGGACGTGAAACAACTGGCGTTATCGCTGACCAAAGTGTCGGGTAAGCCGAACGTGGAAAAGACCCTCCTTAGCTGGCGAATGGTAGTGGCGGAGGATGTGCTCTTTACCGGAATGACCTCCAGCCACTTTGAGTATGCATCCACCACCAGGAGAAACATGGTTCCCCGGAATGGGCCAGCAAAATCTACGTGCACCCTGGACCACGGTCCCCTTGCTGTGTCCCATTCCCTATGCGGGAGGCGGGCCACCTCCGGTCGGGAGCACTGACATGCCTCACAAGTGCCAACCATCTGCTCTATGTCGGCGTCCAGCTGGGGCCACCAGAAGTAACTCCGGGCCAACGCCTTGGAACGGACGATTCCCGGGTGGCTGACGTGCAACAGCTTTAGCACCTTCGGCCGCAGGGACGTAGGAACCACCACCCGTTGGCCCCACAAGAGGCACCCCCTCTCTAAAGACAACTCCACTCGCTTTCGGAAAAATGGGTCGAATTCCGTGCCTGGGGATGACGCCGGCCACCCCTTCTGCACCCACGAGCATACCTTCTCTAGTGTTCTATCCTTTCCGGTCGCCCTGGCAATGTCGGCCGGTACTATCGGGGGTGACTCCAAGACCTCTATTAGCAATACCTGGCGGTCTCTTCTTACCCCTGCCTTCTGGTCGTCCGACAAGGGTAACGGCGACCGTGAGAGCGCGTCTGCATGGCTGATTTCCTTCCCTGGCCGGTATTCTAACTCATGTTGATATGCGTTAAGAAAAATAGCCCACCGCAGCATCCTCGGGGACAGGATCTGTGGCGTGGGCTTATTTGCAGTGAATATTCCTAACAGGGGCTTGTGATCAGTAACGATCTTGAACGGCCGACCATACAGAAAATCGTGAAATTTCTTGGTTCCCGCTACTATCGCTAGTGCCTCCCTATCGGTCTGTGCGTAATTCCGCTCTGCTTGGGACAGGGACCTTGAATAAAACGCTATCGGGGCCTCCCTTCCGTCGTTTAACACGTGGCAAAGCACCGCCCCCACCCCCACCGGGGATGCATCGCAGACTAAAACTATGGGCCGTTTGGGGTCGAAATGAGTCAGGATTGCCTCGGATGTGAGGAGTTGCTTTAACTCTGTGAACGCTCTTTCTTGCTCGTCACCCCACAGCCATTTTTCCTCTTTTTTAAGTAACCGATGGAGCGGCTCGGCAACAGACGCCTTCCGTGGAAGGAAGGTATGGTAGAAATTGAGAAGCCCCAGAAACGACTGTAGCTCGGTTTTGGAAGTGGGGCGAGGGGCTTTCTTAATGGCGGCTACCTTAGATTTGGACGGCCTAATTCCCTCGGGCGTGACACGGAACCCTAAAAACTCAACCTCTGTTTCGAAAAATACACATTTGTCTTTTCTCAGTCGCAGCCCCGCTTTCTCGAACACGGTCAGGACCTTATCCAATCTGTGAGCCAGCTCGGCCTTACTCCCCCCCGTTATCAACACGTCATCAAAATATGGCAACACCCCCTCCAGCCCCTTCAGGAGGCGTTCCACTAGCGACTGAAAAATGCCAGGTGCCGAGTTCACGCCGAACTGTAACCTCGACACCTGGAACGCCCCCTTATGTGTGACTATTGTTTGTGCCGCCGCTGTGGCGGGGGTTACCGGGAGTTGCTGGTAGGCCTGTGCTAAATCGAGTTTAGCGAAACACTTTCCCCCATTCAGCCTGGCCAGAAGGTGGCTGACCACTGGCACCGGGTATGCATTAGGGCGGATTGCCTTATTAATGGTACACTTATAATCAGCGCAAATGCGCACCTCCCCGTTAGCCTTCAGTGCTGTTACAATTGGAGTCTCCCACTCCGCGGAATCCACAGGAACAAGAATTCCTTGACCCACCAGTTTGTCCAGTTCCGCCTCTATTTTGTCCTTTAGCGCGAACGGTACCCTGCGCGGTTTAAGTCTTATCGGGCGGACCTCCGGGTCTAAGTCGAAGGCTACAGGGGGTCCCTTGAACTTTCCCAGTCCACTTTTAAAAACGGCGGGGTGTGCGTCACACACTGCTTGTATTGGGTCCTCGCCTACGGCATGCACCCCCCCCTATGAACAGGCCTAAGGGCTGAAACCACTGTGTTCCGAGGAGGCTACAACTCCCCCCTTTTAGCACCACTAGGGGAAGTTCCGCAGAATGTCTCTTAAAGCGAACCCGGAACGTTCCGACCCCCAACACTGGAATGCTGTTCCCCTGAACGTCCCGTAGTGTGGCCCTCAACGCTTTAAGTTTGGGCCGCACGTGGGGGTCGATTTTCAAGAACTCTCTCTGGGGAATTATAGAATAGGAGGACCCCGAGTCAACTTCCATCCTAATAGGGGTCCCTTGTACTAGTACCTCAACAAAGTAATGGGGCTGTCCCGCAGACACGTTGAACACAGGAGCGTCGCCCTCGCTGTCGTCCGAGATGCGGCCCACGCCGTCCTGCTTCCTCGTGGCCCGGGCGCCATCTTTGGACCTCGCTGGACGGTCCGGTCTGGCTGAACGGTCTTGCGACTGTCTCCGGCCCTCTTTCCATTTCCTGCACGCCTTGGCGATGTGCCCCCGACGTCCACAGTTGAAACACTCGGCTTTCCTGAATGGGCACTTCACGCGCTCATGGGCCGCTCCGCAACCATCGCAGCGGCGCCCGCCTCTCCGGACCTTCTGGACCTCCTCGCCATCGCTGCTTTCTGAAGACGATTTCGAGGTCGGTCGGGTTGCATGCACCGACTGACCGGACTTCCCGTGCGACGAGTTTTCCGCTTTGCCGGCCCTCGGACGCCACTCACGCCACTTGTGCATCTCATCTACTCCAGCATTCGTGGATTCCGCGGCTTCCGCGGCCTCTACAACCTCTTCCAGTGTGGGTGGTGGCTCCTTGTTCATCAAGCTGCGCTGTACTTCCTTGTCCTTCAGGCCACACAGCACTCCGTCCCTGAGGGCCATCTCTAGGACGTGGTCCCATTTGCAGGGGGCGGCGGCTACCCTCATAGCCGTTACGAAGGCTTCTACCGACTCGTCCGGCGCTTGAACTCGCCTCCAAAACGCACTCCGAGCGGGAAACATTGCCCTCGAGGGTCGGAAACGCTCACGCAGCATTTTCATGATGTCACCGGCTTTGAAATCGCTCATCTTCTTCGGTGCAAGAATGCCCACCAGCGTCCGCTTGGTTTCCATCCCAAGCATGCGGGTGAGGATGGCCCTCTTCCTTTCCTCGTCGTCTTCTTTGACTTTGAGCTCCACCAGTGCCGCCTGGAAGTCCATCTCAAAAAGCTCCCAGTCTTGCGGTTTGGTGATGTTGAACCCGCTCTGTGTCCTGGCTCCGTGGGGATCCATCATCCCACCTTCGTCGCCAATTTAGTGTATGAGAGTCAAGACACAAGGCACAGCCAAAGGCTGGGTTAACTCAGGTTTATTGCATGGTGGACAGAGGGAACATGAGGTAATGGCGGACGAACAGCTCTATATATATGGTAGTAACGTATTTGAATGTGGCTCCACGGTAGCCCGTTGGCTACTGGTCCGCGTGACGTCATGGCTGGTCACGCCCTTCTTGTCCAGGTGTAGGTAGCGGCGGGAAACTTCCCGCGCTGCGGTCTTTGATGGGTTTGAACCAAGAGAGCTTGGACGCTCGCTGCTGCCAGCTGGTGGTCATTAGCTCGCGTCCTATTACAGGGTTTATGTGATACAGCTGAAGGTTACATTGTTACTCATAGGCAAGGTTACATTGGTTCAGATACATTGATATCACATGTAGAAGGTTACACTATTAGAACACAACAATTATCCCAACAAACATGATAGCTGTAGCTAACCTTGCAAACTATGAGACATCTCTTTAGCTTTCTGAGCCAACTTGAGCTGAGTTGGTGTGATGGCCCAGAACATTTGTACAACAAACAGTTCAACAAACATTTGTACAACAAACAGTTCCAGCTGTGTTAGGAACAAATATGTCATTGTTTGCTATATATCTTTTAAATCAAATATGGTGCAAAACAATCAGACTTATATCTGTGCTGTGAAGGGGATGAGTGAAAAAGACTGATAACATTGCAGGAACAGGTGTGTGGGAGGAACTGATGCTTCCTCATATGTGATTTTCTTTGAGAAACCACTTTCTTTAAAGCCATTTCTGTCTCTCTGGGAGTTACCTCTGTTCATGGAGCCATACTGGACAGAGAAATAGCTTTCAAAGAGTAATTCCGGGGGGTACTTTAAACTGAATGTTCCCCACTTTTGTCTGCCCAAGCTCATAACTGTCAACCGCGGCTCCGGCCAATCCGGGACCTGCGCAGAACGTTTCTGCGCAGGTTGCCTTCTACCCATGCGTAGAAGGGTTTTACGCTTGTGTAGCCCCCTTCTACGCATGCGTAGCCTCCTACGCATGCGTAGAAGGCAACCTGCGCAGAAGGGCTGCGCAGTATCGCCTTTCCCCCACTGCCAAATTCTGGGGTTTCGGCACCGCGGGGCAGGAAATGGCGCAACTCAGCGCCGAAAACCGGGAAATCCCGGCCAATCCGGGAAGGTTGACAGGTATGGGGAGGATGCCTGCCCCACGGTTTCTTCAGTTCCTGCACCCCTCTCTTTTTAGGGGTGGGTTCTTATTGCTGGTTTTTATCTGTTTTATTTGTTTTTATATGTTTTTACCCATTGTTGTGAACCGCCCGGAGTCGGCTTTGGCTGAGTGGGCGGTATAGAAATTTGACAATAAAATAAAATAAAATAAATAAATATGCCCAAGATTCACATATCCAGCATCAGCTGATTTGGAGAGGTTCTTTAATGAAATGAGGTAGCCAGGTATTGTAAATACTGGGTTAAACAGTGGGAGATCCAAGCTACAAATACAACTGTGACAAAATTACACAGAGAGGAATGGAGTAGGCAAGTTATGAGGGCTAGGGATCCTAAAAAGCCACAAGGGAAGCAAATAGCATGGCCAGTTCATCACGAGGGAATTAAGTTAGCTGTAGTTGATGGTATCCTTGTAACACTGTAACCTGGTAGTCCTAAGGGATCTTGAGAGCTATTCAATGAAACATGTGGGAGGTAAATTTAATGTAAAGAGTTTCTTCTTCCTCCATGTCTAGGCCAGATGTGAAATTGCCAAAATGAAGGCAACTTTTGGCGAGTTCATTCTGCAGTTCCTTTTGCCTGACCTCGTGTGAGAAAGATTAGCTGGCAACATGAGGTGGCTGTTACCAGGGTACGCCCGACTGTGGTTCAAAAACACCACAATCTTCGAGGAGGCCCTTTCTGTGTACCCCATGTAAAGAGCTAATCTGACATAATTTTGGCTTCAGACCAGCAGCAACCAGTTTGTGATAACAACCCTTGCTATGTTAGCTAGTGAGACGCTGTCATGCAGTCTAGTTTGTATATGCTTCCGAGAACACTTACATAACACAACCTGCAATAATTTTGTGGCCTAGCAGACAAAGGAGAGAATTGGGGGTGGGTATTTTTCCTGTATTTTTGCTTTGTTTTTGCACTGGTTTAGCTGTTTCCGTAATTTGTGCCTAAGTTTGTTGCCACTTACTTCCCATTTGCATAGATTATTATGACAACTTCTCCTGTAGAATGGAGGTAACTGCTCACAGTCAAAGATACTTTATCCCTCAGTCCTGAAAATGGTTCTTCTGTTACTTAATCATGTTGGATTGACCATCAAGCTATTATTGAAGAAAACTGGCTTCCAAATCCATGCTGCCACTTCTGTCTGTTACTAAGTTTGCTTCCAAGAGGGATATAGGTTTTCTGCTAAGTCCCTGATCTCCAAACACATGTGATGACTGACCCTGTTCATGCCATAACTTTTGGGTGTGATGTTAGGATATGGGGGAGGATTCTGCCCTACAGTTTTCAAGAACAGAGATTTGTGAATGACCACTAGGTAACAGTACAGTACTGTATATGAGCTTCTGTAGATGGACTGGGGATGCAGTATAGTCCATTGGTGTTTTGTGGACTGAGTGGAGGGGCCATCCACAGTCTAATACCAAGCAAATTAAGGCATGCTTTGGTATCATAAACTTGGTTAATGAATCATAAGACAGACGTGTCCTTTCTGGGTCTCTGTGGCCCCTTGTTAAAGAGTTTTCATGCTCCTTAAATTCAGTAAGCTGCTTTCTCCTAGTGCTCATGAAGTGTGGTTTCCTGTATGAGGCAAGCTGAGAAGTCTTGATAAAGTATTTGTTAGCTGTAGTTCTTTGCTTCACTCCATCTGTGAGAAACAGAATTTAGGAAAGTTACTTTTTAGATTACAGTACATCTTAAAATTCTCAATTCAATGTGTAGTCCCAATTAGAGTAGAAACACTGAATAAATGGGAGTTGCATAAGTACTGTATTGACTAATCATTCAGTGAGTCTCCTCTAGTTGCATCCAGCCATTAGTTTTAGGTCTTAGAGTTCCCACTCCATGTTAGTGTGTACATTTCTAGACCTTGGGAAAGTTATGTTCTTAGAGTTCAGTTCCAAGGATGAAGTTTAGAGTTGTACTTCAAAAGCATAGCTTTCCAAACTCCGAAAAGATGGTAAAAGATGAACATTTGTGAAATATTAGATGTGCTTGACATATCTTGAATGGCAAGTCTTGATAGATCATAACAGAGTCAGCAGGAACAACTACCGTATGTCTACCTTCCCAGAAATCTCAAAGAATGTTAGTGAGTTAATCTGAGAAGTGTCAACATTTGATGTGGACTCTGATTTTGTGCATAAAAGAGGGTCAAAGAACAACTCAACAAAAATGGGGAAATGAAAGAACTTCCTGCTTTTGCATGGTTAAACTCATCATTGTTGATCAAATAATTGCTCAGTAATTGCCTGGCATGTTACTAGCAAGAGCTGAGGTGAAAATATTTTGCTGTCAAAAATTGAGGGATGCTTCTGTGTAAGGTTTCTTATATGCTTGGTGTGAGCAAGGAATGTAGATTAGAAATTGCAGCAATAATTTGAACAAAACAATAGAACCCTGATAGGTCCCCCCCTCATCCCATTCATCCCAGTACTGAGAGAATTGCTGAAGTGTGTTACTTCCGCTTAGAAATATTTTTTCAAGTAGAATGGAGATATGTCAGGGCAACCTGGTGTTCTTTCAGCACTTCTGTAGAATAAATATACACAGTACTTACAGTTGTAATTCGCATAACAAACACATTGCATAGCGAAAAATATGCATATCAAAGCATTTGTTATGCAAGGGTGATACCCCGCATAATGAAAAAAAAATCCTTTATTATGTGGGGTTTTTGGTAACCGGGGTATACCTGCTCAATGGGAACCCCGGTTAATGAACATCCCCCCCCCCCCGGTTACGCGGGGTATCTCCCATAGGGAACCGCATAACAAAAAAAAAAGCATAGCGAAGAGCTCCGTGCAATGGAGCTTTTTCGTTATGTGGGGTTCTACTGTACTTTAAACTGAATGCTAAAAAGTATACTTAGTGAAACAAGCTCTTCCTGCTTGACTTTTGGGGCGGAGGGATATTTTCTTTTTAAGGGCTCTATTTTTTCAGAAGCAATATGTGTATATGGGGGGCACATGCCATCAATGGGTGGGGCCAGAGCTGCCAAAACTCTGTGCCGGAGGCATATTTTGTTTTTCCTTTCTCTCTCCCTTGATTAAGATTACCTTATTCCTATGCTTATTTGAAGAACATGTATAGAGAACATGTCATATGGAAAGCTTGACTAGGATCAGATGAAGGGGGAGTGAAAAGTGGTGGAAGAAACGTCAACAGTTTAAGATATACAGATGCCTACTTCATTCTCTTCTCCCTTTGCTGAGAGAGAGAGAGAGAGAGAGAGAGAGAGAGAGAGAGAGAGAGAGAGAGAGAGAGAGAGAGAGAGAGAGAGAGAGAGAGAGTGAGTGAGTGAGTGAGTGAGTGAGTGAGTGAGTGAGTGAGTATTATTTTTGGCTTTTCTGCTATGGTACAAAAATGATAACATTAAAAAAACCTACAGTGCAGGAATTACTCATATCCCAAGAAGAGTAAAGAGAAGTAGCAGTAAGGTTTAGAGCAGGGGTTTCCAACCTAAGGTCCACGGCACCATTTCATGTGTCCCACGTCCCACCCCTCCAAGGGCATTTGAGAAACAAAATGGCTGCCCCTTTGAAGCTGGTGGGACAACATGGCCACCCCTCATCGTGCAGGCAGGGCAAAATAGCTGTCTGGCCCTCAAAGCTGACTGAGAGAGCGTGACCCAGCCCCCAGCTTGTAAAGGTTGAGAACCCCTGGCTTAGAGGGATGGAGACTGTCCAACAGAATCTATACCTATAAAAAGTGCCCTTAACTGTTGGGTTCATTCAAAGGCTCCCACACCAGGCCCAACCATCCCCAACCTAGCCCTCCACACTCACCATAACCCCTGCCTTCCCAATGCCACGGGGTTTGGGTGGTTGCCAGTGGGGCAGCCACCCCATGAACGCAACCAAAAAAAAAAAAGAACTATAATTCCCAGAGTCCTCTGCGCTGCGCAACCCCTCAGCCAATCAGGCTGAGGGACGCGAGCGCAGAGGAGGCTGGGAAAGCGCGGCATGGCGGTTTTAAAATACAAACCGCGCCAGCCCAAGAGAAAAACTTTCGAAGACCCAGCCAGAGCCAGGAAAAGATAAGTGTGGTCGATGAGGGTTGGGGTTGGGAGGGGGAGGCACGGCCCTGGTAACCACGCCGACCCCCTGCCCCACCACCTAGCCTCCCCTCCCTAACCTCTGCTGACTGCACTTACCATTTGCCAGCTCCGGCTGGGTCTTTGAAAGTCTTTCCCTCTTGTCGCAGCCTTCTGTGTAGGGAGAAGCACCGGACTGTCCTTTGTCTCTGCAGGCGATGTGGCAAAGGACAATCCGGTGCTTCTCCCTACACAGAAGGCCGCGATGGGAGGGAAAGTGTTTCCCAGAGGAAACTGATTTGTCTTCCTAGGAGGATGGAGGCCAAAATATTCGGCCCCCGTCTTCCAAGGAAGACGGACACCTTAAAAACGGGAGACAAAGGCCAAGCACGGGGCACCGTTCTCGGCCCCCATCTCCCACAACCGCCCCACAGTTTTTTTTGGGGGGAGGATACCCCCCTCTCCCCCCCAAGCTACGGAAAGACAGCAGGGGAAAAAAATTCCCTTACAGCCTCGGAGGCCGGGACAAGCCTCCACCATAGTATGGGGGGTGGGAAAAGAGGATACCCCTCTCTTCCCCCCAACCCATGCTTTGGCGAGACAACGGGGAAAAAACTATGTTTTCCCCCGCAGCCTCGAAGGCCTGCCCAAGCCGGCCCGTAGCTTGGGGGGGGAGTGGATACCTCCCTCTTTCCCCCCCCCCAAACCCAGGCTACAGCAAGGCACTGTCCGGCCCCCCTGTAAAAAAACAAATAAATAAAAGAATCCCCCCACCCTAACACAAGGATTTAACGCGGCCTGGCCAGCAAGGCAAGGCCATGTTAAACCCTCCCAACCCCCCCCCCCCCAACACACACTCACATTCACACACACCAAAAAAACAACAAAAAACTCACCTACAGGGAACAACCGAAAAAGACGTCCTCCCTGCACTAACGCTTCCTCCGCACTGAACGTTAGTGAATGTAGTCCACCAGAGGGTGCTATTTTTAGTTAAAATATTAACTAAAAATAGCACCCTCTGGTGGACTACATTCACACACACGCACGCACGCACGCACGCACACACACACACACACACACACACACACACACACACACACACACACACACACACACACACAAGACACACACACAACACTCCTGCCATAATAAAAAATAATAATGTGTGAGTTGGTGGTTGGAGTGGTTTTTTTCCCTAGGAGTGGTGGTTGTGCAAAACCAAAACCACCCCAAACCACCAACACACTCATTAAAAATGCCCGGCAAGGCCGGGAAAACAGCTAGTAGTATCTATAAGGAAGCACCATCAAAATGCCTTCCCCTACAAAGTGCATTGATCTTCACTCATCACTGTGGTGCTGGGCTCCACATGTGCTGGTCCTGTGCTGGAGCAGATCAGAACAAAGTGAAACAAAAATACACTACAATCGGGTTTGGTATATCAATAAACTCTAGTAAGCAAGAGTGAGTAATCCTCTGTCAGGATTAGCTACAGCCTTGCATCATGTGGACACAAGGATGTGGTACCATTGGTGCAAGAAAAGTTGAATCAATGCTCAGTGTGATTGGGCTCCTCAATGTCACTCTTTTCTTCCTGGATCCTCCCCCTCTCCCTGTTCCTTTACTCTTCTATCAGGGTAGGTGGAGTGTCAGAGGTGGGAATAGTTGTGTCAAGAAGCACAAATTGTAATGAAGCACAAATCCACCTACCTTTCCTACAAAAGAGGTGGCAGCGTGCTTCACAAGGCAGATGGCTTGTTTGTCTGAAAGTGTCATTTCTCAACAGAGACCTCACAAAGTCTCTGGGGTGTACACTCACATCTGGGACACCCAGCTGTAGGAGTAGCCACTGTGTTGGCAGCTATCTCTTCCCATTTAACTTCAATGTTATTTCAGCAGCAGAACAGTGTTCCAGATTACACCCTACTCATGCTGCTAAATGAAGAGACTAATCAACATCTGAAACATAGGTGTCGATGTGCATTAAATAGTGAAATAGTACAAACAGTAATACATACACAGTGCTACAGTAAAAAGTTCAGTTTGAGCAAGATTTGAAATTATTTTTACCTGGTCCGTTTTGTACAGTTACCAGATAGTGGTTGGATTATTATCATTGGTAGGTATATTATCATCCTTGTGTTGATTCTTGTTCAGTTGCCAAGCCTGACAACACATACATACATACATGCATACATGCATACATACATACCACTGCATTCTAATATTTAGTTTGTACTATCTCTATCTCTTGTTTTATTCCTACACAGAAGACCTTGCTTCTTGTGATGTGCTGATTGTGCATGGGAAAGACACAGGTGAATGGTGCCAGTATCTTCAGAGCCTTTTCCGCCCAAGCCAAGAAGTCCAGAGCTATCAAGTGGAGAGTAGAACTGCTATTTCTATTGGGGACTTGAACCTCTTCAAGAGTAGCAAATGCATTGTTGTTTTACTATCACCTGAATTGGTACAGAACTTCTACACCCCTGCTATCCTACAGAGTTTGCAAAATGTTCTTCGGCCACCACGTAAAGTGGTGAAGCTTTTCTGTGGTGTCTCGGTATCTGAGTCTTATGAAGAGTTCTTCAAAGACTGGGCCCAGTGGAAACAGCTCACCTATTACGATGACTCAGAGGCATATGTTACAGCTGTCATGGAGATTATTTCAGAAGGAGGTAAGCCACTTTGTTAACATATTTATTAAAACGTCCTCTTGGTTGTATATGCGGCTTTTCTTCATTCATTTTTCTCCTGTGAAGTCTTTTCAATAAGAAGTTCCTCATCATTAGTAGATTATCTTAATGACACAGTTCCAGGCAAGCCTGTGTAGTATTATAGCATGGCTATGGATACCACTGACTGGCAAAAACATCAAACCAGGCCTAAACCTTCACCAGGCTATTGTACTTTGGGCATAATGTGAGAAGACAAAATTCACTGGAAGAGACAATAATGCTTAAAAAAGTAGAAGGCAATATGAAAAGAGGAAGACCACAAATGAGATTGATAGATTCAATGAAGGAAGGCAAGGTTTGTAAGAATTGAGGAGGGCTATGAATGATTAGACCATTGGTGGTGAACCTGTGGCATGTGTGCCACAGGTGGCACTTGGAACCCTCTCTGTGGGCACCCACACAGTTACCCCAGCACAAAGTTTGCCCCAAGCCTCTGCCCAGCAGCCCAATGGGAGAGCTTCCTCCCTCCCCCCAGCACAGAGCTCACCCCATCTCTGCCCAGCAACCCAATGGTCATGTTTCCTTCCTCCCCTGTTGCTGTGTTGGTACTTTGCAATAAATAAGTGGGGTTTGGGTTGCAGTTTTGGCATTCAGTCTCTAAAAGGTTAGCCATCACTACTAGACCAGTGATGGTGAACCTATGGCATGCGTGCCAGAGGTGGCACTCGGAGCCCTCTCTGTCATCCCAGCACAGAATTTGCCCCTCTGCCCAGCAGCCCAATCGGAGCACTTCCTCCCTCTGCCCAGCATCTCAATGGGAGTGTTTCCTTCTCCCCTGTTGCTGTGTTGGCACTTTCTGATAAATAAGTGGGTTTTGGGTTGCAGTTTGGGCACTCGGTCTCTAAAACGTTCATCATCACTGGATTAGACTGTTGGAGGTCATTAATTCATAGGATTCACATAAGTCAGAAGTCACTTGACAAAACGTAACAACAGAAACATGAATGCTGTAAAAGTACAGATGTGCAGATGGTTGACAAGCTTTCTTCATAAGAAGTAAACGTTGGGGAATATTCAGGTGTGGGTTTCCATTCCTGGAGAAGTAGAGGAACTGGGAGAGGCTGTTTCTAATTTTTACCACAGCCCCTTATGTCTCTCAAAAAAAAAACCAGCCACAGAATGCTGAGAAACCATCCAGAACTGGTGTTTTTGTGCTACAGAGCACAGTAAGTGAGGAAGGCTGGGGAAGGGGGGAGAAATTCCAAAAATTTGGAAGCAGAACATTTGACTTTTGTCCATAGATTAACTACAGAAGAGCAAGACTAGTGGTAGTGTAAGAATATGTAGGTTTTGTGGATATCGTCTTAAACAGCAGTACCTTAAAAAAAATGACAATTCAGGATAAAAATCTAGTTTTCTGCAAGCCACAGAAGCCATCAAAGAACCACCACCTTTAATCTTCAGCTATGATGATCCTTATCACCTAGTTATTTTTGCACAGATGTCATTGTGAGACAGCTATGTTAATTTGAAACAGGGCTTTAACTAGGTTAAAGCAACTAAAATGTTTATGTGAATATAACTGTAGATGGCTCAGTGAGTTAGGTGTCTGGCTGCAAAGCCAGATGTTGGGAACATGATTCCCTGCAGTAACTTGTAAGAAAAGAGTCAGGCTGTGTAGCATTGTGCAAGTTGCACACTCCCAGTGCACCCTCAGAAAAATGGAATAGGAAACCACTTCTGAGTGCTACATACCTAAAAAAAACATGGAACGGGTTGCAGTAAGTTGAAATTGCCTTAGTAGCATATAATTATAATGGTGACTCTGAAAATAAACAGTAACACCTCTGGCCCTATTCAGTTTTCTTTTTTTCTTGAAAACATACACTTTTTTCTTTTGAAAGATGACACAATATTCTTCTCCCTCTCTTTAAGAAGAGCTGGAAGAGAGGGCTGCTTATCACAGGTGCAAAATGGCTAGTTATGGCTCTGATTAGAAAGTGTTTCAAACTCGTGGTAGTATATTTGATTTTTTTCCTACTCCTTCGCCAATGGCTTCAGACAAAAACACAAAATTTTCACCTCAATTCTGTGTACTATTTCTATATAGCATGAAGTGGCTGTATGTTCAGAAATATCAAGAAAACCATATTCTCACATGACCGAAATGGAGCACATAAGTTCCATTGAGGTAAATGGGACCTCTCCTATTATAATTTTCATGGAGTCTGTCTACACCAGAGTTTCCCAACCTTTGGTTTTTGGACTTCAATTCCCAGAAGCCTAAATCAATTCCCCAAAGCACTGATCAGCATACCTGTCAACCACCCCGGATTGGCCGGGATTTCACGGTTTTCGGTGCCGATTTGCGCCATTTCCCACCCCGCGCTGCCGAAACCCTGGAATTTGGCAGCGGGGGAAAGGAGGTATTGCACAGGCCTTCTGCGCATGCGTAGAAGGGTTTTACGCTTGCGTAGCCCTGTTCTACGCATGCGTAGAAGGCGACCTGCGCAGAACCGTTTGCTCAGATCCCGTATTTTCTGGAGCCGCGGTTGACAGGTATGCTGATCAGCCAATGTACTGTCTTAGGTTTCTGGGAATTGAAGTCCCACTGTGGGGCATGGGCCCCACGTTAGGAACAACTGGTCTACATGGACATAAAGTCCACTTTGGGGAGGAGGGCTGGGACAGGTTAGTCTGATTGTGGCTCAAACAATGGCCATAGCCAGAAGTGTCTTTTATCAACTTTGATTGATTGCTCAGCTGTGCCCCTATTTTGACAGGTAATGCCCAATAACACTGGCTCATGCATTGGTAATATCAAAAGCAGCCTACTGTAGTGTTATCTAGTTAGGGCTGCACTTGAAAACAGGACATAAACTTCAGCAGGATCAAAATGCAGTAGCCAGACTGAATTTTGGGATTAGTAAATTCAATTTCATTTCATTTCTTTGTTTATTTGTATACCGCTTTTCTCAACCCTGCGGGTGACTCAAAGTGGATTCACAACAAACCAAATACATAATACAATACAAAATACCAAAAAATACAAAAACTAATAGAATACAGCACAAAATAATATCCTCAGTCTTGGCTTGTCTGCATTGGCTCCCTGCTAGTATTTCTGCTCAATTCAAGGTGCCGGGTTGAGCATGGAGGAGCATCTAAAAATGGCACTGCCAGTAGTTAGGTAGGAACCAGCATCTATCTGTGACATCAGGTGTGGAAAGTTGTCAGCACCAGCATGAGGGACAGCTCCTAGGAACACCTCTTTGCCCCCTCTCCTTGGCCTACCACATAATACAGTACTCCAGTCCAGAAGAGATTGGTGTGTGTGTGTCACAGTCCTTCAGTCACTCGACCCACCCTGAGGAGTTATGGAGGGATAGAACACACAGAAACAATGAGTGTGGGGGTAATAGTCTTTTTCAGACAGAGCAATGACTTCTGCTAAAGAAGACTCCACGGGTGCTACATTTTGAGAAGAAGGTTTCTCACTTATCAAAACATCATCAGCATCATCTCAGCCAATGCGAAAATGAGGGAGCCCTCCGTGATTACCAAAGGCCCATTGGTGACAGACATCCTGCCATTAGCTCCCTCCCACCCAATGATGTAGTGGAGACAGTATTTACAGGGCTGAAACCCCATACAATACTTTTTGATTAGCAGGAATTATCACATCATCCACCATCAAATTCAGGCTTCCTTGTTTCTGGTGAGATTATCTGCTCTTGTCACAGTAGGTGGGGGGGAGGTGGGATTATCCAGGAAAAGTACCATGTATTGTTCTAATGCAGAGTATTTGAGGGTTCTTTTTATCTTGAGTGGGTAAGAGCCATTACAGTGATACCTCATACAACGTCGAAACTTGGTTCCACAAGTTTGGACTTTATATGGATTTGGACTTTGTATGAGGCATGCAAAATCCTAACCACGATGCCTCATACAATGTCCAAATCCTTGTCGCGATGCCTCATACAATGTTGTTTCCATAGAGATACATTGTACTGTAACAGCACAGACTTCAGGGCAAAGTCAAGGAAACAGACAGGAAACTGACAGAACTTTAAGAAATCATTGTCTAAAGGCTAAAAACATTACAAAAACATGTCAAACAACCCTGATTGTCCAAGAACCTGAAGAATGCTGCAAAAATCCCAGGAATGCTTCTAAAAATCCTGACGAAAAAATTCAAAAAAATCCAACATCGTGCTCAAAACCACTCCTAAACATTCTTCGTCTCATGCAACACCCGCAAGAGCAATGCATGCATGTGTCCTGCCTTTTATACTGCCCAGGCACAATGCAACCTGGGAAAACCCCAATGCCTCATACAAAGTCACACAACTTTGTATGAGGCAACTTTTTTCAAGGAATTAGGCGATGTTGTATGAATCCGATGTTGTATGAAGCGGACTTTGTATGAGGTATTACTGTACTTTTCTTTTTTCAAAGTAAAAATGCCCTGGTAGTAACAAATACTACAAGGACTTGTTTTCTGGTATGGCTTAATCCAGCTGCCTTCATTGTTGGATTTTGCAGATGGCTCTGGCCACTTGAATGGTCATATTAAGCATTTGCACATCCACATTTACCACTGTGCCATTGCCTCACACCCTCAAGCCTCCTAGTAATCCTTGTTGCTAGTAAAATCTGCTCTAATCCAAAGTGGCTGGTGGATTCCAGACCAGGACTTTCTCCTCCAGCTGTGTTCTTGAAACTAAGAGTAGCCTTGAAACTAAGACTGGGACAACTCCAGGTGATTGAACAGATTCCCCCATAGTTTCTGCATTTCATTATATACATTTTAGTAGCAAGAATTGCTAGAGTGAAGGAAAGGGCAAGATGGTAGAATGAAGCATCACCATGCCATCATGCGCCATTTAATTCTTCTTAAAAAGACTTCTTGAAGTTTTTCTTCCAGGCATGAGTGTTGTTTTGCAGGGTCACTGATCTTTCCTGAGAGAAGTAGCAGCAGACATTGAGAGAACTAAGCAAGAAAATGATTCTCAACATCCCCTGAATAGATTAGAGCCTCATGCCTGCTAGCTCGGATCCAGGAAAAGCTTTATGGCAAGAACAAACATTCTTGAAGTTATGTGAGAACAAAATCAAATTATAAGACAGGAAGGAGCTCACTGGACAAGGAACAACATTAAAGGAGGATATAGCTGAGGAACTCATCCTCCCCTATGACACTTGGAGGACTCTGAATAGGCTGAGGGATGGAGTGCCTATATTAGGGGTTTGCAACCTTCTTCGGTCATGGGCCTCTCACACACCCCTCACGCAGGTGAGCGGGCTGGAGCGTGGTTCCTCCCACTGCTTCCGGTGCTTTCATTGGTGGCAGCGGCATTCACTGTGAGATCTTGGCTATTTTCGCTGCTTCTGCCACTTCCCATGATGGTGGGAGTGAGGGCGGTGCATTTTCACCACATTGCCAGGATTTTTGCCGCATTTTCGCGGTGCTTTGGCTGCATTTTTCCTGCTTCTGGTGGCAGCGGTGGCGGCCCCAGGATTCTCATCACGGGCAAGGTTAGGCCCATGGGCCATAGGTTCGAATCCCTGGCCTAAATATAAGACCTACATGCTTAAGTGGGACCTGCTGGCAGACAACAGTACGCGGTGTGAATTTGAAGAGATACAGAATATGGCTCATTTACTGGTCTGTTGATTACTGCCAGAAACATGCACCGACAAGGACTTACGTTTGGCCAATGACAAAGCCAAGAAAGTGGATTTAGTTTGGCAGTCCAGGATTTGGTCAGGACACAAAAGAAGAATGCTCTCATATGCCTTATTCACACTATGTTGCCTTTCTGAGGCTCAGAAGACATTAAAAATTGAGGCACTTTGTACTAGACTTCTAGCTCCAGGTTAGAAGGAGCTTTATCCCTTTGCAGTTGGGAGAAATTCAGTCCAGCCTCATAGCTTTATCAGGCTTTTTGAAACTAAAGCCTCCCCCCCATCTGAGCTGAACTACTGATCCACAAAACCAAATACACCATATTTAATTCTTGTTTAGTACTTGTAAGTAGAAGAACTGACTCTCTCATTCCCCTCAATTGATTACTGATATAATTCATTACTGAAATCCACCAGTGGATTTCAATTCCCAGAAGCCTAAGTCAGTACATTGGCTGATCAGTGCTTTGGGGAATAGACTTAGGCTTCTGGGAATTGAAGTCCAAAAATCAAAGTTTGTGAAACACTGGAAATCCAACATCAATCTTCTGCTGTAATTGGTAGTTCCAGTTCTCAGCAGTCTTATTTAGAGAGAGAGGCGTACCATAAGTAATATGGTGTATAGGGAAACTCCCCAACAACTCTTGAGTAAACTCTTAGGTTTCTACTCACTTGACAAACTGATGTAATGTAACTTTGTCTCCTTACTTGTTCAAGCTGTGTATCCTTTCGGAGTACAGTACCGTACTAGCTCATTCAGCTTCGAATACATGAACAGTTCAACTCCCTTTTTAAGGGACTTCCTAAAAGCTAAGCAATTATCCTGTAGCTGAACTGCTTTTGCAGTTAACATTACTATTTTTGCTTTTTGCAGATTCTGGTTGTGATTCAGCATCTGATGCCAAGGTGGATGATGACAGAGACCCACATGGTTCACGTGATAGTATAATGATCCAGCAGGATAGGACCAGACTTGGAAGTTTAATTGCTGTGCAACCGGATTGCATACGCTGCGGGGTACAGTATGTCTCCATTCTTTCTCAGTTGTGAGGAGAGGGCAGAGTTATTAATAATAATAATAATAATAATAATAATAATAATAATAATAATAATAATAATAATAATAATAATAATAATAATAATAATAATAATAATAATAATAATAATAATAATAATTATTATTATTATTATTATTATTATTATTATTATTATTATTATTATTATTATTATTATTATTATTATTATTATTATTATTTGGGGTGGTGGCAGATGCTTTGTTGTGAATGTAACTTAATACTCTGCCCCTCTAGTAGCTGTTCTTCAAAGTGACAGCCGCTTTCATCCCCTTGCAGTGTGTTGTTAGAGGACAAAAGGTTTCCTACATACATGTGTATGGTTTTATAGCAGGACTTGATCACACTGCACATTTCTATAACAATACTGTATGTTATGCAGAGAGGAGACTCGTTGTGGGTTAGGCAGCAGTTCACTGTTAGGTGGCTATTACAGCACCAATCACTTTGACTTAAGCGAATTGAATGTAGAAGGCATTAGCAACTAGGCATGGTACTGATGGATTTGCTTCCATTTAATTAACAATAGGTTAGGTAAAGGTTTCTCTTGCTCGAAAGCCAATCGTATCCGACTCTAGGGTTCAGTGCTCATCTCTGTTTCAAAGCCGAAGAGCCAGCGCTGTCTGCCTCCGCAGACATTTCCGTGGTCATGTGGCAGGCATAACTAGACACCGGAGTGCATGGAACGCTGTTACCTTCCCACTGAAGTGGTCCCTATTTATCTACTTGCAATTTCTTGCTTTCCAACTGCTAGGTTGGCAGGATAACATCACTTAAAATGAATAAATCCATTCAGCGATATTCAAGTCTTGGAGAATGTTAATTCATGGAGTCACTATGCCAGAAATAACAAAATAACAAGATGAGATGGGTTGCTTCAAGAAAAGGAACCATGACTTTTTATCTTCAAGACCTGAGTAAGGTTGCAAATGATAGGGATTTTGGGAAGTCACAAATTTATATGGTCAGCTTTTTTCTGTATTAAAGGATTTTGTAATTAGTTAGTCAGTGTATTCAAAACCTTAGCAAAAGGTTCCAAGTCATATATGAATTATGGTAACTCTAATAGGATTTGCAAAGTATTAGATATTTAAGGAGTTGTTATACCAGTGCCTCCCTCACCAATGTATTTCCTGGCGATGTGGGGATTTGAACCTAAGTCTCTTGAACCTTAGTTTACCTCTCTACTGACTACACTACAGTGACTCTTGTTGTGCTAGACAGCAATATTTTTTAAAAAAAGAACTATTATGCAGTTACTAAAACTAACTTCAAATTATGTTTACTATAGACAACAAAAGTACCTGATTCATATTTACCTCTTATGCTATAGTTAAAAACCTGCCTAAGCATTTAATGTTAAGAATTATTCCAGAAGATTTTGCGGCTCAGACTTTGGTAGTAAACATTCCTCTTCATTCTTGCCTTTTAAATATGGAACTCACAGCAGTCAAGGAGGGAACACTTAGTTGTTGCTAAGATTGAAAGGGTATAAAATCAAAGGAAAGTGTGTTCTGTCCTTTTGAATATGTCCAATGTTTTAACCAGGAGCTAATATATTTTAATAGATCAAGTTGGATTGCAATTCCAGAGCCCAGGTTCAAATTTTGCTCCACGTAAGAATCTCAATACTTAGCTATACCTATAAAAAGAGCCCTTAACCGTTGGGTTTTGGGTTCGTTCAAAGGCTCCCGCACCAGGCCCAACCATCCCCGACCTAGCCTTCCGCACTCATCATAACCTCTGCCTTCCCAGCGCCGCGGGGTTTTGGTCGTCACCAATGGGGCAGCAGCCCCATGAATGCAAACAAAGCAAATAAACTTCAAGTCCCAACGTTCTCTGCGCCGCGCCGCCTGTCAGCCAATCAGGCTGAGGGACACGAGTGCAGAGGAGGCTGGGAACACGCTGCGTGCGCCGACTTAAAAATACCACCAACCGCCAACAACTTCCCTCTCGGACTCCGGAGACACTTTGTCTCCCGAAGGGAAACTAAGTGGGGCGGGGGAGCGGAATGGGCCAAGCTGCAGGAAGGAAAGCCCCCCCCAATGCCGCCTGAAGCACCGCTGGGGTTCCTGCGACCCGGCCAGTGAGGTCAGACCACGGGAAGGAAGGCCCCCCCCAACGCCGCCTGAAGCACCGCTGGGGTTCCCGTGGCCCAGCCTTGCTGGCCAGGCCATGGGAAGGAAAGCCCCCCAATGCCACCTGAAGTCCGCTGGGGTTCCCGTGGCTTAGCCTCGCTCGACAGGCCGCAGGAAGGAAAGCCACCCCCTGTACGCAAAAGGTAAGTTGGACGGGGTAGAGGGACTGAGGGGGGGAGGGCCCAGGAACCATGCCACCCACCAGCCGCCCCTTGCCCCCCACAGTCCCTGTCCCTCACCGCACTTACCTGATGCTAGTTGGCCCTTCCATTGCCTGGCCTCCCAGCAACATCTTCCCTTCTGCTCCTGGGAGTCCTGGTCTCCTCGCTGAGGCTGTGCGGGGGAGAGAGGGAAAGCCTCTTCCCCTCACAGCTTCGGCAAGAGTGTCCGTGTGCGTGTGTGCGTGCGTTTGTGTGGGTCATCAAGGCTTGGGGGGAGGGGGAGGCCCTCCTCTCCCTTTGGAGCTACGACGTGTGTGTGTAATTGTGTTGTGGTGTGATTGTGTTGTGTGGGTGTGTAATAAGTGTGTGTTGTGAGTGTGTGTTTCTGTTGTGGCTGTAGTTGTGTTGTGTATGTGTGTGTGTATTGAGTGTGTGTTTGGTTGTGTTGTGTGCAGTGTGTGTATTGTTTGTGTGTGTGTGTGTGTGTACATTGTGTGTGAGTGGGGTTGTGTGTGTGATTGTGCTCTGTGTATGGTTGTGTTGTGTGTGGTTGTGCATGTGTGTGTGTGATTATGCATGTTTGTGGGATTGTGTGTGTAGTTGTGTTGTGTGTGTGTTTGCATTGTGTACCCCCCAAATCACCCCCCAAACCATAAAAAACCCAAATAAAAATTACTCCTTTGCCATTCTTCGTTTGTCTACGAAAATGGATCATGCACGGCCCAGAGGCATGGAGAGTTCTTTCCGTGTCTTCGGTCCGTGGGAAGTTAGTACTACCCCAATTTTTGAAGTCCCTTTTGCCGCCACGCGTTCGGCCCCGGCGAGGATGAAGAGGTCCTGCCGGCCACTCCATCGGCTGGCATCCTGGGGCTCCACCCTCCCCTCTCGCCTAGGACTTAAAAGGCGAGGGGTGCCGGGAGGAACATCGCCGCCGCGCACTCGGCCCCGGCAAGGGCGAAGAGGTCCTGCCGGCCACTCCATCGGCCGGCGTCCTGAGACTCCACCCTCCCCCCTTGCCTAGGACTTAAAAGGCGAGGAGTGCCGGGAGGAACATCGCCACCACGCGCTCAGCCCCGGCGAGGGCGAAGAGGTCCTGCCGGCCACTCTATCGGCTGGCATCCTGGGGCTCCCCCCTCCCCCCCTCGCCTAGGATTTAAAAGGCGAGGGGTGCTGGGAGGAACATTGCCGCTGCGCGCTCGGCCCCGGCGAGGGCGAAGAGGTCCTGCCAGCCACTCCATCGGCCGGTGTCCTGGGGCTCTACCCTCCCTCCCTCGCCTAGGACTTAAAAGGCGAGGGGTGCCGGGAGGAACATCGCCGCCGCGCACTCGGCCCCGGCAAGGGCGAAGAGGTCCTGCCGGCCACTCCATCGGCCGGCGTCCTGGGGCTCCACCCTCCCCCCTTGCCTAGGACTTAAAAGGCGAGGAGTGCCGGGAGGAACATCGCCACCACGCGCTCAGCCCCGGCGAGGGCGAAGAGGTCCTGCCGGCCACTCTATCGGCTGGCATCCTGGGGCTCCACCCTCCCCCCCTCGCCTAGGATTTAAAAGGCGAGGGGTGCTGGGAGGAACATTGCCGCTGCGCGCTCGGCCCCGGCAAGGGCGAAGAGGTCCTGCCAGCCACTCCATCGGCCGGTGTCCTGGGGCTCTACCCTCCCTCCCTCACCTAGGACTTAAAAGGCGAGGGGTGCCGGGAGGAACATCGCCGCCGCGCACTCGGCCCCGGCAAGGGCGGAGAGGTCCTGCCGGCCACTCCATCGGACGGCGTCCTGGGGCTCCACCCTCCCCCCTTGCCTAGGACTTAAAAGGCAAGGAGTGCTGGGAGGAACATCGCCGCCGTGCGCTCAGCCCCGGCGAGGGCGAAGAGGTCCTGCCGGCCACTCTATCGGCTGGCATCCTGGGGCTCTACCCTCCCTCCCTCGCCTAGGACTTAAAAGGCGAGGGGTGCCGGGAGGAACATCGCCGCCGCGCGCTTGGCCCCGGCGCGGGCGAAGAGGTCCTGCCGGCCACTCCATCGGACGGTGTCCTGGGGCTCCACCCTCCCCCCTTGCCTAGGACTTAAAAGGCGAGGAGTGCCGGGAGGAACATCGCCACCACGCGCTCAGCCCCGGCGAGGGCGAAGAGGTCCTGCCGGCCACTCTATCGGCTGGCATCCTGGGGCTCCACCCTCCCCCCCTCGCCTAGGATTTAAAAGGCGAGGGGTGCTGGGAGGAACATCGCCGCTGCGCGCTCGGCCCCGGCGAGGGCGAAGAGGTCCTGCCAGCCACTCCATTGGCCGGTGTCCTGGGGCTCTACCCTCCCTCCCTCGCCTAGGACTTAAAAGGCGAGGGGTGCCGGGAGGAACATCGCTGCCGCGCACTCGGCCCCGGCAAGGGCGAAGAGGTCCTGCCGGCCACTCCATCGGACGGCGTCCTGGGGCTCCACCCTCCCCCCTTGCCTAGGACTTAAAAGGCAAGGAGTGCCGGGAGGAACATCGCCACCACGCGCTCAGCCCCGGCGAGGGCGAAGAGGTCCTGCCGGCCACTCTATCGGCTGGCATCCTGGGGCTCCACCCTCCCCCCCTCGCCTAGGATTTAAAAGGCGAGGGGTGCTGGGAGGAACATCGCCGCTGCGCGCTCGGCCCGGCGAGGGCGAAGAGGTCCTGCCAGCCACTCCATCGGCCGGTGTCCTGGGGCTCTACCCTCCCTCCCTCGCCTAGGACTTAAAAGGCGAGGGGTGCCGGGAGGAACATCGCCGCCGCGCACTCGGCCCCGGCAAGGGCGAAGAGGTCCTGCCGGCCACTCCATCGGCCGGCGTCCTGGGGCTCCACCCTCCCCCCTTGCCTAGGACTTAAAAGGCGAGGAGTGCCGGGAGGAACATCGCCACCACGCGCTCAGCCCCGGCGAGGGCGAAGAGGTCCTGCCGGCCACTCTATCGGCTGGCATCCTGGGGCTCCACCCTCCCCCCCTCGCCTAGGATTTAAAAGGCGAGGGGTGCTGGGAGGAACATTGCCGCTGCGCGCTCGGCCCCGGCGAGGGCGAAGAGGTCCTGCCAGCCACTCCATCGGCCGGTGTCCTGGGGCTCTACCCTCCCTCCCTCGCCTAGGACTTAAAAGGCGAGGGGTGCCGGGAGGAACATTGCCGCCGCGCACTCGGCCCCGGCAAGGGCGAAGAGGTCCTGCCGGCCACTCCATCGGACGGCGTCCTGGGGCTCCACCCTCCCCCCTTGCCTAGGACTTAAAAGGCAAGGAGTGCCGGGAGGAACATCGCCGCCGCGCGCTCAGCCCCGGCGAGGGTGAAGAGGTCCTGCCGGCCACTCTATCGGCTGGCATCCTGGGGCTCCACCCTCCCCCCCCTCGCCTAGGACTTAAAAGGCGAGGGGTGCTGGGAGGAACATCGCCGCTGCGCGCTCGGCCCCGGCGAGGGCGAAGAGGTCCTGCCAGCCACTCCATCGGCCGGTGTCCTGGGGCTCTACCCTCCCCCCCTCGCCTAGGACTTAAAAGGTGAGGGGTGCCGGGAGGAACATCACCGCCGCGCGCTTGGCCCCGGCGCGGGCGAAGAGGTCCTGCCGGCCACTCCATCGGACGGCGTCCTGGGGCTCCGCCCTCCCCCCTCACCTAGGACTTAAAAGGCGAGGGGTGCCAGGAGGAACTTTGCCACCACACACCTGGCTCATGGCGCATCTGGTACTTTGGTAATTTTGTTATATTACGTGATGTTTTCATCCTTTGTGATTCTATTGTAATTATTGATATATTATTTTGATGTGGTGCTGATATTTGTATTATTTATATTATTGTTGACTGTCTTGCCTTATATTGTATTTACGTATAACATTGTATTTATTATTATAATTTGAATATTGTATCTTTATGTAAACCCTGGGGGGTGTCCCAGGGTCATTTATATGTTGTTAGTCGCCCTGAGTCGGCCATGTGTTGAGTAGGGCGGGATATAAAATTGAATAAACATAAACAACAAATGTAAACAAAAATGCTAGTTACTCAATAAGTTCAATGGGAGTGACAATAGTAAACTACTTCCTGAGCATCTCAGGTATCTTAAAAATCCTGTTAAACCTGCCATACGTTGGAAGCAGACAACAAATATTTATTTATTTTATTTATTACATTTTTATACCACCCATCTGGGATATTTCTCACTCTGGGTGGGTACAAACAATTAAATAAACAACCACAATATCATTCAACCAACAATAAAATAAATATCTGCTGGCGTCTGAGGGCAAGCAGGATTAAATCTACAATCTAACTTATTGGCCAAGGTATGATATTCTTAAAGGCCTTGAAGAGGAAGGTTTAAAGCTTTAAAATGTCCAAGGATGGGGTCTGACACAGCTCAACCAATAGTGAATTCCAGAGCAACAGTGCCACCACTGACAAGGCTCTATTTCTAGTTACAGCCTTTCTAGCAATCCTTGGGGTCGGCCTCTGGAGCTGTGCAGCTTGTGATGACCAGGTGATGCGAGGAGTTGTTCTGAGGGAACAACGCTCCAACTGGTCCCAAAATATATAGGGCCTTATATGATAACACTAACACCTTTTAGCAGAATTGGTAGGAAATAGGAAGCCAGTTCTGACGAAGCTGGGAAAAGGCGGCTATAGACACTGTTGCTATTTGACGGTCAGAGGAACATAGTGGGACCATACTGACCCCCAAGTTGCAATAGCAACACATTATAGCCAGTTAGCTTCCACATAAGGTTGACATTCTACCAGTGCTGTATTTAATACATACCTGTCAACCTTCCTGGATTGGCCGCGATTTCACGGTTTTCGGCGCCAATTTGCGCCATTTTCCGCCCCGCGCTGCTGAAACCCCAGAATTTGGCAGCGGGGGAGAGGAGGTACTGCGCAGCCCTTCTGTGCAAGTCGTCTTCTACGCATGCGTAGAAGGCTTTTACGCTTGGGTAGAACCTTTTTACGCTTGCGAAGAAGGCTACGCCGCTTGCGTAGAAGGCTACGCAAGCGTAAAAGGGTTCTATGCAAGCATAAAAGCCTTCTACGCAAAACTGTTCTGCGCATGTCCCGGATTGTCTGGAGCCGCGGTTGACAGGTATGATTTAATAGAATAGAATAAATCTTTATTGTCATTGTCCCCTTGCGGGAACAACGAAATTTCTCGGTTGCTGTATCAACTCAAAATAAGGCACTCCATATGAATTTTAAACAACTACAAAAACACTAATTAAAACAGTACAATACAGTACCATATTTCAAATAAAATAAAATAAGATGACTTCAGAGTCCAGGGTTTCCATTTAAGGCCAAAATTGCTTTAGAGAAGAAGCTGTTCTTAAGACGGCTCGTTCTCGCCTTCATTATTCTATATCTCTGTCCTCATGGCAGCAGCTCGAAGAAGCGGTGACCAGGATGCGATGGATCTCCTAATATATCTAACGCTTTTCTATGGCACCTGATGGTATAAATTTGTTCTAAGGTGGAAAGTGAACAACCAATAATACTCTCTGCTATTTTAATAATTCTTTGCCACACTGTCCTATCCCGATAAGTACAACTTCCATACCACACACATAAACCATAAGTGAGCATGCTCTCAATGGCACAGTGATAGAAGGCAAGCATCAGCTTTTGTGGAAGATGATTTTTTCCTTAGAGTTCTCAAAAAATACAGTCTCTCCTGTGCCTTCTTCACAAGGCCCCTTGTATTGGCACTCCAGGACAGATCGTCCTGTACCTCAATGCCCAAAAATCTAAACGTTGTTACCCTCTCCACACATGTTCCGTCAATCAAAAGTGGCTGGACGTTGGTTTTCTGCCTCCTAAAATCCACCACAAGCTCCTTTGTTTTCTTTGTGTTAAGGAGCAAATTATTGGTCCTACACCACTTTGTCAACTGTTCCACCTCATCTCTATAGGCCGCCTCACCCTCCTTATCAGAGATAAGCCCGATCACAGTCGTGTCATCTGCGAATTTAACAATCCTATTGCTAGGGTGAGCAGAGACACAATCAAATATATAGAAAATATAAAGGAGCGGGCTAAGCACACATCCCTGCTGTGATGTTCCCATATTAGTACTAAGCATATTAGAGATATAAGAGCCCAACCTGACCCTCTGGGAGCGATTCGACAGAAAATCCAATATCCACCCACAAAGTGATGGCAGGAGCCCCAGATCTCCCAATTTAGATATTAGACGTCACGGTAGAATGGTGTTAAATTTAATTAATATACCCCAGGTTCTGCGCAAATAGCTAGTAATGACCAAAGAACTTTGGGGGGTAAACATCTCATGAACAACTCTGTCAATGATTGGATCCAGTATGAACTTTAATAGAGTAGCTGCCAAAGTCTGAATCCTCTGGATAGGTTCTGGAGTCCGTCTAGCTGGCTTTAATGGTCTCTAGAAAATGAGCCTACCACATTGATCTATGGGATATGAAAAAGCAGAGGACATTTGAAAAATTGGGAAAACACAATCACATTGATGTAGGAGAGTGTCTCAATTTGACATTTTGTTCTAGTTAGTTTATCTTACTTATTTACTTACACTAAGTGAGAATTAAGTAAAAAGTATGAATGGAAAAGGATGGCAAAAGTGTGTAGACTGAAAATTGTGAACAGCAGGAGATAATAATTTGAAATGAAGAAATTCCAGCCCCAGACACATTTGGAGAGCATATTCCCCCAGATCTGTTTAGAACAAGCAACTTGGTTCTCTCTTACCCTTTCTTGCTCTTTTGTCAGAGCAATTTCTGGATAAATGGAAAAGGTCATTTTAAGGAGATCTCTTCCAGGAAAGCCACCCTTTCCAGCACAATCATATGTTCTCTTTTCTCTCAGTCTAACTACATCCCAATTTTACAAATGGAAAGGCTGCCTAAGTCACTTCCCCACACAAAACAAAATTCAAAATTCTCAACTCTAATGTCAAATTACCCACCCTTCCCAAAAGGAATCTGTTGTTTTTAGGTCTGAAGTTATTTCCTGCTCTGCAGAAAGAGTGTTTATCTAGCTAAAAAATTAAAATATACTTTTTAAAGTAAAGTGTGAAAGTTTACACATAGATTGATGTTGCTATTATATAATTTATTATAATAGTTCTACATTTTGTACTTTTAACACCATGTCACATTGGGTACTTTTTAAAGAGAATAAGCACATTTCAATATTATTTGATATTTTTTTAATAAAAAAACCATGCTGCTCTTTATCTAGGTGCAGACAACAGTTTACTTCATCTTAAAATGTAAGTTGGATAGCCAAATAAAAATAGAAGCAGAATTTTGTTCTGAGGGGTCTCAGTCGATACGAGTACCAGCCACAATGGAAAATGAGTACACAGTCTCCGTTTGCACACCCGGTAAGTACCAAAAGTAGCATTGATTTACTCAAATCTGTCTGTGTGGCAAATTTTTTAGCAGAATTGTTCTTCATCTAAGTCATGCCATTTGGTATTAACCTACATATTAAGCAAAAAAAAACAACCCACAACCAACATAGTGCCTCTTATGAACGCTCCAAAAACAAAAATAGTAGAAGTTATTTACATGAGGCCACAAATAGATGAGTAGTAGAATGTATAGAACTAAAGCAGTATGATTAGATATTGTTTCCTGTTTTTGCATTTCTATATAAAGTATGAAATGGGGGCTTTTGTGTCTTGTGGGTAGATACATGAGCTCCAGATGTGGAGAGAGCAGCTGCCACCGGAAGCAGAAATTCACTTCTGCTTCCTGTCTCTCCCCCGCCCCCCCGCCCCGCCCCCCCAAAAAAGGTTTCCCACAAAGCAGTATTGGAACTTTTATTTTATAATCTTAGGTGAAGGGTTATGTCTTCAAATTAAAGTCTGTATTTTTTGCCACATTCATTTTTAAAATCAAATTATGGTCTAAAACATACGTGTATGAAGATTTATTCCACAAATCCTTAACAAAGATTTTATACGGGGGTTTCTCTCACTAAACATGCTGATCACTTCCATTTATCTAGTTTACTGTTTATGTACTAGATCTTTGTCACTATAAAATTACAGCAGATTCTCATTTAAGGTGAATTGGGGGTGGTGGGGACTATGCTGAAAAATAATACAGGAATTGCTCCAATATTGGGACAGTAAGTAAAGGTAAAGGTTTCCTTTGCTCAAAAGCCAGTTGTATCCGACTCTAGGGTTCAGTGCTAGTCTCTGTTTCAAAGCCAAAGAGCCAGCGCTGTCTGCTTTTACAGACATTTCCATGGCCATGTGGCAGGCATGACTAGACCGGAGTGTACGGAATGCTGTTACCTTCCCACCGAAGTGGTCCCTATTTCCCTACTTGCAGTTTCTTGCTTTCGAACTGCTTGGTTGGCAGGAGCTGGGACAAAGATGGGAGCTCATTCCGTCCTGCAGTACTCGAGAATCGAACTGCTGACCTTCTGCCTCCCAGTCAGCGACTTAGCCACTTGAGCCACTGCAGTCCCTTTGGGACAGTAACATTTGTAATATTTTCTGTACAAGTCAGTGTGAATCAGGTACACAGAAAGAGCCTCCTCGAAGATTATGGTATTTTTGAACCACAATCGGGCGTACCCTGGTAACGGTCACCTTGTGTTGCTGGCTAATCTTTCTCACACTGGGTCAGGCAAAAAGGAACTGGAGAATGAACTCAGCAAAAGGTGCCTCCATTTTGGCAGTTTTACATTGGCCTAGACACAAAAGAAGAAGAAGCCCAGATGTTTTCCTCCTAATCCATATCCTTTTCCTCCACCACTGGAGCTTCTTCTTTTTTTTTTTTGCACACAAATGCATTTGCATCTCTTCAGGAGGTGTGATTGCTTGTGTTGATGAAGAAAAGCCCTTGTCACCAAATTAAACATTTTAATTTTTACTCAGTGGCCTCAAATTTCTATCCTGTATGTATTTCCCTTGTCATAAAGACAATAGAGATAGGTTTCTGCTTTGAAGCATTTGAGCATGTTAACAAAATCTTGATTCAAGGTCGCGTTGTCTTCTAGACTTGTCACCTGGAATTGTATGCCTGCGATTGTTTTCTGGAGATTTAATGATAGTTGAAACAAACATCACCTATTATACTGTCATGGAAGAAATTAGCAACTTGCTGACTTCTGCAGCAAATCCAGTGGAATTCATGTGTCAGGTAAAGTGTAAAAATAGCTTCTGAGGTGACACTCAAGAAGACTTGAGTCAGTGAGTATCCTGTGAAGGACAGGTGCATGTTCATTTCGAGATATCATCTAATCCAGTGTGATAATAAATGTACAGTGATACCTCATACAATGTCCAAACTTGGTTCCACAAGTTTGGACTTTATACGGATTTGGACTTTGTATGAGGCATGCAAAATCCTAGTCGTGATGCCTCACTGATGCTGTTCACTGTTATGATGCTGACGCAATGGCAGGTGTGTTGACTTGTGCATCTGGTAATTAAAGTCCAAGAATACATGGAGGCCCAAGGTTGAGAAACCCTGGCATAAGGGATAACCACAAGATGAAGCATAGATCTGTATCTTATTTTCCTCACACATCCACCCCAGCTTGAAAGCATTCCCCTCAGCCCCAACCTATAGCACCTATGTAGCTATGAACAAACAAGAGGCTATATTTTTTGAGCTGGTTTAGGTTTGAGGCATCCTGTCACTATACACATGGCTTCATTAATAGATGTCAACTTCTTTTGCATGTGTGGATGTGCTCCATACTGGAGTAGCATACTCTGTTGTGGAGATGCTCAGGGCCAAAGCTGATGTACGCAGTGTGGATGGTTGAGTTTCCCATTTATAGTTTGTGAGTTTCCTGATTATGTTGTTTCTTGTACAGTGATAACTCATACAACGTCCAAACTTGGTTCCACAAGTTTGGACTTTATGCGGATTTGGACTTTGTATGAGGCATGCAAAATCCTAGCCGCGATGTCTCATACAACGTCCAAATCCTTGCTGCGATGCCTCGTACAACGTCGTTTCCATAGAGATACATTGTACTGTAATAGCACAGACTTCAGGGCAAAGTCAAGGAAACAGACAGGAAACTGACAGAACTTTAAGAAATAATTGTCTATACATTACAAAAACATGTCAAACAACCCTGATTGTCCAAGAACCTGAAGAATTCTGAAATTCTGACGAAAAAATTCAAGAAAATCCAAAATTGCACTCAAAACCACTCCTAAACACTCTTCGCCTCGTGCAAAACCCACAAGAGCAATGCACGCATGTGTCCTGCCTTTTATACTGCCCAGGCACAATGCAACCTGGGAAAACCCCCAATGCCTCATACAAAGTTGCAGCGACTTTGTATGAGACAACTTTTTTCAAAGAATTAGGCAATGTTGTATGAATTCGATGTTGTACGAAGCGGACTTTGTATGAGGTATTACTGTAATTGTTTTGGACCTTATCCATCTGCAATTGAAATTTCAGGTTCCACATAAGGTTCAGTGATATGTGTATGAATTTGAATTGAAATCTAAGCACTAAGGTCAGGGATTCCCAACCGTTTCATGCTGTGGGCCTGACCACGCCCCCCCGGACAGCTGAGCAAGCTGGACCATGCCCCCAGAAGCAGAAGTGGGCGCGTTTACGGCTGTTGTAAATGCACCCACTTCTGAGTTTATGACAGCCATGGGCACATTTTACAGCTGATGTAAACGCATCCGCTTCCACTTTTGGGTGCGGTGGTGGTGGGTCACATGAAATGGTGCTGTGGGCCGGATCCAGCTCATGGGCCGTAGGTTGGGAACCCCTGACTTAGGTCATTTGGCATCTGTTAGGCACATTTTATTTCCAAGTTGGATAGGGGGGAAGTTGGCTTCATAAACAGGAGCAGAGAGGTGGGTGTTGCACTCATATCCCACTTGTGGGCTGTTCATGGCAATTTGTTGGCCAGAATGCTGGACTAGTTGTGTTTTTGTTTAATCTACTATGGTTTTCAGTGTCAACACGCAAAGTAGTGGTTATTATATCAGATTGTATCTGAAGAGACCTAAAATTGCAGTACAAAAGGAAGGGGGCATAACATGTTTACAAATAGCATTAGAACACTGGCTTAGGCTTTTTCAGTAATCTCTTTTCTCTGTACCACAAAATTTCATCTTACAACTCTAACAGCATACATGTTCACTGACAGCAGGACTTTTGTAAAGCTTTTATGGTCTTAACTTCCCATCTAAAAACACCACCACTCTGAAATGAATTGCATCAACAGCAAACAGCAGTGTATCGTTTTGGGAGGCCACGAAGCTCAGAGGGAAGGTGTTTGTTGGGGGAATGGATGAGAAATGGCTTTATCACTCCTGCTAATCAAAAATGTCCTGATGGATCAAGCCAAGAAGTACTGGCTTTGCTATACTTCTGACTAAGCAGCAGTTTATGTGGAGAGGGATGGGTGACTCCAGAAATGGGGCTGGTTGAGTGGTTGTGGCATGAGTGGGAAGGGAAGCTGACTCAGTTTCTTAAATGTTTTGCTGAATTACAGAAATGAATAAGCTTGGAAATAGGCTTTCTTACAGCTGAACAGACAGTATAGGAATGTGTGGTGATGAATACATGGCTGAAGAGCCAGTGGTTGGAAGTCTGTTTCCCCACTGGGCGCTCCAGGACAAAAGCCAATTTGGATAGCTTTGGGCAAGCTGCACAGCCCCAGAGTGCCCCCAAAAGAAAGGAACAGTAAACTACTGCTAGAAACCCCTGGAAAGGATCACTGTAAATTGGAATTGGCTGGATCATACATAATAATTACAGTACTGTATTAGTTGTGTTAGCAGACAACAGCAGGGTACTAAGGTGACTTGATGTCTTAAAATTAGGAGAAATTACTCATGAAAGGCATGGCAGGCTGAGAAGCAAGATGTTAAAATTGAATGTCCTTGAAATTATTTCAGGATAAAACAAAATAAAAGCTAGACCTCCCATGAGTTTGTACTATACGAATTATAAAAATTAGTGTGTCCTCTCTGGGTGTTGTTGTTGTTTGTAAATTTTGTCGTGTGTGTGTGTGTGCGTGTGTGCGTGTGTGTGTGTGTGTGTATGCTGAAAATAGTTGAACTGCCTTAAACTGTGATGCCTTCAGACAAACAGCTTGAGAACAATAATAAGAGAGAATAGTGAATGCCCCATTTTTCAAATGCAGCCAGCACTTCACACTAAACTTACCTTAAATATTCCACTGTGTAATTTGCTTAAATTGTTTATACCTATTAAGTTGCTCTGTTTTTCTGATGCTCCCAAACAGCTCCAAAACAGAGATATTCTTGAAATTTTCATTTGAGGGACAATCTCTTGATAGAGTCAAACTCATTTTTAAACGTTTCCATTATTAATGGGTTTCCTCTGATATTTAGGCATTTAAAATAGTGCCTTACAGCACAGAAACTCTTGACAAAATCCTGACAGAGTCGTTGAAAAAGAATCTGCCGAGCAGTGGTCTGCACCTCTTGGGCATCAACCAGCTGGAGGAAGAAAACATTACGTGTAAGTCAGTGTTACGCTTCTACAGGTGCATACCTGTCAATCCGCGGCTCCGGAAAAACGGGACCTGCGCACATCGCTTGTGGGCAGGTCGTGTTCCACGCATGTGTGGAAAGGTTTTACCCCTTCCACGCATGCACGGAAGCGCTATGCCACTTGCTTAGGGGCTGCATAAGCGGCGGCGCGCTTCCGCACATGCGTGGAAAGCGTTTTCCCCCGCTGCCAAATTACAGGGTTTTGGCAGCGCGGGGGGGTTATGACATCAATGGACGTCAAATTACGGGGTTTTCCCAGCCAAATCAGGATGGTTGACAGGTATGTACAGGTGCCCACACGGGCACTGGTAGCGGAAATTTCCCCAGGCCACACCCACTTGACCAACCACGCCCACCTCCCTACCCCAGGCCATGGTGTAGGGAGGCCAAGTGGGCATGGCCCACAGAGTTAGCCACACCCACAGAGTTAGCCACACCCATGGTGGGGGTAGTAAATTTTTTTGCAGCACATCACTGATGTAAGTGCTTTGGGATGGCAGGGGATAGAGATGGGGAGTACTCCACAAATACTAGCCTTCTGGCACCAGATAATATTGTATCCTGTGGGAAAGTGTAATAAATCTAGCAATAAAATTTGGGAGAGGGTATGCCTAGCAGGCTTTCTAGCGTAAGACACTAGAGTTGAAGAGGGTGAAGCAGATAGTCTGTGTGAGCCATTTGGAGGTTCTGGCTATTTTTGGTGTGTTCTGGAATGAAAGCCAATGCAGATGGGAAATTACTGGCATAATATGATGTCGACTAGTCTTAGTTTGTAGCCTAGTTGCCCAGTTTGGGGATTAACAGAAGTTTTCAGATGGTCTTCAAACCCAGCTTCTGTCCCTTGTGTATTGCATTGAGCACATAGTGGTGATTCTACCATTGGATTGCTCTGTCTTTTTTTTACAATCTAGGCCAGAGGGATGAAGAGCTACCAACTCTTCTGCATTTTGCTGCAAAATATGGGCTGAAGAATCTTACTGCCCTTTTGCTGATGTGCCCTGGAGCCCTGCAGGCCTACAGTGTTGCCAACAAATACGGTCACTATCCCAACAACATTGCAGAGAAGCATGGCTTCAAAGATCTCCGGCAATTTATTGATGAATACGTGGTAAGAAAGGTTCCCTCCCATTTGTGTTCTGGGCTTCCCACAGGGTGAGGATGAGTTGGGCGGAAATGCACTAACGTTTAACTGCATGGGAATGGTCTCTTTCTTTGAAACAACAAGGACAAATGTTCCAGTGATATACTTTGCAGTTTTTATCCTTAAATGATAATAGGTTAACATTTGAATATCATCTACTTCTTCAGAGGATACAGATGTGCAATGACACATATGAGTGTCATTGTAATAGTAATACTGTAATATGAAAGTGAACTCTTGAGATAACCATCCCTAGAGTTACTCTAGGTCAGTGATGGTGAACCCTTTAGAGAATGAGTGCCCAAACTGCAACCCAAAACCCACTTATTTATTGCAAAGTGCCAACACAGCAACAGAGGAAGAAGGAAACACTCCCATTGGGCTGCTGGGCAGAGGGGTGGGGTGGACCCTGTGCTGGGGGAGGGAGGAAGCGCTCCCATTGGGCTGCTGGGCAGAGGGGCGGGGCAAACTCTGTGCTGGGGAAGGAAGGAAGCGCTCCCATTGGGCTGCTGGACAGAGGGGTGGGGCAAATTTTGTGCTGGAATGACAGTGTGTGTTCCAACAGAGAGGGCTCTCAGTGCCACCTCTGGCACATGTGCCATAGGTTCGTCATCACTGCTCTAGGTGACCCTTTTAGAACTAGAGTCTTGAAATATCAACAGGTGAGCATTTACGCATCATAACTCTTAAAAATCTAGGAGATGTAGTCCAAAAAGATAAAGTTCCAAAACTCTGATCAGTTTTCTTAGGAGAGAAAATGTCTTCTCTGGGCAACGTTGGACAAGATAAATTTGACAGAGGAGCTTATATATGCAGAAACTTTGTTGGTGGAATAATTAGCAGGTTCATATTTATCTGGAGTAGGTTTTGAAACTGAAACAATTGTTTTTGTCTTGCTTTCTTGATGTTTGAGACCACATACCTTTCAGATGCAACAAGTCTTTGCAGGTGGTCACCTCTCCTTCTCCAAGTTTTATTGTTGGTCTCCATATCTGTGGATGGGGTATCACACTACTACCTTTGAATCCAGACATGCTTTTGATTGGACTGAGTGACAATCAGCATCAATGTCTCAGAGAGTCCTGTTGTTTGCCTTCCCATTGTAGGAGACAGCAGACATGCTGAAAAGTCACATCAAAGAGGAGCTGATGCAGGGTAACGAAGATGATTCTGTTTATGAGTCCATGGCTCACCTTTCAACTGACCTGCTGATGAAATGTTCACTGAATCCAGGCTGTGATGAAGAGCTTTATGAATCCATGGCTGGCTTCGATCCTAACGCCACAGAAGACTTATGTATGTATACAGTGCTCATCTTGTTATCATATTCCACATTTAAGATATACTACAAGATAGAGTGCATTTGTGTTAAGCTGAAAAACAGCTCATACCACTCTTATCACAGGATGCTAATTAGGAGACAATTTGGGGAGGGGGAGTACAAATAAGGGGCAAAATGTGGAATGAATTTACTGATGTGTAGGACTGCAGATGAAATTAATTGCACCTAGTTCCTAGTGAAATCATGGCTTAAGTCCCATTGGTTTCAGTAGAACCCAAGAGCAATTTGTTTTAAAGAATGAGCCAACAATGTGTTCATGTTTTTTCCCTCCAGATGTGGAAATGCTTCAGTCAGATGCCAGCGGCCCCTTTGCCCGGACAACAAAGGCTTACATGATGCACCGGTTCTTAGCAGGTTGGAAAGGCTTTAATATCAATATCTTCTTTCCTAATAGTAGGCAGAAGCAAACAGACTGTGGGGTTATCTGCTGATGACATCCTTTAGGACTGTTGAAGGAATGTATGTATGTGTGTGGTGGTCATTTCACTGTTACTGTTTACCATACCTGTCAAGTTTCGGGAAATTTCTGTCAACCCCCTGTATTTTACACTCTTTCCCACCGTCATCCTGTATTAGTTAGACTGCAGTTAGGCTGGAGTTAGACTGGAGGCCAGCACAGGATAAGCATAGCTGTCCAGTTTCCTGTTTTGGCCGGGAAATCTCCCTTATTTGACAAAAATTTCCCAAAACTTGACAGGTATGCTGTAAGAACAAAAAGCAAAAGCAAAATGATGAAACTGTTATGAATCTGGCTCCAAAATGTGTTGTCAATCCAGAATGTGCAATGAAAATTCCAATGCTACTTCATTTCTACTCTCACTTTGCAGCTCTTATTCTTTCACATCTACCATTTTTTATAATCTTCTCCCATATTCCTCTGCCTTTTATTTTACACACTGGCTGAAATCCATAGTAAGTCACAACTAAAGTTGGGATTTGGTGAGTAATCAAAGTTATATTGCTTCTGTGGGCTCTCACTAGTTGGGATTTACTACTGGATTGTAGCCATGAAGGCCTAAGGCTGAATCTCAGTTGTTTAAGTCAACAGTTTTAACAATTCCATGAAACCAATCAGAAATTGTTGCAAAGTTGTTAGCCATCAAGGTGCCACAGAACTCTATTGGTTTTTGTCACCATATGCATAGGGCTCAACCCCATTTTTCCCAGCTTTAAGTATCAGATTCTGTATGAATGGTATCAGTTTTCTCCAATGTACAATTGCTTATACCAATTGGGAGAATTTTTGTGTGTTGTTCCAGGTTTTTTTGTTCAGGCTAGCATGTGTTTTTAATTGCTTCCACTGTTGCAATGAATTTTAACACAATACCTGGTGTCAGTTTTATACAGTATGATTGATTGGTATCATTGCCTTTCATCCCTTTGATAGGCATGCCTTCCATTAAGGGCCGGACGGGCATTTTGCCCTGCCTACACGATGGGGGTGGCCATTTTGTCCCAACCGCTTCAAATGGGTGGCCATTTTGTTTCTTGAATGCCCTTGGAGGGGTGGGGGCCAAATGAAATGGTGCCACAGGCTGGATCCGGTCTGCTGGCCTTAGGTTGGGAACGCCTGGTGTAAATAGACAGAACAAGGAAATTGTAAACTACTTCTGAGTACAGTATTCTGTACCTAGAAAACCCTGAAAAGGGTTGTTTTAAGTTGACATCATGTAATAATTGTTATTAAAAATTAAATGCAGAGGGTTGCTTGGATCTGCATGGCTTTGCTTCTTAGCATGAATTTGTCCCCTAGGTGTTAGTACAGATGTGCCAGAACTCAAAGAGGATATATATCATAAGTGTCAAGATGAGGAAGTGTATCACACTGTGGAGCAGGACAATTTCCCTCAGGAGTTGGTTAACAGGCCACCTGTTCCTGTCCCAAGACCTGAACCCTCCTCCAGACAGGACAAAGAGTCATACATTTACAAAGGTAACTGGATGCTGTAGAAATCTGATTCATGTCTCAATCAGTCTCATGAAGCAGCAGTTTATATCATCAGATCTTTTAAGATAGAAACTTAAGAGTCCACGAAGTCCAGCTTCATTAGGCTCAGAGTAAGGAAAGACAGAGACAGACAGAAAACACGACTCCAGTCTTTGGCTGAACAAAGGATACTAATGGCTTCTCTTTATTCAAGCAGAGTATCTCAGAAACGAAACTTAAGCAAGCAGAGTATACCAGAAATGAAACTTAACAGAAACAAAACTTAAGGCACAGACAACCAATCAGAAAGTCAGAACCCAAATAAGGAGAGATAAGGAGCATTGTCTCTCATGCAAGCAAAGAGGCTTTTGTTTACAAAATGTGTCAGAGACAGCCAGACAGAAAACAGATGCATTCCCACATGTCCTCCTTTTTCATTTAAATTTGAGAGAGGGACGGCTAATCATACCCCTGCATGTCATCATACTCCATAACTACTCCTCCATATACATCCTCACTGTCCTCCTGGACATCGTACTCCTCTTGACTCCTGGTACCTTGTTCCGGAGGATGATACCTCATTGAGTACAATTGCCGTCGTGCAAACCCCGATGTCTCCCTTCTACGCAGTGGACATGCGTTACACATAGAAATAAGGTTAGGAATACAATTAATGCAAAAACACAATGATATAAGGCAGATAATAATAATGAACCCATAAAAGAAAACAAGTCTAAGGACAGATAAATCAGGCAACCAAGAAGTCACCCAATCAAAGAGATTAACATCAGTGCGTACATTGTTAGTAATGCTCTCCTGTAAATTCTGAAGTTCTGTCTCAATAGTATTATTCAGATAAAATAACCCAATGCTGCACACTGATATTGTCCTGGATGGAAATTCGTGGCAACTCCATCAAAAAAGAACCACATGTTAGGATCCTTGATTTGCCATCTATTGCAAATTGAACCACTATCTATAGCAGAATAATCAGGAGTAAACATAGGAAACACATCATATATATCTTCAATAGTAGTGTTAAACAAGGTATAATTAAGCTTATAAGAACTGTTATAACTACCCCATAACCAAAAATAATCATCACAACCCGTATAATTGCCTACATTCCTCAAAACCCTTTGTGCTTGAGTCCAGTACTTCCATTTACTATTCCAGACTCCAGAACTATGACAGCAGAAACAAAGTCCTTTAGTGTATTTCTTGAATGTCATGCTTCGCCAGCGGGTGTTGTTAAATTGTTCTGGAGGATTAGAGAAGAGCGTAGACCTATCAACATGTTGCAAATGTCCAATAACCAACTCAGGCGTGTTGAATAATGCCGGAAGAAAGGCCATTTGAGACACTGCCAGTGGATGCTCATAGTATAACGTTGCATTCTTACCATGAACCTCAAGCATATAGTTAGCATGACGAAGCCAAAAGTTGGGGTTGCCCCCATGAGGTATTGTTCTTACAGCTGGAAGCACAGTAAGAAAGAAAAGAACAAATGTCAGCACATTTAGTCTACTGGTGAACCACCATCCTGGAGCTGAGTAACCTTCTTCTCTCTCCATGGGCGGATCGCTCGAGCAGGAACCCTTCCACTCAGGATTCCCTTGTTGCCAATAAATGACCAATGGCTTAGGAAGACACTCCCCTAAGAAACAGGAGCATGCCCTGTTATTACTAGTACCATGTAACTAAACATGAAACATGCCTGATGTATAACACAAATGCAATGTCACAAACCCATATACATGTGTAGGGTACTGACAACTCTTCCATGTACTTCTGAAGGTACCTTGAGATATGCAGTTTCATAAGGCAATACATAACATAAGCAAAGACAGGTCTTTCTCCTGCAAGAGAATAAGCAAACATTTAAGCATAAACAAAACATGAACATTTCTTTTCTTCCTTACATGAAGGAGGTCTGGTTGCATTTTAGAAAGCATTTCTCACTTCCCCAATTACATGAGTAAGGCATTAAATTTCTTCTTCTCCCACTGGTGTGAGCGAAAGAAGCATTCAATAACTTATAATCAGCATAGCATGGTAACTCAAATACAGTACAAATCTCATTAAAGCATTTCACACTCATAGCCTGAGCAGGTAGACAATTTCTTAAAAAGGGCTGTCAGGTTTTATAATGCAAACAAAGCCAATTCTTCTTTAAAGTCCACACAAACTTTTTTTCTTTTTAGTCCAATTAAAATGTCCAAATTAAAAGTCCAAATCTTGATTGAAGCTTCCTTAAACACCCTCTTCTCTCCAGCACAGTTCTTGGCATGGCAAAGGTTGAAATTAAGCCATAAATTAAGTCTCACTGAATTCACAAGACAATCCCACACAACACCCCTTTTCAGCTTTTCAGGCAAACACACATTCCTTCATGCTCCAGCCACACCCATCTGCATTAAGGCAGGCGAAGAGGTGTGAAGGCACAAAGACTTCTCCAGAAGTTGCAAGTAATTTTCACACAGAAGAAAATCACAGGGAATTCCAAGTTGCTTTCCCTGCAATCCTGATGCTGAAACTTGGGACAGCTCACTCTGGATCTCTTTGTTTGAGGGTTGGGCAGTTCAAAATCAGCGAAAAACTGTATGTCTTCTCCCTCCTTGTATTTTTGCAACAGCCTGCTGTCCATACAGGACGGATCCACACCCCTTTTCCTCTGCATTTCTTTCATCTGCAGCTTCTGAATCTCAACTTTATGACAAACTGCATCTGTTAGTTTGTACTTGCACCCTTTTCTGGTCTTGGGTTTTGTGCATTCCTCCTTTGGGCCATCCTTCCACTTCTGTAGGATCTTCCTGCCCAAACGTGAGGTATCAAGTTTACTACTCAGCTTCTCCTGCTTTTGTGATGAGGGTTGCTTCACGGGGGGCTGAGATCCCCTATGCTGCTCTTTGAAACACAATTCTTGCTTCCTGCCACTCTGCATGCATTAATAGCTTCAATCTGTGATGAGGTCCCCACCATTTGTTCCCCATCAGCTGGCACTAGTTGTTTTTCAGACTTGGCAGGCAGTATTGCAGCAGAGAACAGGTCTTTTGTAGGGCTAAAAGTGCTTGATTGCTGCAAGGCAGGATATAATGTCCCATCTTCTTTTCCACCCCCACCCCCATCAGGGGGCTGTTGTTTCTCATATGATGGAGGGGCAGTTGCCATAGCCCCTCCCTTGTCTGGGGGCAAAAGCTTTGGGAGGGAGCCAGCAAGCCCCTGAGACAACAGAATATTCTTTGGAGTGAGTCTTTGAAGGCAGTCTCTGACTTCCTCCCATGTAAATAGAACTGATACAAAAATTCTCTCATGCTTTTGCAATGCATTTCCTATTTGATTCCACTGTTGTAAGTCCAAACATTCATATTTAAACCAAGAACAGATTTTTTCTATAGCTTTGACTAGCTTTTGTATCTCCTTCTCATCAGCCTTTCGTCCATTCATATGCAAAAGATCTGAGATATCTTTACAAAGTTCATGCATTTGCGACGCCAGCATACACCCCATTTTCACTCACCTAGTGGGACCCAATGTAGAATTGGATGAATCTCGAGCGCTCGAATGACCTTTCCTCTGGTCGTAGGTGAATGAGACCTTCCGGTCGATGAGGTGATAATTAGGTGCTAAAAGCTGAAGCAGAGTTCAAAGAAGGCTCTCTCATTGTAGTTCAAAGCGTCACACGGAGCGCCACTTGTAGAAATCTGATTCATGTCTCAATCAGTCTCATGAAGCAGCAGTTTATATCATCAGATCTTTTAAGATAGAAACTTAAGAGTCCACGAAGTCCAGCTTCATTAGGCTCAGAGTAAGGAAAGACAGAGACAGACAGAAAACACGACTCCAGTCTTTGGCTGAACAAAGGATACTAATGGCTTCTCTTTATTCAAGCAGAATATCTCAGAAACGAAACTTAAGCAAGCAGAGTATACCAGAAACGAAACTTAACAGAAACAAAACTTAAGGCACAGACAACCAATCAGAAAGTCAGAACCCAAATAAGGAGAGATAAGGAGCGTTGTCTCTCATGCAAGCAAAGAGGCTTTTGTTTACAAAATGTGTCAGAGACAGCCAGACAGAAAACAGATGCATTCCCACAGGATGCTGAATCAGAATCACAGGACTCCTGATTTGCAAAAATCAAGTCTAAGTCTTATAGCCTAGCACGGGGAAGGCCCTCAATTCCATAACAGCTGCTGTTTGAAATATTTGTCTCTTCTCTGAGCAAGGACCAAACATCATGCCTTGTTTTATTTAAATATATCAGTCTTTTGTATGTTTTATAACTTAGATGATCAAAGGTACAGTATTTCCCCTGCCCTACTCATAGCTAGTAACACTGAGATGAGCTGACAATGACGAGAAGTGCAGCATCTTATTATCTGGCCATGGAAGCTGGCTGGTAAATTTCCCACAGGTCCGGCTAATTCAGGGTTTAGTGCTAGGAAAGGGAGTTCTATGTTGGGCTACATAGACTGAATATTACTCTAAATACCCTATGTTTCTAGTAGCTTCCCTGCAGAGATCTCTCTGTTCACTTAGAACATACAGCTTGAGATAATTTTGGATATTCCTTTAGCTTCTGCTCTAAACTGTATGTTTTCATTCCTGAATTGTTGTGTATTTTAGTTTAATTCTGTTTTTTTAACTTTATCCTTATTTTTCAACTTAATTTTTTGTTGTGTTTAATTACTGAAAGCTGTTCAAAGAATTAATGTTCTGGAGTACATAAAAATCCTTTAATGAATTCTCTTGGTCTAGTATTTGCAGGAAAAGATCAAGAAAGACCTGGAAATCTCTATGTCTCTGCAAGGAACATTAGAAAAGGTGAGTCATATTACAACAAGTTTCCCATTGTCTGAAAAACCTGGGTGTTATGACTTCTGCTAATGATTAATACTAGTGATGGTAATCTTCAAATGAGAGAACTGTGCTGCTCTGGTCTAGTGAATGTGAGGAGTAAGTAGACTAGCAAAACAGGGAAAACGTATAGCATAAAATGTAACAATGTACTGTAGGAACATTTTAGTGCAATGCGAAAAGGAGGTCCTTTATTTGCCCCAGTATGTCAAAGGTATAACTAGGGATGATTGGAGGCTATTTACAGATATGGTTAATGTGCAGGTTTATTTAAAAGGTAAAGGTTTCCCTTGCTCGAAAGCCAGTCGTATCTGACTCTAGGGTGCAGTGCTCATCTCTGTTTCAAAGCCGAAGAGCCAGCGCTGTCTGCCTCCACAGACGTTTCTGTGGTCACGTGGCAAGCATAACTAGACACCGGAGCACACGGAATGCTGTTACCTTCCCACCGAAGTGGTCCCTATTTATTTAAAAAAAAACACAGAATAAGATCAAGAAATCAAGGCACACTACAAAGGAAATCACAAGAAAATCATTGAGTTTCTAACGATACAGTGCAATGATAAAATGAAAAGTACAAAAGAAAGCAATCTGGATTTAAGTATCTGAGGAAATTAGTTATGCAAAATTAAGCACAGTTAACCCTTTTATAAAACTATATTTGTTTCTAATCTTCCACCAGCCCTTTAGTTGAAGATCACTATGATTACAGTCTTTGGCCTAAAGATCGAAAGACATGTAGCTGCCTATTCCAAGGTACAGGTTTCTAAAGACTCAGGTAAATGTGTGTAAGTAATAAATAAGAGAAGACGGTAAGGGAGGTATAGGGAGGTATAATCTTGTCAAAAAGATTAGTCTGCTCCATTGTAAAAACTGAAGCTTCTCTCAAAATCAAGGCAAACTACAGCCAGACGGCCCCCAGAGCAGTCAAAATCTAAAAAAGTTTTTAAAAAAAAACATGAGAAAAAGTTAACTGAAACACATGTGAGTGTGAAATGAGTGTGACTTTGAGCCTGAGTCCCTTCTCCCAAGCAGCAAATGCTTCTTCTTCCACTAACCTCTATGATTTATCTTGCATTCCATTAGTTCTTTACCCTTACTTTTGAAAAAAATGGGTCTGTATTGATAGATGGCAAGTTGGGTGAAAAAGGCCACTGCACCACCTTTCTTTATTCCCTTTTGTTCTATAGCCCTTGATGAGATGGGAGCTTCTTACCAGGGTACACTGTGGGCCTGGAGCCACTGAAAGTATCCAACTTTGCCGCCTGTCCATAGGGTTCCATTGTTTTCCAACTTAGGCAGAGCCTTAAAGGTAAAGGTAAAGGTTTCCCTTGCTCGAAAGCCAGTCGTATCCGACTCTAGGGTGCAGTGCTCATCTCTGTTTCTAAGCCGAAGAGCCAGCGCTGTCTGCTTCCATAGCACATGGAACGCTGTGAAATCATGTACCCCTCTCTTTCCTCATTCCATTGTGCAAGAGCCCAGGCTGGGAGAAATCCTCACTCCTTCTTGCTAAGAGAAAACAGTCACTAGTGAAACAAGCCAAAGATTTCCTCAATGCTATTCTGTAGGCAGGGCCTTTTAGAGCTTGGTAATAGAGTCCATAGGCCCATGATGGTGAACCTTGGCACTCCAGATGTTCTTGGACTTCAATTCCCAGAAGCCCCCATGAATCCGTACAAATGGGTTTACTGTGATTCATCCAGCCCACGCCACCCTCGTCGCTCCTGGAAGCGGAAGTAAAACGCGCCCATATGGGCGCGTTTTACTTCCGCTTCCAGGAGCGACGAGGGTGGCGTGGGCCGGACGAATCACAGTAAACCCATTCGTGCGGATTCATGGGGGCTTGGGCTTCTGGGAATTGAAGTCCAAGAACATTTGGAGTGCCAAGGTTCACCATCATGGCCATAGGCCATATATCTGTAGGCTAGTCCATCCACATGCCTTCTGTCCATTGTATCCCCTGTACATTAACTGTAAGGCCTGATTAACATAATGAACAGTAGTAAATCACATCTCTTAGCCACTGCCTCCATTAAAGGTAAAAGTCACCCTTTCTCAAAAGCCAGTTGTATCTGACTCTAGGATTCAGTGCTTATCTCTGTTTATACCCAAAGAGCCAGTGCTGTCTGCATCTGCAGACATTTCCGTGGTCGTGTGACTAGACACCGGAGTGCACAGAATGCTGTTTACCTTCCCACCGATGTGGTACCTATTTATCTACTTGCAATTTCTTGCTTTCAAACTGCTAGGTTGGCAGGAGCTGAGACAGAATCGGGAGCTCACTCCGCCGTGCAGTACTCTGGTATCGAACTCCGGCCTTCCAGTCTTCAAGTACAACGCCTTAACCACTTGAGCCACTGCAGTCCCTCTGCCTCCATTGGGGCTCTGTAAACCCTGTCACTCCTTCCCAAAATATTTTTATTAAAGAAAAGTGCTTTTTTCATATTGGAAAAAGCTACCTCAGTTCCTCAGAGATATTGAGGATATGCTACCTGGCGTTTGGCAATGTGTGATGGTTTCTCACCATCAGTCTCCTGCCCTTTCCAGAACAAAGACTAATGACTTCTTAGAAATCAAGAAAATCCAAGAAAAATAAATATATGCTATAATTAGGAAACAACAGGAAGTCTTCACCATGGCCTGAAATGTTCTGCCCCAGCCAATCTGGGACTTTCTTACTCTCTTTTCTGTCAAACCTTGAAAGGCAAAATGCAGTAGAAATGAGAGAAACAGAAAATAGACAATGCAATTGCACAGCGAGAGAAATGTGTATTCACTTGTTGTGAAGTCATACCAGGGAATTTGGCTTTTCTTGAATCTGTTCACATTAACTGGCCACATAGAGTTGAGGAAATTAGCTGAACGGCCTTGTTTGAGGCTTGCTAACACGGCTCTCCTGTAGCCCTTCACTTCTGAGGTGTAGTTACAGGAGAACTACCTTCGTCAGCTGTAAGCAAAAACGGAGTGTCCTCTTGAGCTGCTACGCCATGATGTCAACCACAGCACACACTTTTCTGCACCCATTCAAGTGATCACCCTTGCCTGACCTGGTGCAAATGGATCCGCTGATGAAAAAAGGAGAAGCCTGGGGTGTGGGTGTGAATTCCAGGCTGATCATTTGCTTTTACATCATGTAACCAATTTAAAAGCATGCAAATCAGACTCTCCCACTCTCATAGCTTTTCCTGAATTTTTTTTTTTTTTGTCAATGTAGTTGCGGCCTGAATCTCATTAAAAGTTTGAAATTTATCTAGAAGTTGAAGAAAATGTTTGCGTAAATATGAATATTTCACCAGCTAATTTGTGCATTTTATCAAAAAAATGTTTTGTATCTCTAAGGCAGGGTTTATTAATTAATTAATTAATTAATTAATTGGATTTATATCCCGCCCTCTTGCCCTAGGGCAACTCAGGGTGGCGCAATTACACATAAAAACTGTAAAATCCCCTTTAAAAACTTCCATAAAAACAATCCATGACCCTCTCACAGTTAAAAGACCCTCCCTTCCCACCCAACAATAAAAAGGGGCCACTGCTTCTAGCAGAGCCAACGGGCTGGAGTCATCGTCCTGTCGGCCCCCCATACTTGCCCCGCCAGCCAGGTTTTCAGCCCTTTCCTAAAGGGTTCTTAACTGTTTTCAAGCCGGGGGCCGGGTCGCACTCTCTCAGTCAGCTTCGAGGGCCGGACAGCCATTTTGCCCTGCCTGCAATATAGGGGTGGCCATTTAGTCCCAACAGCTTTAAAGGGATGGCTATTCTTTTCTCAAATACCCTTGGAGGGATGGGGGGGCCACATGAAATGATAACATGGGCCAGATCCAGCCCATGGGCCCTAGGTTGGGAACTCCTGCTCTAAGGGTACCATTAAGAAACTAAATACATAGTGTACATTTTTAGTAATTCTTCAACACCTCTCTAAAACTGGCTGAGGTTTCAATGCGAAAGAAGGCTATGCTGAGAAATGGCTTCACTAAGCTACGTTCCCGGCCATGCTAGGACCTAAACGGGAGAGTCTGTTCTCAAGTGCTAAACCACAACATCACACAACCATCCTTCATCAGAAGACAGAAATAGCTTTGGTTAAGCCATATGACTTAACCACAGAAAATGCTTACAACTTCAAAATAAAAATGGATTTTTCTCAAGGACTCCGTTTTCTTTGTCTTCTCTTTTCCAGACCCGGCAGTTGCAGCTTCAAACCAGCCTCAAGCCAGTATATACGACCCATTTGCGGGGATGAAAACCCCTGGCCAAAGACAGCTGATCACTTTACAGGAGCAAGTGAAACTGGGGATGCTCTCCGTAGATGAAGCTGTTCTGTGTTTCAAAGAGTGGCAATTAAATCAGAAAAGGAGATCAGAATCATTTCGTTTTCAGCAGGTTTGTGGTGAAAAAATGTATTTTTTATTTTTTATTGTTAAATTTTTATACCGCCCACTCAGCCAAAGCCGACTCCGGGCAGTTCACAACAGTGGGTAAAAACAGATACAAAACAGATAAAACATAAAAACCAGCAATAAGAACCCACCCCTAAAAAGAGAGGAGTGCAGGAACTGAAGAAACTGTGGGGCAGGCATCCTCCCCTATATTAACCACCCAACGGAAGCCACCCCTCCACCTGCACCCCAAACTTGGCCCGCCAGCCAGGTTTTTAGTTCTTTTCTAAAGGGCAACAACTCCATCTGGAGACGCAGTTCCACAGGCAGGAGGTTCCAAAGGGCCGGTACGGACACAGAGAAGGCTCTCCTCCTTGTGCCAGAGAGGCGAGCCCCCCGGCCGATGGCACTATTAAAGAGCCCCTCCGTCCGCTCTGGTTGGATGGACAGATGTCCTTAGGGCGATGCGGTCTCTAAGGTAACCTGGCCCACTACCATATAGGGCTTTAAAGGTCAAAACTAGAACCTTGAATTGCACCCGGAGGCAAACGGGTAACCAGTGCAGCTCCCGCAGCAGTGGTGAGGCATGGGCATAACGTCCACACCCCATCACCACCCGGGCCGCCGCATTCTGGACCAGCTGCAGCCTCTGAATGGTCATCAAGGGCAGCCCCATGTAGAGCGCATTACAATAATCTAGTCTGGAGGTCACCAGAGCATGAGTGGTCATGAGCAAAGAGTCCCGGTACAGGAGCGTGCGCAACTGGCGAATCACCCGAAGTTAGGCGAAGGCCCTCCTGGCCACAGCCGCCATCTGTTCTTCTAGCAGCAGCCGTGAATCCAGGAGGACCCCCAAGTTGCGCACGGGTCGGTCTAGGGCAAAATAGCCCCATCCAAAACCAAAGATGGTAGCTCCCGGGATAGCACAGGACCCCCCATCCACAGCCACTCAGTCTTACTAGGATTCAGCTGTAACCCATTTGCCCCCATCCAGACCCCAATCGCCTACAGACAACTGGAAAGGACTTTGACTGCATCACTGGGGTCCCCACGGGCCGAGATGTACAACTGTGTATCATCCGCGTACTAATAGTACCGCACCCCGTGGGAACGGATGATCTCACCCAGCGGCTTCATGTAGATGTTAAATAGGAGAGGAGAGAGTACCGAGCCCTGAGGCACCCCATATTTTAGGGACCTAGGACTGGACTTCTCGCTCTCCAACCACACCGACTGGGTCCGGCCCTCAGAAATGAGGAAAACCAGGACCACACAGTGCCCTGGATCCCCAATCCTTGGAGCCGTTCCAGAAGGATACCGTGGTCAATTGTATCGAAAGCCGCTGAGAGGTCAAGAAGAGCAAGGATGGACGGATGACCGCCATCCCGCTCTCGCCAGAGATCATCCATCAGCGCGACCAATGCAGTCTCAGTACCATATCCAGGTCTGAATTCTGACTGGAAGGGGTCCAGATATTCATAAAAATGTTTTTATCAGGAAAACAAAAATAGTAGCCTTATGCTGAATCTGTTTACTATACCACCATTTATCTTAATTCTTCATTCAGCATAAGATTTAACAGACGATAGGTGGTCTATAGAAGCTTCTGCTATATAATCATTGTATAGGACAGTGATGCCGAACCTTTTAGAGATTGAGTGCCCAAAATGCAACCCAAAACCCACTTATTTATCACAAAGTGCCAACACAGTAACAGGGGAGGAAGGAAACGCTCCCATTGGGCTGCTGGGCAGAGGGGCATGGCAAACTGTGTTGGGGGAGGGAGGAAGTGCTCCAATTGGACTGCTGGGCAGAGGGGCGGGGCAAACCCTGTGCTGGGGTGACTGCATGGGGGCCCACAGAGAGGGGTCCGAGTGCCACCTCTGGCACACATGCCATAGGTTCACCACCACTGGTATAGGAGCTACAAGGTGAGTCATTCTTTTTGCTGGAACAAACTAGAGACCAATGTGGTTATCTGTATAATAATTCATCCTTTATCTTTCTGTTATCATTGCTGGGAAAGACAAACAATTGGGTCTGTGAGCAGGAGGGTGTCGTTGAATTCTGTTTGCTATGGGTTTTCTCACAGAGTATCTGGCGTGCCACTATGGGAAGAGAATGCTAAACAGACAGACCTGTGGTCTGATGCAACAGGGCTCTTAAATTGTTAGCAATATACAAAAGTATAAACATAGAGACGGAGTACCCATCGTGGTACTGTGGATAGAGTGACAGATGAGGACTTGAGATCTGGATTCATATTTCTGCTCAATCACTGGGAGGATGGACTGGTAAAACAACTCCTTAAATATCTCACTTATCTTAAAAACCCTATTAGGGTCAGCATAAGTTGGTTCTCACTTGATAGCACACATCAAACGTACGTATATAAAGTTAAGGAAGGAGTATCAGTAAGATATCCACCTTGTGGGATATTTCCTAATAGTCACAAATTATAGGAAAATGTGTGGCTTTTAGGAAAGACTCCACAGAATGAACTTACCATTGGTGCTCCTTCCTTAACCTTTTGTGCATATTGTTATGTTTGTTCTGGGGCCAACTTAATACTGAGCCCCCTAATAGAGCTTTCAGGGTGTCCAATGTGGTGTAGCAGATAAAGTGATGGACTTGGACTTGTGAGATGAGATCCCCATTTGACCACTGTACCCATTTTAAATCTGAAATGGTTCCAGTGTTCCAAACACAAGATGATGATTTATAAACCTTGGTTTTAGAAAGGAGGCTGGGGATATAGTTGACAGTTTTGGCTACTCCATTCATCTTGATGTGGAGCAGCAAATGATAGTCAGAAAAGTTTAGGTGTGTCGACTTTCAAGCCTACATGGATATACAGGTGCTGCAGTGCAAAATTCTCAGACAATTGGCAACCTAATTCGAATAGTTTCTCTTTCCTCCCTAAGGTTCATGTAAAGCCCCAATAGGCATCATATTACACAGAAAGATCACACTTCACACACCTGAGAACAATTCAAAACCATAAGGTTTTGCTATAAATACCAATACTTTTTCTTTAGTCCTCTCCCTAAATCAAGATGTGTTGTGTATAAAAGAATGCTTTATCAGAATATTTGGGCTGTGGTGGCTCAGTTGTTAAGAAGCTCACCTTGTTAGCTGGAAGGCCAGCAGGTTAGCAGTTCAAGACCCAAGTACTGCATGATGGATTGAGCGCCGGTCTCTGTCCCAGCTCTTGTGGACATGAAAGGAGCCTCATTCGGGTGTCCCTTGAGCAGAGCTTCTCCAGCAAAAAAATCCTTTCAACCCAGAATAATTTCTGACATGAAATTATTATTCTCAGAATATTGCATAAAAGGAAGCCAACTGAGACATTTGTCTCAAAATAGATGTCTAGGAGTGGCATGCACTGGGTTGTATGGAGCAAAAGCACCCAAAATTCATATTACTCCTTAACACTTATTTAATTTAATTTTCACATTTGTATGCCGTCCAATCAGGAAGCCCGACTCAGTGCAGCTCACACAATAATCATACAATATATATATAAGAACATAAGAACAGCCTTGCTGGAACAGGCCACAGCCCATCCAGTCCAGCATTCTGTCTCACACAGTGGCTCACCATTTCCTTCAGGGTATTCCCAAGCAGATGCCTTCACCTGCTTAGGATTCCCTGGAAATGGCCTTGAGAGATATCCTGCCTATCTCTCTAACCCAATGGTTGTCCTTAGGTATCCATAATTATAGCCATTGATACCCTTGTCCTCCATGAACTTGTCTAATCCTTTCTTGAAGCTGTCAAGACTGACAGCTGTCACCACTTCATCTGGCAGGGAGTTCCATAGACCAGTGATCCTCTGGGTGAAGAAGTACTTTCTCTTTTTTGTTTGAGAACTAGTACCCAAAAGTTTCATGGAGTGTCCCCTAGTTCTAGTGTCATGCGATAGGAAAAACAGTTTTTCCTTATCTACTTTGTCCACATTGTGCATGATTTTATAAATTTCAATCAGGTCACCTCTTAGACGCCGTCGTTCAAGAGTGAAGAGGCCCAACCGTTGCAGCCTCGATGGTAAGGAAGGTGTTCCAGTCCCCTAATCATTCTGGTTGCCCTCCTCTGCACTTTTTACAACTCCATAATATCCTTCTGGAGGTATGGCGACCAGAACTGTACACAGTATTCCAGATGGTGCCTCACCATAGATTTATAAAGAGGCAAAATGACACTTGCTCACTTATTTTCTATACCCTTCCTAATGATCCCTAGCATTGAGTTTGCTTTTTTCACTGCTGAGGTACACTGGGTTGACACCTTCATTGAGCTGTCCACCAGGACACTAAGGTCCCTTTCCTGGTTTGTCGCAGAGAGTTCAGAACCCATCAGTTTATAAATGTAATTGGTTTTTTTTGCCCCAACATGCATCACTCTGCACTTAATAATGTTGAAGCTCATTTGCCACTGTTTTGCCCACTCCCCCAGTGTCAAGAGATCCCTCTGGAGTGCCTCATAATCTCTCACAGTTTTTACTACCCTGTATAATTTAGTGTCGTCAGCAAATTTGGCTACCTTGCTATTTACTCCTACTTCTAGATCATTTATGAAGAGGTTGAAAAACAGGGGTCCCAGTACTGAACCTTGGGGGACCCCACTCTTGACTTCCCTCCACTTGGAGAAGTGTCCATTTAGTGCTACCCTCCTTTTCCTGTCCCTTAGCCAGTTGCTGATCCAGGACAAAACCTGTCCCTTTATTCCATGACTGGTAAGTTTATTCAAGAGCCTTTGGTGTGGGACCTTGTCAAAAGCCTTCTGAAAGTCCAGATAAACAATGTCAACTGGATCCCCCTTATCCACATGCTTGTTGACACTCTCAAAAAATTCCAACAGATTAGTGAGGCATGATTTGCCCTTGTAAAAGCCATGTTGGCTCTCCTTTAGCAGCGCCTTCTCTTCTATGTGCCTATTAATTCTATCTTTTAGGATGGTTTCCATCACTTTACCTGGGACACATGTCAAACTGACAGGTCAGTAATTTCCTGGATCACCCCTGGATCCTTTTTTGAAAATTGGTGTTACATTCCCTACCTTCCAGTCATCAGGCACAAAGCCTGATTTGAGGGAAAGATTATATATTTTGGCTAGGAGATCAGAAATTTCATCTTTAAGTTCCCTAAGAACTCGTGGATGGACGCCATCTGGTCCTGGTGATTTGTTAGCGTTTAGTTTAACAAGACATGCAAGGACCTCCTCCCTGGTTGTTTCTATCTGGCTTAATTCTTCGGTTTCCCTCCCTACGAAGATAGGCTCTGTTTTGGGCATGTGGTCTCTGTCTTCTTCAGTGAATACTGAAGCAAAGAATTCATTGAGTCTCTCTGCAATCTCTGTTTCCTCTTTAATAACCCCTTGCCTTCCATTGTCATCTAATGGTCCAATGGCCTTCCTAGTTGGGTTCTTACTTCTAATGTACTTAAAGAAGTCTTTGTTATTTCTCTGGGTATTTTTAGGTATATGCTCCTCAAAGTCTTGCTTTGCTTTCCTGATTGTTGCCTTGCATTTGTTTTGCCAGAATTTATGTTTCTGCCTGCTGTCCTCATTCGAACAAGCCTTCCATCTTCTAAATGAGCTTTTCTTGCTTTTGATCACTTCCCGAACAGCTCCTGTAAGCCACATTGGAGTCCTCTTGGACCTGGCAGTGCCCTTTTTCCTTTTGGGTATGCATTCCAATTGGGCCTCTGTTATTGTTTTTGTAAACAGCCTCCATGCCTCTTGGAGTGTTTGGACTCTCTCAATTTTCCCTTTCAGCTTCTTTTTTACTAGTTTCCTCATCTTTGGGAAATTTCCTTTTTGAAAATTTAAGGTCTCTGTGTTAGATTTTATCTTCAACCATCTGTCCCAAGGAATTTAGCATATCTAGGAACTTTATCTCTTTATCATGTGCTGAACAACAGTACTAATATTCAATAGTCTCAATACACAATACTCAATACACAATAATTATACAGTATTCAATCAAAACAATATACAATATTCAATCCAAACAACACTCCCTCACAATACTGCAGCGGCCTCTCTGTTCCAGCCACAAGTAAGTCGGGGGGGGGGGGGGACAGGACAGGACGGTGGTGAAGTCCTACTGCCCGCTGCCGCAGTATTTTCCAGATCAGAAGGCAAGTACAGTACTTGGATGCACGTGTTCCATCTGAAAGTCAGATTTCTTCCAGCCATCTGGATTGCTTTCTGCCCTAAGGCTTAAGCAATAAATATATAGAGAACTTGTCAAGAAACACCCATGGCAAATGTCTTATGTGTAGCTGAAAATTAATTAAGTGATGAGAAAAGGATTCAAGAAGGTTGATATCTTTTTTTTCCTGCTGACAAAATTGGTATAATATTATAAGGCAATGATGGGCCATTTTCTGGCATTCTGAATTGTGGACACAGAAGCAATGTCTCACATTCATGAACCAGAGGTTTAGGGAAAATGTAATTTTTAATTGTGTAATCATCTATGTGACACCAGCATTCTCCTCATTTCCTCTCTCTTCAATTAGAAAATGGGAGGGAAGTTGTGGTACATCCTCTGAGTCACTCTTTCGTAGGGCCAGTCCAACAGTGCCCACCCGCAGACATATTATGCAGCTTAAAAGGAAGCACTTCTTCTTCCGTGTCTAGGCCAGATGTGAAACTGTCAAAATGAAGGCACCCTTTGGTGAGTTCATTCTGCAGTTCTTCTCACCTGGCCTAGTGTGAGAAAGATTAGCTGGCAACACACAGTTGCTGTTATCAGGGTACGTCCAATTGTGGTTCAAAAATACCACAATCTTCAATGAGGCTCTTTCTGTGTACCTGAAAGGAAGCACTATACTATAAACACCAGTACAAAAGACAACAAGTATTTGCAGTTGCCTTTTGAAAATATTAAACTTGGGAAAAATGTAGAAGCTGCTGAACCTTGAGAGTGACAAGTGGAAACCAAAATATCTGAAAATAATTTTTTCTAAGAAAGATTCTGATATTTTATTTTTTCTTACTCCTCTAGAAATACAGTCCACTTTGTAGACTTGTTTTCCAAACTTCCCTACCTGCTTCTCTGCCACCACTACTACTATGCTTTAGAATGACAGTAGGTAGGTAGTAAAATGGTATAAAATGGAAATAAAATTTCTGGTGTTGCCACCTGTAGTAGCAGAGCAAAAACATCTTAGGGGAATAAACAACCAATTAAGAACATAGAACATAAGAACAGCCTTGCTGGAACAGGGCATAGCCCATCCAGTCCATCATTCTGTCACACACAGTGGCTTACCATTTCCTTCAGGGTATTATTCCCAAGCAGATGCCTTCACCTGGTTAGGATTCCCTGGAAATGGCATTGAGAGATATCCTGCCTATCTCTCCAACCCCGAGGTTGTCCTTAAGTATCCATAATTATAGCCATTGATACCCTTGTCCTCCATTAACTTGTCTAATTGATTGGTCCCCACCCCACCCCAAGAAACTGTTGAAAAAATTGCTCATATCTGGAGAAATTTGGTGAAATTGTTCCCCCTGCAATCTGATCCCAGAAATAGAATGGAGAATTTTAAAAAGGCATTTGCGCACAATAGTGTTTGGAACTCGTTCAAAGTTACAGGAACCGTGTGATAGATCTATAACATTAGAGGAACCTTGACTGGAGGTCACAGAGAACCTCTGATAATGGATGACAACCCAAGTTGCCGCACCCCTTGAGACACCATCATCTTTTGGGTTCTGGAACTAAAACAAAAGGGAGTGTACGTTCTGTGGAGAACAGCATAGGCTACATAAAGGGGTCAGTGCTTCCCTTTACAGAACAATATAAGCACAAATACTTTGGTGTAAGGGACCAAAGACAATGAAACAGCCGAAGGGTTGGCTTAACACAGGTTTATTGCATGATGATCCGGAGGAACATGTGGTAATGGCGGATGGGTAGCTCAATATATACAGCTGGCTATACATTTGAATGTGGCTCGTCGACAGACTATTGGTTGCTGCCTGCGTGACGTCGTAGAAGGTCACGCCCTTCTTGTCCAGGTGAAGAGGTGGCGGGAATCTTCCCGCGCTGCTGATCCAGGTGAATCTGAGCCATGAGAGCTGGACGCTCGCTATTGCCATCTAGTGGTCACTAGCTCGCGTCCCCTTATCAGGTTTACATTGATACAGCTGAAGGTTATAATGTTGCACACAGAAAGGTTACATTGTTACCACATGGCTAGGTACATTGTTAAAGGCACAGCTTTACAGAACACAACATCCCTCCCCCCTAGGATGAGAAGAAGTCTCTCAGCCAAGATGGCTTATTGCACGTGCGTTTGGGCCGTGATGAGGGCTGACCCTCCCCGGGGGCGCTACTGCTTCTTTGTTCCCTGGTCCCTTGTCCTGTAATGGGAGAGGGAGACTCGTTAGTGGCTTGCCGCGGGTTGGCGGCCTTAGGGGAAGGGAAAAACTCCATTGTGGGCAGACCGGGGGCGATCGGGGCTAACGAAAAACCCCTCTTCTCGCTTGGACGGGTGGGGGACCACTCCGAAAAACTCCCCCGGTTCTGAAAATCAAATTCTAACTCAGTTGGGGTATCCGCATTTGTGGGGGAATTCCGCGAGATATGTATGGGGTCGGGTTCCTCCTCCTCTGAAAAATCCCCCAGGATATCTATGAGAACATCCCCCTTTTCCTCCTCCCCCCTTGGTGGGGACCCGCGGCCCCCTTTTCCTTGGGCTGAACGGGTGGGGGAGAACCCTAACGCTGATTTTTTCTCTGTTTGGTCTGCGCCCAGCTCATCGGGCACCCTGCGTCGGAGCTGGTCCGCGTGCCGCCTCCACAGTAGCCCTGTGCTGGTTTCCACGCGGTACGACACGGGGCCGGTTTGCTCCACAACTACGCCCGGTACCCAGGCTGGTCCTGTGCTGGCGTAATTCCTGCAATGCACGGGGGCGCCTACACTGAAACTCTTTGTCGCCTCTAGCCCAATGTTCCTTCCCTTGTCCTCTACCCTCGTGGGGTCTAGCCTAGTAAGGATGGTGGTCAGTTTCCTACGCATTAAGAGCTCTGCGGGGGAGTATCCTGACGCCAACGGGGTCACCCTGTACCCTAGCAGAAACTGACACACTTGTAGGTTCAGATCCCCGGGGCCCATGCGCCGCAACGCGTCCTTCGTGGTGCGGACGAGGCGCTCCACTTGACCATTGGTGGCTGGGTGAAACGGGGCGGAGGTGATATGCCGAACGGCGTTAATCTCCATGAATGCCTTAAACTCGGAGGACGTGAAACAACTAGCGTTGTCGCTAATTAATGTGTCGGGTATGCCGAACGTGGAAAAGAGCCTCCGCAAATGCTTAATGGTCTGGGCCGAGGAGGTGCTCGTGACTGGGATAACCTCCAACCACTTGGAGAAGGCGTCCATGACAAGAAGAAACAGGGTACCTCTGAACGGGCCCGTGAAATCAATGTGCACCCGGGACCACGGCCCCTTAGCCGCGTCCCACTCCCTGTGGGGAAGGCGGGCCTCCTCTGGTCTGGAGCATTGGCAACTTTCACAAGTGCTGACCATCTGCTCGATGTCGGCGTCCAACTGGGGCCACCAGAAGTAGCTCCGGGCCAGCGCTTTGGATCGCACGATGCCGGGGTGGCTGACGTGCAGCAGTTTGAGCACCCGCGGCCGAAGGGAAGTGGGAATCACCACCCGCTGCCCCCACAAGAGGCACCCCCTCTCTAGGGACAGCTCTAACTTTTTCCTGAAAAATGGGACGAACTCCTCCGCTGGGGAGGACGCCGGCCACCCTTTCTGCACCCAGGAGCTAACTGCCGCTAACGTCTTGTCCTTCTCTGTCGCTTTGGCAATGTCGGCAGGCACTACGGGGGGCGAATCCAGCACCTCTATCATAAGAACCTGATGGTCTCGCTCCCCCTTGCTCACCTGGCTGGCGTCAGGGGGAGGGGAGACCTTGAGAGAGCGTCCGCATGGCTGATCTCTTTCCCGGGCCGGTAGACCAACGCGTGCTGGTACGCGTTGAGAAAAATAGCCCACCTGAGCATCCTCGGGGACAGGATCTGAGGCGTGGGCTTATCTGCGGTAAAAATGCCTAGCAGGGGTTTGTGGTCCGTTACAATGGTGAAGGGGCGGCCATACAGAAAATCGTGAAATTTTTTCGTCCCCGCAACTATCGCTAGTGCCTCCCTGTCCGTCTGTGCGTAATTTCTCTCCGCTTGGGACAGGGACCTGGAGTAGAATGCTATCGGGGCCTCCCTTCCGTCTTCCAGCACGTGGCACAGCACCGCCCCCACCCCCACCGGGGATGCATCGCAGGTCAGGACTACCGGGCGTTTGGGGTTGAAATGGGTCAGTATGGCATCAGACGCTAGGAGACTTTTTAGTTCACTAAATGCCCTTTCTTGGTCATCGCCCCACTTCCATGTCTGGTCTTTTTTTAGCAGTTTGTGTAGCGGTTCAGCCACTGCTGCCTTCCGGGGGAGGAAGGAGTGGTAAAAGTTGAGCAGCCCTAGGAACGACTGCAACTCGGGCTTGGAGGTGGGGCAAGGGGCTTTCTTAATGGCGGCCACCTTGGATTTGGATGGTTTTATCCCCTCAGGAGTCACACAAAACCCTAGGAACTCAACTTCGGTCGCGAAGAAGACGCATTTGTCCTTTCGCAGTCTCAACCCCGCCTTTTCGAATATTGTCAGGACCTTCCCCAACCTCTTGGCCAATTCGACCCGACTCCCCCCCGTTATTAACACGTCATCAAAATAAGGCAACACCCCCTCTAGCCCCTTCAGGAGGCGTTCCACGAGTGACTGGAAAATTCCAGGCGCCGAATTTACGCCGAACTGAAGGCGCGTCACCTGGAACGCCCCCTTATGGGTGACTATGGTCTGCGCAGCAGCTGCGGCAGGGGACACCGTAAGCTGCTGGTAGGCCTGTGCTAAGTCGAGCTTAGCGAAACACTTTCCCCCGTGTAACCTGGCCAGCAGATGGCTGACTACCGGCACCGGATACGCATTCGGGCGGATCGCCCTGTTGATGGTGCACTTGTAATCGGCGCATATGCGGACCTCCCCATTGGCCTTTAGTGCGGTTACAATTGGAGTTTCCCACTCCGCAGAATCAACAGGCACAAGGATTCCCTGGCCCACCAATTTGTCCAGTTCCGCCTCTATCTTGTCCTTGAGTGCGAACGGCACCTGGCGTGGTTTGAGTCGAATTGGGCTGACCTCCGGGTCTAGGTCGAATGTCACTGGGGGCCCCTTGAATTTCCCCAGTCCTTTTTTGAAAACTTCGGGGTGCGCCTCGCACACCTCCTGAATCGGGTCAGTCCCAACGGCGTGCATCCCAACGGTGTGCACCCCCCCAATAAACAAACCCAGGGGCTGAAACCATTGAGTCCCGAGGAGGCTGCAATCTCCCCCTTTAAGCACGGCTAGAGGGAGAGACGCGGCGTGCTTCTTGAATTTAACCTGAAATTCTCCAACCCCCAACACTGGAATGCTGTTCCCTTGCACGTCCCGTAGTGTGGACCTCAACGCTCTGAGCTTGGGTCGCCTGTGGGGGGCAATTCTCAAAAACTCCCTCTGGGAAATGATTGAATATGAGGACCCCAAGTCAATTTCCATTCTAATGGGAACCCCTTGAACTAGTACCTCAACAAAGTAGCGGGGGTGTCCTGCGGACACGCTGAATACTGGGGCGTCGTCCTCGCTGCCGTCGGAGATGTAGCCCACGCTGTCCTGCTTCCGCGTGGCCTGAGCGCCGTCCTTGGGTCTCGTTGAGCGGTCTTGTCCCGCGGAACGGTCTGCCGAGCTTCTCCGGGTCTCGCGCCTCTTCCTGCACACCTTGGCGATGTGCCCGCGGTGGCCGCAGTTGTGACACTCGGCCTTCCGAAACGGGCATTTTACGCGTCCGTGGGCCGCTCCACAGCCGTCGCACCGCCGGCTCTCTTTCCGGACCCTCCGGACGTCCTCGTCGTCGCTGCTCTCTGCGGACGACCTCGAAACTCGCCGGGCTGCATGCACCGGAGTCTCTGCCTTGCTCGACCTCGGCCGCCAGTCCTGGAGTTCTTGTACCCCAGCCTTTGTAGCTTCCGCGGCCTGTGCCGCTCTGATGACCTCCTGCAACGTGGGAGGCGGCTCTTGGTTCATTAATGTGCGCTGGGTTTCGGCGTCGTTCAGGCCGCACAGCACACAGTCCCGGAGGGTGATTTTGACATTCTCCCATTTGCACGGGCCGGCCGCCAGCCGCAGGGCCGCCACGAATGCGGCGACCGTCTCCCCGGGCGCTTGGACTCGCCTCCAGAACGCACTCCGAGCGGGAAACATCGCCGTGGCGGGCCGGACGTGCTCACGCAGCATCTGCATGAGTTCCTTGGCCTTGAATTCGCTCACCCTCCTCGGTGCGATCAGGTCCACCAAGGTCCTTTTGGTTTCTTGTCCGAGCATCCTGGTGAAGATGGCCCTTTTCTTTGCCTCTTCCGTGACTTCGGACTCAATCAGTACTGCCTGGAAGTCCATTTCGAAGATCTCCCAGTCGCCCGGTTTCCTGATTTCGAAACCGGCGCATGTCTTGGTCCCGTGGGCTGCCATTATCCCACCTTCATCGCCAATTTGGTGTAAGGGACCAAAGACAATGAAACAGCCGAAGGGTTGGCTTAACACAGGTTTATTGCATGATGATCCGGAGGAACATGTGGTAATGGCGGATGGGTAGCTCAATATATACAGCTGGCTATACATTTGAATGTGGCTCGTCGACAGACTATTGGTTGCTGCCTGCGTGACGTCGTAGAAGGTCACGCCCTTCTTGTCCAGGTGAAGAGGTGGCGGGAATCTTCCCGCGCTGCTGATCCAGGTGAATCTGAGCCATGAGAGCTGGACGCTCGCTATTGCCATCTAGTGGTCACTAGCTCGCGTCCCCTTATCAGGTTTACATTGATACAGCTGAAGGTTATAATGTTGCACACAGAAAGGTTACATTGTTACCACATGGCTAGGTACATTGTTAAAGGCACAGCTTTACAGAACACAACAAATACCCAGCTCTTAAGGTCCTGCCTCATAGCTAGGCATTATAGGAGATTGTATGTGCCAGAAAAAAGACTCCTCAGGAACAGGTATTTGGGGGGCTAGATAGTTCTGGTGAGAAATACTAATCAGAATGGTAGTAGTGGAACCCTCCAGACCAGAGGTGCCCAAACCTTTTGGGCCATGGGTCAGTCACATGGTTGAGCCTGCCAGTCATGTGGTTCCTTCCACCGGAAGCAGAAGTAAAATGCACATGCATGGGTCCATAATGCCGTAAATGACCCATGGCTGTCATAAATGTGTTTATGTCAGCTGCAGGTAATTTATGTCAGCGTTATGCACTTACACCTTTTACTTCCACTTCCGGGAGTGGTGTGGGCGACGCGGGTTGGATTAATTGGTGGCATGGGCTGGATCTGGCCCATGGACCGTAGTTTGGGCACCGTCGCTCCAGACAGTTTGCTGCTCCTATCGTTCTGCCATCTATTGGCTAGCCAATGGAACTGTAAAACGCACTGTTGGCACCCAGTATGGGTAGCATCTTTATCTTGTGGCATGGCTATGAGGCCCCATGAAGGCGAAGGAGGAAGAGAATTAATACCCCTCCAAAAGAAAGAGAAAGGTTAGAAAGGGAATGTTCAAAGAAGACAAAGACGTTGTCATACCACCACCACCACCTTAGAGCCTTGGTTGCTGCCACTACTTGCAGCACTGCTGGCTGGCCTCTCTGGGCATTCTCCAATGGATTATTTCAGTGAAATGTCACACAGTAAATTGCATGCATTTTTGGAAAGAAGAAATTAGTCCAGTATTCCGTTTGGATGCAGCTAGATATTGTCAATTTTATAAGCCATTGTAGATACTTTATTCAGGTCCTTGAAAATATAATTTTGCATTTCTAGGAAAATCTGAAAAGACTACGTGACAGTATCACTCGACGACAAATTGAGAAGGAAAAGACTGGCAGGAATCGAGGTAAATGTGTAGCCAATAAATGGTTGTGCTCAAAACTCTGACATTTGTAAATTTCTGTAAAGCCAAGGTCATATCTATTTAAACAATAAAAATTAATATTTAAATGGTTTGGTAATGCAAGGTGTGAAGATTTAAAATCAACAGGTAATAACGACAGCATGGAAGGGGTAGTTAAGGTCTTTGCTTGAAGATGGTGGTTCAGCACTGGACAATGTAGCTGTAACAGGAAACTGATTTTTCTTTCCATGGGACTATTGTTGGGATCTGTTTGGGAATCAGCAATTTAAAAAGGTTTAAGGATATGCGGTTACAAGGGAGGTAAAGAGGAAAATAAACAGAAGGATTTATGCTGGGGTGTGGGGAGCATGTGGAACATGGCTTTCGAAAAATCATGTTTCCTTCTCTACAAATGGCAAAAGGGACTGGGGGAGAAGTGTAAAATGGTTAATGGCATTTTTCTACTTCTTTTTCCTCTTAAGGCTTTATTATAATCTACCTCACATGGCAATTTAACACCAACTTAAAATGTTTTTAAAATGCCTCCTCTAACATAAACACAACTGAATAGCTCTTTCTGGCTCACTAACTGTATTAACTAAACTGTTAAACTTTTTTAAAACTAACTTTTCTATCTCTGTCCAAAGTATTTATCAGTTTTATCAGCGGATGGGCTATTCTGCATATATGCAAATAGGCTTTCGTGTTGGAACTATGCAGAAATGGTGTGTTTCTTCCAAGTTTAAATTTCTATAGTAAATCTTAAGTATTTTGTACTGCAAATGGTTCCAAAGCATATGCCTTCCTAACATTCAGTCATTACTTCCCCCCCTTAGTCTTAGAAATCACTGTGCCTGTTGGACATTCCCAGAATACTCCCAAGAAACCAGAATGTGGCATATATGAATATAGTCCCCGAAAAAACATCATCCCACCAATTAAGGAGATCAAGCGGGGGGACTGGAAAACAGAGAGCACATCAAGCACAAGTAAGACAGAAAGCCTTTAGGGATGAGAAGATTTTGACCAGGGGTGCCCAAACTTTTCGGGCTGTGGGCCAGTCACTAGTTCAGGGAGCCGGTCGCTATGGCCTGGGGCCAGATCCGCCCCTGATGCCAATTCATCCGACCCGCGAAGCCCTCATCGCTCCTGGAAGCGGAAGTAAAACGTGCCCATATACTTCTGCTTCCAGGAGTGACGAGGGCTTTGCGGGCCGGATGGATTGGTGTCGGGGCCGGATCCAGTCCCCAGGCCATAGTTTGGGCACCCCTGATTTTGACTCTCAAATGGTTAGGGATGCATTCCCAGGTAACAGCCAATATTATTCTGTTTCAATGAACGTGAGTCAGCACATATATGCTAGTTCTCTGCAAATGCAACATTTGAGGCACCTAATCCAGAACACATGTCTAGTTACTAAAACCCTGAAGTGGATGACCACACATGTGTATGGCAATCAGTGGTGGGCATCAAAAAAAATTCCTACCGTACACTCTGTGGATGTGGCCATGTGACTGGGTGGCCATGGCCTGTTGGCCATGTGACTGCTCTTTGCTATAAAGCTATGAAAATAGAAGCCTCTTCTATTTTCATCACTCTGTAGAAAACCTCTGAAGCCATTTCCCCTTTATCCAAGGCTTTTCCAGGGCTCTGTTTCACCCCAAAGTGCTTCCCCAGCCACTCCGGAGTGGCTGGCGATGTGCTTTGGGGTGGAATGGAGCCCAGGAAAAGCCTTTGATGAAGGGGGAAATGGATCCAGCCCCCTCCGAAGCCTCTTCTAGGAGGAGGTGGGCGGGGCCAGCCATTTTTACTACCAGTATGCGCGTACTGGTGTGAACCTGCTGATGCCCACCACTGATGGCAATGTGTGGTAAAATTCCAAAACAAGGGAGGAGTCTGAATTGGGTTCAGGTTGCTGGCCTTCAGTGATCTGAAGAGATCCTTGCAGCCTTTCTACTCTCATTATTGCTAAGTAAATTAGTAGAAGTCATAAAATATATGCAAATACATGTCGCCAAATGGAAACAGAATTTAGTTTTTCTGTGCTGAATTTTGGATCTAATTTTGCTTGTCTAGAGGACTGTGGTGGGTTAGTGGCTAAGACGCTGAACTTGATGACTGGAAGGTCAGCAGGTCAACAGTTCGAGATCCAAGTGTTGCATGATGGAGGGAGCTTCCATCTCTGTCTCAGCTCCCGCCAACCTAGCAGTTCAAAAGCAAGAAATTGCAAGTAGACAAATACCTTCGGTGGGAAGGTAAACAACGTTCCATGCACTCCAATGTCTAGTCATGCCTGCCAAGTGTCCACGGAAACGTCTGCAGGTGCAGATAGCGCTGACTCTTTGGCTAGAAACAGAGACGAGCACTGAACCCTAGAGTTGGATACGATTGGCTTTCAAGCAAATGCGACCTTTACCTTTCTTGTCTAGAGCAGGCTACACATATACTGTAGCTGTTTATATGTCCCCACGTGTATTAAATGTTTCCCTCTTACTCACCTCACACAAACGGCATTTTTTTTTGTTATTTTGGTCTTTATTGAGTTTCATCCAATACTAAGACTTTTCTTATGCAGAATTATATACCCATTCATCTCTTGGCAGAAGAAAATCTATTTAGTCTTAGAAAAGTAGGGAAAAATATTCCCTGTTCATGTACAGCTTGATGGGTCTATTTAAACAGAAAATATTATATAGTTTATAATAATTGGATTATATTTTAGGTTGACATTTTATTTAAAAATGAATATTTCAAAAACTCTTTCCTTCCCATGGGATGACAAATAGGTAGGGTTTACTAGTGGTAAAATCTCTACAGGAAGATCTCCTAATTCAAGAATCATAGGTCTAAGAGGAATAGTGGTTTTAGGACCTTAGGAGTAGACTTTGCGGTAGTTTCTGAAAAGAACCGAATGGATTGCTCCCATTAATAAAATGCTGGTGAATCACAAAAAATAAAAAAAATAAAAAATTTGTTGTTTTGTTCTTCCATCTAATCAGGTAGTTCAAGTACCCGTTCCAGCACACGAAGTTTATTGAGCATCAGCAGTGGGATGGATGGAGACAATGAGGTAACTGAATCATTTTGCTTATCTTTGCTCTAACAAACTCTGACAATTGTTTTGAACTAATTGGGCATTAGAAAATCTGGATAACTGAAGTACAATGAATAATTACTCGAATCTATCCTGCTTAGAATTGTAGTCTGGCAGAAACCAGACAGTGTTTGACCAAAAACAAAACAAAACAGAATGTGAGAAAGAGTAGAGGGAAGAGTTAAGCCATACCTGTCAAGTTTTGGATTTGGAAATAAGGGAAATTTTCCAGCAAATACGGGATACTTGACAGCTATGCTTATCCTGTGCTGCCCTCCAATGGCGGCAATAGGGCATTGCAGTCTAATTAATAAGGGATGGCGGCGGGAAAGAGGGTAAAATAAGGGATTTTCCTGGCCAATAAGTGATACTTGACAGCTATGAGTTAAGCAGAACTGTTGATGCTACAGTTGCTGTAGTGGTTTTGCTGTATGCTTTGAGAGAACTAGGAGAAAAATGGGGAAAGCCTGAAATTGCTGGATTGAAGAAAAGTAGACTTCGGCCTTTGTCGTCGGCCAGGGGACCAACGGCCAACAATGAGCTGCACTCTGTTCTTCTCAGGAAGGATATTATGGACAAGGGGAAAACCAGACTTTCCCAAATTTTTAGCTTGAGGAACAGCTGTATGAAACTGCCTTTCCTCCTCATTCCCCAAAAGTCAAAGAGACGTATTTTTGGTCTTTCATAGGTGTCAGTGTTTATGCCATTGTCAAGGAAATAGATTAACATAGATGAGCATTTTGGCAAAAACTGTTTTCCATATTTAAATCTTACTGTAGGATTTTGAGACACCAGAGATGAAGAGAAATTTTAGTCCTGGGCTTCAGCAATTAGACAACCAACTTACCATTCCACCTGGAAGGCCACCAAGAATACCGCCTCGAGTTGCTAGCAGGTATATTGCAATTATTGTTGTTATTATCTTGATTATGGACAGTGTCTCATTTAATGCCATGTGTTGGCATAACCAATTACAAACAATGTGTTTTTGGCATAGCAAATTACAAATAATCAAGTTCTAAAACTTCAAGCCCAAAGGGGCTTACAACCTAAAATGATCTCAAATGAATCAGTAAAACAGGGGATATGTGAAGTTTTAGTTATGTAAGTAGACTTAGTTACAAGATACATTGTACATCACAGGCATCATAGAAGAGATTACTGTGCCGTCAAATACCTGAAAGATGGTCATAAAGAGGAAGGGAAGGATCTATTCTTCATCATCCCAGAGTGCGGAAGGCATAACAGGTTGAAACTATAGAAAGAAGAAGAAGCAATGGCCAAACGGAGTATCACAAGAAGAGAGCAAAAAATCCGTTAGAGGCTGAGAGATCATGTTTTAACATACAATCTCCATACTAAGTATTCAATGTAAAAGTCAGCCGGTGTACATCTTTTTTTCTGAAAAATCCTTCATCAGAGATTACTTTTACATTCCTTAAAGTTTCTGTAAAACAGATAATTTTTAAAATTTATAAAAAACATTTAAAGATTATCAAAACCTTCATTACATACATATATCAGGAGAATGAACCCACCTACTCATAATGTGTATTTTACTTATCCACATCCTTATCTTACGTCCTGGCCTCCCTATAATTCTGTTGGGCTACAGACGTTAACAAGCTGGATGTAATTCCTCATTAAATAATGTGTAATTTACTTATCCGCATCCTTATCTTGTGTCCTGGCCTCCCCGTAGAAATTCTTTGGGCTACAGACGTTAACAGGCTGGATGTTATTCCTCATTAAATAGCACTGGCACAGATGAGTTTAATTGTGTGGTGGTTCTATCTCTTCCCTCCCAATTAACTCTTACCTTTTTTTATTCTTTTATGACTTCAACTTAGTGATTCATACGACCAAATCCTAACGATCAATTCAAGACCATTTTTTTATTTTTCAATGCATCCCCATGGATGTTTTGGTTTACCATTTTCTCAGGTTACAACGGAGGCTGTTGGAACATACCTCCGTCATAACCCAGGGTTTTACTGTATTAGGAAAAGCTTCTTAACAGTTAGAGCAGTATGACAGTGGAACCAACTGCCTAGAGAGGTGGTGAGTGCTCCAACACTTGAAGCATTCAAGAGAGAATTGGACAACTATCTATCATATCTGCTTTGATTCAGATTCCTGCATTGAGCAGGGGGGTTGGATTTGGTGGCCTAAAAGAAAGGCCCCTTCCAAATCAGTTATTCTATTATTTTTGGGAAGTAACTTTTTCTGGGAACAGATTTACATTTCTAAACTCAGTTGACTGTGAGCCAAAAGAACTGTGGTTTGAAACATTATAAGGGAAAAATGCAAAAAGACAATCCCTGTAGTCAAAGAAAAGAAAACCCGAGATGGATGTCAGAAGAAACTCTTAAAATTATGAAATATAGGCAAGAAAAAAAAACAGTGACAGAAATATGGTCAGAACCTTGAACGTAATTTTTCAGTAATAGGCACATAGAAACAAAGAGAACTATTACAATAACCAGTGCAAAGAAATAGAGAACAGGAAAAAGAGAAAAACAAGTGATATTATCTTTAATATCCAGTAAATCCAAGGAAAATGGAGTGGACAGGCTCCTTGGAGCTGTGCGTGATACCACTTGCTTACTTGACCATTTCCCGGCCTGGCTGGTTAGAGCTGCCAAGGCAACAACGGGCAGTCGGTGCGATGGTGAATGCCTCTTTGCGGGAGGGGGTGGTTCCGGCAGTTTTCAAGCATGCGCTGGTTCGCCCCCTCCTGAAGAAGCCATCGCTCGACCCTACTGTTATTTCTAATTTCAGACCTATCTCCAACCTTCCCTTTGCGGGGAAGGTGTTGGAAAAAGCAGTGGCTCAGCAGCTCCAGGGGGTTCTGGATGATATGGATTATCTGGACCTGTTTCAGTCAGGATTCAGGCCCGGTTATGGTACCGAGACGGCATTGGTCGCACTCTTGGATGATCTTTGGCGGGAGCAGGATGGAGGCAACCCCTCTGTCCTGGCTCTTCTTGACCTCTCAGCGGCTTTCGATACCGTCAACCACGGTATCCTTCTGGGCTGGCTCCGAGGATTGGGGGCCCAGGGCACAGTGTTGTCTTGGTTTTCCTCATTTCTGGTGGGCCGGACTCAGTCGGTGTCTTTAGAGAGTGGGTTTTCCAGCCCTAGGTTGCTCCCTCTATTGTTTAATATCTACATGAAACCGCTGGGTGTGATCATTCGTTCCCATGGGGTGTTGTGTTCTGTAAAGCTGTGCCTTTAACAATGTACCTAGCCATGTGGTAACAATGTAACCTTTCTGTGTGCAACATTATAACCCTCAGCTGTATCAATGTAAACCTGATAAGGGGACGCGAGCTAGTGACCACTAGATGGCAATAGCGAGCGTCCAGCTCTCATGGCTCAGATTCACCTGGATCAGCAGCGCGGGAAGATTCCCGCCACCTCTTCACCGGGACAAGAAGGGCGTGACCTTCTACGACGTCACGCAGGCAGCAACCAATAGTCTGCCGACGAGCCACATTCAAATGTATAGCCAGCTGTATATATTGAGCTACCCATCCGCCATTACCACATGTTCCTCCGGATCATCATGCAATAAACCTGTGTTAAGCCAACCCTTCGGCTGTTTCATTGTCTTTGGTCCCTTACACTAAATTGGCGACGAAGGTGGGATAATGGCAGCCCACGGGACCAAGACATGCGCCGGTTTCGAAATCAGGAAACCGGGCGACTGGGAGATCTTCGAAATGGACTTCCAGGCAGCACTGATTGAGTCCGAAGTCACAGAAGAGGCAAAGAAAAGGGCCATCTTCACCAGGATGCTCGGACAAGAAACCAAAAGGACCTTGGTGGACCTGATCGCACCGAGGGGGGTGAGCGAATTCAAGGCCAAGGAACTCATGCAGATGCTGCGTGAGCACGTCCGGCCCGCCACGGTGATGTTTCCCGCTCGGAGTGCGTTCTGGAGGCGAGTCCAAGCGCCCGGGGAGATGGTCGCCGCATTTGTGGCGGCCCTGCGGCTGGCGCCCGGCCCGTGCAAATGGGAGAATGTCGAAATCACCCTCCGGGACTGTGTGCTGTGCGGCCTGAACGACGCCGAAACCCAGCGCACATTAATGAACCAAGAGCCGCCTCCCACGTTGCAGGAGGTCATCAGAGCGGCACAGGCCGCGGAAGCTACAAAGGCTGGGGTACAAGAACTCCAGGACTGGCGGCCGAGGTCGAGCAAGGCAGAGACTCCGGTGCATGCAGCCCGGCGAGCTTCGAGGTCGTCCGCAGAGAGCAGCGACGACGAGGACGTCCGGAGGGTCCGGAAAGAGAGCCGGCGGTGCGACGGCTGTGGAGCGGCCCACGACCGCGTAAAATGCCCGTTTCGGAAGGCCGAGTGTCACAACTGCGGCCGCCGCGGGCACATCGCCAAGGTGTGCAGGAAGAGGCGCGAGACCCGGAGAAGCTCGGCAGACTGTTCCGCGGGACAAGACCGCTCAACGAGACCCAAGGATGGCGCTCAGGCCACGCGGAAGCAGGACGGCGTGGACCGCATCTCTGACGGCAGCGAGGACGACGCCCCAGTATTCAGCGTGTCCGCAGGACACCCCCGCTACTTTGTTGAGGTACTAGTTCAAGGGGTTCCCATTAGAATGGAAATTGACTCGGGGTCCTCATATTCAATCATTTCCCAGAAGGAGTTTTTGAGAATTGCCCCCCACAGGCGACCCAAGCTCAAAGCGTTGAGGTCCACACTACGGGACGTGCAAGGGAACAGCATTCCAGTGTTGGGGGTTGGAGAATTTCAGGTTAAATTCAAGAAGCACGCCGCGTCTCTCCCTCTAGTCGTGCTTAAAGGGGGAGATTGCAGCCTCCTCGGGACTCAATGGTTTCAGCCCCTGGGTTTGTTTATTGGGGGGGTGCACGCCGTTGGGATGCACGCCGTTGGGACTGACCCGATTCAGGAGGTGTGCGAGGCGCACCCCGAAGTTTTCGAAAAAGGACTGGGGAAATTCAAGGGGCCCCCAGTGACATTCGACCTAGACCCGGAGGTCCGCCCAATTCGACTCAAACCACGCCGGGTGCCGTTCGCACTCAAGGACAAGATAGAGGCGGAACTGGACAAATTGGTGGGCCAGGGAATCCTTGTGCCTGTTGATTCTGCGGAGTGGGAAACTCCAATTGTAACCGCACTAAAGGCCAATGGGGAGGTCCGCATATGCGCCGATTACAAGTGCACCATCAACAAGGCGATCCGCCCGAATGCGTATCCGGTGCCGGTAGTCAGCCATCTGCTGGCCAGGTTACACGGGGGAAAGTGTTTCGCTAAGCTCGACTTAGCACAGGCCTACCAGCAGCTTACGGTGTCCCCTGCCGCAGCTGCTGCGCAGACCATAGTCACCCATAAGGGGGCGTTCCAGGTGACGCGCCTTCAGTTCGGCGTAAATTCGGCGCCTGGAATTTTCCAGTCACTCGTGGAACGCCTCCTGAAGGGGCTAGAGGGGGTGTTGCCTTATTTTGATGACGTGTTAATAACGGGGGGGAGTCGGGTCGAATTGGCCAAGAGGTTGGGGAAGGTCCTGACAATATTCGAAAAAGCAGGGTTGAGACTGCGAAAGGACAAATGCGTCTTCTTCGCGACCGAGGTTGAGTTCCTAGGGTTTTGTGTGACTCCTGAGGGGATAAAACCATCCAAATCCAAGGTGGCCACCATTAAGAAAGCCCCCCACCCCACCTCCAAGCCCGAGCTGCAGTCGTTCCTAGGGCTGCTCAACTTTTACCACTCCTTCCTCCCCCGGAAGGCAGCAGTGGCTGAACCGCTACACAAACTGCTAAAAAAAGACAAGACATGGAAGTGGGGTGATGACCAAGAAAGGGCATTTAGTGAACTAAAAAGTCTCCTAGCGTCTGATGCCATTCTGACCCATTTCAACCCCAAACGCCCGGTAGTCCTGACCTGTGATGCATCCCCGGTGGGGGTGGGGGACGGTGCTGTGCCACGTGCTGGAAGACGGAAGGGAGGCCCCGATAGCATTCTACTCCAGGTCCCTGTCCCAAGCGGAGAGAAATTACGCACAGACAGACAGGGAGGCACTAGCGATAGTTGCGGGGACGAAAAAATTTCACGATTTTCTGTATGGCCGCCCCTTCACCATTGTAACGGACCACAAACCCCTGCTAGGCATTTTTACCGCAGATAAGCCCACGCCACAGATCCTGTCCCCGAGGATGCTCAGGTGGGCTATTTTTCTCAACGCGTACCAGCACGCGTTGGTCTACCGGCCCGGGAAAGAGATCAGCCATGCGGACGCTCTATCAAGGTCTCCCCTCCCCCTGACGCCCAGCTTGGTGAGCAAGGGGGAGTGAGACCATCAGGTTCTTATGATAGAGGTGCTGGATTCGCCCCCCGTAGTGCCCGCCGACCTTGCCAAAGCGACAGAGAAGGAACATTGGGCTAGAGGCCACAAAGAGTTTCAGTGTAGGCGCCCCCGTGCATTGCAGGAATTACGCCAGCACGGGCCCAGCCTGGGTACCGGGCGTAGTTGTGGAGCAAACCGGCCCCGTGTCGTACCGCGTGGAAACCAGCACAGGGCTACTGTGGAGGCGGCACATGGACCAGCTCCGACGCAGGGTCCCCGATGAGCAGGGCGCAGACCAAACAGAGAAAAAATCAGCATTAGGGTTCTCCCCCACCCGTTCAGCCCAAGGGGGAGGAAAAGGGGGCCGCGGGTCCCCACCAAGGGGGGAGGTGGAAAGGGGGGATGTTCCCATAGATATCCTGGGGGATTTTTCAGAGGAGGAGGAACCCGACCCCATACATATCTCGCGGAATTCCCCCACAAATGCGGATACCCCAACTGAGTTAGAATTTGATTTTCAGAACCGGGGGAGTTTTTCGGAGTGGTCCCCCACCCGTCCAAGCGAGAAGAGGGGTTTTTCGTTAGCCCCGATCGCCCCCGGTCTGCCCACAATGGAGTTTTTCCCTTCCCCTAAGGCCGCCAAACCGCGGCAAGCCACTAACGAGTCTCCCTCTCCCATTACAGGACAAGGGACCAGGGAACAAAGAAGCAGTAGCACCCCCGGGGGGGGGGTCAGCCCTCATCACGGCCCAAACGCACGTGCAATAAGCCATCTTGGCTGAGAGACTTCGTCTCATCCTAGGGGGGAGGGATGTTGTGTTCTGTAAAGCTGTGCCTTTAACAATGTACCTAGCCATGTGGTAACAATGTAACCTTTCTGTGTGCAACATTATAACCCTCAGCTGTATCAATGTAAACCTGATAAGGGGACGCGAGCTAGTGACCACTAGATGGCAATAGCGAGCGTCCAGCTCTCATGGCTCAGATTCACCTGGATCAGCAGCGCGGGAAGATTCCCGCCACCTCTTCACCGGGACAAGAAGGGCGTGACCTTCTACGACGTCACGCAGGCAGCAACCAATAGTCTGCCGACGAGCCACATTCAAATGTATAGCCAGCTGTATATATTGAGCTACCCATCCGCCATTACCACATGTTCCTCCGGATCATCATGCAATAAACCTGTGTTAAGCCAACCCTTCGGCTGTTTCATTGTCTTTGGTCCCTTACACTAAATGGGGTGAGGTATCATCAGTATGCAGATGATACCCAGCTGTACATCTCAGCTCGTGGGGACCCGAGTGATGCAGTTGAAGTCCTGACCACGTGTCTGGAGGCTGTTCGGGTCTGGATGGGGGACAACGGGCTTCAGCTGAATCCTGGCAAGATTGAGTGGCTTTGGGTGCGGGGTCCCGTGTTATCCCGGCAGTTATCATCTTTGGTCGTGGCTGGGACATCTTTGCCACAGTCAGATCCGGTGCGCAATTTGGGGGTCCTCCTGGACTCGCGGCAACTGATCGAAGAGCAGGTGGCAGCCGTGGCTAGGAGGGCCTTTGCACAGCTTCGTGTCATTTACCAACTGCGCCCGTTCCTGGACCGGGACTCCTTGCTCATGGTTACTCATGCTCTGGTCACCTCCAGATTGGATTATTGTAATGCGCTCTACATGGGGCTACCCTTGGTGACCATTTGGAGGCTTCAGCTGGTCCAGAATGTGGCTGCCCGGGTCGTGATGGGGTGCGGGCGTTATGCTCGCGCCTCACCACTTCTCCGGGAACTGCACTGGTTGCCGGTGTGCCTCCGGGTGCAATTCAAGGTGCTGGTTTTGACCTTTAAAGCCCTTCATGGCATTGGACCAGGTTACTTAAGAGACCGCGTCGCCACAAGGAATTCAGCCCGTCCTACTAGGGCAGAGTTCACTGGTGGTCCCATCAGTGAAAGAAGTACATCTTATTGGGACCAGTAAAAGAGCCTTTTCTGTGTCTGCCCCAGCCCTGTGGAACCTCTTACCACCTGATTTGCGTCTCCAGACAGATCTACTCCCCTTTAGAAAGAGGCTGAAGACATGGTTCTTTCAGCAAGTTTGGGGCACACTTTACTCTACCAGTCAGGCCCAGTGGCTGATTTAGCTTATGTGAGGGGCTGGCCCCCAGGCTTGGCTATTCTGTTTTAACAGGGCTAGGGTGGGGGTGGGTTGTTTTTTAATGACGATTTGTTTGTGTTTTAATGCTGGTTTTAATTGGGGTGTTAGGTTTGTTTTTAGTTATTGTCATTGAATTGTTTTTATTGTAATTTTTATTATATTGTTAGCTGCCCTGAGTGGTGTACTCACCAGGAGGGCGGGATATAAATGTGCAAAAATAAATAAATAAATAAGATTGAAACCTTGACTGGGAATGCTGAAAAACAAAGAACCTACAGTTCTTGAAAGTGAAGTGAAAGCTGCTCTGAAAGTACTAGGAAGAAATAAATCACCAGGGGTGGATGGGATAACTACAGAATTATTACAAGCCACAGATCTTGAATCTGTTAAAATCTTAACAAGAATCTTAACATGCCAGCATAACTGGAAAACAAAACAGTGGCTTACAGACTGGAAATGCTCAATATACATTCCAGTCCCCAAGAAAGGCAATGCCAAGAAGTGCAATAGCTATAGAACCCTTATTACAATTTTCCCTGCAAGCAAGATGATGCTCAATGTGCTGCAACAAAGATTTTTACCTTATATGGGGTGAGAAATGCCTGATCAAGCTGGATTCCTAAAGAGAACATTAGAGATCATATTGCAATTATTGAATGGATACTGGAACATACCAAGGAATTTAAGAAGATCAGTCTATACTTTATAGGCTACAGCAAAGCTTTTGACAGTGTGGTTTATGAAAAACTATGGATGGTTCTGAAAGAAATGAGGTGCCTTGATATTTGATTATCCTGATGTATAACCTGCACTGCAGACAAAAATGTGCCATAGAATATGGAGAGAAATAATAGTTTGCCATAGCAAACATTGCACGCAACTCAGAATCTGTTTCCTTTGTTTGTGTCATGCTGTAAATCGATTATACGTATTACAAAAATAGCAATAATAATTTAGTTTCTTTCATGCCACAATTGAAAATTGAAATTAAGACACCAAGTTCCTTGAACCTTTTTCATCTGTGTAGGTTGGGAAACAAATGTTGCATAACATTCAAAATTATTCTTAATTTCTGTCTCTCTCCCTCCCCCCCCCCCCCCAATATTTTTGCAGACCTCCGAATGACAGTTTCCACCCTCCTCCACCTGTACCCCCAAGAGGTCGCAAAATCACACGCTAAATCTCGGGGATAATACAAACTTGAACGAGGTGATGCATGTTTTTATTGTCAAGATTGACTCTTCAATGGAAATAACAGAAGCCTCTTTAGCATTTGTTTACTCTTCATTCAATAAACAATTTTGGCATAGGGTACTTTTTTTAAATTGAGCCAAAACTGAAAGGACAGGATGTTAGGAACTCTTTGCCAAATTAGGCTTTTTCAAAGAAATACAGTTGTTACATATATATGTATGTATATAGAAAACCATGTTCTTCGTAAATTGTGAATAAAAATAAAAATGTATGTTCAATGGTTCAATTTAAACATGGCTTTTCAGGTTCTGTGTACTTTTTTGAAGAGAGGTTTATGAGGGCTGACATTAAAAATTGAAATTCATTTCTCATTTTATAGCACAATTTTTTTCATATGCACACACAAATGGGAAGAAATACTTTTTTAAAATGACTTGTAGAACAATGTACAAACAAGTGCTATTGTTTAAAGCCACCTAACACTAAAGGTTTGTGCCGTAGTAACTGCTGTGACAGCCATGTTTCAACTGGAGCATGATTACTATACTTTGTATAGACAATGTTTTGATAATGCAGCCTGAACATTCTGGGCATTTCTTGGTGTTAAACAAAATTACAGATGTTGTTACTTTATACACAATAATGATGTGTGTGTGTGTGTGTGTGTGTGTGTGTGTGTGTGTGTGTGTGTGTGTGTGTGTGTGTGTGTGTATATGTATATATATATATATATATATATATATATATATATATATATATATATATATATATATATATATATATATATATATATATATATATATATATATATATATATATATATATATATATATATATATATATATATATATATATATATACATACATACACACACACATATATACATACACACACACACACACACATATACATACATACATACATACACATACACATATATGTGAGTGAGTGTGTGTGTGTGTGTGCATGTGTGTACCTTTTCACACAACTTCTCTGGCCTGATATCTCAACCATCCATAGATGTCTTCGTGTAGCTGACCTGGGAAACCTCCTTACTTGTTTATGAGCCATGCATGATCTAAAATAATTGTATGACATTTTAAATCTTGTGTCAAGCCAAAGAGGTGCTTTGTTTCAAAATATACACTCCAAAAATTGGGGTTGGACCAGAAACCACAGCTTTGTTGCCCCCCCCCCAAAAAAAAAAAAGTGAGTTGTATGAGAAAAGAGTACCCCCAATGGATTTACATATGTGTGACATTTGATCTACTTCGGATGTTCAGGCTGGCGGGGAAACATACAAGAGGAATGTACTAGCATGCCCAAAGGATTCCCAAGATTTATAGAGTATCTGAACAATTAAAAGATGGGAGAGTCAGTCTCCGCTGAGGACTTGTTGCCCTTTGGCTGAAAGAGATTCCCAGCCCTGCTCTAGACACCGTATTGGACTAGCAGTTTGAAAGTGCAATGCCATTCCATCATCCAGCTCATGCTTATTGGCTTTAAGTGGGGAGGCTAAGGATGTAGCCATTTGGTAATGCAGAAGAACGTTCTGCAAAGACTTAGAGACTTTCAACTTATTTGTGATTAAGCATTGTATAGCCTTGCTTCACTGACTGATTTTTGCAGCCTCTTACTGATGCTCTTCAGTTATTGTACTGAATCAAGTAGTACTCTTCACCTAAATACACCATTCTTTGTCAAACTGCTAACCTGCCAACCTTCCAGTCATTCAAGTTCAGTGTCTTAACCACTATGCCACCGCAGTCCCCTAAATGGTTAATAGATGGAAGAAAAATAAACATTTTGACATTACACATCAGCTAATAATTTAATTGAGGATCGTGTTTTGTTTACTCTCTTACAAAGTGGACTTGATCCACAAATGTTAACATTAAAATTCAGGAGTTAGTCTTTAAGGTAGGGGTCTGGCCGGACATCCCACTATGGTACTCCAGTAGACTGTACAGCCATCGACTCAATGCCGAGTGTTGGGCGGTGGTAAATAACCTGACTCCCTAAAAGAGGCAACAGCTACGAGTGGATGAGCCCCTTTAGGTGGGGTGATGGTCCCTCAGTGGAGGAAATGCCACTGGAAACCATCATATTGGGCCCAATGGCAAAATGAGCAGAAGAGGAACCACTTCACTATTCTGATTCTCAACGGTCATGGAGGTGGAAGAGGCCATGCCAGATGGACTGGCTGTGAAGGCGCACCTTGTTAATATTCTCAAGGCTACAGCAGTCCATTGCAGTCCCTGTGTTAAATCCTGCATTTCATACGTGCCGCAGGAGATGGCTCTGTGATCAGTGTGTGGGTCATTTCATTGCAAGCTGGGATCACCTTAAACAAAATCACAACAATGACATTTTTCCTACTGTAAAAATTATTTCCAGAAAAAAATGTATACTCGGATACGAATAGCAACTGACTAGTCTTTAAGGTGCCACAACATTTTTGTTGTTTTGTTTACTCTGATATGCCTGCACAGATTAACACGGCTGCCACTTCGAAAAATGTTCTCTCTGATATGCTTGCACTTGCACAGAATTACTGTAACACAGCTATCACATCAAAGATGTTGACTCTCTGATATGCTTGCAAAGACTAAAATGGCTATTGCTTAAAAAATGTTTACTCTGATATGTTTGCACAGAATTAACACAGCTACTACTTTCAAAGATGTTTACTCTGATATGCTTGCAAAGACTAACACGATGACTCTCTGATTTGCTTGCACAGACTAACATGGCTATCACTTCAAAGTTGTTTACTCTCTGAGTGGCTAAGCCACTGACTGGAAGGCGGGAGGTCAGCAGTTCGATTCCTGAGTACTGCAGGACGGAATGAGCTCCCGTCTTTGTCCCAGCTCGTGTCAACTTCAGTGGGAAGATAAACAGCGTTCCATGCGCTCTGGTGTCTAGTCATGCCTGCCACATGACCACGGAAATGTCTGCAGAAGCAGACAGTGCTGGCTCTTCGGCTTTGAAACAGAGATGAGCACTGAACCCTAGAGTCAGATGCAACTGGCTTTCGAGCAAGGGAAACCTTTACCTTTACCTATGCCTGCACAGAAAAACATGGCTACCACTTCAAAAAATGTTCCCCCTCTGATAAGCTTGCACAGAATTAACACGGCTACCACTTTAAAGATGTTGACTCTCTGATATGCTTGCACAGACTTACACGCTGCCACTTCAAAAAATGTTCCCTCTGATATGCTTGCACAGCATTAACACGGCTACCACTTCAAAAAATGTTCCCTGATATGCTTGCACCGAATTAACACGGCTACCACTTTAAAGATGTTTACTCTCTGATATGCTTGCACAGATTTACACGGTTGCCACTTCAAAAAATGTTCCCTCTCTGATATGCTTGCACCGAATTAACACGGCTACCACTTTAAAGATGTTGACTCTGATATGCTTGCACAGATTTACACGGTTGCCACTTCAAAAAATGTTCCCTCTCTGATATGCTTGCACCGAATTAACATGGCTACCACTTTAAAGATGTTGACTCTGATATGCTTGCACAGATTTACACGGTTGCCACTTCAAAAAATGTTGCCTCTCTAATATGCTTGCACCGAATTAACACGGCTACCACTTTAAAGATGTTGACTCTGATATGCTTGCAGATTTACACGGTTGCCACTTCAAAAAATGTTGCCTCTCTAATATGCTTGCACCGAATTAACACGGCTACCACTTTAAAGATGTTTACTCTCTGATATGCTTGCACAGATTTACACGGTTGCCACTTCAAAAAATGTTTACTCTGATATGCTTGCACCGAATTAACACGGCTACCACTTTAAAGATGTTGACTCTGATATGCTTGCACAGATTTACACGGTTGCCACTTCAAAAAATGTTCCCTCTCTGATATGCTTGCACCGAATTAACATGGCTACCACTTTAAAGATGTTGACTCTGATATGCTTGCACAGATTTACACGGTTGCCACTTCAAAAAATGTTCCCTCTCTGATATGCTTGCACCGAATTAACACGGCTACCACTTTAAAGATGTTGACTCTGATATGCTTGCACAGATTTACACGGTTGCCACTTCAAAAAATGTTCCCTCTCTGATATGCTTGCACCGAATTAACACGGCTACCACTTTAAAGATGTTGACTCTGATATGCTTGCACAGATTTACACGGTTGCCACTTCAAAAAATGTTGCCTCTCTAATATGCTTGCACCGAATTAACACGGCTACCACTTTAAAGATGTTTACTCTCTGATGCTTGCACAGATTTACACGGTTGCCACTTCAAAAAATGTTCCCTCTCTGATATGCTTGCACCGAATTAACACGGCTACCACTTTAAAGATGTTTACTCTGATATGCTTGCACAGATTTACACGGTTGCCACTTCAAAAAATGTTCCCTCTCTGATATGCTTGCACCGAATTAACACGGCTACCACTTTAAAGATGTTTACTCTGATATGCTTGCACAGATTTACACGGTTGCCACTTCAAAAAATGTTCCCTCTCTGATATGCTTGCACCGAATTAACACGGCTACCACTTTAAAGATGTTTACTCTGATATGCTTGCACAGATTTACACGGTTGCCACTTCAAAAAATGTTCCCTCTCTGATATGCTTGCACCGAATTAACGTGGCTACCCCTCCAAAGCTAGGCTACAGAACTCTTCCTCCGCCCTCACTCGCCCCCGTGAACCGCTCTCCGCCCTCTCCCGCGCGCCCTGAGTCTCCCTGGCTGGCCTCAAGGGAAAAGGGGCTTAAGGGGAGGCAGAGACAGTTTCGTCGGATAAGGAAACGAGTCACAACTCAGCGCCTGGACCCGAGGAAGAGGCCGCTGGCTGGGACTAGTTCCCTTTCGCCTGTAGGGGCGGAACCATTGGTGGCAGCCTGCGTTTCCCTCCTTGGGGAGCGCGCTAGGGAGAGCACCGGCTGCTTTCGTTTCGCGGGAACCCTCCCCCCTCCCCTCCTGTTGCTGCCAGGGCAGGGTTGAAGAACTTGGAGAGAGTTTGGGGTGGGTTGTGTGTGTGTGTGTGAAGGAAGGCGAGGGTGGCGGGTCCCTCCTCCGCGCGTGTTTCCCCTTCAGGTTAGTCCTTCGGCCATTAAAATGAAACGACGACCCCCCCCCCCAAACAACAACAACAACAAACCATCATATTCTGATGCAGATGGTTTTTAAAGCCAGGGGTCTGGTCAGCTCTGCAAGGTGGTTGTGGCTGTACATTGGGAGAGCACCCTACGTGGAGGAGGTAAAGGGTGGTGGTGGTGGTGGTGTGGCAACGTAGCTTCACACAAAGGACATAAGACCCATCTGTGGTCATTCCCTTTGATAAGGTAAAGGTTTCCCTTGCTCGAAAGCCAGTCGTATCCGACTCTAGGGTGCAGTGCTCATCTCTGTTTCAAAGCCGAAGAGCCAGCGCTGTCTGCTTCTGCAGACGTTTCCGTGGTCATGTGGCAGGCATGACTAGACTTGAAACTGGTGCTCGAGATAAGAATTGTGCCATATCCAGAGGACAAGATGCAACAGGCACATTATACCATCTTTTGCACATTTCCTCTGGATTCTTGTGCTGATTTCTCGTCTCTTCGATTTCAGTTTTCTATTACACATTATGATTTTTTTCTCCTCTGTTTCATTGCACAATGTGGTATAGCTGTTTATTGTGTAATGCAGTGGCTCAAGTGGCTAAGACGCCGGCTGGGAGGCGGAAGGTCAGCACTTCGATTCCCGAGTTACTGCAGGTCAGAATGAGCTCCCGTCTTTGTCCCAGCTCCTGCCAACTTAGCAGTTTGGAAGCAAGAAAGTAGATAAACAGGGACCACTTCGGTGGGAAGGTGACAGCGTTCTGTGTGGTCCGGTCCCTAGTCATGCCTGCCACATGACCACGGAAACATCTGCAGAAGCAGACTGCGCTGGCTCTTTGGCTTTGAAACAGAGATGAGCACTGAACCCTAGAGTTTTAAAAGCTTTAAAGACATGGCTTTGCCAGCAGGTGTGGGGTGCATCTAGCACCACAACCCAGCTCTGCTGGCTTATTTAGCCCTATCCGGGGTTTTAATTAGGATCATGGATGCTTTTAGGGATGCTTTAATGTTTGATAGTTTTAATATTCGGTTTTATAGTATGGGGGATGGGCTTTTAACCCATGTGAACTGCCTTGGGTCACTGAGGCGAGGAAGGCGGCTATACAAGTCCATAAATAAATAAATAGAGTCAGATGCGACTGGCTTTCGATCAAGGGAAACCTTTACTATAACTGTTATTTGGACGTAGGCATAGGCAACCTTGGGGAAATTCGACTTAATAGCATAGTTATAACCCTGTTCCTTGAAACAAATCTTGCTGATTTGAGCAAGGCTCAGTAGGTTAGAATCCAGTATTCATATCTAAAGTTGTGTCCTACTAATTCAGTGAGGTTATAAACATGTACAAGATCCTACTGCCAGTTTGTGAGTTTAATAGCTCAGTGCTGTTCACGTTTGTGCAAATTCAGATGGTTTAGTGGCATTTATTCCCAAGCATGTGTACATAGGCTTGTATCCTTAGTATGAGCCTACTATGCATACCTAAGGAGAATAAATTGTTTTGAATTTCCATGGAACTTCTAAATCATGTTGCATGATTTTGACCTATCCTGGCCACCTGTTTTGATATACCTTACTGCATTTTCTTACTCACTGACAAGCTTTATGAAAAACAGTGTACCTAAGCAGATTTACTGGTTAAGCAATGCATTTTACAATCCATTTTCTGTGAATATATGTGTTGGTAAGGCAGCAGATCTCTGTAAAAAGTAAAGGATGAGTAAGTGAGAAAGGGGGTTCTCTTAGATCCAGCAGCCTTAAATAATTGATGAAATAGATAACTATTTTTTTTAATTATATAGTTAGATATTTCTGGTTTTGGATGTTTGAAATAACTTGTGATGTAGTTATGAATCTATCCATAGGTCTGCTGTAGTACCAAATACACTTTACTGACAATTTGAAGAGTCATTTTCTTAACATTTCAGGTTAAACAGAATGCTGTGGGTGGCTATTTCAACCTATGTTCCGTGGCGTACGTTTTCCATATGCAAGTGAGTTGTTTCCTCACACAAGCATTCCAATAAATTTGAATTCTTACTAGATTGTTGGAAGAATATTAGTTTTGATGCTTAGAGCCTAAGTTTCACTTTATCAGACTACCAGTCAGGTTATATCTGAGATTCATGGTGATAAAACCCAATAAGGATAAAATTTAGTAAGAATGTGATAGAGTAGATAGGTCTGTTGTCATTTAAACATATTCTTTGAAATGTTGGAGCCCTAATGGCTTCAAGAAGAAATAAGGTAGCTTTAAGATTAAATGTTCAACTGGATAGGAAGGATTATTATTGCTATTACTGATACATTATACACTTTGTCTTTATTTGATAGGCATTTCTAGTTTGGTTGTTTCTTATATGAACAGCATCACCTGTCCCTTGATAGTAATAGTAAACATTGTTTTGTTTTTGTTTTTAGATAGCTTGCTATGAGTAATCCAGAGATAAAAAGAAACAACTTCCTAGAAGTCAAATTTGTAGCAGATGAAGATGTTACGAAGCATATATCTGAGGGTGCCGGTATGGAGTTCTTGGCTATAGAAGCCCATCTTGTTTTAGTAATGTTAAAATGAGATACAGTACTAGAATGTGCATTTAGGGTTTACTCCCAAAATGACTGACAACATTGTACGTTCTTAAGTGTCTTTATGATACAGAGTTGTCAAAAATAAAGGTGTGTGTGATTTTCTTGCTGCACAGAGAAAATGTGTTATATTGCACAACCTCACTCAGTCTTGAAATGGACCAAATGGAGTTTGACTTCTGTGTCAATGTTTCTTTGAGCTAAAAGAAATCTGTGTGCAAAAGAATGTCATATATAAAAAGGTTCTAGGTGGGGCTTATGTATGAATCAACAACAACAACAACAATAATTTCATGTCAGAAATTATTCTGGGTTGAAGGGATTTTTGCTGGAGAAACTCCCCTCAGGGGATGCCTGAATGAGGCTCCTTTCATGTCCCCAAGATATTTTCTCACCAAAGTGGTCCCTATTTATCTACTTGTAATTTTTGCTGTCGAACTGCTAGGTTGGCAGAAGTTGGGATAGAGACAGGCGCTCAATCCGTTGTGCAGTACCCAGGTCTCGAACTGCCGATTTGTCAGCCATCCAGCTAACAAGGCGAGCTTCTTAACCACAGAGCCACCACAGCCCCTAGTAATAAACAATTGTGCTGAAAGTGTATATGCAGGGGAGGGGAAGACATCTTATTATTAGTAGCACTAGGAGGATGGATTACTGTTTTTTTGTTGCTTAAAGCATTATTGTACTTCCAGGTCAAAAAGCACGGAAGAACAAAACTCAACATACGCTTGATGTAAAAAGATGGGTGAAGAAAACAAAAGGTGGCAGTGATGATGAGGCCCAAGATATTTTTGAAGAGCAGGATTATTTGTCTGTCTTAGGGATAGATGTCCAAGGTATTGCTGAGAGAAATGGGGCATTTGGAGAACATGGGACACCACAGACCTAATAATAAAACAGCCAGCTGTGAAATAACTCTACTGTAGCTCATATTGAAATCAAAACTGAGTCTCACAGTTGGCCTGCTCATTTTCACTTCTAAATTTAAATACTGTTCAAACGCTTTGTAAAATATGCACTACCATTTAGGAAATAATTGAAGATATGGGTCTGGGGGCCAGGATTATCAACAACCTCCCCTTTTTGGCACATCTGAGGCTCCCCCTCCTATAATTAATTTTTTTTAATGTTAAGGTTTTGGAGATATTATATTTGTTTTTAGATAGTAAATGGCACAGCGGAGTGGGTGGGTAATATTGCTATGTTTTAAGGGTTTTTAATTGTTTTACAGTAATACCTCGGATAATGTTAAAACTTAACGTTATCCGATTTTTAGCCTTATCCGATGCATACATTGGATATCGCTAAAAAAAAGCCGGCTGCCTCGGGGTCGGGGTTGGGGGGTTGGGGGAGCTGATCTGTGCTGTTTCAGATGTCCTCTGACCTACCCAGGTGCTGCTGCAAGGCAAAACAGCAGGCAAAACGCTACAGGTTTTGCTCGCAGCAGCGCTTGAGTAGGTCGGAGGATGTCGAAACAAAATGACGCCCGCCACTGTTTTCAGCTGTTGTGCAGCTCAGGGACCTCCTAGGAAGACGGGAATAGCGTGGAAAAAGTCCTCCCAACCTAGAGGCTGCTGGGGAGGTGGCGAGCCGGAAAAATTCACCCAACAATAGCGATTTTTTTTCTGGCCCCAAACAGCGTGAAAAGGTCGGAGAAAACGTCCTTTTTATGGGGGTGGGCTTTCACCTGCCGACCCTCTGGGAAGGAAAGTGGCAAGGCGCTTGGCTGCTTCCCTTTCCGGAGGGCCAAACACGACTGCATCGGATAACGTTGAGATAATGTTATCCGATGCATTTTTTTTTTTTTTTGGAAAATTTCTCAACATTATCCGAATTTTTCGTTGTAAATCTATTAAATTAAATTAAATAAATTATTGTTCTCCAGGAGAAAACTATTGTAGCTCCCTCCCCTCAAAATCTTGCTTCTGAGAGTTTTCTAGTATTGATCTGTGTTTTTCAGGGTCTTTGAAGAATGGCTCTGGTGCAGGTGGCGGGGATGTCTTCTCATTCCAAACTCCGAAACACTCTAAGAAGATGGCAGAAATGGGTATGTACTCTGTCCTGTTCTAGTCTTTGTGCTCCTCAGCATGAATAATTTAGGTTTATATAATTTGCAACTGTTGGGGAAGTTGTTAGATCAGAGGTCTTGGGGAGGGGGAGTATAAGCCATGCAAAAGTTATTTTATTAAAAACAATGCATTGTGACCAGTTCAGTTCTGGAACAACTGGTACCATCAGTCTCTCATACACTGTGTTTTATAGGCATTCAGACAAAGAACTATAATTACACATCAGAATCCAATATATATACAAATAGTTTCTTTAATTTCCCTTATTATAACAGCCCCCTGAGTAATTCACAAGAGTAACCTTGCATTTTCTTCCTAGATGCATTATGACTTCTCTTATTCTATTTTTATCTATGAATGTGTAAAGAAGCTACCACTCAAGGGTTAATAGCTAGGTCAAAGTGCTGAAGGAGCTAAAAATGTGAAATGTGGGTGGATAGGAGTCCAAGGGCTTCCTTATTTTTCTGTCCCAGGGTAACCTTGGGGACTTACAGCAACTGAGGTAGAGACACTGGAAGGGCTGTATCTGCGGAGAAATTACGTCACAGCCTTGGCACCCCAAATCGCCATCGGCCAAAGTAAGATCAGGTGAGGGGAGGATGGGTATAACAGTAGACTGGGAACAACATGGTGGTAGTTTAGGTTTGGCTGGCCTGAGCAGATCACTGATGGGTCAAGTTGGCTGACTGGCCCAAGCTGCTGTGGCGTTTCACACAAGTGTTGCTTCTGTTGAGCTCAGGATGGTTTAGGATAGATTAGCCATGGAAAAGACTAACGTGCTAGTCTTGCTTATAGTTTGCTCCCTTTTGAGTTTGGGCAGATTTTGTGGGTGGAAAGGTTTCTTCTATATATTTTGCTCTTGGCTTAATTTGCCTCATTTCACTTTCCACCCCAGAGTCCACCTGTGTGTGGGTGAAAGTCCCTATTCTTTTGGGTTGTGCGAGACCCTTGTTCTTCCGAGGTGTTCTATTCTTTTTGTTTTCATTTGTTTTTCAATCAAGTCTTTTAAAGCCAATTTGGAGAGCCATGAAGTTCACTGAGCCTTCTGGGGTGCAAATTCCAGTTCCTGGTTCTAAGGTTTGGGAGCAAAACTCAGGTCAGCTACTGAAAGGAATGGCAGGTGCAGGCAAGACGTAGCCCTAAAAGTCTTTCTTCCCTTTTGGAAGTTGTGCTCCAGGCAAGGAGCAGAGGAATGGCCGGAGCAGAGAGCCTTACCCTAGCCGGAGCATTTAGACAACACAAGAGTCAACTTGGATACCAGGAGCAGCACTGCCAAGGACCAGAAAAGAATCTAACTCCTCTCTACCCCCAGGTTTTGTCGACAAAATGACATTTTGTTTTCTATCCACGCCTGGTCAGAGGGAGGAGTGGCTGCAGCTGCTGAGTCCCAGCGGCTACAAGAACATCGCCCCGGGACCACCGGACACCATACCTCGGCCACGCCTGGCCAGAGGGAGGAGTGGCTGCAGCTGCCGAGTCCTGTGTCACTAGCTAACCTCGAGTCCCGCTCTCCCGGACCTGGGGAGAAGAAAAAGCCGCGGCTTTTCTGGACGCTGTACGTCTTCCCTCAGCTCGGCCGGCCAGGGGGAGCGGGAGCAGCTGTGCCCCATGGCCATGGGACTGCTGCCGCTGCTAACATACCGGACTTTAAGGCTGAGTGTGGACGTTGAGCCTCGGGCTCCGTCGTGGACGTTGAGCCCAAGCTTCGTTGTAGAGTCGAGTGGCAAGGACCTTTTGTTATACATAATGTTGATAGATTATATTTTGTATATTGTGCTATTTTGTTTCTACTGTGTTATTATATACTGGATATATTTTTCATGTGCTGTGTGAGCCGCCCTGAGTCGGGTTTCCCCTGAGTGGGCTGCATACAAGTGCAAAATTAAATTAAATTACATGTAGGAAAGTTACCAGAATACTATTTTCATGCTCTCCTAACAAGGAGCAATTCACATGTTGATTGTACAAGTGATTTTTACTTCCAGCTGCTAGATCCTGATTGTTTTTAGGTGTTAGACATTACATACAGCATTCCTATGCTGCACAAAATGTAGCTTAGAGAAAAAAATATGTATAACTATAGAGACTTTAAAATAAGGAGAGGAGACTAATGCTGTTTAGTTCCAGTTTCTCCATCATAATAGCAATAAGAGCTTTTAAAAAAGGATTAAATTCTTTTTGATATTATATATCTGTTGGTTCTGTTGATCACAAAATCTTGAGTTATAAACATAATTTAAACAACAGTCCTGAAAACTATGAGATTATCTGTGGTCTCGTGGGTTTGTCATGTATTTCATAGCAGTAATCTTTAGAGTTTGTGAAGCGAACTGTTTCTAAAATTCAGAAGACTTTTGTAACAAGTTACAGTCAACCCTCACATAACAACACATTCGGATAGCATCATTTCCGCTTAACAATGTGTCGTTATGCATCACGCGTTCCCCCGCATAACAACGTTTTCAGTGTCGTTGTCTGGACAACAACACTAAAATAACCGTCATTATCCAGACAATGACGCTAAAAACATCGTTATGCGGGAAACTCCATAGAAACCCGCATAACAACAAAAATCGCTTAGCAACGCTTCTTGGGGAACCAAGTAATGTCGTTATGCGAGGGTCTACTGTACATTTTACAGTTTAAATGTCAAAAATCCTGTTTGGTGTATGTCAGTGTTTGGTGCCCAAAAGAGAACTTTAGTTTGAGATTTTAAGCCTCTAGCTATTGGCTGGGGTTCAGAAGGTTGCAGCTTCCAGGAACTAAGGGGGCTACCCCCATCCTCTGGAAAGAAGGTCAACATCCTGTCTCTGTCATTGTTAGGAAACCCTGGTCTCCCCCCCCCCCCGGACTGAACAGGCCAAGCACTCTGGACTTGGAGTATCCTTGACACAAAGCAATTTTACAGGCTGCCCGCATGAGTGTGCTGTAACAGTATGTGTTACATCAGCCAACCTATCATTTATATCTGATTGGTATGTTATATGCCTGCTCCTCTGATCTGGCATTTCTGTTTGTTTTACAGCCTCTGAACTAGCTCATCAGGCAGAAAGGCATGTGATACATGACAATTTAACGAATTTTGATGTGGAAGTGGGTGTTTCTAAAAACAGCAAAAGTAAGTTCTATTAAAATACATCCAACAAAGCAGTTGGTGAACAAATGTTGATTCAGTGGCTCAAATTAAAGACTTGGTTTGGCCAGAGAAACTGGGAAATTATGCTTGGGCTTTACAGACTTGTTCAAATCCCTGTGTATTCTTGAGTATATATGAGATTTGCAGATCATTTAAAAGATAATGAGCACCTGTTTGAGAAAGATTAAGGCAACAGATATGATAATTTAATCAATTTTGATACAACTTCATATGCCCAGCAATATGAGATATGCAGTAGGCTGTTTAAATATGTTATTTGAGTTAATGGGGGAGCTGTTGTTTTTAGCTAATAATTTGTAACTCAGTTTCATTCAATTTTCAGAATATTCTACTTCAGGTAAAGGCCAAGCAGAGGTAAGTGGCAATCCTGTTAACAAGAGTCACCATTAATATATTTCAGAAAGAGTGAAGAACATAGTTTTCTTTACATTTAGAATCCCCTCTGTGGTTTCCAGTTATCTCCAGCAATGAAGGAAGATGTGCTTATGCCTGTCATTGTGTAATAAGAACAGCTGTTATTATTTTTTATGGCTTACATCAGTGGTTTCCAGTCTTTTTTTGGCCATGGTCCACCTAAGCATCTCTAAAATCCTGATCCTCCCCCCACTTGTGACATATAATTCTTATTATTCAAAAAGTGAACTGCTATTCACGTGGTGGAAGCCTAAAAGAGTATTAACTATTAATAACTCATTCTCGAATTGCCCCCCCCCCTTAAAAATCAAATTGCCCTCCTGTGGGGAACCACAGGCTTACATTGTTTGAGCCCATGCAACCTGAAAAGGTGGAAGAATTTAGGACTGTGCACCTCACCCCATGATATATTTTAATACTCATTTACAGTAGTAACCTAATAATTTGAACATTTTCAAAAGGCATAGACATTTTAAGTATGTTGCAGCAAAAACAATAGGCTTTTGCAATCACCTTAAAATCTAGCATGTTTTATTTAATATACTCCTCCATCCCTCATGTGTCTGCCTCCTGAGGTTACAGTCAGTGCATGTAAAGAAGTGGTCTGTAGTCCACAGATGCATATGTCAAATAAAACATAGATGTATAAATGCGTCTTTGTGGTAAGTTATGCAGTCTGTATATAACTACAGAATGTCCCCCCCCCCCGGGCTACATAGATTTGTCTGTAATTTACATTTTAAGGAAAATGTTACATTTGGTACTTCTTGTGACCCGCAGTGCTATATGAGCTGCCCAACTCTGCCCTCTGTTCCGTTTTTAATATATTAACTAATTAGTTTGTACCTATTGTTACATTGCAGTTATATCAAACTGCATATTTTATAGGCATCTTTATTAGACAGGTTTTCCTCTTTTTACACATTTGAGATTGCTACTTTTGATGGTTTTTTGTGTTGCTGATGTTATGGACACAATATTTTTATATATGCTAATTATGTTTCTGTTGTAATAATAATGTAAGCTGTTGTAGTGACTGATGCTACAAGTGGAATATCAATTATGTATTGCAGCACTTTTTTGAGAAGTTTAGACAGTTTAGGTATGAAATAAGTTTTAAGAATAGCTTATGACTATATATGATGCTTCATTTCTTTATCTTCTGTGAGTTAACGCACTCTGTGTGCTTTAAATATAGGCTCAGTCTTAAGATTTATACAGTGGTACCTCGCTTAAAGAGCATAATGCATTCCACAGGATTGCTCTTTAAGCGAAACACCATTGTAAGTGACCAATTGTGACTTCTGGTGGGGGGGGGGGGATTGCGAACCCTGATTTAGTTATTAAACGAGTTTTGGGTTGGTTTTAGTTATTAAGCGAGGCGACCATTCAGAGAAAATTCTGCTCTTTAAGCGAGTTAGTCTCTAAGCGAAGTGCTCCTTATGCGAGGGTTTTCCGTATTTAGAACAAGCTAATCTATATAGAGCCAAAAGATATGTTTCAAAAGTAGCGTAACATGGATTCTAACCTGGCTTTGCTTGGTCTGCAAATCAAATAATGAAAGATTTCATAATAAGATTTCTGAAAACTAAATTTAATTTCTGCGTTTAGATTTAGATTTTTTTAAAATAGAACAAATTTTATTTTAGAATAAAAGTAATATTTTTACTCTTTTCAACAGAATAAAAAGAATGATTGTAAATCAAAAACACCTTACAGACTCAGGAAAAGAATTTCAGGTAAGAGGTACTGCTTATAATAGACTGAAACTTAATATATTTTAATGACATGAACATTCTTTCTTTGCCTTTTCAGAATATTTCCACAATGCAGCTTTCTGCCCGATATTTCAGTGTTAAATCTAAAATATAGTAAAACAGCACTGTGTTATATTAGGTTCTACACTTCTTTTTGTCAATCTAATTCCTACCTCTGTTGGCTTAACTGCACAAACCTATCAGTGGCAATACTGTAATGGTTGCATTGCAGTTTGCATTGTGTTGCACTGGCACTTCCAAAATTATGTTAAGATCTCCCATCCAGCTGAGATATTGACTGTTGGAGATCTTTCTGCTTATTTCATCATCTGCCTCAAAAGCAACAAGGGGCTGTTGTAAATATAACTGTCCTAGTAGGAATCAATTACATAGATGAATTTTTATTGTGTCTACTATTCTTTTACTTATTTATTTCATGTACTGTAATCTACTTCTGTGATTGAATTTTAATTTAATTTATTAATTATTATCACAGATTTCTTTATCTATTAAGTCATTTCCCCCACACAGATATGGACAAACTAAGGCTGCTCTGCAGAAAATATCTTGAGTAATTTTTACCTGCATTTTAACCTACTTTTCCACTTATTAAATATCATTGTCATATATTTTCGTTTTTTGGGGTGTTTCTCTTTCCCTTTCCTGTCTTGTTGACACCCCTGCCGTTCCCCTCCCCTGCAGAAAATATCAGCACCTTTGATTTTTAAATTCAGCAAAGCCACCATTATGTCTATCTAGGGGCCTAGGCCTGTGATGGCGAACCTTGGCACTCCAGCTGTTCTTGGACTTCAATTCCCAGAAGCCCAAGTCTCTGTGAATCCACGTATGTGCAGTAAACCCATTCATGTGGATTCACGAGCTTCTGGGAATTGAAGTTCAAGAACAGCTGGAGTATTGGCCTAGGCAGCATGGAAAAAGGGGAGAAAAATGTGTTCTGTGGGCAGTTCTGTAGAATGCTATTTCTCTAATCATCATATCCAGTGTAATGTTTATATCCTTTCTTCCATAATAAGTAACCAACCCTGTCAGGAGGTTACAAATAGGACTTGAGTGTAATAACCTCCCTGCTCTGTTTTCTGGCTTTTTGTATGCTTGACTGCCTATTGATAAGCGTCTCCTTTTCAGCTTTAAACATGTGCTCTGAGAGTGAAAGCGACTATTCCACTTCATGCTCTGAAGAAGAAGAAGAGGAGGATAGTTGTATAGAAACAGCTGAAGGAGCTGCTCGTTTTGAAATGCCAGCCAGACCCCAAACGTCTTCTGCTTCCATTAGTAAAGAAATCCAGGCTAAGAGACTAAAGAGAGAGATTTCTGTGAGTGAAATTTTTGAAATTGTAGCTGTATTAGTCTGTGTTTCAAACATATAGGAGAGTAAACAAAACAAAAAGATAGGAAAATGTTGTGGCACTTTAAAGACGAACTGCTGTACAGTATTTTAATATTAGCTTTCGTAGATCACGTCCTCTTTACCACTGATACCTGTTCTTCAGCTTCACAACTAATCTGAAGAATAGTTATTATTAGTTGTTACAAAAAAACCACATTGACTTTTATACATCTGTTATGCTAATCATTCTGTACCTCTGTACCTGATGTGCATAAATTGATGCCATGAAGCCTCACTCTTATGTCTGATAAAGTGGACTTGATCCACGAAAGCTAACATTAAAATACAGGAGTATTTTAAAGTGCCACACCATTTTTTTGTATTTTTGTTTCTTCTTCAGGTGCCGTATCCATTCCGGATATTGGCTATCATTATGGTGATGGTCTTCCTGTTCTTAACTTCTTGGAACTGTTCTTCTGAGGACACACCATACCAGTCTCTCAGGTTCTTGAGCCATGAAGTCCGTCTACGTTCAGGGCATCTCTTCCAAGGGATGTTTCCTTGCAGAGCGAGTTGGAGTATTCTATATTTTAAGTTGTTCCTCATTATATGGTTGGCCAAGGTATTGGAGCTTTCTTTGCTTAATTGTCTTAAACAGTTCTTGTTCTTTATCCATTCGATGCAATACTTCTGTTAGTCACATGGTCAACCCATGATATCCTTAGCAGCCGTCTGTAGATCCACATTTGAAAACCTTCCATTCTCTTTTCAGATGCTTTAGTCTTGTTTTGTTTACTCTGATATTCCTGTGAGTGTGGATGCAGTTTAATTTGTTGTCATAGCTAAAAAAAAGAAAGAAATAATGTATTTTAAAAGCAGCTATATTACTTAAGTCTTTAACAGAACATGTTTAGGATCTGCATTGTGGCCAAACTGGTCCAAACTAGGTTTGATGCTGCAAGCTTAACCCTGCAGACAGATTAAACACATGCCTTTGAAAGGACTTGGCCTGGACTATGGTAGTAAACATGCAGTTAATAGAATAACACTTAATTCTAAGAATGATACTCAGAAGCAAGGATCATTATATGTAATGACATTTGTTCCCAGTTAGTTGTTCAAAGGATTGCAACCTTGTCTTATGTTGGCAACACAATAAGAATAATTGAAAGAATACTTGTTGTCTTATATCTTACTTTTAAGGCATATCTTTGGCTAAGACATCAGACTAACAGTGCAAGACAGATTGTTGATGTTAAGTGCTTTTAAAAAAAATTATAAAAAAGATGTCCTTATTCAGGTAAAATTCTATGGAATGGGGAAATATCAGTGCCATTTTTCTAACCTAGGTTAGTATACAGTGATACCTCATACAACGTCTAAACTTGGTTCCACAAGTTTGGACTTTATACGGAGGCATGCAAAATCCTAGCCGCCATGCCTCATACAACATCCAAATCCTTGCCGCGATGCCTCATACAATGTCATTTCCATAGAAATACATTGTACTGTAACAGCACAGACTTCAGGGCAAAGTCAAGGAAACAGACAGGAAACTGACAGAACTTTAAGAAATCATTGTCTGAAGGCTAAATACATTACAAAAACATGTCAAACAACCCTGATTGTCCAAGAACCTGAAGATTGCTGCAAAAATCCCAGGAATGCTTCTAAAAAGTCTGACGAAAAAAATCCAAAATCGCACTCTAAACCACTCCTAAACACTCTTCGCTCCGTGCAATACCTACAAGAACAATGCACGCATGCGTCCTGCCTTTTATACTGCCCAGGCACAATGCAACCTGGGAAAAACTGAATGCCTCATACAAAGATTGACTTTGTATGAGGCAACTTTTTTCAAGGAATTAGGCGATGTTGTATGAATTCGATATTGTATGAAGTGGACTTTGAATGAGGTATTACTGTACATGCAAAAGTAGTTTGAAGAGAAGCCTGTTTTTCATATCATTGAGCATAAAATAGAAGGGCATTATACATGTTATACAATCCAAGTGATATTTTCAGTTACACGTTAGTGTACTGTACACAGATTAGTTCTTTTCTGCTTTAAAATCTCATCCCATATTTTTCCTTCTTGTTGTTCTTTATTCAAGTTAAGCCATCAATTAGCTCTCCTCATTACTTCCTTGGTAACATTTTTGCAGGATAGAGTATCTAATTATTCTTGTGTATATGTGCATTTCCCCCCTCAGGACAATTTGGTGGAGGAGTATTTTGAGGCACACAGCAGTTCCAAAGTTTTAACATCAGATCAAACGCTTCAGAAGCTGGAAAAGAAAAAACTTGATCAGGTACAAGTGTTTTAGTAGAAAAAGTGTGAAGATTGTACTGCTGTTTTGCAATGGCCAGCATCTTGTAAGATGTTTAGAATATATTTTCTGATGAACAAGCTATTTGATGTGTAATGTAATACTGTATCACTTTGCATAATTCACATAGTATGCCAAACATCTTCTGATTTCCCCCTGTCTATTAAACAAATCACATGATATATGTAATTGATATCCAGCTACAACAAGATGGGAATGCTGTTAGATGTGCCCCATCTATTTAGGACATTAGTTTGGCCTCTTTTGCCAGGGTTTTCTTCTCCTTTGAAGGCCCAGGTTTATGCTATGGGGACTCAGGGCTTTCTTGCTATGTAAATACTCAGGTAGCCTCTATAGCGTATTGTTTGCTAATTGGGAAAGCTGTGGTTATCACCCATGGATTATCCTGGTTTTGGATTAGTGTGATGTACTTGTTATTTTTGAAGGCTGAAAGCTCAGGTGCCTCAAAATGATGTGGCTGGGTTTACTTTCTAGAACAAGATATATAGAAATCATTTTTAGTTCCTGATCCATTTCTAAATATAAATGAAGGGGTAGATTTTAATTTTCAAACTTCTAATGCAGTTTCCCAACCTTTGGTTTTTGGACTTCAATTCCCAGAAGCCTAAGTCAATTCCCCCAAAGCACTGATCAGCTAATGTACTGACTTGGGCCTCTGGGAATTTAGGTCCCTCTGTGGGGTGTGGGCCCCACGTTGGGAACCACTGCTCTAATGTTACATTGTTTAAGGATTAAAGTAATTGTTGAGATGATGGGGAAATAGTCCATATATTTCCTTTTCCTAAACTGTTTATTCTCCTGTTAGCAAAACATGGCATTTCTTTCCCCTTGGCTTCAGAATTTCAGGAAATGTACAAAAGGTATAGAAAATGGTACATGGGTACCTTTTTGAGGGCTTTTGTATCATTTTGTACACATTTTATACCATTTCCTGAAATTTTGAGGCCACGGGGAAAGAAATGCCATGTTTTTCTAACAGGATAATGAACAGATTAGGAAATTGAAATACTGTGTATATGGACTATTTCCCCATCAACTCAATAGTTAGTTTAATCCTTAAACAATGTAACATTATATGCCTAAATCAAATTATTAATCCCAGTTAATTTAAACCCAGTGAATAAATGGATTGACTGACCATGGTCTCATTGATTTATGGGGTCTACTGTAGTTAGAACTACAATTGGATTTAGGGTACTGTTTATAAATTAGCAGTAAGATTATATTATTTGACCTAACTAAGATTTTACAGTCTGGCCAGGTTATCCTGCTATGGTAGTAGAGTAGCCCCTACTGCCAGCGACTCAACACCGTTTTGACGGTACTAACCTGACAACCCTAAGGACTAACAGCCTTGGGTGCCGAAGTCAGGAGGGAAGGGTGATGATCCCCAAATGGATTAAATCCCACTTGAATCCATCTTGATGGAGGACAACAGCTTCATCAATACTGGACTGGGGCTGATGAGGACTTTGCGTGCCAAAAGGGCTCAGGACCAGAAAGTGGCTCCTGGAACTGGATCAGTAGTATGGGGGTCATGCTGCGATACAAAAGGCAGATGATAGGCCACTGCATTATATTCTCAGGGCAGTCTTCATGGCTCATCACCATGAGGATCGCCAATATTTGGATTCGGATACGGCAGAACAAGAAGTAGATTTTACAGTGCATTTTATATACCATATTTTTGGGGTATAAGGTGACTGGGCGTATAAGACAACCCCCAGCTTTTCTAGTTAAAATGTAGAGTTTGCAATATACTTGCCGTATAAGACTACCGCTCTTCCAATCTTCGGAGCCTCCCGGGCCGGGGACGGCTCCCTTTATCTCCCCGCCAGTGGAGGGGGCGGGGAGAGCGCGGCTGCGGTGGATAGTTTTCCCCGCCACTCAGCTGGTCCTCCTCCTCATCCTCACCCCCCAGTTGGGGGTGGTGGTCTCCGGGCGTCCCCTGGCTCCGGAGTACCTGGCGTATAAGATGACCCCCGACTTTAGCACAGATTTTTCGGGGTTAAAAAGTCGTCTTATACGCCGGAAAATATGGTATGTGTACTGAGGTTTTGGAGATCAGATATTAATGCGGGGTTGCCATGGGTCAGGCAAAACCTGATGCCATATAACTAAAAAAGCCTATTCTATTTGTAGACACAGATTGTTGATGTTTGACATATCTTCTTTGAGTGTGCTTTAAAAAAAGAACTAAAGTTTTATAGCAAGCAGTATATGAATCCTCTAATCATGGAAGAGAGAGCAAAACCAAAGCAGGAACTAAGTATTCAGGTTTTGATATCTCCAAATTAGATCAGAGTTTACTTGAAGGAGAAAACCAGGGATGAACGTAACACTTGTTACACTATTTTCATGAAAATTATAGTTCCTTTAAAGTGTAGAAATGATCTTGGGTTTCATTATTGTATATACTATATACATAGGCATTATTTTTAAAGGCTGTAAAATATTTTATATTCTGATCTTCAGAATATGATTTTTTTATTGAAATCTAATTGTAGAAATTTTATTAGTCATTTGATTTAATCTATGACGGAATGAGCGGCCGTCTCAGGCCCAGCTCCTGCCAACCTTGCAGTTCGAAAGCAAGAAATTGCAAGTAGATAAATAAGTACCACTTTGGCGGGAAAGGTAAACAGCGTTCCATACTTGCCACATGATCATGGAAAAGTCTGCAGATGCACGCACACAGCACTGGCTTTTTTGCTATAAACGGAGATGAGTACCGAACTCTAGAGTTGGATATGATTGGCTTTTAAGCAAGGGCGACCTTTACCTATTGTGATTAAGAACTTCATTAGTATATTAACTGTGTTTAGATTTTATACTTATCTTCTGCAACCCTATATAAAAGCTGTCTTCTTTCTTCTGATACAGGAGTCTCTGCAAAACCTCTTGAACAAAGTACCTGTTGCATTTGCTGCTGAACGGGAAGAGTTAATAGAGCAACATAAAATGCTCTTTTATAAATGGATGTTGCAGTTACAGTAAGTATCTATACCTATAAAGGAAAGGCACAACCGTGCGTGTCCGGCAGGCGTGACCATACCCCTGGAACTTACCCCCTTTATGCTTCGTGCACACATACCTAACGCCACTGAGACCAGCCCTGCGGGGGTCTGGTGGCTGAGAGTGGGGCCTCCGCCCCACAAAATGGGAAAAGGAATGGTAAGTACAACTCCCAAGGTTCCTTGGGAGAAAAAACGGCAGTTTAACAACAAGGCCTGGAAATAGAATGTTGGAAAGAGCTGATTTGCATGTTGGACTGTGATTGGTTTAACAGCAAGACCTGGATATAGAATGTTGGAGAGAGCTGATTTGCATGTTGCGTGCCTCTGCCATGCTGCCCCTCCCGCCCTCAGCTGCGCCGCCTGAGGACACAGCCGGGCGAGGCCGTAGGCCCTGCCTCTGCCGCCCCTTCCACACCGCCTGAGGATTTTTAAAGGTGTAGTTTTGTGGTCAGTGGTTCTGTGTAAAAGAAGAATATGTGAGATGAAATAAATCCTAAAGTGTATATGCCGTAAGTAAATTATTACATTTACTTTCCAGAGAAATAGTACAGGAGATAAGAATGGATAATGTTATGTTCAAAGAATTGCTGCATGCATTTCTATCCTACTGAAGACACTGTTTTTGATGTCAGGAAAATAATCGCATCATTTCCATAAATTTTGCAGCTCTTCGGTGTATTTGATAGATAAAAGAACCAACTGCCAGTCTGATAGTATAAACAGTCACAGCATTTGTATGGAAATACTAGAGAAGTTTTTCCAAACCTTTGGTTTTTGGACACCAATTCCCAGAAGCCCAAGTTAATTCCCCAAAGCACTGATCAGTCAATGTACTGACTTAGGCTTCTGGGAATTGATGTTCCCCTGTGGGGCGTGCGGCCTAAGTTGGGAACCACTGTGCTAGAGAGTGACTTGTGCTGAGAATCTCCTCTGAGGAAATCCCTGTGGCACAGTGGTTGAACTGCAGTTACTGCAGCTAAAATTCTGCTCATAAACTGAGTTCGATCCCAGTGGGATCAAGGTTGGCTCAACCTTCTATCTTTCTGAGGTCATTAAAATAAGCAACCAGCATGTTAGGAGCAAAATCCTAATTACCTTGTGAGCTACCTTGAGAGTGCTCTAAATGCTTTGGGGTGGTATGTACGTGTGATTGTTATTTCTAACAGTTGTTACATTTTTTTCATACAATGGTAAGCAAGGACTCCAGAGAATGAAGACTGAGTTGTTTGCTGGTTCCTGTAGCTTTATTGCAGTTACTAAGCTTCTCCTCCTAATTGAAGCCACTAACTTTTCATGTACTCTGAACCTGCATTCCTTTCTTATTGTTTCCTTTCCATATCAGAGTTGCAAGCAAGATTTCTTTCTTGGTTTGTGACTCGGAGAACAACAAGGCAGGAATCAAAATTTGGATGCTACGATAAGGCTTTGATTTCTAGTTAGTTTAGCCCAGCGATGGCGAACCTTATTTTTTTATATTTATATTCAAATTTATATGCTGCCCAATCAGGTAAACCCAACTCTGGACGGCTCACAACAAGTTAAAACACACATAAAACAATACAACCAATTAAAACCCAACATACCCACCCACCTACCCCATTCCTCTTAAAAACCTACATTAAAAAAACTGCCTTAATTGACAATTAAATGAAATGGGGGCTTAATTTATAAGCCAACAGGCGGGGGCCACTCTTCCATCCGGGCCCCACACCTGCCTCGCCAACCAGGTTTTTAGGTCTTTTCTGAAAGGTAGCAGCTCCATCTGCTCCCGCAACTCTACAGGCACGAGGTTCCACAAGGCCGGAGCGGACATGGAAAAGGCCCTCCTTCGTGCACCAGAGAGACGGGCCCCTCTGGCAGATGGAACAATTAGGGAGCCCCTCCGATCTGCTCTGGTTGGACGGGTGGACACTCTTGGGACGATGCGGTTTCTAAGGTATCCTGGCCCACTACCATGAACCTTTTAGAGACCGAGTGCCCAAACTCAACAGGCTGCCGTCCATGCCTCAGAGGGGTGGGGCGAACTCTGTGCTGGGGGGAAAAGAGGAAGTGCTCCCATTGGACTGCTGGGCAGAGGTGTGGGGTAAACTCTGTGCTGGGGGGGGAGGGAGGAAGTGCTCCTATTGGGCTGCTGGACACGTGTACCAGAGGGGGCACTCAGAGTCCTCTCTGTGGGGCGGCAGCATGCATGCCCACAGAGAGGGCTCTGAGTGCCCCCTCTGGCACACATGTCATAAGTTCGCCACCACCGGTTTAGCCATTCTGTTTCTGGGTGGAGTGAAGAACTATTAATATGTAGCTTGTTGACACTAAGCTAGAATTTATCGGAACCAAACATTGCCAGTGATTCTTTAGATCCCAAACTACAGCCCGCCGACCGGATCCGGCCCCCAACACCAATTCACCCAGCCCTTGCCGCTCCTGGAAGCAGAAGTAAAATGCACACACACATGCCCAGAAAGCTGCCATAGATGCACCCGCGGCTGTTGTAAATGCGTTTACAACAGCCATGGGTGCATTTATGGCAGAGCTCTGCGAATGCATGTTTTACTTCCGCTTCTGGTGGGAGGAACCACATGATTGGCTCACTGAACCACATGACCAGTCCACGGCCCTTAAAGTTTGGGGTCCCCTGCTTTAGATCTCAAGCATGCAAATACATTTATGATATAGGATTGTTAGGAGCTGACAGAAGAAATGAGAGCAGTTTGAATGGCTGTTATTCTTGTTCAGAAACAAAGACAGGCATATTTACAAGAAACAAACAAATATATTTAATTGTTTGAAGAATATAGCATTAGCAGACAGAAATACAGGTGAAACTCGGAAAATTAGAATATCATGCACATGTTCATTCAGTTCAGTAATGCAACTTAAAAGGTAAAATAAATATGTGAGATAGACTCATTACATGCAAAGCGAGATAGTTTAAGCCTTACTTTGTTATAATATTGATGCTTATGGCTTACAGTTTATGAAAACCCCAACCCCCCCAATCTCATGTACCCCTCAATCATCACATAATCTCATGTACGCTGTATGCCATGATCATCACAATTATAACGAATTAAGGCATGACATCTCTCGCTTTGCATGTCGTGAGTCTATCTCATATATTTGTTTCACCTTTTAAGTGAAATGAATGGACATTTGCACGATATTCTAATTTTCCGAGTTTCACCTGTAGTAAGATGTACTATACTTGTAAACTTTGGGTTTTTCTTTTTCTTTCTTGCAGCCTGGGATTCAATATTGTGGTATATGGTTTGGGTTCAAAGAAAGATTTGTTGGAGGATTTTCGAGTATCTTTACTTCAGAATTCTATACATATCGTTGTGAATGGGTTCTTTCCCAGCATTACTGTGAAATCGGTAAGCAAAAAGAAAATGATTGGCGTAAATGTTCAGTACATATTGTATGGTCATAGATAGCTTTTCCATGCCATTCCTCAAAACAGAGTAAATGAATTCTCAGCTCTTACTATTGGAACACAGGAGCAGTCCATACTTTGGATATATTTAAATTATAGGTATGCCTTTTTTGCTTATTCCATTTATATAAAAGAGCAGGTTACTTACTATTCTGTTAACTTTGAACTGAGCCAAAGCAACAAATAGTCCCTGTGGCACTTTGGAGACTAACACATTTATTATAGTGTAAATGGTTGTGGATTACAGGCCCCTTCATAAAATATAACGTAAATCAAGAGTCTTTTTAACCGAGCAGTTTTTCTGTTTAATTCCCCTTAAATCAGGGAATTAAACAGAATAGGAGATGAGTAATTGAATGGACCCTTGATATTATGTGTGCCATTGTTGGATCTTATAACAGTAATACCAGAGTAGACATAGCTATATACTTGGCATCTAACTTTCTCTCTCTATATTTGAACCTGTGTTTGTGGCTAGGTATCATTAATTATCAATTAACGATGGGGAAGTCTCTGTAAATGAGTGCAGGCCTGCTTCCTAAGGTTCATGAGAGAGAGGTCTCACTGTCTAGACCAGTGAGTGGTACCCAACCATTTCTGGCCATGCCCCACCTAAGCATCTCTAATACTATATCCTGATGCCCACTCACCACCACCCCATGACATATAATTCTTATTCACAAAAGTGAACTCTTATTCACATGGAGGAAGCCTAAATGGCCATTCACTGTTAATAATAACTCATTCTCAAATCGCCGCCCCCCTTAAAATCAAATTGCCCCCCTGTGGGGCATGTTGGGAACCACAGATCTAGAATGAGTTACAGCTCATTAATGCATTTGAATGGTTGCAAGTTAGAGAACAGACATATGCAAGACTAATATATATTGTGATTTTACACTTTCAAATGTTTGAGTATAAAATCACAATATATGTAAGTCTTGTGTACGTGGAAGGTGCTTCTGTGCATTGTTTGAGTGGGTTTAATTTTTTAATTTCATGTTGCTCTCATTATAGGAAATTTTGAATGCTTTCAAGTAGACAGAGTGGTCAGAGCTTTGTTTTTAGCCTACATTTTTAAACAACCATACTACAGCCAAAACTGCTGCCTTCGGGAGTTTGATCCTGATGGAGATCAAGGTTAACTCAGCCTTCCATCCTTCGAAGGGCGGTAAAATGAGTACCCAGTTTATCTGGGACAAAATGCTAATTGAATGAATGAATGAATAGTTATTGCTACTAATTAAAAAAGAGGGTGGTGATCTGCCAATTTTCTGTGTCAGATTCTGAATTCTATAACAGAGGAAGTACTGGATCATGTGGGCACTTTTCGTAGTCTCCAGGATCATTTGGACTGGATCTTGAAAAGATTTAGAGAAGGTAAAGTATATGGCCAAATTTCCTAGATTTTTTTACTCTCTTATGTATTAAAGGGGGAAAACGTGGATGAATCTAGTAATTTTAAGGGCTCTAAGTGGTTTGGGTGGCATATATGTGTAATTGGTATTGCTAGGAATGTAGTAATTGGTTGCTTTGTGTTTAAATATACATGGGTATTTCTAAAAGCAATGATGCTAAGGATGCTTCTTCATAATCTAGCTTTGACGCAGTAAGCCTTGGAATTTGCTTTTGTCATTGATGGTCTACAAAGTATTACCATAGATGACAAATAATAGCAGGGTATGGATCCCAGTGCATTACTTTTTACTATCCTATCTAGCTCTCTCTGATGGTCATGCACCATCAATATTATGTGCATGTCTCAGTGCCAATTGCTGTTATAGATATATACTTCTGATTGCAATGCAATACCTGGTTACCTAGCAATAAGTTTCATAATGGAGAGGATTTGCACTAACCACTATACCCCATATAATGATTTTTCCATTATATGAAGCAATGCATATGGGAAAAATCGTACAACGAAAATCCCTATGGGATGCATCATTTTCCCCATAGAGATTGTACGATGCATCCCATAAGGATTTTCGTTATAAGAGGCATGCTTCGTATAATGAAAAAATCCGTATAACGAAAGACATCATGGAACCAACTTTTTTGTTATGTGGGGTTCTTCTGTACCTGTGTCCTAATATAAATTATTACTGTGATCTTTGGAAATAATCAGCAGCCACAGAGACTTTGTCACCGAAATGACAACTGTCAATCATTGCTCTCAAATTACAAAAGAGAGTGTCTTTCTTGCCAGTTCTTTTAACTGTTGTTTTGTGGTACTCTGTGTTTGCTAGATCCCCTGCTGGAGCTCTATTTGCTTATCCATAACTTGGACAGCCAGATGCTGAGAGGAGAAAAAAGCCAGCAAATCATAGGACAGTTGTCATCGCTTCCTAACATCTACCTCATAGCCTCTATTGATCATATTAATGCACCACTCAGTGAGTATTTTGGACCTTTCAGAGCTGTGAAGGTATTCATTCTATGGTAACCTCCTGTTTTCATACAGGTATAAATCTGTATGGCTGGCTTCAAGTATGATTCCTAACCATAGTTTTCCATTTCATCAGAAATAGGCCATAAAACTACCGTAGTTTGACAACAATGTTGCCTAAGACTAGTGTTAGCCTCCTTAAACCTTTTAGTGAAAAGCAAGTTATGGACTTGCCAACAAACCATTGTTTGTTTTGGGCCGATAAACAAGGATCTGAAACCAGTTTAAACCAGGTTTGCAAACCATGGTTTGTGTCAGTAGCTGTTTCTTACAGCATCTAAGCTCTCGGACAAGTGGCAGATGGCAGTTTAGGGCTATTGTTACACCATTGAGATAGAAATAATTATCTCTTAAGAGGGGGGTGGTCCTTTGAAAAGAGGAACAAGTTTAGAAAGCCGCTGTAGTAAAATAGGGAGATGAGATCATTTATAGGGACAATAAGCCATATCTGGTTGTTTTCCAATCTAGAATCATCACCTAGTCCTGCCTCCCCATTGCTTTGCTTGCCTATGCAGAGACGAGTCTGAACAGAACAGCTTACTTGTTGGTAGTCTACATGCAAGCAAGAGCCCACGTTTTCCACAACTCTTGCTCACATTTAGACCTTACATGCAAGCAGAACCTCTTTCAACTTGTCACTACTTCCATGTGCAAAGAAAGAATGAGCAAGGAAAAATGCATTGATGATAACAGATTAGAGAATGAGAGAATAGGAGAGTACTAGACAGTAGGTTAGTACATCTGAGGCTGTAGAAATGAGCCTAGTAGGGCTTCTGTGTTCTAGGTATCATACAAGGAGGATTGTGAAGTGATTGTAAAAAAAAAAATAGCACTAATTAAATTTGTTCATTATTTTATTTTTGTTTTATGTCTTTTTCCCAATAAAAGGTCCTGATGCATAGTGAAATACTTTAAAGTACCTGTTCCGCTGATGTTTTTAACCTAATAGAGATTGTTAGAATAAAATGATATGCATTTCCTCAATTTGTATAGTAGGCCTGATTCAAATAATACACACACCTATCATGGAAAAACATCTTTATAAGAAGCAGACTAGAGAATCTATCGGTTCTGTCTCCCCCTCCCTCTTACTCCCCTCCCCCCGGGGAAACACTCACAGCACGGTAAATCCAAGTAGAAGTCCAAGTTCAGTCTAAAAATCCAGTCCAGAGTTTCAATAAGCCGAGGAGACGAGCAAACAGTGGCAGGAACAGGGAAGCTCAAACTTTGTCCATCACGGAGCCACACCCAGCGTCTGGCTCCTTATATCCCCCCATGGGGTGTGGCCCAATGCTTCCTAATTACCTCCTGGCCCTCCTCTCTCTCTGCCTCTGCTGGAGACGCTTTGCCTTGCTCCGATGTCTGGCGTCAAGCCATGCCTCGTCACCAGAGCTGTCTGTGAGCTGCGGCTGCTGTCGAGGAACATTCCATCAGACTGCTGCTAGAGTTCCAACGGAGGCTGAGGCAATGTCTGGGGGGGGGCACTCCTGGGGAGGGGGGTTCTGCCAGCTCTTCCCCCTCATCCTCAGAGTCCTCATACCCAAAGTGGGCTGGTTCAGGGGCTGGCGGCCGGGCTGGGGGCCAGGCTCACAACACTATCATGTTCCTTTTCTTGATCTAACTCAGAAATTTTCTTCATGTTAAACAATTCCAGAATTATTAGTTTCCTAAGAAAGATAAATAATTCAACTTTTAATTCCCTATAGAATTGGATACAATAATTTGTGAAATTCTTCCCTCCCCCCGGATTCTAAAATCTGAGTCTGAATATTAAACTTTTTTCTTCCTCTTTTGTTTTTGTAGTATGGGATCAAGCAAAGCAAAGTATGTATAATTGGTTGTGGTATGAAACAACCACATATAGTCCTTATGTGGAAGAAACCTCCTACGAGAACTCACTCTTAATACAGCAGTCTGGATCTTTGGCTTTAAGCTCCCTCACACACGTTCTACGTAGCCTCACTCCTAATGCAAGGTAAGAAATTATCTGGGATGAACAGGATTGGTTTTGCTATGAGCAGGAATCTAGTTTTTAAGTTAAAGGTCACATTCCAGTTAGAGACAGAGAACGTTTCTTTATCACAGATGGCAAGAAACACCTGAGCCCTGTGGTTTTCCTAACACCACACAATTCATATCATATGATATTTAACACAACACTTGAAAATGGCCTAAATACAGTCACTAGTCCCAGTTAGAGTCAGTGGCTAAAATCCTGTTGCACAACTACATGTGTGCAGTGATGAGGATGTCATCATCAGCAGTAGCAAATTGCCACTGATTAATGACTTCCTTTTGTGATTTTGGGATGTATGTGACTGTTACATAGTGTATGAACCACATAAGTCCTATGTAGGTGATGTCATCTCCATTGTGTATGTGGAATTGTATTACAGAGTTTCAACCACTGAATCTATTGCCAAAATGGCGAATCAACACCTATGTAAATCCCATTGATTCAGCGATGTACTCTAGCTGGGACTTCACATTTTTGACCAACATTACTTGTTGTAATATTATGGACTGGTTGTCTTTAGCCTGGTGGTTTCCATGTGTCTGAAGCAGGATTTCTGACCGTAGTGCCTAATATTGGTTGGAGCTAAATTTCAAACATCTGGAGAGAAGTAGGCTGGGGAAGACAGCCATATATCATGTCTATTATGCTTCCTTAAAAATTGTATTTTTTATTACTTTCCTTCCCTGTCAGAAGAGTTCTTTAGATTTATCTAATGTTCCCCAGAGCACATACACATAAAAATAGGTTGAATAATGTATGGCTAATTTAGAGAGCCAGTGTAGTTTAGTGAATAATTGTTGGTCTAGATATCAGAAGACCAGCTGCTTGGCAGTGAAAGCTCATTGGGGTTTAGCAGTGGTAAACCACCCTTTGAACATTTCACATATAGTGGAATGTTGGTTAACAAACAGCTCGGTTAACATAAAAATTGCATTTTTTGTTATTGTTGTTGTTCAGTCGCACAGTTGATTCCGACCCTTTGCGACCCCATGGACCATTTTCCTCCAGGCACCTCTATCCTCCACCATTCTCCTCAGCCCACCAAGCTCTGTGCCCATTGTGTCCACAATACCATCTATCCATCTCATCTTTGGACGCCCCCTTCTTCTCTTTCCCTCCACCTTTCCCAGCATCAAGACCTTCTCAAGTGAGTCATCCCTTCTCATTTGATGTCCAAAGTACTTTAGCTTCATCTTCACTATTTGTCCCTCCAATGAACAGTCAGGATTGATTTCTTCCAGTATTGACCTATTTGTTCTCTTTGCTGTCCAAGGGACTCTCAGGACTCTCCTCCAACACCATCTCAAAGGCATCTATTCTTCTGCGCTCAGCCTTCCTAATGGTCCAGCTCTCACACCCATACATTACCACTGGGAATACCATTGCTTTGACTATGCGAATTTTTGTTTTCAAGGCCATGTCTCTGCTTTTCACTATATTCCCCAGGTTTCTCATTGCTTGTCTCCCCATAATCAGTCGTCTTTTTATTTCATGGCTACAGTCGCCATCTGCAGTGATCTTAGATCCCAGGAAAGTAAAATCTGTCACTGCTTCTACTTCTTCCCCATCTATTTTCCAGGGACTGATCGGACCTGTTGCATTATCTTGGTTTTCTTGATGTTGAGTCTCAAGCCAGCTTTTGCACTTTCCTCCTTCAATCCAATCAAGAGGTTCTTTAGGTCTTCCTCACTTTCTGCCATTAGGGTGGTATCGTCTGCATATCTCAAATTGTTGATGTTTCTCCCAGCAATTTTGATCCCATATTGTGATTCCTCCATCCCTGCATTGCGCATTATGTGCTCTGTGTATAGATTGAATAAGCAGCGTGATAAAATGCAGCCTTGTCTTACTCCTTTTCCTATTCCAAACCACTCTGTCATTCCGTGTTCTGTCCTAACTGTTGCTTCTTGGTTCGTGTACGGATTTCTCATGAGCCATATGAGGTGTTCTGGTATTCCCATCTCTTTAATTACTTGCCACATTTTGTTGTGGTCCACACAGTCAAAAGCCTTGGTGTAGTCAATAAAACAAAAGTAGACTTGTTTCTGGTATTCTTTTGTTTTCTCCATGATCCAACGTATGTTGGCAATGTGGTCTCTAGTCCCCCTGCCTCTTCTGAAACCAGCCTGCACCTCTGGTAGTTCTCTCTCCACATGTTGTTGAAGTCTATCCTGTATTATCTTGCTGGCATGTGGGATGAGCGTAATTGTTCAGTAATTTGAGCATTCTTTGGCATTGCCTTTTTTGGGGATTGGAACGTACACTGATCTTTTCCAATCCTGTGCCCACTGTTTTGTTTTCCAAATTTGCTGGCATATTGTTGTGTCCTAGTGTTACTCACTTCAAAGGGACACAGCGCGTGAACTGGATCCGCCAGAGGGGCGCCCTCTTCAAAGGAGGGGCACATATCAAAGCGGCGTTGGAGACCAAATGGGGGTAGTAAACTGTGAGTGTCCGATGGTATGTTTCCTTGTTGTTGTTGAAACGGAAAACCGCTGTATATAACATACCATCTTTCCCCACATCCTCAGTCTTGTCTCCCGATCTGAATAAAGAGTCACTATGCTTAACCCACACGCTGCGTTCTAGTCTACTTCCTGCGAGAATCTAACACATATTGAATGCAGTAGTTTGATTCCATCATCTTTTAGGGCTTTGAAAAATTCAACTGGAATGCTATCATTTCCACTAGCTTTATTGTTTGCAGTGCTTTTTAGGGCCTTTCTGACTTCACTCTCCAGAATGTCTGGTTCAAGTTCAAATTTCTCATTATTGTTATTATCAGGAGTGTTGAGGTCCTTTTTGTAGAGTTCCTCTGTGTACTCTTGCCATCTTTTTTTGATCTCTTCTGCTTCAGCTAACTCTTTTCCATCTTTGTCCCTTATCATGTTCATTTTTGCTTAAAATGTTCCCTTGATTTCCCCAATTTTTTTGAAAAGATCTCTAGTCCTGCCTCTTTTGTTGTTTTCCTCCATTTCTTTGCACTGTTCGTTCAGGTATTTTTCCTTATCTCTCCTTGCTTTTCTTTGAAATTCTGTATTCAGGTGGTTGTATTTTTTCCTTTCTCCTTGGACTTTTGCATTCCTTCTTTCCTCTGCTATTTTAAGGGCCTCATCAGACAACCACTTTGCTTTCTTGCGCTTCTTTTCTTTTGGTATGATTTCTCTTGCTGCCTCCTGCATGATGTCCCGCATCTCTGTCCATAATTCTTCTTGTACTCTGTCTATCAGGTACAGGGCATTAAATTTATTCATGACCTCCACCGTGTAATCTTTAGGGATGTTGTGTAGGTCATAGCTGTCTGGTCTAATTGTTTTCCCCATTTTCTTTAGTCTAAGCCTGAATTTTGCGATCAGTAGGTTGTGATCTGAGCCACAATCTGCTCACTGACTGAATGGAGCTGACTGAATGGAGGTTTTTGCTGACTGAATGGAGGTTCTCCATCTTTGACTGCAGAGTATGTAATCAATCTGATTTCGATGCTGGCCATCTGGTGATGTCCATGTGTAAAGCCGCCTCTTGTGTTGCTGGAAGAGGGTGTTTGTTATGACTAGTGCATTCTCTTGGCAGAACTCTATCAATCTTTGCCCTGCTTCATTCTGTGTTCCAAGACCAAACTTGCCTGTTATTCCATTTACTTTTTGATTTCCTACTTTGGCATTCCAATCTCCTAAGATAATGTGGACATCATTTCTTGGTGTCTGTTCTATGAGGTGTTGTAGGTCCTCATAGAACTGGTCAACTGTGGCTTCATCTGCACTAGTGGTTGGTGCATAGACTTGGATTACAGTGATATTGAAAGGTTTTCCTTGGATTCTGACTGACATCATTCTATCATTTTTGATGTTGTATCCCATTACTGCTTTCCTCACTCTTTTGTTGACAATTATGGCTACTCCGTTTTTTCTGAGGTTTTCTTGCCCACAGTAGTAGATATGATGGTTTCCAGAGCTGAATTCATCCATCCCTGTCCATTTTAATTCACTGATGCCCAGGATGTCAATGCTTATTCTTTCCGTCTCGTTTTTAACCACTTCCAGTTTTCCTTGATTCACAGACCTCACATTCCATGTCCCTATGCAGCATTGTTCCCTGCAACACTGTATTTCTCCTCCCCCTTTCATATCCCTCCCCCTTTTCAGATCTGCTGTGCTGAGCATCCCCTTGTTTTGCCTTTTGTTTTGGTCCATAGGGTTCTCTTGGCAAACTTTGTGGCGTGCCTTGCCGGTCTCTACGCCAGTCTTTTCCCATCACACATGTTATCACAGTTTAAACAGTTTTAAAACAAAGTATTATCATGCACAAAATTGCATAACAAAAGGAAATCCATAGAAAATAGTGGCTCGGTTTACAGAATTTTTCCCCCAAACAGATTAATTGGTTTTCAGTGCATTCCTATGGGAAACTGCATTTTGGTTAATGTATTTTGGTTTTCAGTGCATTCATATGGGAAATTGTATTCAATGTATTCCTATGGGAAATTCAGTTAAAGTAATTTTCGCTGTAAGAAACGTCCCAGAGAACCGAGGTACCACTGTACCTTGAAAACCCTCTTAGGTTTACTGTAAATCAGAAACAACTTGGGGAACAACAATTTAGCATACCATATGTGGATGAAACCTTTGCTCAGAAAGACATTCCTATTTTGGCATAGATGAGGCTGTTTAAAATGCGGGTAAGATCCTAAAGGGAACTGCGGTGGTTTACTGGTTAAGACACTGAACTTGATGATTGGAAGGTCGGCAGGTCAGCAGTTCGAGACCTGAGTGATGCATGATGGAGTCAGTTTCCATCTCTGTCCCAACTCCTGCCAACCTAGCAGTTCGAAAGCAAGAATTTGCAAGTAGATAAATAGTTGCCACATTGGCACTCTGGTGTCTAGTCATGGCTTTTTATTTTCTGAATTCAAACAGGTCTCCTTCTACATGTTGTTTTCTGAAAATGAGATTCTGTTTTACTTTCTACTGGGTCTTTTTCTTCTCAGAGGGATTTTCAGACTTTTGGCAGAGTATCAGTTGGAGAATAAAGATAACCCTTCATGCCCAGGTGAGCAATGTGCCAGTTCTCATAAATTCATTTTGGTACTTTTTAGAGACAAAACTAATGTGGCGGTGGTACTATGAAAATTGATGACACTCAAGCAACACATTTCGTAGAGGGCATGAACTCTTAAGCATGAATATTTATTGGTATAAATACAGTGGAACCCCATATAACGATTGCATCGTACAGCAATGAAATCGTACAACGAGTGCCTTTTTTAATAAAAAAAAGTATCGTATAACGATTTTCATTGTTGTATGATACAATTGTTTTTAAAAAGTGAAAAGCCGGGTGGCGTGGGGAGCCTTCCCCCGCCCCCCCAAAATTCCTTTGTGAACTGGCAGCGCTGCGCAGCTGTCCTCCTGGAAAGTGTGTTCCCAGGGGTAAAGTAGCCCAGCGCAGTTAGCAAAAGGGATTCCCACTGGCCCCCTTGTGCAAACAGCAGGGGGCCATCAAAAATGCCCTTTGCTCACAGCGCATGGGTGCCTTGGGCCAGGGAAGCGCTTTACCCCTTGGAAAGCGCTTCTCCAGCCCAAGGCCGCCCTGCGCTGTGAGTGAAGGGGATTCTCACTGGTCCCCCTGTTTGCACAAGTGGACTAGCAAGAATCCCTTTCGCTCACAGCACGGGGGCCTTGGGCCGGAGAAGTGCTTTCCAAGGGGTAAAGCACTTCTTCGGCCCAAGGCCCCCCTGTGCTGTGAGCGAAATGGATTCCCGCTGATCCCCTTGTAGAAACAGCAGGGGAACCACCAGGAATCCCTGGAGGTCTGGGAAAGATCCCCAGTCTCCTCGCAAGCCAGCCGCCTGGGTCCGCAAACGACCCAGCCATTTGGCTTGCAAGGAGACCGGGGATCTTTCCCAGACCTCTGCAAGCCAACAAGCGGCGCCTGCAGACCCGCAATGTTGCCTTTGAGGCTGGAGTTCGTGGGAGGGAATTTGCCCCTCCAGCCCCATAGACAACACCGCGGCCCTTCAGTGATGGGGAACAGATCCCATTCCATTTCACTAAGGGCAGCGCCTGTGCTATCTATGGGCTTGGGGGGGGGGGGAGGAGAAATCCCTTCCTCAAGCCTCAAAGACAACACTGCGGCCCTTCAGTGACGGGGAACGGATCCCGTTCCCTTTCACTAAGGGCAGCGTCTATGCTGTCTATGGGGCTTGATGGGGGTGGGTGGGGGAGAAATTCCCCCCTTCAAGCCCCATAGACAGCACAGGCGCTGCCCTTAGTGAAAGGGAACGTGATCCGTTCCCCATCACTAAAGGGCCACGGTGTTGTCTATGGGGCTGGAGGGACGAATTCCCCTCCCCCAAACTCCAGCCCCAAAGGCAACATCGCGACCACAAAGGCCCCCACCCCAACCCGAATATCGCAGTAGGCTTCATTAAACAGTCAGGCTTCAAACTAGGAAAGTCATGCTCTGGTCAAATACTTAATTTAACCCAACATATAGAGGATGGATATGAAAGGAGGCAGTTTACAGGAGTAGGTTTTATTGATCTTACAGCTGAATATGATACAGTAAACTTTAAGAAATTGATAAGGAAGGTGCACACATCTACTAAGGACTATCGACTGAAGACAGTTCATCCTATGCTTATTGTAGAATATATGGGATTTGTCACCCTCTGGGGCAAAAAGAGCAATGGGAATGTTCAGAAAACTAGCCTCCCCCCAAGGAAATGTATTGGCCCTTATGTTATACAGTGATGCCTCATACAACGTCCAAACTTGGTTCGACAAGTTTGGACTTTATACGGATTTAGACTTTGTATGAGGCATGCAAAATCCTAGCCGCGATGCCTCATACAACGTCCAAATCCTTGCTGCGATGCCTCGTACAATGTCCTTTCCATAGAGATACATTGTACTGTAACAGCACAGACTTCAGGGCAAAGTCAAGGAAACAGACAGGAAACTGACAGAACTTTAAGAAATCATTGTCTGAAGGCTAAATACATTACGAAAACATGTCAAACAACCCTGATTGTCCAAGAACCTGAAGAATGCTGCAAAAATCCCAGGAATGCTTCTAAAAAGTCTGACGAAAAAATTCAAAAAAAATCAAAATCGCGCTCAAAACCACTCCTAAACACTCTTTGCCTCGTGCAAAACCCACAAGAGCAATGCACACATGTGTTCTGCCTTTTATACTGCCCAGGCACAATGCAACCTGGGAAAAACCCCAATGCCTCATATAAAGTCCACCGACTTTGTATGAGGCAACTTTTTTCAAGGAATTAGGCGATGTTGTATGAATCCGATGTTGTATGAAGCGGACTTTGTATGAGGTATTACTGTATAATATCAATACCAATGACCGGAACTAGGGCCTCCATTTATGCAGATGACACAGCGCTGTGGGCTGCATCTGGCCTGCAGGCCACAGGTTGAGAATCCCTGCTTTAGATTATTAGTGTTTTTCTAATTATGTTGGCTTTAAATTTTAGTGCTTTGGACTCAGATAAATAAATAAAATTTGTTCATGGATCACCAAACTGTATTGCAGCATGATGGTCTGCATGAATAGACATCTATGTTGAGTAGTGACTTCTAGATGCTCTCAGCTTGTATGCGAGTCCCTTGATTTGCATTCTAGTGGATTTTTGTTTTTACAAAAAGCATTCTTACTAGCTGTAATTTATATTAGAGCCTTTGGGGAAAAAATAGAATCTTATCTGTTCTCAGCACCAGGAAGCGGATTCTGCAGTTTGTTCTCATGACTCTGCTTCAGCTTCATAGTGAAAAAGAACAGAAAGTCTGTATTTTTCTTGCTCAAGATATATATATATTTAATATTGCCAATACTGTACCCTGTTTCTCTTCCCTTACTAGGCCTTTCCTTCCATGATTTCTACCAGCAGTGCCGGGAGGCCTTTCTGGTCAACAGTGACCTAACGCTGAGAGCTCAGCTCACAGAATTCAGGGATCATAAGCTTATTCGAACCAAGAGAGTAAGTGTGGTTCTGATGCCACTGTGTCACTCGCTGGGAGAAAGGGATGATGTGGTTGGAAGCAAGATTAAATTATGGGATGGTTTAAATCCCAACCTTTTCAATCTGGGGGGGCAGGTCACGCTCTCCGAGTCAGCTTTGAGAGACGGACGGCCATTTTGCCCCAACAGCTTCAAAAAGGGTGGCTATTTTGTTTCTCAAATGCCCTTGGAGTGGTGGGGGCCACATGCAATGGCGCTGTGTGCTGGATCCAGCCGTTGGGCCTTAGGTTGGGAACCCCTGGTATAAATGTTAGGGCAGCTAATATGGAGATTTACTTCGCCACGTTGGTGCTGCTGAAAAAATATGGAATAAGACATATAAGAAACTACAAGTATTCAGATAAAACTCACCATGCTTATTTATATATTTAGGAGTCCTGGTGGCACAGTGGTTAAAACTGCTGAACTGCAACCAAAAGGTTGTGAGTTTGATCCTTACCTGGGATCAAGGTTGATACAGCCTTCCATCCTTCTGAGGTTGGTAAAATGAGTACCCAGCATGTTGAAGGCAAAATGCTAATTAACTTGCGAACCACCCAGAGAGTGCACTAGGCACTATGGGGCAATATATAAGTGTGATTGCTTTGAGCTATCTATCTATCTGATTCATTGATTTCTATACTGCCCATCTGGGATATGTTCCTACTCTGGGCGGTTTACAAACGTTAAAACCAGAAATATACACACAATAACAATTGATGGTATCCAAGGGTGGCATAATCCATTTATACACGTACTTAGATTTTGAGGCTGAGCCCCTCCCTCTCCATCATCACTTTCTATGTGGAGAACTGGGTCTGTAGCAGAATATTCTGATTTACATATAGTTTTAGAATGCAAGCAAGAACCTTGGAAAATTCAAATAAAATCAGTTTTCATTATAGTAATGCATAATGCACTGTAGTCTCCATAATTTGGATAATTTGTCAGCATACCGGAATTTTACAGATTAAAAACACTTTGCCATTGTTACATACTAATGTACATGGTATACTTATTTTCAGGGTACTGATGGAGTGGAATATTTATTTATTCCTGTGGATGCTGGAACATTGGCTGACTTTTTACAGAAAGATAACGAAGTATGAAACCTCTCGGATATCCGATGGCAGTTTTTCTTGATTGCTACCAGAATATCTCCTGCATGGCTGTCATTTTCCAGATCTCAGGAGTCTTATTTATGTGTAATAATGGGAGTAAAGTGTCTTGTAACCAAAGCCATCTTTTAGGACTGTCTGGATCTTCTCAGGTTCCTTTTTTGTATGGTGCCTTCCTGTTGTCTATTCCACTAGAGACAAAGAAAATATTACTTACACATAGTAATGTACCTTCTGTTCATAAAACCTGTGGAAATCAGGGTTTACCTATGCTTGAAAAAGATGTGTTGATGACTGCCAGCAGTGAGTTTATGTTTTCTAGGAAAGAATGCATATATTACAGTACAATATTTTAAAAAAATAAATGTTTGCTCTTGCCTAAAAGTTAGATGAAATTAGCAAACTGCTGGAATTGACAAAAAAAATTAATGTTACCGTTTCATGATATTGTAGGTCGTTTTGTCAAAATATATTTTAATTGGGAGCAGGGAAATTTCTCTTTCCAAAATTAAGTCATTAAAGTTTAAAAGTAAAGTAGCAACTTTATTAGTAAAATATAAAATGTTAATTTTAATACCAACCTTATTGACACTTGAGAACAGAAGTAATGATATACTTTTTTAAAGAAAATTCTGAATAAAAATGCTTAGATCTGTTATACTGTATTATCAGTTAGTATGAATTTTTGCAACTACAGTACGTGTCATTTCAATAATTTCAGTGCAGGGGATTTTTTTTTTTAAAGCGTGGGTGGGTGGGCAACCTGACAATGTGAAAGCAAAATTGCAGGATGGGCTTAGGCACAAGTGATTTGTTCTAGCAGTTCCATCCTAAACAGTTAAGTATAACTAAGGTAGGTAGGGGCCATTCTCAAATTAGTATGGATATATTTTAGCTGTAGTCAAAATTAAATGTATCTCTTGAGAGCAGGGGGGAAATGTAATTGAAGAAAGATGGAGCCAAAATCTAAGCATTTCTAGATAGAATCATAGAATAATTGAGTTAGAATGGTTCTCTAAAGCCGTTGAGTCTAACCCCCTACTCCAGGGATGGCCAACCTTGGTGATCCAGTACATCTTCTGTTGTACTTTACTATTAATTTTGCCCTAAGAAATTCTACCCCAGGTATGGCCACTTCCTCGGTGTGGGATGACATGAATGCTGTGGCAAGGCATACCTGTCAACCTTCCTGGAATGGCCGGGATTCCCCTATTTTCGGCGCTGATTTGCGCCATTTTTCGCCCGCAGCTGCCAAAACCCTGGAATTGGCAGCGGGGGGGGGGGGGAGAGGTACTGCACATCCCTTCTGTGCAGATCGCCTTCTACGCATGCATAGGCTTTTACGCTTGCGTAGAACCCTTCTATGCATGCATAGAAGGCGATCTGCGCAGAAGGGGATCGTAGAAGCCCTCTACACATGAGTAGAAGGGTACGCATGCGTAGAAGGCGATCTGCGCAGGTCCCGTATTTTCCAGAGCCGCAGTTGACAGGTATGTGGCAAGGGAATATGTTGAAGCTGGCATAACAACAATCATGAACATTAATGAGACATGTTTGTTTGCCCTTCAAGACTTCATACACTTACACAAGTGTCTATTAAATACCTAGGAGAAATAACCTCAGATCAGCATTTAGCTCCGTACATGGCAAGCGGCAGTAGGACCTGATGCCTTGATTGTAGTTTGTACAGGAATCTACAAAGGGTTCTATATTAACACCACTTACAAATACAGTATCGGGGAAGCAATCTAATTTTATCAGGATTTTAGTCCGCTGTTCTTGTACTGTTTCAAAATTTACAAGACTCGTATATCATTTGGAGGGGAATCGTATACAAATGGAAGTACCTCTACATACGTTGCTCTTACGCACCATTATGTCACCTCCAACTTATGTTGACCTATGATTGAGGAATCTCCAGAATGCCCTCAACAGCTCTGCTCAGCTTTTGTAAACTCAAGCCTTCATATATCCAATCCATCCCATGTTTGGTCTTCCTCTTTTTCTGTTGTGTTCAACTTTTCCCAGCACTATTGTCTTTTCCAGCGAGTCCTCCTATCTCAAGATTTACTAAAAGTATGGCAATCTTAGTTTCATCATTTTTGCCTCCAGAGGTAGTTCCGGTTTGCTTTGCTCTGTAGGACCCATTTGTTCATCTTTCGGCAAATCCAAGATATCCACAAAGCTCTCCTCGAGCTGATCATTGATCAAGACTGACTTGGCAATGCCTAATCTTCAATGAAAACTAGGCTTCATTTGATTACAGAAGATCTCCTAGGATGGCAAGAGACAAAACTCAAGAGCAGTCTGCCCTCCACTGATTTCCTCAAATCCTCGCAGCCATTTCTCTCCACAGTGATTTATCTTACCCAAGTGTATAAAAAAGTTCTGTAGTGTTTTAAGCTTGACAGTCACTGTTTATGCTTGCAAACATTTTTGGTGTGAATTTAAAGACAATTCACTTGTTTTATTCACCACCTTTCCCCCTCTTGAGTTATGCCTTCAAATTGCTGTTTTTTAGATGACAACTACCTGGACCTCCCTATAAGAGCTCAAAAGCTAGAACAAAGTGCCCTTCCTTTGTTTTCTGAATGTCTGAACTGGCCCCTTCAGACTACCGTATTTTTTTGACTATAAGACGCACTCCCCCCCCAAAAAAAGAGGGTGTGTCCTATAGTCCAAATGCTGTCCAAGCACGTGGCCCGTTCCCTTCCAGGAGGGGCTACGGGTGAGTGCTTTAAAAACTGAAATACGGTAAATCATGTGACTTTTGGAAGATTACTCAATGTAAAAAAAACCAGTGCAAACATCTGTGAGGTTTTTTAAAGTGTAGGTGAGAGCAACTTTCTCTGGAAAACAGCTTCCCTCCCTAAAATAGAGCTTCTATTTCCAAACCCCCTGACCCCAAATTGTATTTTCCCCCACCTCTGGATGGTTTGATGGGCCAGGGGACAAAACCAGTCCATAATATTCCTAATCCTGCAACAGAGAACAATGCACCTTTGTAATGCTTTCCTTAATGAATCTGCAGAAATCTGAACAGGAAAACCAGTTCCACGGAAGCATAGTTGTCACATGGCAAACAGCTTTGAAAAGACAATGTTGGTTTAAGCAAGGCTAGCGAAAGCCTTACAAATTTCTTCCCCGAAAGTATGCAGTGAAAAATCTGTTTTTTTCACTCTGGAGCTGTGTGCAAAAAAAAAAAAAAACCTTTTCATTCCCCCATCTTTACTACAACCATAATGTATGACTTTGACCACACTTATACACAACATTTTCTGGCTTATAGCCTAAGTTATACATGGAGCTATCTTTGAAGAGCTCTCAAAACCTTATACCCATGATGGCGAACCTTGGCCCTCCAGATATTCTTGGACTTCGGTTCCCAGAAGCCCAAGCTCCCTGTGAATCCACACGAATGGGTTTACTGGGATTCATCCAGCCCGCGCTGCCCTCATCGCTCCCGGAAGCGGAAGTATAATGCGCCCATACGGTTAAGACTTCCAGGTTAGCCCTTCCTCCGTACAGGCGTGTTTTACTTCCGCTTCCGGGAGCGACGAAGGCAGCGCGGGCTGGATGAATCCCAGTAAACCCATTCGTGTGGATTCACAGGGGGGTTGGGTTTCTGGGAACTGAAGTCCAAGAACATCTGGAGTGCCAAGGTTCGCCATCACAGCCTTATACTGTCCCAGAACACTACAAATGGATACGAGGGTCTGGCCAAATTGAGCACAGCCTGTGAGATCTTAAATTTCTCTGTCTGTCGGGCTATTTCCGGGCACAATCTAAAGTACTTAGTGCTAGCCTTTAGACCTGTACATGGTTTCGAACACAGTCAGTTACTGGATATGCTGGTTAGGATTGAAGGCTACAATCCAACAAAATCTGGAGGAGCGCATATTCTCCGATTCATAAGTATCCCAATGAATATCTAGCATTGATAACCTTCCTATATTAGTGGATCTTCACCTTATGACCCTAAGCTTTGGAGGTTAACTAATAATTGGCAACTAGAGAAAAAATATTAACTTTATGACACTCTATCAAATGCTTATCCAAAGATGTTCAACTAATACAGAAATACATGGGCAAAAATTGTGTTCATTAAATACATTCAAGCAACTCTATTGTGAAAGCACATCAAGGTTCTCTAAATTCCGACAAGGTCATAGACAGTGTACAACTTTGCACAAACGTAAACCCTCTTCTTTCCAGTGGGGCACTCTCTGTGTGATGGCAAACTGGAGATCACTCAAAACTATAGGGACAGAGTGTACTGTTTTTGCCGGGGTGGGGCACAGGATATTGGCCCATGTGCTTTGTTACCAGAGGAATACTTCCTTCCCCTTGACTAACATTCTGCTGCTGCTAACTTTGACTTTGATAGCATGGTTTTCTAGCACATCATTGTACTACTCTGCTGGTTTTTACATGTTTTATTATAATTGTTTTTAATATCACTGTAAGCCATATGAGTGGCAACGCTGAGGGTTGAATATAAATGCTGACATAAGCAATTATATTATGCAAAATCATTTAATTTGCCTAGCAATTCAGGTAATCAGATTGTATGTGGGATGTGGTTTATATATCTTTTTTGTGGCGCAGGTACAAAACATAGACAAAACAAGAACGAAGAGAAATAGAATCTTTCAATATTGACAATAAAATAAACTTCACAATTGTTAACTGCTCCTAGGTCATATTTCTTGTGTGCAAACTTATAAAAAGAGCTGATAGTCCAATTTTCTCTGCATCGCAATGTGCTACAGATAAGAGAGACACCGCAATTAAGTCAATATGGCTTGTGTAGCACTTCCTTTCACTGTAAATCTCAATGAAAGGAAAGACAGCAGGAGAGCAATAGCTACACTAGCAATCACACTTATATGCCGCCCCCACAGCACTTAGTGCACTCTCTGGGCGGTTCACAAGGTAATTAGCATTTTGTCCCCCAACATGCTGGGTACTCACTTTACCAACCTTGGAAGAATGGAAGGCTCTGAGTCAACCTTGATCCCCTTCAGGGTCGAACTTACAACATCAATTTTAGTTGCAGTAGTTTGTGGCAGATTTCACCCACAATTTTGAAATTAATCTTCTCAGTTTATAGAATAAATGTGTAAATATTACCAAAACCAGAGGACTAAAATCATTGTTTCTCTACTGCCTGAGACAGGAAAAATACAGGTGAAACTCGGGAAATTAGAATATCATGCAAATGTTCGTTCAGTTCAGTAATGCAACTTAAAAGGTGAAACAAATATCTGAGATAGAATCATTGCATGCAAAGCGAGATAGTTCAACCCTTACTTTGTTATAACTGATGCTTTGGCTTACACCTTATGAGAACCCCAACCCCCCAATTTCATGTACCCCATAATCATCACGTAATCTCATGTACTCTGTACGCCATGATCATCACAATTATAACGAATCAAGGCATGACATCTCTCGCTTTGCATGTAGTGAGTCTATCTCATATATTTTTCATTTTTTAAGTGAAATGAATGGACATTTGCACAATATTTTAATTTTCCGAGTTTTACCTGTAACTTCCTGGAATCACTTAGTGCAGGGGTCAGCAAATTTGGCTCTCCAGCTGTTCTTGGACTTCAGTTCCAAGAAGCTCTCCTTGTTAGCTGGAAGGCCGGCAAGTCGGCAGTTCGAGATCTAGGAACTGCATGACAGTTTGAGCACCTGTCTCTGGCCCAGCACCTGCCATCCTAGCAGTTCGAAAGCAAGAAATTGCAAGTAAATAAATAGGGAAAAGATCTTGGGGGCATGAAAGGAGCCACATTCAGGCGTCCACTGAGTGGAGATTCCCCAGCAAAAATCCTTTCAACCCAGAATAATTTCCGACATGAAATTATCAGGAAGCAAAAACATTGCAGCACTTTATAGACTAACTGCAATATTTTTATTGTGAGCTTTCGTGGATCAAGACCACTTCTTCAGACATAGGCATGAAATAGCAAGGCATGAGCTTATACACCAAATACAGAGTCATAGATGATTAAATCACAATGACATCATCATGTAAATCAATACAGCTTCCCACAGCTGGCAGTGGTAGATGATCTGTATTGATTTGCATGATGATGTCATTCTGATTTAATCATCTATGACTCTGTATTTGGTGTATATAAGCTCATGCCTTGCTATTTCATTCCTATGTCTGAAGAAGTGGACTTGATCCACGAAAGCTCACATTAAAAATATAGCAGTTAGTCTTTAAAGTGCTGCAGTGTTTTTGTTTTTGCTTCCTGATATGCCTGAAACACAGACTAACATGGCTACCATTCCAAACCACGCGAAATTATTATTCCAAGAAGCCCAATGTCAGCACACCTGTTGATCAGGGCTTCTGGGAATGGAAGTCTAAGAATATCTAGGGAGCAAAGTTTGCTGACCCCTAGTTTAGAGATATAATACTCCTGATTAAAGATTAAATTCACATACTGTAAATCAGGAGTTCTCAACCTTTTTAAGCCGGAAAGCCAGGTCACGCTTCGGGGGCAGGACAGCCATTTTGCCCTTCCTCCACCACATGGCACTTCCTGGTATGGTGGAGACGGTGGGACCCCCACATGAAATGGTGCTGCAGGCCACATCCAGCCCACAGGCCGCAGGTTGAGAATCCCTGCTGTAAATTGTATTTACTCCTCTTGCAAAATTATTTCTCAGGAGGGAAACTTCCATTAAGAACCTATTTTCTCACTCTTATCCATGCGTTAAGATTAACAAATGCTCATCAAAGCAATTTGAATTCTGGGGAGACTTACTTTGGGGTTTTTGAAACTGAAATTCACCTCCAAACCATGATGCCACTTGCCTTCTCTCCATCACTCTACCTCATTTCAGGAGTCCCCTGAACGGAGTTTCTCCAGCAAAAATCCTTTCAACCCAGAGTAATCTCTGACACAAAATTATTATTATCAATCTACACTATGTAGTTTTGATGGGAACGAGCTTCTTATAAACTCTTTCTAGCTTGGGGGGAGGGGGGGAGGGAGTTGTGGACGCCCAGACATTGCTGGAGTTGAACTTCCATCAGTCCTAGGCACAATGGCCAATAGTCTGGGACAATGGAAGCAGTATTTTGCAACCTCTGGTGGGCCACAAGTTATCCACCCCTATTCTAGATTAACACAAAAGTTTTTATTGTCACAATCTCTCCAGTTTTGGTCTCTGAAGAACATAAGAGGGCTTCATTCAGAAAGTGGAATTCTGAAGTCCTATCTTTTTCTTTTAAAAAAAAATCAACTGCAAATTTATCTACTTTTCCACAATCAGAGCATTTGTCTGAAAAGTTTATTTTAAATTTTCTGAACACTTAAAGCAACATTGCTTTAGGTCTTACACAAGTGTCCAGAGGGAACTAAACAAAAATTAAACTGTTATAAATTACAAGTTTTTGCTTTCGAAAGAGCTTCAGTAAACAAACAAACAAAAAAAACATGACACATACATTGCAAGGAAATCCCCAACATTTCATGCAACAGCAGGCAAGATGTAAAAAGCCACCTAAATTCACACATTTGTACACTGAATCATCAGAAAAAGGTTTTTTTTAGTAAATCTGTACAACCAAATACATTTGGAAGCTACATCTAAGTTACATCATTTAATGTTTTTTTACATTTGTTACCCCTTTTAAATTAGCAAGTAAACACTCCAAACTAGGGGTATGTGGCTGAGATAGGAGAAAAGAGAAGAAATAAATCATTGCAGACATTCAGTTATTTTTAATCTAGACCTCCAAATGTTGAATAAAAACAAAATGTATCTTCATTTAACATTTTTGCTTGCTAACTGTACAAAAAAAATGCAGTGCAGAGAATTCCACCTTTGTATTTCTTTGGATGGCTCTCAAATATAGCTGGAAATTCCTTTAACGATGAACAAATGGAAAGTTGGTCCTATTAAACTGATATTGCATGCAAGTATTTCTGTTCTCACCATCTGAATAGGTGATATTGCAAGTTATCCTGGTACCACCCAGCATTTCTTTACCCTGTAAAAGAGCACTAAAACTTGGAGAGAAGTAATCTTCCCAGAACAGTAATTTAAGTATACGTAACAAATCAGAAATGTTTTAGGAACCATGTATTTGACTTTCCTTTTTTAATTGAATAGAACAAATGCTTAAGTACAGTTTGTCCTCTTCACTGAAGAGAGCTAGTCTATTTCATCTTTATGAGCTAGTTTTTTTGGGGAGATTAGCATGTGCTGTGGCAATCCTACTGAGTACAATCCAAGCATTTGCTGCGAACAGTTGGAGGAAGTCAGTAAGAAGCGGGATCAGTGAAAAGAGATGTTTCTTTAAATGATCCACATGAGAGAGAGAGAGAGAGAGACCCACAGAGTGCCCAGTGTTAAACACACCGTTTTCTTCTTGCGCTTTTTTTGGTGTGCAAGTTTATATACTCGGCCCTAACCCCCACCCCAACCCCCAAATATTAACTGTTCCAGAGTTCAGTTTCCTTAGTCAATTTTCACATTGGTGTAGATTTTTCTAACAAAGGCACTTGTTCCCATATAGCCAATAGCTCCTGCAAAAAGAAGACAAATACATATAATTTAGATTCATTGCATGACATTTAATAAAGCAGCAGCTACTATGAACGAACACTACTCAACTTAGTAGGCCGGGGTGTCCAAACTATGGTCCATGGGCCGCATCTGGCCCCTGACCCCAATTCATCCAGCCCGCACTGCCCTCATCGCTCCCGGAAGCAGGAGTAAAACGTGCCTGTATGGACGTGTTTTACTTCCGCTTCCAGGAGCGACGAGGGCAGTGTGGGCCGGATGAATTGGCATTGTGGGTCAGATTCAGCCCACGGGCCATAGTTTGGCCACCCCTGGTTTAAACAGAGAAAATGGCAGCCTAAAATCTATCTCATCCTGTTGCAAAACATATCTATTGCGAAACAGATTTCAAGGTGTGTTTTGCTTCCGGTGGGAGGAACCACATGACCGGCCTGCTGAACCACGTGACCGGCTCGTGGCTCAAAAAGTTTGGGCACCCCTGCAGTAAGTTATGCTCCTGAATAGACACACACAGGATTAAGCTCTATAAGAAAAAATTATAATCTGTAATCTTATGAAACAGATGACTGGTGATTGGAGCAAGAGGGTGGTCACTTCCAATTTTGCGAACAGCCCTCTTTGCTCAGTCCACAAGTTGCATCCGCCAACTTAGGGCACGTATATATTATGTTCATGTTCAGTCTTCAACATGAGTTTCTACTCATTTCCATCTGAAGCTTAAACATACCCCACACATGGGCTGAAGTCCTTTTGCTTAGTCTAGTATTTTAAAGGAATTTATTTTAAAGATGCCTTAAAGCAGTGTTTCACAACCTTTGGTTTTTGGACTTTAATTCCCAGAAGCCTAAGTCAATTCCCCAAAGCACTGATCAGCCAATGTACTGACTTGGGCTTCTGGTAACTGAGGCCCCTTGTGGGGTATGTGCCCCACATTGGGAACCACTACCCTAAGGCTTTGGTAAGTACAACATGACAAATGCCTTCTCCCGACATCAAAAGAGCAAAACTATACTTGGAACTGATAGACTGGCCTTTTGCAAACATATGGTAAAGGTATAGTAAAAGTAAAGGTTTCCCTTGCTCGAAAGCCAGTCGTATCGGACTCTAGGGTTCAGTGCTCATCTGTTTCAAAGCCGAAGAGCCAGCACTGTCTGCTTCTGCATGACTAGACACCGGAGCGTACGGAATGCTGTTACCTTCCCACCAAAGTGGTCCCTGTTTATGCTGTTACCTTCCCACCAAAGTGGTCCCTGTTTATCTACTTGCAACTTCTTGCTTGCGAACTGCTAGGTTGGCAGGAGCTGGTACAAAGACGGGAGCTCATTCCATCCTGCAGTACTCGGGAATCAAACTGCTGACCTTCTGCCTCCCAGTCAGCGTCTTAGCCACTTGAGCCATTGCAGTCTCGGGCAAACATATGGTCTGGTTATTATGAAGCCATGTTGTGCCTATTATATTCATATTTTTGTGATGAGATGACATTATGTGGTTCCCACACAGAAAATGTAAACTTCCTAGTAGTCAAATTAAGCAACTGGATGAGTGAATTAATTCCAAAACACCTGAGAAAAGGAAATAATCCTTACATTCTAGCCCAGGCCATTTTTTCAGATCTGTAGCCCCACTCACTGCAGTGGCTCAAGTGGGTAAGACGCTGACTGGGAGGCGGAAGTTCAGCAGTTCGATTCCCAAGTACTGCAGTACTGCAGGAATACTGCCACATGACCATGGAAACGTTTGCAGAAGCAGACAGTGCTGGCTCTTCGGCTTTGAAACAGAGATGAGCACTGAACCCTAGAGTCGGATACGACTGGCTTTCGAGCAAGGGAAACCTTTACTAGCCCCACTCACTGACATAGAAATTGCCTCCATAGTAGCCTTCCCATGAAGAATATCATTTGCTGACTGGACTGGTCTTCTGCAAGTAGGCCCTCTAATCTAATGCACAACTCAATTCACAAGAAAAAACCTAATGGCATTTGTATGTTTGTGTGTGAGAGAGAAACTGAAAGAGACAGACTTATCTCTGCATGTATTTATATAACAAGGGAGTAAATAAGAGCTCGCATGATTTATCACTCACTATTGAGTATTACTCTGGGGGGGATCATATTTCAACCTGCAGATCGGAAAAATAACTAAGGATCTATTTTTCAAGAACATATCAAGCTAAATTGCTTTGAAAACAACTGGTTAAAATATTAATATTATTTATGGTAGAGATAATTTTAAATATATTCTGAACTTACCACACATTATTCCCAGAGCTGTGCTAAACACTGCCATATATCCAAAGTAAAATGATGTTTGAAATAAACCATACATCCTGCGGGGAAATGCAGATTTTTAGGGTATCAAAAGTTGCCAATAGAAAATGTTGATGAAGCTTATTTGTGTTGTTTTTAAAATGGGAGAAATGTCAAAGGTTACGTACTTTGTCTTGAAAAAGTAGTAATAAAAGGAATACATGTAAACGTAGATTGCAGTCGAAGCAGCAGACAGAAAACTTGTCCATTGCCTGAAAGAAACATAATTGTTCAAAAATTGTGGAGCAAACAGTTTGACAAGCATTTAAATGACATTCCATGACAATCATTCTAAAAAAATTTAATTTAAAATTTAATCAGCTATTTTCTACCATATATTAAAATTTAAACTGGCACAGCTACTTTCTAAAGTTCAACTTTCTTTATATTATTCCTCAGCCAGAAGCATATTGGTTATTTATGCTGGCATAAAATACAATAGCATAAACCATACTGGTAAACCACGATTAGTTCTCAAGCCATCATTTATATTCCTAATAATGTGCCTAGTCATTGGCACTTACACCAATCTACAGGATTCTGGCCTAAGAATTTTGTAGTCCTCAGTTCTATGAATATGTTCTGCTGGAATTACTAACGTTTCCAATTTCTGTCTCTTTCATGTATCAATAGGTCAGGATGCATTTAATGTTGGATACCCATCATTTAAATAGGAAAACTATTTTCCAGCCCTGAGTTGGTGAAGACTGAAGAGTTAACCTAACTCATTTTATTGATAACGAAGTTAGGGATAAACCTGGTTTAAGAGAATTTTGCCTTGATAATCTCAAACTAGGTTACTGCAATGTGCTCTATACTGAGACTGATTTTAAAGAGGGCTTGTCAAATTAACCTAGAGCAGAAAGTAGCAACTGCAACTGATGATAAAAAACCAAAGGTCTGATCATAAGACACCTGTTCTGGCCTCACTGCAGTGGGTGTCGATAAGTTTCAAAGAGCTGCTTTTAAACTGTAAAAAGTTTTAAACAACTTGTGACCCAGAATTTAAGGAATCCCTTCCCCACTGTGAACATGCCTGTACTATGAAATCAACATCTAAGACCATCCATTGACCATGACAAAGGAATACTTTTGAATTGTGACCTTCAGTCTATGGGGGCAATCTCCCCATTGAGGCCATCATGGCACATACATTATCTTCCATTCAGTGACAGGAGAAGATATGCCTCTATTCTCAAACTTAGAAAACTGGCTTTATGCCAACTGAACACTAGCCCCACTATCAAATGACTTGTTGGTTTGGGGGGAGATGCAGTACACATTAAAACAGGGGTGCCCAAACTACGGTCTGTGGGTTGGATCCGGCCCCTGGATGCCAATTCTTCCGGTCCACGCCACCCTCATCGCTCCCAGAAGCGGACATAAAACACATTTTACTTCCACTTCTGGGAGCGACAAGGGCAGTGTGGGCCGTAGTATGGTCATCCTTGGTTTAAGCAGAGAAAATGGCAGCCTAAAATCTATCTCATCCTGTTGCAAAACATATCTGTTGCAAAACATATTGCAAGGCATGTTTTACTTCCGCTTCTAGTGGGAGGAACCACATGACTCGCCTGCTGAATCACGTGACCGGCCTGCGGCCCGAAACGTTTGAGCACCCCTGCATTACAAGCATACTGGCTGTATAAATCTTTTTTAAAAAACTGTTTTTAAAATAAGAGGCACATAGAAAACTGAAATAACAATAATAACCGCAATAATACTTACCACCTATAATCTTCTGCATTCAGTAGAAAATATGTACACACGATTGTCACACACACAGTAACTATGCAGAGGATAACGAGCACTAACATCATAAAACCATAGACGTAATAGATTTTATAAGCCCAGAAGGAGGTGAAGATAAAATACCTAAAGATAAAGAAAGTCTTATTTATTGTACAGACATGTGCCTTAAATTAAATTATGCTGGCAAGCACATGACTGATAAAACTATCTGCAAGCTTTTCTAAGTGGAAGACTCACATTTCTATGAAAATAGATCCAAATGGGAGAATCCCACCCAGACAAACAATTACAGCCGGTTCCATAAACCTGGGGGGGAAAAACAGAGTTAACCTTCTCATTTGAAGAAAAGCAATAATAAAAATCACTAAACAGTGGGTTCTTTGGAACTCAATAAAATTAATGGAAGGTCATATAAGGATATACTGGTAGTTCACCAAGGTCATTAAGCACTTCATTAAGATTTGGATTTTGGGAGTCCCAGCTCTACCAGCATCTGGCAAAAATGAACTACAGAAGCTTTGCTGAGTTAGCTGTGTTTTGTAAGCAATCAGTGGTCTGGCTCAGAGCACCGGTCATCTGCAATCTACTTACGCACAGTGCCAATCACTGCTAGCTTTAAAATGTGACTGACTCTAAATCCTCCTTAATATGTTATATGCACTCTATCTTGAGTTCCACACCGCTGCTGCTCAGACAGACATCTGATTCCAAAGTCAGATAAAAATCCACAGATCCTGGTGAATATAGAGCTTTTTTGTTTAATAAATCAAGATGCTAAGATGTTTACAGTCCTGTTAGTAAAGAGAATGAGTAATTTTATTCATGGTGTCCCAGAAGTCACCATACACAGGCAAATTTTCATAAGAGATATCTTGGAACGTGTTTGCCATGAGTGAGGGAGAAGGCTTGGTGTGTGTATGTGTTTAGAAAGAGGTGAACAACATGTAGATAATATTTTGTAAAAAATTGTAAAAATTTGAGATGAACATTTTGTACATAAAGGTATGCTTAGCTACAATTGCACATTTCCTCCAAATGTGATAACTTTTGGGACACACTGTATATTAGAGGACCAATGAGGTTATATACCAAGGAGATGAATGGTGGATCTGACTAGAAGGTTATAGAATATGATAGATAAACAAAAATTGAAAGTGGGAATAATTGTATTAGTTGTATAGGGTCGTAAAGACCAGGACCAGTCGCTTGAAAAATAGTTTCTACCCAAAAGCGGTTCTGGCTTTGAATGTAGTGCGATGCAGTCTATGAGGGAGCTTCTGTATAGTTTTTAGAGTTTTAGAGCTTTTTAGGGGTTAAATGTGTATATGGGGGTGGGAGTATGTTGATAATTTTGTATAGTTGTATTTTGTTTATGTTTTGTTGGGTTGATAAGTGTTTTTCCCCCAATCTCATTGTTCTGTGCAGGACAATGACAATAAAGATTTATCTATCTATCTATCTTTAATTTTTTTTATTGTATGGGATGGCCAATATTAAAAATGTTGAAAGAGGCATTAGGATTTGGATAATGGGTTAAAGAGGTGGTACATCAATTATATTCAGAAAATATTTCAACTGTGTGAATGAATGACAGTATGACTGAGCAGGTATCTCTAGATTGAGATACTAGACAAAGAAGTCCACTTTCCCTGATATTTTTTGCTTTAGTTGTAGAACTATCAGTGATTCTTAGTAGAGAAGATAACTTAATAAGAGGTATAGGTTTTCAGGATTAATTTATTTGATGATTACACTTTACTAACAACAATACTTAAAGATATGGATCGCGTTAATAATTTGTGGTGATAACAGGCTTACAGATAAATTAATTCAAGTCAGAAATGACTGTTTAATTAAGATAAAGAGGAAAAGGAGACAGTGTGTGTGTGTGTGATAGATGTTAACATATGTAAGTCTATTAAGTATTTGGGCATAAGGATTCCAGAAATCCTACAATAATTAAAAAGAAGAAAAGTTTGCTAAATTGAAGCAAGAAATTTAAAAAAAGATAAAAGATTTTAGAAAGTTTAGCTTATCATGGTTTGATACCGTATTTGCTGGTGTATAATACAACTTGGAGTATAAGATGCACTCAATTTTTCCAGTGTATTTTAAGGGGGGGGGGAGTGTGTCTAACACATTGGCAAATACGGTAATAGCAGTTTGTAAAATGAAGATTCTACCCAAGATTAATTCTTTGTTCATAATATTACCTATTAGGTTAGTTGAAGAAAAACTGAAAGATTAGCAAAACATGATTCATAAAACTTGCAATGAAATGGAAATAGAAGTGCAAAGATTAATGGAGATAAAAGAGCAAGCATTAATCAAAAGAGTGGCATAAATCTTAAATGCTATAAGTGTTAGGTTTCCCCAACATAAGCTTATATTATTTGGCTAGGCAATTGAGATATATAGTATACCAGATATTATTTTTCAGTCTAATGATTTAATATGGACAAGGTTGCAATTGCACGAGGTATATTGAGAATATTCTAAACAAAACAATAAGAACACTGTAAAAGAAACCTTTTCCTTAAAAAATGATACAAATTTGGAAAAATTTAGAAGAATATTTATCTGAACAATGTGTCTATTATATCCCATAGTAGAGAAATTTCCAGATAACTTGGTGGACAAATGACTTCATCAGATACAGAAATGCAAAGTAATTCTATTTCAATGTTACCATTTTTTCTCAGGTATTGGACGAGGAACAGCATTGACTCGACAGGGGAAATTTGGCTGACCCGAAAGATTCCGCCCAAGTATTGTTCCAACAAGATTCAAGGGAAGAATGACGAAGAAACAGATGCAACATACTGCCACCTGTAAACTCATAGTCACACAAGAAGAAAGGATATAAATGCATCTAATGTTAAACCCAAACATCTATTACAGTAATGTCAGCTTTTAGGGCTTTTTTCCCAGCAATATGGTCTGTCTCCTTTAAGGGTAACATCTCCTTTTGTGAACACTCTATATAAGATTTTCAGATAGCAATTCTAGTAACGTTCATTCAGCCTGATAAGAGAATAAGCTGAGAAAGGCATGGAACGTGATTAAATGTAAACAATTTAAGAAAATAAATAAGGTATGTTACTCTATCAATTTAGACAAGCAGTAGGAGTTAGCAGCTGTACTCTACATATGATATTTAGCTTGTTATATATCTGTAAACTTTGTAAACATGTCTTTGTGTAGTATTTTTAAGGCCTTTATGGGGTACTCTATTAGGAATATTAGCCAGTGCAGTTCTTTAGCCTGAAAACTGAATTAGTTCCTTAGCACGAAAAGAGTAAATAAAGCTATCGAGAGGCATGGAGCTTGAGATAAGATAACTTGAGAGAGTCAAGGAATGCACTCAAATAAATAATAAAAACAAATGTATATATCCCATTAGCCTAGAATAAAGAATATGTTGTATAGCATTTGTAAACATTATAACATATTTGTAAATACCTCAATATGTTTCAGCCATATATTTCTATGGGCTTTATCACAATTATTGGCTTATGCAGTCTTTCTCAAAATACTTGGCACACAATTATCTTCATTTTTTGAATTTACAGTAAATATTTTTCTGATGAAGAATGTAATCGAAAAAAGTTTCTAAATCCGGAAGATTTTTTAACTCATGAATAAACTCTCATAAATAAACTCTTTGAAGACAACACATCATATGGCATCTCCAGAGTGGGGGAGAACAGATGACTGTCGGGTCATTAGCAGAGATGGCCATTAGAGGGCGCAAAGCATGGTTTCCCATAGGAATGTACTGAAAACCAATTTCATCTATTTTAAAAAGAAAAAAAAAACCTTGCTGAGACAGGCGAGGTAGGAAGGCTCCTTTTGTTTACCTGTGTGTGTGTGTGTGTGGGGGGGGGGAGAGTATTTTTTAAATAAGGGTTTCCCTATCAGACCCCTCTGTCTTATTCTCCATACTAGCATTTCCCAAACTGTGCCTTCTTTGAACTAAAATGCTTGGTAAACACATCTACAGCTGAAATGGCCTTTAAGGGGAGCCATTACAAAATCTGGAATGTGTGATTTTTGGGCCTCCTGGGAAGTATTGCCTTCTGCATGAATCCTGAGGGAGCTCAGCAGGTCTAGAATTATGCAAAAGTGCTTTCTTAAAAGCCTCCCCTTTTCTTCTTCCACAAGGCAGCAGCTGGAAGTGCCCTTCACCAATTATGGCTATGTCAAAGATAAGGCTTCACATTAAAAGACATTCTATTTTATTTGGGATGTATTTGTGTTGTTGCTGTTGTTGATTTGTATTCTGATATTGTGTGTACACCCAGTGGGAATTTTATAAATTATCTCCCCCCCCCCCCCCGAACAGTCTGTGGGAGCTTGACCCTGGACTCCGGCTTAAAAAGGTTGAGAATCCCTGATATATACCATATTTGTGTATAAGATGCACTTTCCCCCCTTAAAACACACCGGAAAAACAGGGTGTGTCTTATACTCCGATGCGTCTTATACACCAACAAATACGGTAATTCCTACAAAATCTGTTAGACCTTTTTAGCACTAAATGAATTATTAAACCAGTTTCCAACTTTTCTATGGAACTGTTCTAATTAAACATTTTGAATTCAAATCGCTGCCTACTTTCAGCAGTTTGGCGCGAACAGTGATATAATTTTATAGTTAAAACCTGCAGTACTAATTAATTGTACTCACCATTGTCCCAAAGGGAATAGCCCTTGATGCATGATAATAAATTGCGATGAAATTAATGAAGAAAGCTGTGCCACACACCATGGCAGATATAAGGAATGCCCCAATGAACATCTGCTTTATCCATCGCCTTCCTGAAAAGCAAAAGATCCCAGTTCATCTTTGGTTCAAATGATCAATCCATTCCAACCCCAAAGGCACTATTTGGTGAGATACAGCTTAACTGACCATGTTTATTAAAGAAAAGCAAACTGTACCTTGAGGATATATACAGCTATCAAGAGCACAAAAGTTGGCTTTAAAAGCCCCAAGTATATTAAACTCCTCAGTTACACAAGTCTGATATTATCTAGGTAGAAACAGTGCTTTCCACTCATTTTCTCTCTCTGTAATATTAAAGGTCACACATCACTGCAATAATTTTACAGACCTTTCTTATACAAACTGTAACTGTAAGAAAGCATTTTAGAGCACAAGAAAAAGTCCACTGAAGCGACATATGGCTATCTTTTTTTAGTGTGACACCCATTTATTAAAATTTTAAAAAATATTGTATTAAAAACCATATAAGGCAGAAAAACACATAATAAAAATATTTTAATAGAAAAAACATTTTTAAAAAGCCATTGCAGGAGTGAACTGACAAACATTGTTCAAGACTATCAAAGATTTTTTTACATATACCATTAAGTAGGAAAACACTCCTTATTCATGGCTCACGTGGTTTTGCATTTCAAGAGAACACAACCACATTAGCACAACTAACACTTATGTATCAGCCATCTAAACCATTTGACTCTGCATGTGCTCTTAAGCAGAGCTGCTGCTGAGGAGAGCCAAACAAAGGAAGTGAGCACTGGTAAGTTTTGCAGTTGGAGTAGAGCTGCTTTAGAGGCCTCTACTAATTTAAATTGATAATTGAAACTGCTGAGAGCCACCTCTGTTCAAACAGAGGAAGCAGTTTGAAGCTTCCAGAAGCAGGGGGCAGGGCCACACCAGGCCCTTCCCTGAACTGTGACTCATAGGGGCGGAGCCACACTAGCCTTTAAAAGCTCTGAGCTCTTTCAGAGTCAGCCATTTTGACTCTGCATGTGCTCTTAAGCAGAGCTGCTGCTGAGGAGAGCCAAACAAAGGAAGTGAGCACTGGTAAGTTTTGCAGTTGGAGTAGAGCTGCTTTAGAGGCCTCTACTAATTTAAATTGATAATTGAAACTGCTGAGAGCCACCTCTGTTCAAACAGAGGAAGCAGTTTGAAGCTTCCAGAAGCAGGGGGCAGGGCCACACCAGGCCCTTCCCTGAACTGTGACTCATAGGGGCGGAGCCACACTAGCCTTTAAAAGCTCTGAGCTCTTTCAGAGTCAGCCATTTTGACTCTGCATGTGCTCTTAAGCAGAGCTGCTGCTGAGGAGAGCCAAACAAAGGAAGTGAGCACTGGTAAGTTTTGCAGTTGGAGTAGAGCTGCTTTAGAGGCCCAGAATACTGCACTTGTTAAAATGGATTCTGAGGGAACAGCTGTAGTTACCTGCAATTCTTGTGCCATGTTTGTGTTCTTGCCAAAGCACATGGAGAACTACACTTGCAGCAAGTGCAAGCTGGTTGCACTACTAGAAGAGAAGGTCCAGCAGCTAGAGGCCCGCATATCTAACCACCAACAAATTAAGGAGCTTGAGCTGTTCTTGGACAGAGCGGAGCAGACTATGCTGGACAAAGAAGAGACAGGGCACAGTTCTGAGGGAGAAGGCCCTTCACTAACTCAGGAGGGAGATGGTTGGAGGAATGTGACTCAAAGGAGGAGAAGAGTAGGGGATCACTCTGAGAGTCTGAAATTACAGAATAAATTTGAGGCTCTTTCCCTTATCACACCTGACGAGGAACACACAGAGGAACAGCTGGTTCCACCTGATGATCTCTCCTTCATCACACTTGATGAGATCCAGGAAGATGAACATCAGGAACAAACTGAGGTTCTCTCCCTTAATATGGTTGATGAGGTGCATGTAGATGAACAGATTGCAGGAGAGAGGCTCCTTGTACTAGGCGATTCAATAATTAGAAATACAGAGAAATGGATTTGTGATGCACATGATAACCGTATGGTGACTTGCCTGCCAGGTGCAAAAGTTGCAGACATCACAAGAAATCTAGATAGATTGTTAGAGAGAACTGGGAACGAGCCAGTTGTCATGGTACACGTTGGTACTAATGATGTTGGGAAGGCCAAGCGGTCTGTCCTGGAAGCCAAATTTAGGTTGTTAGGAAGAAGATTGAAGTCCCGGACTTCCAAGGTAGCATTTTCAGAAGTGCTGCCTGTCCCTCGCGCAGGACCTACCAGGCAGGCAGAGCTCAGAAGCCTCAATGCGTGGATGAGGCGGTGGTGTCGAGAGGAGGGCTTCAGATTTGTCAGGAACTGGAGAACATTTTGGGACAAGCCAAATCTGTTCAGGAGGGATGGGTTGCATTTAAACCATGATGGGACCAGATTGCTGGCACTCAACATCAAAAAGGCTGCAGAGCAGCTTTTAAACTGATAACTGGGGGAAAGCCGACAGGAGCTGGGCAGCATCCGGTTCGGGAAAGTGTGTACTTGAGTAGTGAGGAGGATGCAAAAATTACTGAGCAGAGCAAGGAGCTAGTCACTAGCATTCTAGCAGAAGGATGCAAGAGGCAGTCTAACAATGCAACTGGACACAAAAGACTGTGTCAGAAATGCATATATAAATGCTTGTATACAAATGCCAGAAGCCTCTGGAACAAAATAGGGGAGCTGGAATACTTAGCAATAGATAAGAATATTGATATTATTGGTATCACTGAAACCTGGTGGACGGATGATAACCAATGGGATACAGTTATCCCAGGCTACAAACTGTACAGGAAGGATAGGAAGGGGCAAATAGGAGGTGGTGTAGCCTTGTATGTCAAAGAAGTGATAAAATCTTATGAATTGGAATATCTAGGTGATTTAGAGTCACCATTAGAAGCTCTGTGGGTAAGAGTACCAGGCCACAAGGATGGTCTAACAGTAGGCATATACTATCGGCCTCCGACCCAAACTCTTGAGGGAGACTGGCAGTTGGAGAATGTTGTCAAGGATGCATCCAAGAAGGGAAGCCTGGTTATAATGGGGGACTTCAATTACCCTCACATAGACTGGGTGAACTGTTGTTCAGCACATGATAAAGAGATAAAGTTCCTAGATATGCTCAATGATTGTTCCCTGGGACAGATGGTTGAAGACCCAACTAGAGGTACAAGAATCCTTGACTTGATCCTGAGTAATACTCAGGATCTGGTGCAAGATGTTAATGTGACTGATCCAATAGGGAACAGTGACCACAACTCAATTATGTTTAACTTGATCATAGACCGCAAGTCTCTGATAAAAATCTAACACAGAGACCTTAAATTTTCAAAAAGGAAATTTCCCAAAGATGAGGAAACTAGTAAAAAAGAAACTGAAAGGGAAAACTGAGAGAGTCCAAACACTCCAAGTGGCATGGAGGCTGTTTACAAAAACAATAACAGAGGCCCAATTGGAATGCATACCCAAAAGGAAAAAGGGCACTGCCAGGTCCAAGAGGACTCCAATGTGGCTTACAGGAGCTGTTCGGGAAGTGATCAAGAGCAAGAAAAGCTCATTTAGAAGATGGAAGGCTTGTCCAAATGAGGACAGCAGGCAGAAACATAAATTCTGGCAGAACAAATGCAAGGCAACAATCAGGAAAGCAAAGCAAGACTTTGAGGAGCGTATAGCTAAAAATACTCAGAGAAATAACAAAGACTTCTTTAAGTACATTAGAAGTAAGAACCCAACTAGGAAGGCCATTGGACCATTAGATGACAATGGAAGGCAAGGGGTTATTAAAGAGGAAACAGAGATTGCAGAGAGACTCAATGAATTTTTTGCTTCAGTATTCACTGAAGAAGATAGAGACCACATGCCCAAAACAGAACCTATCTTCGTAGGGAGGGAAACCGAAGAATTAAGCAAGATAGAAATAACCAGGGAGGAGGTCCTTGCATGTCTTGTTAAGCTAAACACTAACAAATCCCCAGGACCAGATGGCATCCATCCACGAGTTCTCAGGGAACTTAAAGATGAAATTGCTGATATCCTAGCCAAAATATATAATCTTTCCCTCAAATCAGGCTTTGTGCCTGATGACTGGAAGGTAGCGAATGTAACACCAATTTTCAAAAAAGGATCCAGGGGTGATCCAGGAAATTACCGGCCTGTCAGTTTGACATGTGTCCCAGGTAAAGTGATGGAAACCATCCTAAAAGATAGAATTAATAGGTACATAGAAGAGGAGGCGCTGCTAAAGGAGAGCCAACATGGCTTTTGCAAGGGCAAATCATGCCTCACTAATCTGTTGGAATTTTTTGAGAGTGTCAACAAGCATGTGGATAAGGGGGATCCAGTTGACATTGTTTATCTGGACTTTCAGAAGGCTTTTGACAAGGTCCCACACCAAAGGCTCTTGAATAAACTTACCAGTCATGGAATAAAGGGACAGGTCTTGTCCTGGATCAGCAACTGGCTAAGGGACAGGAAACAGAGGGTAGCACTAAATGGACACTTCTCCAAGTGGAGGGAAGTAAAGAGTGGGGTCCCCCAAGGTTCAGTACTGGGACCCCTGCTTTTCAACCTCTTCATAAATGATCTAGAGGTAGGAGTAAAAAGCAAGGTAGCCAAATTTGCTGACGACACTAAATTATACAGGGTAGTGAAAACTGTGAGAGATTGTGAAGAGCTCCAGAGGGATCTCTTGACACTGGGGGAGTGGGCAAAACAGTGGCAAATGAGCTTCAACATCAGTAAGTGCAGAGTGATGCATGTTGGGGCAAAAAACCCCAATTACATTTATAAACTGATGGGGTCTGAACTCTCTGCGACAAACCAGGAAAGGGACCTTGGTGTCCTGGTGGACAGCTCAATGAAGGTGTCAACCCAGTGTGCCTCAGCAGTGAAAAAAGCAAACTCAATGTTAGGGATCATTAGGAAGGGTATAGAAAATAAGTCAGCAAGTGTCATTTTGCCTCTTTATAAATCTATGGTGAGGCCCCATCTGGAATACTGTGTACAGTTCTGGTCGCCATACCTCCAGAAGGATATTATGGAGTTGGAGAAAGTACAGAGGAGGGCAACCAGAATGATTAGGGGACTGGAACACCTTCCTTACCATCTGAGGCTGCAACGGTTGGGCCTTTTCACTCTTGAACGACGGCGTCTAAGAGGTGACCTGATTGAAGTTTATAAAATCATGCACGGTGTGGACAAAGTGGATAAGGAAAAACTGTTTTCCCTATCGCACAACACTAGAACTAGGGGACACTCCATGAAACTTTTGGGTACTAGTTCTCAAACAAATAAGAGAAAGTACTTTTTCACCCAGAGGATTACTGGTCTATGGAACTCCCTGCCAGAAGAAGTGGTGACAGCTGTCAGTCTTGACAGCTTTAAGAAAGGATTAGACAAGTTCATGGAGGACAAGGCTATCAATGGCTATAATTATGGCTACCTAAGGACAACCTCCGGGTTGGAGAGATAGGCAGGATATCTCTCAATGCCATTTCCAGGGAATCCTAAGCAGGTGAAGGCATCTCCTTGGGAATACCCTGAAGGAAATGGTGAGCCACTGTGTGAGACAGAATGCTGGACTGGATGGGCTGTGGCCTGTTCCAGCAAGGCTGTTCTTATGTTCTTATGTTCTTAAATACTGTATCTGCTTTTCTCTTCTATTGTCATGTCTTAACTTTTCTTTTTGTTCACAAAGGTCCCTGGTGTGTAACTGATACAAGAGCAAGTGAAAGCTGAAAGCAAAATATCACTTAACACCCAAAAAACAAACAAAAAACCCCACAGTTATGGCTACCAGAAGCTCAGAATACACATTCAAAGGTATTGAGCATCTCAAAACATGGTCTAATATTCTTGTTTCTTAAGAAGGTATGGCTTTTTTAAAAACACCCATCAGCTTTCCAGATCTGATTTAAAAAAATAATAATAATAACTTGCTAAGACTTCTAATGCCTAAGAATCATAATGATCCCCCCCCCCGCCCCAATATAACCATTAATGATTCAGTGTGGCTGGAGACTGATCCTGGTAAGGAAATCCTGATATGCTGCAGGCAAATTTGGGAATACTTTTCCTGCTTGTGGAAAAGTTGGCTTATTTTAAGCAAGACCAACGCTACAGCTAACGGCAACATGAAGGCTATGCTGAAGCTGCTTCATGCAGTCATTTCCAATAATTTAGTATCAGGTCTACTCAGTGATGCTGCTAAAGAGCCCAAACAGAAGATCAGTTAGTTGTTCAATCCTATTTTCCCTCCTCTTATACCTAGAAGTGGATCACAATGAAGATCATCATCAGACATATAAAGCAGTGTTTTGATCATCATTTAATCTCAGTGTTTCATGTGAAACAACTTACGGATGCATGTTTGATGACTTTCAAACATTGAACAAAGCACAACAGTAATCTGTCAAGTGAACCAATAACTGGTTGAACAGTTGCACCCCGCGAGTGCTTACTAATAGCTCCCTATGAATCCAAACAAGGGTCCTCGGCTCCTGTCTTTGATCCTATGGTAATCCATGTTTTTATAAAAGACCTGCATGAAGAGTGTAAAAGGTATGTCTCTCAAATTTGCAGATAACATGAAGCTGGCTGGGACAGTATAACAGACGGCAGAACCAAGATTCATACCTGTCAAGATTTGGATTTGGAAATAAGGGAAATTTCCTGGCAAATTCGGAATACTTGACAGCTATGCTTATCCTGTGCTGCCCTCCAATGGTGGCAATAGGGTATTGCAGTCTAATTAATAAGGGATGACGGCGGGAAAGAGGGTAAAATAAGGGGTTTTCCCGGCCAATAAGGGATACTTGACAGCTATGCCAAGATTCAAATTGATCTTGACTGGCTGAAACTCAAGCCATCTTCATTATCAAGAGGAAATTCAACAAAGAAAAATGACAGTTTTGAATTTAAGTTCAAAAACTCAAATAAATAAATATAGGATGGGGAAGACCTCATTTGGCAGCAAAACAAATAGAAAATGTAGTATCTTAATGGGTCACAAGCTAAACATGAATTCATAGTACAATGTAGCTGCTAAAAGCAATAATGTAATATTTGGCTCAATTACAGACACACCAATTTAGGATCAAAAATAATCCCAATGTTTTGTGTTGTCAGATTACATTTAGAAGACTGTGTCCCGTACCTGATGCAACTTTTGAAGTGTATTCAGAAAAGCATGCCAAAGAAGGTAAGGGCAAAGGCTTAAAGATCAAGCCTTACATGAAACTGAAACAGCCTCTTATATCTAGGCTAGAAAAGGTAGAGTTGTGACCCAAAACAGAAAAATATATACGTTGTTTCAGAGGGCCAGGACTACACTCAAGGGCTGCAAATCAGAGAGAAGCAAGACTTACAATAGAGATACCACTCAATGGTAAGAGCTACTCAACTGCAGTATGACTCAGGAGATTGTGGGCTCTCAATTACTGATACCTGCATTTCTCCAAGAAAGCCCTTCACACTGCCACCTTCTCCAAGTATTTATGGCTGAGGGATCTCTTTTCCCTTCACTGAGGTCCTATTCCAGCCCTATACAGACCTTAAAACAAAGTTTCCTTTCAGGGTTAAATATGCTCAAAGGACCAAGGGGAAAGCACCGTGGCATCTGTGACACTAATTGATTGATGCTGTTTTCTCTTCCCCATGGACCTCTTACACCTCAGTGTCAAAAACATTGAGTCCTTCCAGATAGCCTGGAATATACAAGGAAGGCTTTGCTTGGAAGCAGAGGAATGATTTGGTAGCTATAGGGCTGCCCAATGAAGCCATGTACTTTGCTACTGCAATAAAATCCATTTTAGGTTCAAGCAGATTAGTTAGCAACTTTCCGACATTTTGCCTCTTGAGTAGAATTCCTCTCTTTCTCTCATAGTGACGGTTTCTCTACTACTTTCTTAATGTATCCGTTACTGCTAAATTCAAACAACTATATGTAAAAAGTAACAAGGCAAACGACAGTAATTGTTACTCTTATACCTAGCTACATGCACTATGAACTTCCAATTATGTTCAATATCTGATGAAAATAAATTTTAATGTAGTCAAAATGTTAATTTACTTAGAAATTGGAATTCAGAAAATTTACAACACTGGAATACGGCAGATAATCCCATAAAGCCAATAGCAGTGTCTGGGGCAGGGAAATGTACTAGTTAAATTCCCTTCTAGTTATCTTTAATAGGATGCAAACAAGAATTGTAATAAAAAGCCTCACCTCCTTGTTTGGCATAAAGGCTTCCTCCAAAATAACCATTCACTGGGGATGTTGCCGCATAAACAAAAATAGCGGTACTTAGCATTGATCCTCTCCTAAAATGAGACACAGGTATTTTTGGCTACACAAATGACTGTCTGAAGACTACTAAACAAACAAGTTATAACAAACACACTATACGATAAATGCTGAATGTTTAGATTTAAGACATGCCCAAAGAGAAAAATACACTGAAAGGAAATTTTAGTTTAAAAATGCAAATATGCTATACAGTATTTGATTAGATACAAACATTATCAACATGCTTCAGATTACTGGACTTGCTCACTGCTGTTTGATATAAGCATTAAAACTATAGAAAAGCATGCACATATGTACACACACCCCAAAACCCTTTTGCCAAAATATTCCTTAACTATTATACTCTCATAAATTAGCACTGTTTCTTACAGCAAAGGACTGGTATCATTGTCATTGTTAGTACTAGCACAGCCACAACCACACTATCATTTTAAGTTCCTCTTCAAATTCAGCATAATATAATGATGACAGGGCCCATCTAATAATATTTCCAAAGACACAATCTTTCAAAGTGAAAAAGAATCTGGTAATGAGAAACAAATAGGCATAAGATGGGTCATCCTTGTACCTCTAACCACAGTGAGCACAAACATTTGCACTGCACATACCAGCTAAGTCAGGAGTTCTCAACCATTTTAAGCAGGGGGCCGGGTCACGCTCCCTCGGACAGCTTTGGGGGCTGGACGGCCATTTTGCCCTTCCTCCACCACATGGCATTTCCATGTGAGGTGGTGGTGGGCCACATTAAATGGCACCATGGGCCACAGCTGGCTCATGGGCGGCAGGTTGAGAATCCCTGAGCTAAGTAGACTGGTCGCACTCGGACTACCAATGGTACCACCGCAACCTGTGACACCATGGCAGAGCTTCAAATATTTCCAGGCTGTCTTGCCTCTTTAATCCAAGTTTCTATGCCCAACAAAGCAATTTTCTTTTTCTAAGTAGCAAGATGTTTTTCCGGCTGCTCATAAATACTGCATCGCATAACTGTCTTCTCAGATGCTAGATTGTTTGGTTATTCTCGCGATAGGGTTTACTAAAATGGAAAGAAATGAGTAGACTTTGTCTGGTGGTGATAAGAGGAGAATTGGTTAAAAGTTGCCCCTTCTAAATAAAAATCTGCAGGTTTCAGAATCCTCACAATGGGATTGAGTACAGTACAAAAGGGAAAATGACAGGACTATAGAAACAAAGAGTAATAGATTGTATCCTGCTCTGTAAGGATGGCAGATGCCTGTTTTCATAGCTGCATAGATATATTTTTTTTTATTATAGAGAGGAAATAAACTTCTCAAACAATAATTATAATGCATCAGACTTCACAAGTACTGCTGAAACTGTTCTGATCTATAGCAAGTGAAATCAGACCTGCCAAGTGGGAATTTGAACAGAGCAAACTGCACTGGTCAAATAGAGAGCATAAAAATCAGCAACACAGGCCTGATCAAAGTAATTACCAGTTTCCTTAAGCAAAAGTCTTATTTATTGTTTTGAAAGATAAGTGTTTGACAGTAAGTTAAAGTTAAAGAGATGAGAAGCTCCAAGTTTAGCGTCTATAAAAATCAGATTTCATTGTAAACAAGGATATGTTGTTGTTGTTGTTGTTGTTGTTGTTAATATTATTCTTTATCAAGCAATATATTTTAATCCACTGTTTGCTGGTTTAGAAATACTGTAGCAGTTTCTCTACAAATTCACCTGCAGTGGCTCAAATGGCTAAGACGCTGATTCCCGAGTACTACAGGACGGAATGAGTTCCTGTCTTTGTCCCAGCTCCTGCCAACCTAGCAGTTCGAAAGCAAGAAATTGCAAATAGATAAATAGGGAACACTTCGGTGGGAAGGTAAACAGCGTTCCGTTCGCTCCAGTGTCTAGTTATGCTTGCCACATGACCATGGAAATGTCTGCAGCAGACAATGCTGGGTCTTCAGCTTTGAAACAGAGATGAGCACTGAGTCCTAGAGTAAGATACGACTGGTTTTCGAGCAAGGGAAACCTTTACCTTACTAGGAACCTGGCTCTTCAATCCACAAAACTATTCACCTCTTTCATTATTTGTAAAGTCAAAGGTGGTTTGAGTCCCACAGACTTGTTGAGATCAATGGGACAGAATTTTCTCTATACACTCTCTGTTCTCTGAACTACAGTAAAACCCTGACTTGCAAATGCCTCTAGTTACATAAAATTTGACTTACATAATGATTTTGTGCTAAAATCGTGCCCCGATTTACACGATTTCCTATGGGTTTGCTTCGAGTTACATAAAAAACCGATTTAAGCAAAATCCTACGGAACGGACTTTTTTTTTGTAAGTAGGGGGTTTATTGTATGTCACTGGGACAGCTAAAGGACACAATCTTGCAGTACTTTTTCATACAGGATGGTATTCATCTTCTGGGAGTAAAGTGTTCCCCCCCAAAAGAAAAAAAGGGGAAAAAAAGAATTATATTTGAAAGCTTAAATAGGTTTCCAGAAATAGCTAAATAAATTAGAGGGCTTATTGAATCACAGGCAAGGTTTTTAAACTATGATGGAAATAGGAAGCATTACTCACTCTGTGTATAAATCCTCCAGCATTGCAACAATGATCACTATGAAAGAAACTGCAAAGATCTGGCAACCAGAACCAATAAGGGAGGAGAATATTAAAGGATGACTAGATGGTCTGAAGACATCTCCATGAACCTGTTTCCACCCATATTCATCGCCCAGATCTCTATCCTGGGGAAAAACACAATTTGGACAAAAGGGAAGCAAAAGCAGGTTAAATACACTTAAGAAAAAAAAGCTTCTGTCTAGTGGCTACCACGAAGCGAAACTAATTAAATATAATTCCAACATGGCCAATTTTCTTTTGAGAATCACCATGGACAGTTGGGGAGACACATGAAACTTGGTTTCTTGGAAAGGGATGATAGAAACAGATGGTATCTCTGAAACCTCTTTTTGCTGGCCTTTGGTAATGGAAGAGTCTGGATTCTTTATTAATAACTAGTACAAACATGACCCTATACATTGCAAACACATTTGCACATTACATTTTCACTGCTGAATGTGCTTATCAGTTATTCTTTAGCTATATTTTCTTGCATTCTTAATTTCATTTTCATTTCATTTCAAGTTTAATTTCTATACCGCTTTACTCACCCAGCGGTGACTCAAAGCGGTGTACACAGTAACAATAAGATAGTACAATAACACAAGTAAATATGACACAATAAATCAATAATACAATAATAAATCAATAATGTCATCAAGTTACAAGATTACAAGTCAGGAAAAAAATACAATATTAAATACAAAATACAAAATCAAGCCACATAAAGAAACCCTTCAAGAGGTGCCACCCAAGTACTCCCACTTCCCTGTGTCCAATGCCAGGCTGGGGAAGGAGCTCTGGTGATGACCGCTTTCTTCCCTGCGCCGGTGGTGAGGGCAACGGGGAACGAGTTAATAGCAATGGCATCTCAGCCCCTGCCTTTTAAGTCCGGGGGGGGGGGAGCATGCCGGCGGTGGAGTGGCCGGAGGGCCTCTTCGCCCCCACCGGGGCCAGAATGCACGGCGGCGGCAGTTCGCCCGGCACACGGCATTCATTGCATTCTTAATGTTAAATTCCCAGGTTCACTTGTTTGCATCTGCATGTAGAAATGAGAGAGATGCTGTATCTAACTTACAGAGCCTCTCTCTAGCAATGTTAGAGCAGATGAGCCAAACAGTCTATATGGAAGTTTCTTACGATGAAAATTGTTGGCATACTGTAACCAGTTTGATGCAGCACTTCCACCTGTAAAGGTGGCCAACTTGGCCCTAGCCACGGATTTGAGGAACATGAGCTGGACAGAGCTCACGTCTTCCTTCAAAAAAGAACTGGAACTGTCAGCTGCACACAGTTGCAAAGGCAAGGGGAAGAACTACCTGGCTTTATTTGACAAGCACAGATTTAAGAGTATGCTGGCAAATTATATCCCCTCCATCTCAGCAAAACCAAGAATAGCGTCAACTAGTACATGTAGGAAGGAGATTCAAGTACTGTACTCTGGTTCATGGTACTTTATTTCTGGTGTTGTACAAATGGGGGATGGTCATTAGCTCTCTTAGAGTCTTCAAATGACTGCTTGGTCTTATATAGTTTTTCATAGCTTGAAGTTAGAGGTGAGAGATCATGTTTCTAAGTGCCAATTAGATTTTGATGTCCTGCTGATAGGCACATAATAGCTTGATGGTTTATATTACTCTGTGGTGTACACTGAGAGTGCTGTTTTACTCAAATATGGAGGAAGGCCTGTCAAGCTTTTGTGTAAGCCAGGGGTTCTCAACAGGACCGTATAGCCAGGGTTTTATATGTGGGTGGGAAAATATTTTTTCAGGGTGGGCAACAAAGCCTCTTTTTCAGTGCATTCCTATGGGAAACCGTGCCTTGCCAGGGTGGGCAAACTCCTAACTCTGGGTGGGCCAAGCCCTCCCCTGGCCCCCACCTCTGGCTACAGCCCTGGTTCCCACCCTTTCCATGCTGGGGGCCAGGTCACACTCTCTCAGTCAGCTTTGAGGGCTGGATGGCCATTTTGCCCTGCCTGCACGATGGGGGTGGAAATTTTGTCCCAACAGCTACAAAGGGAGGGCCATTTTGTTTCTTGAATGTCCTTGGAGTGCAGGGGCCACATGAAATGGTACTGTGGGCCGGATACAGCCCAAAGGCCTTAGGTTGGGAACCCCTGGTGTAAGCTGTTTATTTTAACAATTTACCTGTGTTCTTTCATCACAGAAATACTCCAAAGAGTTATCATACACCATTCCAAGTAGCTTTGCAACCATCTGGCTGTTCCTGCAATCCCAAGCAAGGGGGGTACAGGGAATGGTTCACAGTTCTTTCCTTGAACTCTAACTATAATGATCTCCTTTCCCTCGCTGTGAAGGTAAGGAAGAACTAAAATATGCAGCCAGCTACCTCACTGAATACAGAAGTGGAGAACCTGTAGACCTCTAGTCTTTCTTGGATTTCAAGCACCAGCAGCCAAATCCAGCATGGCTGCTGGTCAGGGATGACAGAAGTTATGTGCCTGCAGCGTTTTCAAGGCCAAATGTTCCCTGTTCCTTAACTAAATTAAATATATGGAACACAGAAGTCATTAAGTCATTGATAAGAATAACAACTGCATGCCATCAAATCAATTCTAACTTATGTCGATCCTCTCTAGGGTTTTCTAGGCAGCAAAGTCACAGATGTGGTTTGCCATTCCCTTCTTCTGCAGGCATCCTGGGACTGGACAACTTGCCCATGGCTATACAGGCTGGCTCTTCTCCTTAGAGACACAGTGGCGAATTAATTGCCCAAACTCTGGCTCCACAGTCAGATACCTAAACTGCTGGGCTATCCAGTCATCTCATTAAGTCGTTATAAAAGCCCATTTTTTTCTGTGCCACATGCAAACTGGACAACGTCTTATCCACATGTTTTACCTTGCAACAAAAGCATTCAACCTTTCTCTATTTATCCTTAAACTGACTGCAGACCACACTACATTTTCAGTCAGGAAAATCTATTTTGGTGATAGTTCTGACTGGAAAAAAAAATAGGCTACACATTTTTAAATAAAAAAGACTTTTACCATATCATCCATTTCTTCTTCTTTACTGTATCGTGCATAGTCTTTTCTCAGTGTCCTCATTAAAATCATAGAAACCAAGCCCACCAGGAAAATCACCATCATGAATGAATTGAAGATTGAAAACCAATGAATCTAGAATAAAAACAGAGGATTTTTTGTTACCAGGGACTATTGAGATAAGCTGCTTGTCAGCTGAATAAATCTTGCCACTTTATTTAAGTACTGTATAACAATAAGTCACTTCTAAGATGAAATAATGTTTTAAGGGGTGATAGCAACTTCCTTAGAACCTCTGAAGCAAAAAGAAACCAATGTTTAAAAATGGGGAAAGGATTGTTTAGCAGTGAGGAGCTGAAGGAGCTGTAAAATAGTCTTGATGCTACATGCTGCCTACATGATTCCCATCCCAGATATATAGCAATGAAATCAAAAGAGCATACAAGGCAACAAGAGCAAGGTTTATTTATGGGAACCCCAAGATGTACAGAAGCATTTGAAAAAAGACTTCTAAAACACAAAGGAAACAAAAGATACTTGAGGAATAATAATGTTCAGCACCCTGAATAGAAGCCTTCTTATTAAGAGGCTAAAGCACACAGCCTTTTCAGGTTCTACATTGCTCTAAATTATTTATCTATACCTATAAAATGGTGCGTTAACCATTGGAATGTGACAAAGGATGTTGCACCAGGCCCCACTAGCCCCGTCCGAGCCTCCGTTCACTCGCCCGAACGGGGTTCGCAGGTAACTGTCGGGTTTAAATTTTCGACCCAGGGGCAGGAGCCCCCCAGTCGCAAACAAAAAAAGAGAACTTCAATTCCCAAAGTTCCTTTCACCGCACCGCGCCAGAGCCAATCAGGCTGAGTGGCGCAACAAAAGGAACGTTCGAAAACGCCCCGCAGCCAATCAAAAAAAAAAGCTGCAAAAGATAAACCGCCGTAGACAGCAAACACGCACAGCAAAAACTACAAGCCCCAGCGTCCTGCGTGCCATTAGCGCGCAGAACGCTGAGGCAGCCGGCGTGCGAAAAATAAAAACTAAAAAAAAGCCGCCGCCGCTGCCATACATCCCCATGGGCGAGCCAGCATGGCCCGTGGGGGGGAAAAATAAACCCCCTACCGCCGCCGCTGCCCTTCCATTCGAAGGGCCAGTGGCGCGCGAAAAACAAAAGTAAAAAAAAACACCCCACAACTGCCCTTCTTCACCACGGCCAGCAAGTATGGCCCGTGGGGGAAAAAAACAAAAAAACCCGGCCGCGGCTGCCCTTCCGTTCAAAGGGCCAGCCGGCGTGCCAAAAATAAAAGCACATTTTAAAAATTATTATCCAAAATAAAACAATTTACAAAAATTCACAAAGTAAAACATTCTTTTTTAAAATACAATAATTAAAAAACAACAACAACCTAACCTCTTTTTAAAATCCAAAAAACAACAACATAACAACACAGTTTAAAACAGTTTTAAAAATAAACATTTTCACAAACACAAATAACACACTAACCTCATTTCAAAAAACAAAAAACAAAAACCTTAAAAAACCACTTCAAACAGCCCGGCACTGAGGAAGCCAGCACACAAAAAAAGCCAAAAAAAGCCCCCACTGGGAGCGCAAGTCCGCCGCAGGCGGACGCAGCGCCTCAAAGCCAAAAAAACAAAAAACCTTACACCACCATTTAAAAAAGCACAGCACCATTGGTTCAAGAAAAAAGAAGGAACCCTTTACTATCCAACACAATTTTAAAAAGCCCGGCACTGCCGGGCAAAATATACTAGTAGTTCTATAAAAATGGAAGTAAACATAGGTCAGAGTCAGTTATTCAAATAGTTGAACAGTGAAATTCTAAGCTGCTTGTCTTTATCTGAATCTACTTATACACAGATGTGTGTGTGTATGTGTGTGTGTGCGTGCATGCGTGCGTGCATGCATGCTCATACACACAGATGTGTAGATATCTGCTATGGATAGTAATCAGGAATGCAGTCTTGAAATAATTCTTGTGAGAAGATATGCTGATATAAAAGATCGTGGCAAAAAACTGATTAGGATTTTTTTAAAAAATGTTATGTAATGCACATATACTATATCAGGATGATGTGATTAATTCAAAACCAAGATTTATCATAGCATGAGCATTCACAGGTAAGAGCCTGCATCATATGTGGAGACAATGAGATACTGTATCTCACAATCGTATGTAAAAATGGGTTGAGATAGAGAAAATATTTTTTAAATAAAATTAGAGAATTAAAAGATGAAAGGCATCAAAAGCAGCCTCAGGCACAAACACTTTTCTATGCGGCTATTCAGGTTACGTAAATACCGTAGGTGTGGTACGTGTAATCCAGCGGTCCTAACCAGAGTTTATTCACTACATTTCCCCATTTTAGCAAGGAATGAGGCACACAACAGTGCACATAAAAGTGTTGCCTTTTGTGACACCTTGATGCGAAAGACCAGCTATCTTAAAAGCTCGTACATAGTTTTGTGTTTTTTCTTTCTTTTCAGTTGGCCTAATACAAAGCTAGATTTTAGACTTTGTCTCATGGCCAACATGCCTGCTGCCTCTGTGATCTGCATAAGTATGAGCTAAGAAACACCAAAATGAAAATCACACAAATCAATCAATCAATTTCTGTGTAACTGAACAAGAAGACATACTCTGTGTTGAAAAAAAGATGGATCCAGGTATTTATCAAATCTGTCTTCAAATTTCACATCTGACCTTTTCCATTTCACCTGGAGAGAAATTACATTAGACAAATGGTTAATATTTGATTACAAATCTGCAGATCCCTAGCAAAGGATGGCTGGGCCTGAATGTCAAGACAAGACAGATTTTCATCAGAATTCTAGTTTTGTGTATATAACTGCATGTTGATGTACGTTGTTTCTTTAGCATGGCCTTTACAGTTCACAGGAGTTCCCTTTTTGGCTCCACTCCTCCTTGATAGTCTAAATAAATTACTGACTTGTTTGGTCCATGGCTTGTTTAGCTGTTGTAGGAAGACGTAAATGGGAGGGAGGAAACAAGATGCTTGCTCTTACACAAGCTGGAATTCTGAACTTCTGGCTTGCTGAAAAATTTGCAAACACCAAACTTTACCGCCAAGTATGAAGGAAAAACATGCATTGTCCAAACAAAAGAACTGTACATCAGAGGGCAATGAACAAGTAGTAGGGTATGTATAGTTATCTATTATTTCTCCCGACAAAGATCTGCTGCTTTCAAATTCTCATAATTGATATACACATAGCAGGTGCAATTTTCTATCTCTGCATACTTAAAATGTGGGAAAAGGTTCAGCCAATTCAAGCTGTGAACTTTTTCTGGCTCTTGAACCCACAACAACAGAAAAATCTTTTCTTAGAAAGCAGGTAGTAAGAGCAAGTATTACTTATTGATCATCTTCATGTTATTTGCTACCGAAACAAGGAATAGTAGATGAAACATGGGCAAGACAGAGCAGTTAGAATATTCTACCAACAGCATCTACAATGGAAAAAGTATCGGACGTGATGTCCTTTTATACAATCTTTACTAATATATGGCTCCTTTCATGGTCTAGATCAGGGTTCTTCAAACTTGGCTCTCCAGATGTTCTTGGACTTTAATTCCCAGAAGCCCTGATTAGCAGGTGTGCGGACTTGGTTTTCTGAGAATTGAAGTCCAAGAACACCTGGAGAGCCAAGTTTAAGGAATCCTGATCTAGATTCGAAGCCTGAAATCCTAAGGAGGTAATAAAACCTAGTAGGTACTGAGGAAGAACAAATGCTATAGATTGATCTAAAACAGTTGTGGTCAATATGTACCATAGTTACTAGAGGCACACAAAAGTACACCTCCAATATGGTGTGAGTGTGACCAAACAGCATTCCTTACGCCAGTGATGGCCAACCTTGGCACTCCAAACAGGATTCCTTACGCCAGTGTTGGCCAACCTTGGCACTCCAGCTGTTCTTGAACTTCAATTCCCAGAATCCATGATCAACAGGAGTGCTGACTTGGGCTTCTGGGAATTGAAGTCCAAGAACACCTGGAGTGCCAAAGTTCACCATCACTGCCTTATGCTGTTACTGACAAAAAGGAGTAGTGAAAACAAAAGGCACAACTTTTGAATGAATTCTCAAAGCAGAACCATCTGTTGCATAGTGGTTCTAAACAGCATGGGCTTGCTCTGTGCCAAATTAGGAAGTACTAGGGAAGTACAGTAGACCCCCATATTATGTATGCCTCATACAGCAATTAAACCGTACAACAACAAGAATTTGAAAAAACACTGTGCCCTGTATAACAACTAAAGTTGTTATATTCCGGCTGGCCCTGCCCATCCAAGTTTTGAAATAAAGTGGTCCTAATTTGGGTGCAACGGAGGGCTTTCCCCCTGGCCACGCCCACCATGTAGTAGCAAAAAAATTTGGAGCCCAAAATGATGCAATGCATCTCCATGGGGGAACCGTACAACGAATTTTTGTTGTTGTACGATTTTTCCCATAGGGATATTTGTTGTTTTTATATATATGTTTTCATATGATAAACAAAATATGATAAACAATACACAAGATGAATAAAAGATGCATTAAATAATAATGGCAATAAAACGATATATAACAAATGAAAATAAAATATAACAAATGAAAATAAAATTGTTGGGATTGTCTGCGTAGACTTCTGAACCAATTAACTACAATTCTCTTTCCAAAATTGGATCGTATCAGGGCTTGGTTTAAATTCATTGTCATCTGACAGTGCAAAATCAACAAAAAGACCCCAAATATCCCAAAATGGGATCTTTGTTACCATTCCCTTTTTCTGATGGATTTGCGGTGTTTCTCGTTAAGTGCCAATTGCCAAACATCTGAATACCATATAGCCTTTTTAATATTTGTTCCACCTTTCCATACCTTCGCAATTAGCTGTCTTGCTGCCATCAATAAAGATAACAACAATTCTTTTTTATTATCTTCCAAGTGCAGATCATCAACTTCACCCAAAATTGCCAACTTTGGACTTAATATTATTGTTGTTTTTAATATTTTGCTCACTTCTTCTATTTCTTTCCAAAACTTCCTCAAGTTGTCACACGACCACCACATGTGGATATATGTCCCTTTCTTTGTTGCATCTCCAGCATAACTCAGAATTCTTCTTTCCCATTAAATAAAGTTTGGCTGGTGTAAGGTACCACCTCCAAAGAAGTTTACAATTGTGTTCTTTTTCCTTAATTGAAAGTGATTTCATATTTCTTTGAGTCAATTTCCTTTTCCAATTCTCCTCTTTAATTGTAATTCCCAAATCCTCTTCCCAAGTTTTCTTAAGCCATTGTTGGGTTTCATCGCTAGTATTTAACATTTGGTATATCTTACCCACTAAACCTTTTAAATTCTTTTTACCGTATCTCACCTCAAGGATCAATGTTTCAAAAATAGTTAGTGCCCGATCCAAAAAAGACCATTTTTCCTCAACCGTCTATCCCACGCTTCCATTTGATGTTCTTGCAACCAATTTAAATCTAACTCGTCATATACACTTTTCCTTTGTTGATAAGAATTACAATTGTCAATCCATTCTATGGTGCGTAATACTTTTTTACGAAATAGAACTACTCTATTATTTGTTGAATCTAGAGGAGGGGGATATTTGTTGTACGATGCATCCCATAGGGAAAATTGCTATATGATGCATGCATCATATAGCAAATTGTTTCGTACAACGACGAGCCCCGTGGAACGGATTAAATCGTTGTACGAGGTACCACTGTACTTTCAAAATTCTAATTTCTGTCTTAAATAAACCTTTACACTGTCCCATCATCATGTTTTGCTACCACCTTTTTGCAGCTTTCAAATAATTTGGGAATAATTTTTCAAATATCTACCACTCAGTGGTGGGCTCCAAACATTTTTACTACCACACTGTGGATGTGGTATGGTGGGCGTGGCCAGGGGGAAAGCCCTCCATTGCACCCGAATTAGGACTACTTTATTTCAAAACCTGGATGGGCTGGGCCAGCCGGAATTTCTGCTATCGGTTCTGGCGAACTGGTGCGAACCTGCTGATGCCCACCACTGCTACCACTCCTTCCTGAATAGAAATAATTCCTGATACAGTACATACTTTTTAAAAAACTTGATCCATCCTATCATTTAGAAGACATGGAGCCTTAAAGATGCTTATTTTACATAAGACAATTTAGATAGAACAAGTCATTGTTCGTGGATTTTAAAATCAGCCTCATTCACTTTAATTATGTTTTTATCCCAAAGAAGTAACTTGCCTGTAGTTTTGTACCTGTGAACTTTGCAATAAGTCGCCTTGAGGTAAATGGGGCTTAAGTTTGTGCAAGAAGGTATGTTAGGACTGCAGCCTTACCACAGGAATAAATGTCACTCAACCTCCGATTACATTGGCAGGCTCAAGCACTTGCAGATTAAGTATCCAAAAGCATTCTCTTCTTGAGTTGACAATAGGTAATTCTCAAAAACAATGGCATTGTAATCTTATATAACCCTGTAACCCTACTCAGAAGGACACACTTGGACTATAATCTAGACTAAGGTTTCTCAAACTTGGCTCTCCAGATGTTCTCGGACTTCATTTCCCAGAAGCCCTGATCAGCAGGTGTACTGACTTGCGCTTCTGGTAACTGAAGTCCAAGAACATCTGGAGAGCCACGTTTGCTGACCCCTGGCCTAGACTATCCAATGGTATCTCCCAATGTAAATTCAGGTGTATTGTGTGTTATTAAACTGCCACTTTAAAAAGACAGGAAATTGTATCCTTAAACAAATCCCTGGTTTATTCATGTGTGACACTACTTCTGTGTCCAGAATTCAACAAACCAGGAAATTATCTGATATTGGCTGACAATGTTGTGTCCAAACATGTCAAGTTTATCAACACATACAAATTACTTACTGAGTAAGACATTTGGATTTTGGTGTTAGGAACCAGTTTAACTTTGCCTTCACTTGTCAGATTCACATCCACAATCCTATTTCCATTATAACCTATTTCAAGTTTTTTGTATGTCCACAGATAATAATCTTCACCATTTTCATCGGCTTCACCAACAATGCCTGGAAAAGATATAGGTGAGGAGTTATGTTATAGAACTTCTGTGAAGAAATCCACCCCCTCAGCTTAATTGGCTTGAACTACAAGCTAGACATTTGAAAAACATCAATACTGGTTTCAAAAGAAAAACTAAATTGTTGCTATTGAACAAAGGCAATTGGTGAGCATATTCTACATTACCACAAAGTAACCAAACTTCTACATAAAAAACTAAATTACTTAACTTAAAAGCAATAGCAGATAATGTATTCTCGTTCAGCTAATCACATAGAGCAGTCATGGCAAACCTAGGCATTCTTGGACTTCAATTCCCAGAAGCCCAAGTACGCGCAGTAAACCCATTCGTGTGGATGCACAGAGACTTGGGCTTCTGGAAATTGAAGTCCAATAACACCTGGAGAGCCAAGGTTCGCCATCACGGACATAGAGAAACAAGGAGCCAGAGAGAGTATCAAAAGCACTCTTCAGAGCACTAGAAATTCAATTCAACCTCCCCATCTTGAGCTTCCCTACATTTTATCAGGTTATCTGCCTTTTAATTAATCAAACTGAAAGTTTGAATAATTAATATGCATTTGATTAAGTAATATGCATTGATGAATTAATATGCATTGATGAATTAATATCCATAAAGGTAAAGGTTTCCCTTGCTCGAAAGCCAGTTGTATCCAACTCTAGGGTGCAGTGCTCATCTCTGTTTCAAACCCGAAGAGCCAGCGTTGTCTGCTTCTGCAGATGTTTCCATGGTCATGTGGCAGGCATGACTAGACACCGGAGCGCATGGAACGCTGTTACCTTCCCACCAAAGTGGTCCCTACTTATCTACTTGCAATTTCTTGCTTTCAAACTGCTAGGTTGGCAGGAGCTGGTACAAAGACGAGAGCTCAATCCGTCCTGCAATACTCGGGAATCGAACTGCTGACCTTCCGCCTCCCAATCAGCATCTTATCCACTTGAGCCACTGCAGTCAATATGCAGTCAATATGCATATGGAAGTATAAATCAGGTTAGAAAATAATTGTTATTTTTGAATCAGGGGATGGGAAACTAGGCATTTTGTCTTCCTAGAGCAATGATGGCCAACCTTGGCACTCCAGGTATTCTTGGACTTCAATTACTAGAAGCCCAAGTCAGCACTCCTGCTCAGAATTGAAGTCCAAGAACATCTGGAGTGCCAAGGTTGGCCATCATTGTCCTAGAGGAAGAAATGAAGCAGCACCCTGCCTGGTTTAATTTTACAGGAAGGTGTACTGATTTGACTAGAGAGGTGGCTTCTATTTTGGAGGCTACTCAAGTAGATTCTGTCCTTCCTTTTGGAAGAAACAGAACAAAAACTCACTATTTCAGGTGCTAATAGCCTGTAGTGCAGTTACACAAAAGGCGTAGTTTTTGGAAGTGAGCTACCCTAAGTTGAGAATCTCCATAGACCATACCTGTCAAGTTTTGGATTTGGAAATAAGGGAAATTTCCTGGCAAATATGGGATACTTGACAGCTATGCTTATCCTGTGCTGCCCTCCAATGGCGGCAATAGGGCATTGCAGTCTAATTAATAAAGGATGACGGCGGGAAAGAGGGTAAAATAAGGGGTTTTCCCGGCCAATAAGGGATACTTGACAGCTATGCTATTGGCATTCGCTGAAAGACCCAACAAAAGCAGGCACATTGAGTCAGTGGGAATTTAGAGACCATACCCTTTGTAAGTTCTACTGATTTAATGGGACTACTCTAGTTGTGATTTACTAACTAAAGAATTTCAGCCATCATCTGTTGCAACAACAGCTGTCCTAGTTGACCCCACACTGAGCTCAGAAATGGAAATAATGATCCTCTCCTTTCTTTCTAAGTATTGGAAACAGCAGGATATTGCAAGGATTTGTCCTTAACTGTGCACTGTGTTTCAATGACATCGCAAGTTCAGTGGGATGTTTGATGGCAAGCACAAATCTGGACATTTACTAAAAGCAGCCAAAAATCACTAACTGAAGTTATACTGCTGATAACAGTTGCTTGGAAAATATAAACAGATGGCTTGAGGGTCAAACTGTCATTTGGCAAAAGGGTTGGTAAATGAAATTAAAAAGCCAGGGTAACCCCTGACTCCTTATCTGCATGCCAGCAAGGAACTAATCATCTAAAATTAATGAAAGAACGAAAGAATGTTCCCCACCCCATCTTGTAAACACAGCTGCAGTAAATGTGAAACAACTTGCACATTTATACTACTGCCAGCTTTGCCTTCTGATGCTCCTGTGACTTTAAAATGTGTGCTGTAGGCTAGAACTGGATCCATCATCATCACAGAAAGCATCTATGGGATGGCATGGTCTACCTTTCATCATTTTATGCTGGAACACCAGCCACAACTCTTGCTAGACACAGATAGCTCAAATATTATTGTGCATGTATGGCAAGTTCTAAACTGGACTCTAATATGCTGAGCATGGACTTATCTGTGAAATCTCCAAAACTTCAGTTAAGCCTAGAAAGTAACAGATCAATTCCTAGTTTGGATTAATTCCGAGTTTTATCTCAAGCATAATTCTATCTGTCCGTAATTCTATTTTACAATGCTTTAAATGGTGTGGCAGTTTTGTATGATTTAAGCTTGCTAATATCACTGAGCAATTTAAAGTTGAGTAGATGGTGAGCAGAGAAAAACCATTCTTGTAGTGCTTTGTTTATGAACTGGTTCTACAGTTCAGTGACAAAGCATAAGGGTCCACATTTCAGGTGGAGCTGGGAAACTGCCTGCCAAAAACTATGAAGACCTGCCACAAGCAATTAGCGACAAAATTAGGCTAGATACCGGTAACCCAAATGTTTGACTGCCTCTGTGGGAAAATTAACACAACATGAAATGTGAAATGGACAATTTATTCACATTACCTCTTCCAAATGTTTATTCTAATGTTTTACTTTCTGTTTAGTTTAATTGTGATTCTATATTAATAGTGTCTTGTATGTTGTTGCTATTGAACAAAGGCAATTGGTGAGCATATTCTCACCAATAACATGAAATAAAATAAAAGCATTTGTATTCTAAGCAGGACAATTCTAGCCATAAGGGGAGCAACAGGGAGATCTGTTTGTCTAATTATTGCATTTGCACCCTGTTGCTACTGAGGCATAGAATTTATTTATTTATTTATTTATTTATTTTTCACGCTTATATACCGCCCACTCAGGTACAACCCAACTCAGGGCGGTTTACATAGCGGACAGTAAATACATAAAAGACACATAAAAGAATCCTTACTGTATCTCCCTCCACCGACCATATTTGTGAGAGCTAACGGGAGCTGCACATCATCTGGAGGGGACTAGGTCACAGCAGCTGAACTACGCTACAGGACTCTAGGACTAGGCACTTGATGGCAATTGTTTTCTCATAAGACATTTCCACACTCTTTTTTTTAAAAAAAAAAGTCCACTCCAGCATATGGCAGAGTCCATAACCAGAGAAAGGAAGTCAGATGGCCTTAATTTCTAATTGCTGCTAATTCTTTCAGATGCACATAGGTGACACTGACTAAACAGCAGATCTGAAATAATACATTTTTACTTTTACTGAAATAAGTAAATAAGAGCTAAAACTGAACTGAAATAGTTGGCTGAGAGCAGGAGGGAAGGTGGAACAGAGAAAAATAACATGAACAAGACTATATACCGCTTAGTAGAATAGTTTTCAGTTGTGTATACTATACAGAGAAACGTGTCTTACCCCATATTGGCAAATCATCTATGTACATCTGATACCAATAGTGATTTTTGATAGCATAAACAAATGCATCTCTTGTTTGCTTATCCAAGTCAATTCCACAGTATGTGGTCTGCATCACGTCATCTGTGGAAATTAAAACAAGGCATCAACAATGTATTATCTATGAACTGATTTATCTTAATATTGATATCAGTATCATTTTATACAATGTATCCACTATTCAAACATAAACTTTGTGTTGATCCATAACCAGGCAGTTACATTTTACTACTGTCAAACGCTACTCATCAACATATATAATCAGACTGTGAGCAGAGTTTGGCTGCAGTACAGCAGTTTAAGGGGACTGTGGTGGCTTAGTGGTTAAGATGCTGAACCATACCTGTCAACCTTCCCGGATTGGCTGGGATTTCCCGATTTTCGGCGCCGATTTGCGCCATTTCCCGCCCGCAGCTGCCAAAACCCCAGAATTTGCAGCGGGGGGAAAAGAGGTACCGCACATCCCTTCTGTGCAGATCGCCTTCTACGCATACGTAGATGGCAACTTGCGCAGAACCGTTTCTGCGCAAGTCGTGTAGAAGACGACCTGCGCAGAACCGTTTGCGCAGGTCCTGTATTTTCCGGAGCTGCGGTTGACAGGTATGTGCTGAACTTGATGACTGGAAGTCTGGCAGGTCAGCCAAAGTGTTGACCCAAGTGCTGCATGATAGAGTGAGCTCCTGTTTCTGACCCATCTTCTGCCAACGGAGCAGTTCGAAAGCAAGAAATTGCAAGTACAGTATATAAATAGGTACCATTTTGGTGGGAAGGTAAACAATGTTCTGTGCACTCCCGTGTCCAGTCATGCCTGCCACATGACCACAGAAACATCTGCAGATGCAGACAGCGCTGGCTCTTAGTCTGTAAACAAAGAGGAGCACCATACTCAAGAGTTGGATACAACTGGCTTTCGAGCAAGGGCAAAGTTTAACAAATGTGCCACAAGGCATCTTATATCAACCACAAGCTGCAAGATCAAGAGCAAATGGACCCAATTATCGGGTACCTAACATTATTTATTTATATCTAGTTAGTTAGTTCAACTTATGTTGCCCTGCCAGCCAGGTTTTGAGATCTTTCCTAAAAGGCAGCAATTCTGTCTGTAACCATAGCTCTATTGGCAGGAGGTTCCATAGGGCCGGTGCGGACACGGAGAAGGCTCTCCTTCTTGTACTAGAGAGACGAGCCCCTCTAGCCGATTGCACAATTAGGGAGCCCCTCCGGTCCGCTCTTGTTGGACGGACAGATGTTCTTGGGGCGACACGGTCTCTTGGGTATCCTGGCCCACTACCATGTAGGGCTTTAAAGGTCATAACCAGCACCGTGAATTGCACCCGGAGGCATACCGGTAACCTGTGCAGCTGGTTAAGCAAAGTCAATAACCTACATTGCTCGTGCTTCTTGATTTGTGTGCATAGAGTATAATTATGGAAGGCTACCGACCAAAATATATATACAAGAATTTTCTTAATTAGATGGCATTCTATAAACTTAGCTGTAAACCTCAGCACCTCAAAAGTCACAAGGACATCCAGTCTGAATTTGACCTCCAGTAGGGACATTAACTGAAGATGTTGCAAGCCTTTCTATGAAGGAATTTATTTGTGGAGATTGCGATTACATTATCTTGATTCAGACAATACTTTTTTTGGACCAGATACCTTTTCTAATGAAGCAAGGGCATAAGGGTTTGGGGTGCTCATTTTAAAAGATAGGCTTCCTCATTACACTGTCTTTGCACCTGTACAGGGATCAGATTCCAGTGGGGCTCCTATTGCCACTCGTTTCTTTCAACTCTTTCCTCTTACTGCATACAAATGTGAAAACAGAGAGCTTTGTCTTTGGAATACAGTAATACCTCATACAAAGTCCGCTTCGTACAACATCGGATTCATACAACATCACCTAATTCCTTGAAAAAAGTTGCCTCATATAAAGTACTGCGACTTTGTATGAGGCATTGGGGTTTTTCCCAGGTTGCATTGTGCCTGGGCAGTATAAAAGGCAGGACACATGCGTGCATTGCTCTTGTGGGTTTTGCACGAGGCAAAGAGTGTTTAGGAGTGGTTTTGAGCGTGATTTTGAATTGTTTTGAATTTTTTTCGTCAGAATTTTTAGAAGCATATCTGGGATTTTTGCAGCATTCTTCAGGTTCTTGGACAATCAGGGTTGTTTGACATGTTTTTGTAATGTTTTTAGCCTTTAGACAATGTTTTCTTAAAGTTCTGTCAGTTTCCTGTCTGTTTCCTTGACTTTGCCCTGAAGTCTGTGCTGTTACATTACAATGTATCTCTATGGAAACGACGTTGTACGAGGCATTGCGGCAAGGATTTGGACGTTGTATGAGGCATCGCGGCTAAGATTTTGCATGCCTCATACAAAGTCCAAATCCATATAAAGTCCAAACTTGTGGAACCAAATTTGGACGTTGTATGAGGTATCACTGTAGCTTGGTTGGGAATCACCCTTGAAACAGCATTTTAAGTAAAATGTTACTAGATTTCCAGCTTATTGTTCAGAATTTAGCTTTGGGTAATTAAATTCAAGTTCAGTAATTTAGTGGATGGTCTGGCACCTGAATTCAAAAAGTCTTTCTCCTTCCCCACTGATGCAAAGCTTGCTTTTATCTATCACCCAAATTAGTGTGTCAGGACCCATGGGTTTTTCTGGAGACAGATCTGCACAATGTGTGGTTGTAATCTGGACATTTATTGCAGAAGTGTAACACATTGGATCACTGTAAATGTGTTTGCATGTACATGCTGTTCTTTTGTGTCACAGTCCATTATATTTAGAAGCTTGCAATCCACAACAGACAATATTCGGGATGTGCCACAATGATACATAAGAGCACTACATTCTTTCTTCATGAAACATGCATTGTGAATTCCAACAAAGTTTATTTTGTAGTGAGAAACACTGGGAAATAAACTGAAAAGAAAAGAAACCAGATGAACAAGTATAGTGCAGAAGTCTCAAGAATGTACTACATATTTTGTGACACCATCGCTCTTGATAATGTCAGATGACATATCCAGAAATGTGGCTCTGTGTTCTAGGATGATAGTTACTTTCATCTTAGAAACACTGATTAACACAAGCTACACAAAACAGCAGGGAAAAAGTCTTCAGGGAGAGTCTCTGATAGAGATGACAAATTTCTATGTTGATTAAGCAGGGCTTTGAGGTTCAAGAAATCCCTGGAATAGTGCCTTTTTACATTGCAAACAAACCCTTCTCCCACCAGTCAAAACAAAATAATGTTTGCATCAATTGAGCTTTAAATTATACAAATGTTCTTTTGGGACTGTATATATTAGTAACAGAGTTGCCCGGCTTCGCGGGGGAGGTGGGGGTGGTTGGGGGGGGGGGTATCTGACCCGCCTTCCCACACACAAATCCCCCACCCACTCTCTTTGCTTCCGACCCCACACACACTAACACACACACACACTCTCACTCACCGCGTCCCTCTTTCCCCCCACCTCTCCTTGCGTTCCCGTCCCTCCCACCCCGCCCCCTCACTCACGCACTTAGACCCCCCTGTGCCCTTTCCCCCCCACCTCAAGCGCACTCTTTCTATTTCTCTCTCTCTCTCTCTCGCACACACACACACCACTCTCACACTGCTCACTTCCCTCCCACACACAATCACGCACACACAGTGTGAGAGTAAGAGAGGCCTGTTGAAGCAGCGCATTTTCACTCCCGGTGAGTGGGCAGTGGCTGTTTGTGTTCTTGGCGCGTGGGCTTGGCCACGCCTCTTCTGGCCTCAATCAGGACTCCAATTGGCTGGTGTGTGGCGCAGGGCACGCTGGGGCGGTTTTTTTCTTTTTCTTTTTGTGAGGCTCACGCCCCACCTGTGTCCCCCAGACTCCAGCTATGCAATCTGTGACGCCAAAGTTAGGCGTGTGCAAGCTTTCAGGGAGCTCTGTCCAGAGGCGTGGAAATGCATTCGGGACACATGGGCACACCTTTACGTTTTATTTATATAGATGTTTGAAAAGAACACCCTGATACTATTAGAAAAGAGGCCCAGAAATTTCTGATAGATTTCTGGCACCGAGTCACTAAAACAGGGAGATCTCTTTTTCTGGGTAGATTTGTATCTTATCTAGGTAATTGAAAAGGGTGGGGGGACAGAAGGCATACATTTTATTTCATTTCCTAAGTTCTAAAACATCTAGAGACTAGAAGCTGAGAATAATGGAGCAAGAAGACAGACTGCTAGAATGCAGGCCTAGGAAGATTAATGCAGGGTCTGATCATATGCAAGTGACAGATTATTATCAAACCTAATTTGTGGCAATTACTGTGCTGAAAAGAGTTCTTTTCCAAGACTTTTATAATAATGCTGTAATCTTGGGCTAGGAAGGAAGCTCTTGACTTTTCATAGCATGCTATAACAAGTTAGCATGGGTCCCTAAAGTTAACTCAGCCCTATCAATGGAAGCAACTAAAACATGGACTGGACTGTTTTCATCTGATGACTTTAAGTTCTTGTGGCTGAGGAAATATATCAAGTGCCTTGTCAGGTTTAAGCCCAACCTAAGATTTCAACAACTATTAGTTAGTTATCAACTCCCCTTACTGGGCACATATGAATGAAAAAAAAGTTTAATGCCTTTGGTTAGCCATGGGAATTAGATGTATGAGGAAGACTGCTGAAGTGACTAGAAGGGATAAAATCAGGAATGAGATAAGGGAAAGAATTGGAATAAAACCATCCTAAACTATATACAGAGACAACAAATAAAGTAGCTTATTCACTTACAAAAAGCAGGGATTCTCAACCTGCAGTCCACAGGCCGGATGCGGCCTGCAGCACCATTTCACGTGGGCCCCCACCGCCTCCACCACAACAGGAAGTGCCATGTGATGGAGGAAGGGCAAAATGGCCATCCGGCCCCCAAAGCTGTCTGAGGGAGCGTGACCCGGCCCCCATCTTTAAAAAGTTGAGAACTCCTGACTTAGAGAGAAGGTCTTGGAATTCTATACCATACAAAGCATATGTGAAAAGTTAGAATGCCTACGCAAATTTCAACAGGCTCAGGTCTGCTTCTAGAATGGAAATTGCCGTAGTAATCTGTAGAATGAGAAAGAGATGGAGAGCAATGTCTTTGTTGATTTGCCTGGACCTCTCATTGACTCTCAGTACCACTGATCATGGTATCCCACTGTTCAAACTGAGTTCTGGAAGTCCTGTATTCTGACAATGCGACTCCTAATAGAATGACAGTTTCGAGAAGATGGTGCAACCCTGCACAGCTCATCTACAGAGTCCCACAATTCAGTCCTGAACATGTGGAAATGATTAAGCGTGCACAGAATCTAAGTAAAATTAATATTGGAGGGGTATCAATTGCCAAAGAATGGTTTTGCTATTAGTAAACCTCTCAATGTAAGAACAGGATTCCAAAATAACAATTTAAGAGTAAGACAGTAACATACAATTATAGGAAATTTTTAGAAAAACATTTTTCTTACCTTTAAACTTAATGTCCAGACCACTGAATTCTAATTCAACCCCTTGAAGTGCTTCTCCCAGTGTTTCATGGTAGTGACCAATGCTTTTTTTTGATCCACCACAAAAAGGGAGTGAGAAGTATTTATACGTCTCTTGGCGATTGTGATATGGTCCTACAGTATTCATCCATAAAACAACTTCTTCTTTATCTTGGTACTGAAAAAAAGAAAAAACATTATAAATACCGTATATACTCGACTATAAGTCGAGGTACCTAATTTGGACCTCTAAAACTAGAAAATAAGTTGACCTGAGTATAAGTCGGGGGTGGAAAATGCAGCAGCTGCTAGTGAGTTTCAGTAATTAAAATACATGCAAATATGGTAAAATTAATTAATTTAGACATTTGTGTGGGTATGTTTTTGAGTGTTTACATTGACCCCAGTATAAGTCGAGTCTCATTTTTGGATCTCATTTTGGGGGCTAAAAACCCCGACATACTCAAGTATATATGGTAGAGGATGTTATAATTAAACGTGACTCCCTAGGATTCCCACTCTAAATTATCCACTAAGGCAGTGGTGGCGAACCTATGGCACACGTGCCAGAGGCAGCACTCAGAGCCCTCTCTGTAGGCACATGCGCTGTTGCCCCAGCACAGAGTTCACCCCGCCCCTTTGTCCAGCAGCCCAATGGGAGTGCTTGCTCCCTCCTCCCAGCACAGAGTTCACCCTGCCCCTCTGCAATACGGACAACAGCCTGTTGAGTTTGGGCACTCGGTCTCTAAAAGGTTTGCCATAACTGCACTAGGGCATGGATTCTCAACCTGTGACTCATGGGATGGATGCGGCCCACAGCACAATTTCATGTGGCCCACCTCCACAACAACAGGAAGTGCCATGTGGTGGAGGAAGGGCAAAATGGCCATCCAGCCCCCGAAACTGTCTGAGGAAGTGTGACCCGGCCCCCGGCTTTAAAAGTTTGTGAACTCCTACACTAGGGTAAAGGCACAAGGAGAAACTTCAGACCTTCCAACAGCATTAAGGCTGAGGGCAGATATCAGTAGCATTAAAAGCTTGCCAGAAATAAAAGGAGTGGTCTCTGCCTCTAGTTTCTCTGGCCCAGAAGAGACAGATATTTCTCATCAACAGTAACTACATTGCTGCTAGAGGTTCTGCTGAATTTCATCTTGTTAATAAAGATGCCCTGGGTTCTAGTCTGTTAAGATTTGAATCTTTATCATGCCTTCTGTGTTTTTATTCTACTCCGCTTCATATCATTCACAAGTCTAAGGCATCCCTTCTATATCCTTATCTAGAACATTTATTAAAAAATTAACAATATTCAATCTCAATGCTGATAATAATCGCCCTCCCCATTCTATCTGCATACAGTATTTCCAAAATCCACTAACAATGTTAATCTTCATTTTTCTAGACAATATTTCATTAATATCTAAAACAAAACATTTCCCATATTTTTTTCATATTCTTACATGGGCGCCAACTTTTTTTTTTACATCTCCAGCAATCTTTTGAATTGTAATAACTTAAACATACTGGAGTCGTATATCATCTCCAAATTGTTTTGTAACAATTCTCTTTGATTCTAACGGACATATTTTTCTTAATTCTTTGTTTTCATATTCTAACCCAGTGTTTCCCAAACTATGTTCCACGGAAAACTGGTGGATCTCAATTCCCAGAAACCTAAATCAGTACATTGGCTAATCAGTGCTTTGGGGAATTGACTTAAGCTTCTGGGAATTGAAGTCCAAAAACATATAGGTGATAATATTACAGAGGAATCCAACCCATTCTTCCTCTTTAATATTACTGCCTAAAGCCATTTCCAAATTTATTCTTAAAGCTTGTTGTTCAGCTTCATACTCCAGCAATATTTTGTATTTTTTAGTTATTAAACCCTGTTACAGTGATACCTCATACAACGTCCAAACTTGGTTCCACAAGTTGGGACTTTATACGGATTTGGACTTTGTATGAGGCATGCAAAATCCTAGCTGCGATGCCTCATACAACGTCCAAATCCTTGCCGCGATGCCTCATAAAACGTCATTTCCATAGAGATACATTGTACTGTAACAGCACAGACTTCAGGGCAAAGCCAAGGAAACAGACAGGAAACTGACAGAACTTTAATAAATCATTGTCTAAAGGCTAAATATATTACAAAAACATGTCAAACAACCCTGATTGTCCAAGAACCTGAAGAATGCTGCAAAAATCCCAGGAATGCTTCTAAAAAGTCTGACGGAAAAAAATACAAAAAAATAAAAAATCGTGCTCAAAACCACTCCTAAACACTCTTCGCCTCGTGCAAAACCCACAAGAGCAATGCACACATGTGTCCTGCCTTTTATACTGCCCAGGCACAATGCAACCTGGGAAAAACCCCAATGCCTCATACAAAGTCAGAGCGACTTTGTATGAGGCAACTTTTTTCAAGGAATTAGGCGATGTTGTATGAATTCGATGTTGTATGAAGCGGACTTTGTATGAGGTATTACTGTATTTCTTTTTGTTCCATCTGGATTATCAATTCTCCAAACAATGTTAATTTTCAACAGGTACTATGTTATTTTAACCAATCTTCAGTCCATTCCTCCCTTTGTAATGTATTAAACCAAGATACACTAACTTTCTCACATATCTTTTTACATGATCCCTATTTGACACCGTGCTTAGCCAACCCTTCAGTCTTATTACGCATTTTAATAAGCCACAGAAAAGTGTATTTGATACAGTCTAGCTGTAAACAGGCACAACCCCACTTATAAGGAACAATCAAATTGTGGCACTATTTTCTTTGTTTTAATCTGGTTAACATACTATTGTTGAGGCCATGTCAGTGGCTGGTAGTTACATCACATGGTGGGAATGACATGCCCCATCCCAACCCTTTTAAAAATATTTAAAAATAAGTGCACGTCTTACAGCTAAAAGAGAGGGGAAAAATCACTCGTTTGCATCTTCTTGCAAATGGAAGAAAAGAAAATAGCAGAAACTATGATGGTTGAAGGAGGCTCGAGGAAGGGTTCTTGAACATAGGAGGTGGAAGGGGTAAGCCGCAGTAGGGCTTGATCTTGCATGATACAACAGGATTCAATTTGGGGTTGTTTTTTGGAGCATGTACTGTAGTTTTGGCCCAAGGAACAAACAGAGCTCTATAAAAAGGAAATTTTGAGTGGGCTTAGGCTCAAGTGCCTAAGGCGCTGACTGGGAGGCGGAAGGTCAGCGGTTCGATTCCCGAGTACTGCAGGACGGAATGAGCTTCCGTCTTTGTCCCAGCTCCTGCCAACCTAGCAGTTCGAAAGCAAGACATTTGCAAGTAGATAAATAGGGACCCCATTCGGTGGGAAGGTAACTGCGCTTCGGTGTCTAGTCATGCCTGCCACATGACCACGGAAACATCTGCAGCAGCAGACAGCACTGGCTCTTCGGCTTTGAAACAGAAATGAGCACTGCACCCTAGAGTCGGATACGACTGGCTTTCAAGCAAGGGGAACCTTTACCTAGAAACTGTGAGGGATATCATAGAGTAAACAAAACTAAGACAAAAAACAACAACATTGTGCCACCTAAAAGACTATCTCCTGTATTTTAATGTTAGCTTTCGTGGATAAAGTCCACTTCATTTTATACATACACAATGATTGGCTAGCATAACAGATAAGTCATTTTTAAGATGGGAAGCCTCAAAAGAGAAAAGCATTGAAAAAACATCAAGCCCACAGGGAACATAATAGAATGAAAAATGGTTATGGAGAAGTCCAAGAACAAACTAGTTTAAAAATAAATATACACATGCTGTGTTTTCAAGACCAAGTCAACAAGGTGTCAAAAAGAATTAAATCCAGTTACAGTATCTCAGTTATGCAAAAGAGTTGTTGTTTTCACTTAATTCCTTCCTGCTTCTTCCAGCTTTTGGGAGTAGCAAGGTTTTCTGCACAGCACTGTCATTCTGGAAAAAGAACACTACATTTGCAAGTGAACTACACAACGGTTTGGGTTATTTTAGATTGGGGGTGGGGGTGGTTATTAACCCCTCTCCTTCTCTGAGTTTCCATGTACTATTTTCCAAATACAGTAAAACCTCGCATAATGAGCGCCTTGCTTAGAGACTAAACTCACTTAAAGAGCAGAATTTTCTCTGAATAGTCGCCTCGCTTAACAACTAAAACCAACCAAAAACTCACTTAACAACTAAATCGGGATTCGCAATGCCCCCGCCGCCAAAAGTCACAATTGGTCACTTACAATGGTGTTTCACTTAAAGAGCAAACTCACTTAAAGAGCAATCCCGTGGAATGCATTATGCTCTTTAAGTGAGGTACCACTGTAGTTGTGTTGGCTGGAGGTCCTTGCACCTTGCCAGGTGGCTTCAAATATACATACACAAACAAACAGAAACTTCAAACTTTCTAACACTTTCTCTCCTTTTCAGAGGAAAAAGCTAATGGAAACATTTCAACTGTCACCTTTTCACAGAATCATGGGAACAATGAGTTGGAAGGGACCTTTTAGGGCAGGGGTTCCCAACCTACAGCATGTGGGCCAGAACCGATCTGCAGCGCCATTCCATCCGGACCACCACCACCACCGTTACCGCACCCGGAAGTGGAAGCGCTTACATCAACCATAAAACATGTCCTCGGGTGCTGTAAACGCGGAAGTGGGTGCATTTATGACAACCATAAATGCACCCGCTTCTGCTTAGGGTGTGTGTGGTCAGGCCCACTCAGCTGTCCGGGTGGTCAGGCCCGCGGCATAAAAAGGTTTGCCACCTGCCTCCTCCAGCATTGTAAATGACCTGTCAGGGAAAGCAAATGAAACAAGTTACTGCACTTTAAAGCTGAAAATTTTCTTTAAAAAATGCTAATGAAATTATCATACCTAGATAGATCATTTGTGGCATACTTAATGCCTAAAAGAGGAAAAAATGATATATAGGAAGGAAGAGAGGTGGTGAAATTCTGTTGCACAACTCCACCAGATGTAAATGGTAATGATATTGTCAACTTGCAATGTTGATGTTTAAGTTAAATTACTTTCAATTTAAAATTTCCTATCACCCATTTAGGTTCTGAGGTTTACAAGGGATCTCTTTTGCCCTGGCAAAACCTGGGAGCTTTGAGTAGGTGGTGGTTGGGGAAATTATTTAATATGAGAAAATCACTGCTGAAAGCTGTCTTGATCCTATAGCATTTAAATCATTATATTTAATACTAATTGATGCTTATAGCATCTAAGGCTTGTTCTCTTTTTAAAAGTAATTCACAAAAATGTTTTTCTTAGTCATTTGGATAAGATTCTCTCTCTCTCTCTCTCTCAGTTCAGGTCATTGTTGTGGTTTATTTTATAAGCATCAAACAAAAAGGTACTATATCTATAAATGCAACAAGACCTTTTTCACACTGTAGCATTAGCAATAGCATTTTACTAAAGGGGGTATCTTTGTAATGAGTCATATAACAATTTAAACACTGACTTTCCGAGGACTGCTTCTGAGGTATTGTGGCTTGTTGGCATTTATACCACATATAAATGTTGGCGTTACACCCAATGCTAGAACAAACAGAAGATAATTCAAACAATGGAATTCTCAATTGTCTACCAAGTGTTCAAAGACCTTCAGTAAATGTCTAAGATGGGAAGATGGATGATGAATAAGAAAATAAGTAGATTTCAATCAGTTGAAGGCACTTTCTGTAAATACTGAAACATAGAACTTTCCAGCCACCTTATTTTAGACGTAGGGTAAAACCATGCGGGTCCTTCTGATGTGGTCTGGTACAGACAGAATAAATAGGGTCAGGTGAGGTCAGGAAAAGGCGTGACATGCCATTTGGTGTAATCTGTGCAGATTCCGTGCACTCTGGTGTCTAGTCATGCCTGCCACATGACCACAGAAACATCTGCAGAAGCAGACAGCGCTGGCTCTTCGGCTTAGAAACAGAGATGAGCACTGCACCATAGAGTCAGATACGACTGGCTTTCGAGCAAGGGAAACCTTTACCTTTACTTGCAGCTAAAAGGTATATCAACCTCAAGCAACCATATTTCCAGTACTGTGAAATATTATTTTTTCCCTTGTGTGTAAAGTAATCAAGAAATTGCCCATAGCTATGGTTACAACAGGTACTATGCACAATGGCAAAGAATTTATATTTTTTTAAACTCTAAGGGGTTCAGTGCATCAGCAAAGGTCTAACACAGAAAAATCATTTCCTCTGATCCTCCATAGTGGAGCATGGGAACTGTTCGATAGCTGTACTCAAATAGGTAGTTTATTTAAACCACTCCATAATGTTAGATTCCTCTTTAATATTACCACCTAAATGTTTTTGGACTTCCATTCCCAGAAGCTTAAGTTTGATTTTTTTGTCAGGTCCCAGTGAATGCACACCCTAGAAATGGACCAAACTAGAGTGAAGCTACTTGAACCAAAAAACAAAACAGAAGCCTATGACAGGGGCGCAAAATGTGTAAACAGAGGCATTCTGGGGATGCTTTGTCCTCCCCAGTAATCAGATTGCCCTATTGTCAGAAGAAAAAGCAAAGCAATCCAACCCAGCAGCATGCCAAATGACTGGGCAAATGCCCATCTGATTGACCCCAAAGCTATTCTTCTTCTTCTGAGTCTAGGCTAGACGTGACACTGCCAAAATGAAGCCACATTTTGGTGAGTTCATTCTACAATTCCTTTCGCCCGACCTAGTGTAAGAAAGATTAGCCGGCAACACAAGGTGACCATTGCCTGGAGTAAGACCAATTGTGGTTCAAAAATACTACAATCTTTGAGGAGGCTGTTTCTCTGTAACACTCACCCACCCCAGTTAGTGAAACTTATTCAGCAAATAACTCAGGAGTTATGGTTATTTATAATTTACAAATTGTTTAACCAATTATAATATTGTTGGCAAGTAATTTTGTTGCTCTTCCTAAAATGTGACCTTTGTTAAAACAATATTAAAGTATAGTGAAGAATCTGAAAACAATGCTGTAGCACTTAAACAATCAGGCAGAAAATCATTTAGATAGGTTTGTTGGGTTAAGGTACAAAGACAATGAAGAGCATTTCCTGAATTCTAGTGGATGGAATAACTAGCTAGACTTTTGGAAGCCCACAAATGTATAAAACTCAAGTTTTCCTTTAAAATCAGATTATTTTCAAACACAGGATTCATTTACACAATTAAGTGGCTAAGACGCTGACTGGGAAGCGGAAGGTCAGCAGTTCGATTCCCGAGGACTGCAGGATGGAAATGAGCTCCCGTCTTTGTCCCAGCTCCTGCCAACCTAGCAGTTCGAAAGCAAGAAATTGCAAGTAGATAAATAGGGACCACTTCGTGGGAAGGTAACAGCGTTCCGTGCGCTCCTGCGTCATCATGCCTGCCACATGATCACGGAAACATCTGCAGAAGCAGACAGCGCTGGCTCTTCGGCTTAGAAACAGAGATGAGCACTGTACCCTAGAGTCGGATACGCCTGGCTTTTGAGCAAGGGAAACCTTTACCTTTACCCAAGGATTTGCAAACTATAAGTAGTGACGTTATTAATATACAGGTGAAACTCAGAAAATTAGAATATCGTGCAAATGTTCATTCATTTCACTTAAAAGGAGAAACAAATAATAGATAGATTCACTACATGCAAAGCGAAATATGTCATGCCTTAATTCGTTATAATTGTGGTGATCATGGCATACAGCGTACATGAGATTATGTGATGATTATGGGGTACATGAGATTGGGAGGTTGGGTTTTTCATAAACTGTAAGCCATAAGCATCAATATTACAACAAAGTAAGGCTTGAACTATCTCGCTTTGCATGCAATGAGTCTCTCTCATAGATTTGTTTCACCTTTTAAGTTGCATTACTGGAGTGAATGAACATTTGCACGATGTTCTAATTTTCCGAGTTTCACCTGTATGTTAAGGACAAATACTCCACCATCTTCTTGCTCTCTCCACTTGTTGCACATATTTTGTGCAAAGACTCTGCCTTGTTTGAAGAGAGTAAATTATTACATCTCCAACAGGGAATCTGGCTCAATGCTGATATATTACAAGGCATGAAAGAGTGCATAAAACAATGCTGCTGCATCAATCATGTGTGAAATACCAAAGACAGAAGTTTAGTAGGCTTTTTTAATAATGTTCACCTCAAGCTCTTTAGATGATCAGCTTGATATTTAGTCTTCCAAGCCATATCTCTGAACGAGGCTGCAGCTTCAGAATAAATACGACTGTATTTTATTCTAGGAACCTTCACTTAGTTGAACTACACCACTCAAAGATATTCAGAATGTATTTGACAATTTGTAATAGTCATTGAGTCTGTTACATGCAGCAAAGGATGGTAATTCTATTAGCCTTTATCAAAATGAAAAGGAAGAAAAAAAGAATTATAATACACTGCTTTAGGAATTCTAGATCATAATCACTTAAGAATGCTGTGCAAACACTGAATCCAAAGCACCAACCTCACAAGGGAAAAAGGAGACATCGACGATACCTAAGTGTACGTAACATTCTTTCTATTGGCATCTTAGATCTGAGATTCCAAAATTACAAGGTACTCTCTGCGGTAAATGTTGCCTAAGAAAACACAGGAAGTTGGGGGAAATTGACAAGAATGCTACTATTTTCCAAGCAAATACTAATCATTGTACATCCAAGTACTGTACTTGCAAGATTATTGGCAGTTTAATCCATGCCAAAGTGGATGGATCCAGCATGTAACAGGAAGCACACTTACTCCCCTTTTGTTTTACTACTTGGTGATCTTTGAGCTGCACAATACAGACACAATCACTTTCTTCTAGTACATGATTCTTTAAGACTAAAAAACTATATGTCTAGTCTCATTTAAGAATTAACTCATTTCTAATGATGCTTTGATACATGCATCTATAGACACTCATTCGTTTATATGCTGCCTTTCTCACCATGGGGGACTTAAGGTGGCTCACAATCAAATAAAAACTATAAAATAAGAAAACATTAAACAAAAAAAAATTAACACTAAAACAACTATTAAAAACAATTTCAAAAACGTTTTTAAAATATAAATGGAACAAGTCCTAAGCCCACCACTATCATTTAAAATCATGCCTGAAAAGAAAAATCTTTGCCTGATGAAGAAAGGACAACTGAGAGGGGGCAACTTGGCTCCTCAAGTGTAGTGAATTAAAAAGCCCCTAGATTAGAAGCTACTACTGTGAAGGCCCACTCTCAAATCTACATCAAAAGAGCCTGCCAGGGTCGTGGATCTGCGAGAAAGGCATCCTGAGAAGTTGAGGAGTTTCATATGGAGTGAAGTTTAGTTGTATTTCTTTCAGTGCATGGCAAATGTGTGAGAAAAGGTTGTGTACTATCAAATTATGCAAAATGCAAAAAGTAGACTATAGTACTATGAAATCTAGAGCACTCCATCCAATCATATACAGTAATACCTCATACAAAGTCCGCTTCATACAACATCGGATTCATACAACATCGCCTAATTCCTTGGAAAAAGTTGCCTCATACAAAGTCGTGCGACTTTGTATGAGGCATTGGGGTTTTCCCAGGTTGCATTGTGCCTGGGCAGTATAAAAGGCAGGACACATGCGTGCATTGCTCTTGTAGGTTTTGCACGAGGCGAGGAGTGTTTAGGAGTGGTTTTGAGCACGGTTTTGGATTTTTTTGAATTTTTTCGTCAGAATTTTTAGAAGCATTCTTGGGATTTTTGCAGCATTCTTCAGGTTCTTGGACAATCAGGGTTTGACATGTTTTTGTAATGTGTTTAGCCTTTAGACAATGATTTCTTAAAGTTCTGTCAGTTTCCTGTCTGTTTCCTTGACTTTGCCCTGAAGTCTGTGCTGTTACAGTACAATGTATTTCTATGGAAACAACTTTGTACGAGGCATCGCGGCAAGGATTCGGACGTTGTATGAGGCATCGCGGCTAGGATTTTGCATGCCTCATACAAAGTCCACATCCGTATAAAGTCCAAACATGTGGAACCAAGTTTGGACGTTGTATGAGGTATCACTGTATCTCAATTGCCTATGTAACGTTCCTCTGTCTCAAACCTGGTACTGTATGTTCAAATTGCCTCCTGTCCACTTGTAGTCCTTCCATCCAATGCTCTGCTAAGACCCAGCATGTCAACTGGATACAATTAATCCTGCTGCTTCTTGTACAATATCCTTTCAGTCAACTGGATACAAACTGCTGAGCTTACCTTACATTTGCCCTTATCCTCATATGTACTGCAATTAATCCTTCTGCTTCTTGTACAATATCCTTTCAGTCAATGCTCTACTTCATTTTCTGACCTTTTATCTTAATTTTCCCACATCAGCCCCGGAACAACAAAATCACACAACTTGCCTTAAATCACAAAATATTTAACATATATTCCTACAATTACTTCCTATTCCTGTCTACCCTCACTCAAGACTTCTAAAAACTTTATAGCCTTAGTCCCCATCTATTTCTATTATAACGCACACTTATAGATTTGCTCTTCTAACATGATCATTTCTAGGCATCTTCCTTCACAGACTCTACATATTCTCCACCAGTTGACCCTAATGTCTTACTTCTTTCAAAATGTTTGTATGGTTTCATCTTTCTTTAGACTTTGACTCAAAATCCTGTTATTGTTGGCTCTTGCTGGTAATTTATAACTAACAGCATCTCAGTAGGGTTAAATGTTTTTCCTGTTTCCACCACTCCACCTATTTTCATTTACTTCTTGAGAGCTGAGTTACACACTCTTTGAATCAGAAACGTATTTAATCTATATGGTTCTATAACCAGTGCATAAAACCAGTGCAAACATTACAGCCACAGATACTTGGCAAACTCCTGAAAGCATGTAACAGGAAGTACACTTACTTCTCTTTAGTTCCACTACGTGGTGATCTTAGAACTGCACAACATAAGACTCTAAAAACATCTGTATTTCCTGAGTGAAATAAAATTAGGGCAATTTCGCCGGCAAATACAAGATCATCCTAAGTTTTCCTTCAACAGGCCAAAGCTTCCTTCCGACCTACGACCAGTCCTCACTAAAACAGGAAAGAAGATGCGGCTCAACCATTTACAGGCAGGTTCAGGCTGCAAAAGAAACCCAACTACTCTCGGGCCTTGATCCAACCACTGGTGAGCTCCACCTTCGCGCACCCTGGAGAAGTGGCTACTACTGTGCTCCAGGATATGAAACACCACGTTTTGGGCACCCCTAGGAAAGCACGGGCACTGCAGTGGCTTAGCGGTTAAGATGCTGAACTTGACAATTGGAAGGTTGGCAGGTCAGCAGTTTGAGACACACGAGTGCTGCACGACAGAGTGAGCTCCAGTCTCTGCCTCGGCTCCTACTTAACCAGCAGTTCGAAAGCAAGAAATTGCAAGTAGATAAGTAGGTAACGTTTGTGTGGTGTTCCCCACCAGGAGGGCAGGAGATAAATCCATAAATAAATTTAAAAATAAAAACGCTTTGGCAGGAAAAGTAACAGAGTTCTGTGGCTGTCTACTAGTCATGCCTGCCACGTGACCACGGACTATGTAAGGAGCTCACTGGACAAGGAACAACATAAAGGAGGATATAGCTGAGAATCTCAACCTCCCCTGTGTCACTTGGGAGGACCCTGAATAGGCTGAGGGTTGGAGACCCTAAATGCAAGACCGACATGCTCAAGTGGGCGGTTGCTGGCGGACAACAACATGCGCTGTGTGAATGTGGAGAGAAACCGAATCCGGCTCATTTACTGGCCTGGCAATCACTGCCAGAAACATGCACCAATGTTTGGCCAACGGCAAAGCCAAGAAAGCGGCTTCATTTTGGCAGTCCCTCCAGGGTTTGAGATCGGGACACACGAAAGAACCACGGAAATGTCTAGTAAAGGTAAAGGTTTCCCTTGCTTGAAAGCCAGTCATATCCGACTCTAGGGTGCAGTGCTCATCTGTTTCTAAGCCAAAGAGCCAGCGCTGTTTGCTCCTGCAGACATTTCCGTGGTCATGTGGCAGGCATGACTAGGCACCGGAGCGCACGGAATGCTGTTACCTTCCCACCGAAGTGGTCCCTATTTAGGTTTCCCTTGCTCGAAAGCCAGTCGTACCCGATTCTAGGGTGCAGTGCTCATCTGTTTCTAAGCCGAAGAGCCAGTGCTGTCTGCTTCTTCTGCAGACGTTTCCATGGTCCTGTGGCAGGCATGACTAGAGCGCACGGAACGCCGTTACCTTTCCCACCGAAGGGGTCCCTATTTATCTAGTCATGCCTGCCACACGACCACGGAAACGTCTGCAGAAGCAGACAGCGTGGGCTCTTCGGCTTAGAAGCAGAGATGAGCATTGCACCCTAGAGTCGGATACGACTGGCTTTTGAGCAAGGGAAACCTTTACCTTAATTTCTTGCCAGGTTGGCAGCAGGAGCTGGGACAAAGACAGGAGCTCATTTCCGTCCTGCAGGACTCGGGAGTCGAACTGCTGACCTCCCGCTTCCCAGTCAGACTGGCTTTTCGGCTACAAACGGAGGCGAGCACTGAACCGTAGAGTCGGAGACGGCAGGGCAGACCTTCGCGCGACGGGATAGCCAGCGAGCCACGCCGGTCCCGTTTGACAGGGCGGAGGGTGATGTGGGGGAAGGGGTTGGGTTGGGTCCCCCGCCTGCTCTCTTCCAGCCACCAAGGTCAGGCGGGCGGGCGGGCAGGAGGCCACTCGCTCCCCGCTCCGGGCTCCGGAGGCAAAGGGGCCGCCCCTTGAGTGGGTCGCGCTGAGGCAGGGGCAGGGCAAGCTCCCCGCGGAAGGGAAAGGGGGGAGAGGAAACACCCCCCCCCCGGTCGCCGCGGCCCTCACCGTGTGCTCATGCTCGTCGGCCCGGCCGCGCAAAACCACCAGGGCCGCCACGCACCACAGAAGTCCGGCCGGCGCCATCCCGGTCTCCACCCCCCGCCTCCACCGAAGAAAAGGAGGCGCCGCTTCCGCCGCCCCCGCCACGTCATCCGGGCGCACACCGGAACAGCCGCTACTACTTACGGCGGCCGCCAAAGGCCAAAAGCCGCGACGGCGCGCGCAAACGCGGGCGGGGGAGGTAAGCGCGCTCTCGCTTTGCGCGCGCGCTCGCTTTCATTCTCTCCCGCGCGGCTAAGTGACGAGGAGAGGAGAGCGCGTGTTCCGTACCTAACGGCTAAGCAGGCGTTGTGCGCCTGCGCGCCGTCCCGGAGTAGCGCGTTGTTCAAGGAGCGGCGGGAGTCACACTCAGAAGAGAGGGAGGGTCGGGTCCTGGAAACAGCGCATTGCGCCTCTGACAGGGAGGAAACCGGCGGTGGCTCTTAAGACCGGTTTAGGGGGAAACACGGTATGGGAGGGGGAGGAACTAGTAAAGGTAAAGGCAATAGATAAACTTTTTATCTACTTGCAATTTCTTGCTTTTGAACTGCTAGGTTGGCAGGAGCTGGGACGAAGACGGGAGCTCATTTCCGTCCTGCAGGACTCGGGAATCGAACTGCTGACCTACCGCCTCCCAGTCAGCATCTGAGCCACTGCAGTCCCAAGGGGGAGGAACTAGCGTGACCCATTTTCAATTTTCAGAATAAAACGAAACACATTAGCTAATTAATGTTTTGGTTTATTCTGAAATTTTTATATTGAAAAGGGGTCATGCTAGTTCCTCTCCCTCCCATACCATGTTTCCCCGAAAATAAGACCTAACCGGAAAATAAGTCCTAGCATGATTTTTCATTATGCTCATAATATAAATCCTATCTCAAAAATAAGCCCCAGTTAAGATCATCAGCCAGGTGGACACATTTACCAGTAGTACGTCTGTTGCAACAAACGGCAGACGTATTGAATTATAAAATAATTTTAATTAATATATAGTTAGATTATATTTAAATACAAATAAATAATATCAATATTAATACTTAAAATAAAGAATAATATAAATTACTAGCTAATTACCCGGCTTTGCCCGGGTTGTTTTTGTCCTGTAAAGCAAGGATGATGCGGCTTGACTGCAGTTTTACTTTTCCGCCCGGCAGCATCCCCGGCCCGTAAATGTTAAATTCTGCCAAGCCGTGGCCTCCTTTGGTCAGCGAAAGGAGGCCGTGGGCTTGACAGAACTGTACGTTGATGGGCACAGCTAATTGCGGCCACAGTTTTCTTTAGCGGCGGCGTTCCCAGCGGGAAATTCAAGCCACTGGCTTGGCTATACTGCATGTGCGCACTACTTCTGTTTCGTTGCTGCTTCTCCAGCCAATGGGGGTGTTCCCTTTGCATCCCACTTTGGGGGGCATAAACCCTCAAATGGGTTTTGAGGCCCCCACAGTGCTGATCTCGCAAGCCTAAAGGTATGTATGTGCAAACTTTCAGTGAGATTGGTCCAGGGGTGTGGGTTCCTTTGGAGTACATACAAACTCATACCTCTGTTTTATAGATACAGATAATTATTTGTAAATATCCTAGAAGGCGCCTTTGGATGAGAGGTAAACTGCCTACATAAACATGAACTCTAGACTTCTTGCAGAATAACCAATTGGAGTACAGGCACAACACATGAATAACGTGTGCACTTGATAACAAACGGACGTGGTTGTGTCTAATATGAATCTTCATAATTCAATACATTGTGTGTTGTAACGGCTATACTTAATAAGACATCCCCCGAAAATAAGCCTTTATGCATCTTTTGGAGCAAAAATATAAAACCTGGTCTTATTTTTGGGGAGATACAGTAGGATATGTTTGTACCACCCGCCCAGCAGATTGCGGGGAGAATCATAGCAGTAACAGCATCAAGCAGGCAGATGCAAATGATAATGGAAGCCTGCCCAGCCATTTTCATAGCACAACATTTGAAAACAATCACCACCAAAGAAATCAGGAGGCTCAGGAAGCCACTGTGTTTGTGTGGAGAGGCTACAGCCCTTGTCTCAGTCTATGACAACTGGATTCACCAGGGATTCAACAAGAGAGAAGCCAGTGCTGCGAGGTGGGGGGGGGGGATATCTATTGCTATTTTTGAAAATGAAGAATTGTAGGCGCAGAGTGTAGGCCACTGAGTGTCCCATGTGTTTTTCTTTATCTTCCACTTGAAGCTTCTGGGAGAGTGGAGCTCTGGACAGTTGTGTGGAAGAAAGATATGGAAGCTCTAAAGAAGTTGTGCACTGCACTTTCTATTGCTGATGCTTTGTTTTCCAACTTATTGATGGAGTTCGTCATCTTGGAGTGGTTCGGAAATGTTTTGACAAGTCTGCACCCTTCTAGATTCATTATTCCTATTAGTAAGCCTTGAAAATGTGTATGAAAGCAGAACTATGAAGAGAGTTTAGAAGGAGAAACATGATAGGAGATTCTACTCTCGTCATTAGAGGGAAAGGAGATTTGATCCCTTGTTGGCTTTTCTTTCTTTTAAATTAACCAGCTTATCAAAGAACCTCTTGTCAAATTCTGCAGAGTTGAAATCTTCAGAAGAGGTCGGTTAGGATACACGGTTATGTAGTCCCCACAGTGTATTGTATTGGATCGCAGTCTGTCTCTTTAAAAGTCTCTCTGTGCTCTGCCCCAGCTGAATCGAATCAGAGAGTGACTCAACAGTTTGCTACTATAAAGGAAATGCACTCTGAGCATGCTCTTGGGTAAGATGGAGCTTTCATAATGGAGCTTTGAGATAGAAGGCACGACATGGAGGTTTTGATCATAAAGGAGCTATGAGGTAGAAAGCTATGGAGCCTTCGTGGGTTTATTCTCCAAGGACTTCCTGATACTGCAAAAGGCTTCCCAAGGACTGGACTGTTTACCTCATGCTTGAACTGCTAGCCTGCTTACTGCACTGGAAGGAAACTGTTGTTTGCATCTGCTCAGAGGTAAATCTCTGCTAAGACTGTTTACTTGGACTTATGCCTATCTCTTATGGACTGCTGCCAACTACTGAGAGCTGCTTATCTCAGGCATGTGCTTTTGCTTCTGTGTTTGCTTAAAGTAAAGCTATTTTCTTTTATCTTTCAACCTGCTTGCCTGTGGAAATTTCTCCCAGCTGTCACTGCGTACATAGCTAGCCGCTTTTGCTCTGCTAAACACAGCCAAGCCTCATTGGGTGTACCCCTGTACCCCAACGCCCTATCAATGTCTTGAGAGTATCATCCCTGATTCATAAACCTGAAAGAGCTTTCTCTGAGTTGCTCTCAGATTATGAAGCATACTTTCCTCCATCCTACAATCTATTCCCCACACTCATTGCTTTTTGGATTGGTGAGAAAACACATGTTTTCAAACAGACACTAAAATGCTTTAATTATGTTTATGTTAATTGTAATAGCTTTATTTAATGCAATTTAAATATGTTGACTGTTGAATTTGCTTTTAATTTGTTCACAGTTTGCTTTAATGTTGTTAGCTGCCGTAAGGGTTAATATTTTAGTGGAAAGGTGTCATAAATGTAACAAAATCTCTCTCTCTCTCTCTCTCTCTCTCTCTCTCTCTGTGTGTGTGTGTTAATTATTTGTTAAATTACCTAATGAAAGCATACATAAAATGTTATTAAGCAAAGATAAATATAATTTTTCCTAACACATACTTGCCTCTAGTATAATTATGGTAAGAACAAAAGTCATAGAATCCTAATTGGTATTTTAAGCACAAGTACACAGACTTGGTTCTCCCAAACCTATCTTAGCTTTCTATGCATGTTTTGTGATGTTGGGAGCCATAAATGTGGCATTTCCACATGTAGACTGAATGTTGCAACTAATAAATTTTTAAAAATACAGTGATTTTAGTGGAGGGCCTCTCATTTACAATGTTTTTGTCATATTTGGGCTGAGAATCAGGTTTTTGGGCTGTAATAGTACATAACTGATACAAACATTTGACATAAATTTAGAGGGATTTAGACAGTTGGGGAGGAGCATTAGCTATACATCCACTTGTTTTGTTTCAATACAGAATTTTGGGCTTCTGGTCTAGGACAGCATTAAACTGACACTATAGTCTGATACAGGTTTGGAGAAGGTATAACATGGGGTCAGAATTGTAATTGTTATAGCACCAGACTGTGAGCACTTTTCGAAGCACAATTTCTGCCTGATAATTCTCTCTCATGGGTTGTAATATCTAGTGGCAACTCACCCTGAAATTTTAGACAGCACCTCACAAGTTCCTTGCTTTTTTACTGTCAGGACATTTGCTTAGCTTTTATTAAGTGAACCAATTTGAATTAAGGTTACACTTGAAATGTTGCAAAAGTTTAATTTAAAGCTTTTAAATAAGATTTTTTAAATTCTCAAGTATGAGACAATAGCAGTCATCAGATTAGAAGTAGGCCTAGAGAGGAAGGGCTTGAACTAAAGTTGTGAATCTCTGGTGCTGTCTAATAAATCCTGCATTTCAGATTTGTAACTCTATTATATACCTGTATACTAAAAATCTACTTTTATGTAAAAGTTATAGGTATAAAATAGTTGTCTTCCATAACAGATGCTGATCTCTGTCAGCCAATTTTACTTAGATTATCACTGTAGCTAGACCTATTGATGAGCAACTTGAAAATCCTATTCCTCTGTTAACGAATCATTGTCACTTTTGTCATAATCTGTATCCTCAGTTGTACATAACTGTCACCACCATGGAATAAATATAAGTACTGTACAGTAAAACCCCGACTTACATATGCCTCGAGTTACATAAAATTCAATTTACATAATGATTTTTGCACTAAAACCATGTCCCAGTTTACATAAATGTCCTGATTTCATAACACAATTTCCTATGGGTTTGCTTTGAGTTACGTAAAAAAATCATTTTTCTTATGGGGTTGCTTCAATTTACATAAATATCATTTTCCTATGGGGTTGCTTCAAGTTAAGTTAAAAAAAAATTCCTATGGGTTTGCTTCAAGTTATGTAAAAATTCATTTTTCCTATGGGTTTGCTTAGAGTTAAGTAAAAAACTGATTTACATCAAAGCCTATGGAACAGACTTTTTACGTAAGTAGGGATTTTATTGTAGTGCTGTATATATTTGTAATCCCTGTATCTTGAAGAAGTGGATTTTAATCTCAAAGTTTGCTCGGAGGGAAATCTGACAGCCTTTAAAGAGTTGTAGTATTTTTGCCTTGCCTTCCCTAACATACTGAGACAGGTTAACACTGCGACCGCTTTGGAAATTCCTAAACTTAGGCATCAAAAATGTACTGTACGTCTTTATTCAGTTCACAAACCTGAACTTTGTTTCAAAATTTCATGCCAGGGTTTTAAAGGGTGAGTACAAGCTTCCACAGGACTGCAGCGGCTCAAGTGGCTAAGCCGCTGACTGGGAGGCGGACGGTCAGCAGTTCGATTCCCGAGTTCTGCAGGACGGAATGAGCTCCCGTCTTCGTCCCAGCTCTTGCCAACCTAGCAGTTCGAAAGCAAGAAATTGCAAGTAGATAAATAGGGACCACTTCGGTGGGAAGGTAACAGCGTTCCGTGCACTCCGGTGTCTAGTCATGTCTGCCACATGACCACGGAAACATCTGCAGAAGCAGACAACGCTGGCTCTTCAGCTTTGAAACAGATGAGCGCTGAACCCTAGAGTCGGATATGACTGGCTTCGGAGCAAGGGAAAACCCAAGTAAAAAACCGTTTTACCTCAAAGCCTACGGAACAGACTTTTTATGTAAGTAGGAATTTTACTGTAGTACTCAATATATTTGTAATCCCTGTATCTTGAAGAAGTGGATTTTGATCTGAAAGCTTGCTTGGAGGGAAATCTGATAGCCTTTAAAGGGTTGTAGTATTTTTGCCTTGCCTTCCCATCCCCAACATACTGAGACAAGTTAACACTGTGACTGCTTTGGAAATTCCTAAATTTAGGCATTATTTATTTATTTAGATTTCTATACCGCAAGTTAACACTGTGACTGCTTTGGAAATTCCTAAATTTAGGCATTATTTATTTATTTAGATTTCTATACCGCTGCTATTCTTATCCCAATGGGAGACTCACAGCGGTTTACAACATTTAAGAAACAAATGGTAAAGATACAATGTAAACTCAGAAACACAAATAAATTACAGGTACAATAGAAATTTCCACAAAGTGGCAGTTCTCAATTACAAGATACAATAATACAAAAACACAATATAGGCAATATAAAGCGTGGCTGCAATACAGCCACACTAACAACACCAAAAAATGTACGTCTTTATTCAGTTCACAAACTGAACTTTGTTTCATAATGTCATGCCAGGATTTAAAGGGTGAGTACAAGCTTCCAGGCAGAGGCTGCGGGTGGTTTAGTGGTTAAGAAGCTGAGCTTAACGACTGGAAGGTTGGCAGGTCAGCCGTTTGAGACCTGAGGGACGCGTGCTGGAGTGAGCTCCCGTCCTCTGTCCCAGCTCCTGCCAACCTAGCAGTCTGAAAGCCAAGAAATGGCAAGTAGATAAGTAAAGCGCAACTTTCAACGGGAAAGGTAACAGCGTTCTAGTCATGACCACGGAACCGGTCCAGGTAGTTGTAAAAACGGGGATGAGCACCGAACCCTAGAGTTGGATACGACTGGTTGTCGAGCAAGGGCGCCCTTGTCCTTAGTCTTAGAGCGTTCTATCAGTTATAGCTCTATGAGTCCGTTGCTACGCGTTCTCTGAACGAGCAGGAAGACGTTCCCGCCACAGGAACGTCGAGGAGGAGGGCGCCACGTGACCTTCCCCGACCTATCAGAGAGCCCGGAGCCCACTCGCTCTTCCTTTGGCCGACAAGATGGCGGCGGTACCGGCTGGTGTTCCTCAAGGGGCGGCGGCGCCGTCCCCGTCCCCGTCCCCGTCCCTTCCCACTCCGCCGGCGACCGCAGCTTCTCCCGCCGCCCCTTCGCCAGCGACGACGCCGGCTCCCACTCCGGTGCCGGCTGCCCCTGCTCCTCCTCCGCCCCCTACCCCAATGGCGGCGCCCTTTCCCGGTGGCCGCATGGTCAAGTTGCACCCGGTGGTGCTCTCCTCCATTGTGGACAGTTTCGAGCGGCGCAACGAGGGAGCGGCCAGGGTCATCGGGACGTTGCTCGGTAAGGCGGTTTGCTTTTTTCCCCTTTCTGGTCACAGGGACAGGCACTACGCACCGTTTCCCAACGTTTGCTTTTGGACTCCAATTCCCAGAATCCACTGTTCTGCTAGACAATCTGGAACTGAAGACACGGGAAAAGTAACGCCAGGTAGTGGTTTACTTGTCAGAGTAGATCTAACCCTCGGCAGGGAAAGTCTCTGGTTTCAGCTCCTGCCAACCTAGCAGTTCGAAAGCAAGAAATTGCAAGTAGATAAATAGGGACCACTTGGGTGGGAAGGTAACAGCGTTCCGTGCGCTTCCGTGTCTAGTCATGCCTGCCACATGACCATGGAAACGTCTGCAGAAGCAGACAGCGCTGGCTCTTCAGCTTTGAAACAGATGAGCACTGCACCCTAGAGTTGGATACGACTGGCTTTCGAGCAAGGGAAACCTTTACCTATGACCTGAAAGCACCAGATGTCAAACTCTGACTCAAGTGCTTCCAATAATATGGGGACAATAATAATAATTTTGTGTCAGAAATTATTCTGGGTTGAAAGGATTTTTTGCTGGAGAAACTCCGCTCAGGGGATGTGCCCGAATGAGGCTCCTTTCATGCCCCCAAGATCTTTTTTCCCCACCGAAGTGGTCCCTATTGATCTCCTTGCAATTTCTTGCTTAGGTTGGCAGGATGCTATATGGCCGTGATGGTGAACCTTGACACTCCAGATGGTCTTGGACTTCAATTCCCAGAAGCCCAAGCCCCATGTGAATTCATGCGGCCCGCACTGCCCATACGGGCGCGTTTTACTTCCACTTCCAGGAGTGACGAGGGCAGCGCAGGCCGGATTGTTGCAATGGTTTCTGCCCCCCCCCCCCCCGAGGATCGGGGCCGCTGGGCGCAAGGAAGGCACGGGAGACGGAAGTGTGGTGGAAAAGTCAGTCCCGATCAAGTTGGGTGATCTGTATTTATTGACTTGCATTCTTGATCACTTGCGCACAGATTGCGCATGACCCCTATTGCAGAAAGCTTGCTTACGTAGCATGTTGCTTGCCAAGGTACATTTGCCAGCCTAAGCAGTTGCTAAGAAAGTACTGCGTGCCAAGGTTCCCCATAGGCAGACTAATCAGCAGATGTAGCGAGACTCACTGTTCCCGTCCTATCTCAGAGTCCTTGTAAACTCCGGGCTTCTACACTTAATTGTTTGGTCTAGCGCAGTGATGGGCAGTCTTGGCCCTCCAGCTGTTCTTGAACTTCAATTCCCAGAGGCCCTGATCAGCAGGAGTGCTGATTTGGGCTTCTGGGAATTGAAGTTCAAGAACAGCTGGAGGGCCAAGACTGCTCATCACTGGTCTAGCAACAGCTTGGTGTCTCTGCGGACGAGAGTAAGATACTATGAGCTGTTTACTAGGCATTGTGACATTTGGGTGACATCTGTCCTACTCCTTTCAGTGCTCTCAGCCAAGGCAATATGGAGTCTCTACTGCTAACTATCACTATTAGTGTTTACCCAATTTCCTTTCCTGCATAGCCAGGGTGGTCTCCAACCTGTGTTCTAGCCAGACAGACCTATCGGGAAAGGTTATGGCCAATTAATAATGCGGCCCATCCACACCGGATGAATCGGAGTAAACCCATTCGTATGGAGTCACAGGGGGCTTGGGCTTCTGGAAATTGAGGTCCAAGAACATCTGGAGTGCCAAGGTTCGTCATCACGGCTATATGGGGATAAGCAGACAACTTACCTAATGGGACTGCTAAGATAATGTGCATGAAATGCTACAGTGAGTGGGTAGTAAAATAAACCAATCTGACCGATTCAGAAACCCTGTTTAGCCATAACAGTTGACACAGGTAGCCTCCAAAAAGTTACCACTTCTTAGCCTGTTTAACAGGGATCGTTCTGAATGCCAGACGGGAAAAAGGGTGAGATAAATGCACAACTGATGCTGTTCACTGTTATGATGCTGGTGTGTTGACTTGTGCGTCTGGTAATTGAAGTCCAAGAACACATGGAGGCCCAAGGTTGAGAAACCCTGGCATAAGGGATAACCACAAGATGAAGCATAGATCTGTATCATATTTCCCTCAAATCCGCCCTAGCTTGAAAGCATTCCCCATCAGCCCCAACCTATAGCACCTATGAACAAACAAGAGGCTATATTTTCTGAACTGGTTTAGGTTTGAGGCATCCTGTCCCTATACACATGGCTTCATTAATAGATGTCAACTTCTTTTGCATGTGTGGATGTGCTCCATACTGGAGTAGCATACTCTGTTGTGGAGACGCTCAGGGCCAAAGCTGATGTGCGCAGTGCGGATGGTTGAGTTTCACATTTATACTTTGTGAGTTTCCTGATTATGTTGTTCCTTGTACTAACTTTGGGTTTGGGATTCATGCAGTGCTGCTTAAAAGAGAGTAGCCTGCCAAGCATCACACTGAGGCATTTTGGTGCTAAACAAAGCTGTAATCGGTTCCCTTGCTGTAATCGGAAGACCCTTTAGGCCAGCATCTCCCAATGTGGGGCTCTTCAATTCCCAGAACCCTAAGTCAGTAAATTGCTTTGGGGAATTGACTTAAGCTTCTGGAAATTGAAGTCCAAAAACCAAAGATTGGGAAACACTGGTCTAGATGCGGAGGGCAAGGTATACTTTGACAAAATTACAAAAGAGTGTTGTCAAACCAGCTAAACTTGTAAAGTGCTAGATTTTAATTTCTGAAATTTTCTTTCTAAATAATTTATTGAGGCTACAAACAACATCTACAGGTATCAAACCACCCTACTCAAACTCATGGTGAAATCAGATCTCATAAGCTGGTACAAATCATAGAATCACTGAGTTGGAAGGGGCCTTTTAGGCCATTGAATCCAGCCCCATGCTCCATGCAGGAATCCATGTTGCCCAATGTGTGCATAAAATTATTCTCTGTGAGATGTTGAAAGAAGGGTGGGTGAAGGGTGAGAAGAAAAATTGAATAATGCTATTTTCTCAACAAGTTGAATGTAATACATTTTTGGTCAGGTGTGTGTCTGACCTATATCTTAAATAAAGTACCTTCTTCACCTGATCCTTGCAGGCACAGTTGACAAACATTCGGTGGAAGTTACCAATTGCTTCTCAGTTCCTCACAACGAGTCTGAAGATGAAGTGAGTGGCCCCTTGTTTTCCAAACTGTACTTTGTTATTGCTCTAAACTCGGTGAAAGAATGGAATGGAAAAATGGAACATTAATTAGATCAAGGGATATTCGAGTTAACAATCTTGTGACCCTGACAATATAATAGACTTGAAAATGTAATTACAGTGATACCTCATACAACAATTTTAATCCGTTCCATGGGGCTCATTGTTGTATGAAACAATTGCTATACGATACATGCATCCCTATGGGATGCACCATACAATGATATATATTTTTTTTTGCTAAGTGGTTTTTCCCATTGAAAAATTGTTACGATTTTTTCCCATAGGGAAAATTGTTATGCGGGACGCCATTTCCCCCCAAAACCTAATTGTTATGCGATTTCGTTGTTATACGGGGCAATTGTTGTATGAGGTTCCACTGTACTGTACTGTATATACATTAGAATTTTAAAACCAGCGACCAAATAGGTGCTTAGTATGAATCTGTACTAATTACATTGTTTCTGTGTTGCTGGGATCTTGCATTATATTCCACTGTTACGTATTGTACTAGAAATATTTTAAAGTGTTTTAATAAATACAACCTTTATCAGTGTTATCTTGACAGCTTTTAATAATAGGGAATGTGAAGGCTTTTATAGCCCAATACCTATTTTGCCCGGCCTTGCCGGGCAGGTATTGATTTTGTGTTGGTGGTGGGGTGGTTTTGGGGTGTGTGTGGCTTATTTGGGAAGAAAGGATACACTTATATGCACACATAGACACACGCAGACAGACTCTCTCTCTCTCTCTCTCTCTCTCTCTCTCTCTCTCTCTCTCTCTCTCTCTCTCTCTCTCTCTCTCTCTCTCTCTCTCTCTCATACTGTACACACACACACATTTTCTCTCACACATTCACAGAGATTCTCTCACACACTCATGCCTTTCATCTTTGCACCCTCAGTCTCACACGCACAACCAAACACATGCAGACACTCTCTTTCTCACATGCACGCATACACACAGACACACACTGTTTCCACCCTTTCTCATTTCCCTCATGCCTCATTCTTATTCATTTCAAACCTCCCTACCCCCTCATTTTTTTCCTTTACACAGTTTCCACCCTTGCTTATTCCCCTCATGTCTCCCTCTTCCTTCCGCGCCTCAAACTCCCCCACCCCCTTCGTTTTTTCTCCTTTCTTTTTCGTGCCAACAGCAGTTTGAAACACACACGCACACAGTTTCCACGCTTTTTCTTTTTCCTCATGTCTCCTCTCCCTGCGTTTCTTACTCCCCCTAATCCATTATCTTTTCTTGTTTTTCTTTAGCACCAACAGCAGTTACACACACACACACACCCTTTATATTTTTCCTTATGGCTTCATTCTTTTATTTTGTCTCAAACCCCCCCACCCACCCACCCACCCTCACCTTTTCACCTTTCTCTTTCGCTGCTCCTTCCACCTTGGGGAGATGCCTGAACGGAGGGCTGAACAGAGCGTCACAGGCGGCCGCGGCTGTTGTCTGCCAGAGAAGGGGCCAGCTTTCTCCAGTAGGCAAGGGCACAGCCTTAACCGCCACCGTTTCTGGCACGAACGGCAGCGGTGTGTGGCCCTGGCCCCACCTCTTCTGCGCTTGTGCCGACTGAGTTGATTGACTGGTGCGTGGCGCAGGGGTTTGTGGGGCCTATAGGGGTTTTTTTTGGCGTTCGTGGGCCGTTGGCCCTACTCCCTGCTTCCGGACCCTCGCGGCGATGAGTGTGAACAGCGCATTACGGGATGGGCTGCACGTGTGTGGACACACATTCCACACACGCACGGCACAACCCTCTTATAGGTATAGATAATTTTTTAGGCTTTTGTAAAGGTCTTCCTAGTCGGCGGTGCTCATCTCTGTTTACAGCCAAAGAGCCAGTGCTGTCTGTATCTGCAGACATTTCCATAGTCACCTTGTATAAATAAGATGTTTCCAGTTGTAAACCTTCTTGACTGAAATTGCTGACAACTGCTTTATGACTTGACTGGAAATCATACATGAGGCTGATGTCCATGTGCTGCTGCAGTGGCCTGTCTCGTCCGAATGCTTGATATTATTCCATCCTTAGGAATTTTTCATACTATAGAAGTATTTTTATAAGTTGGGAAGCAAAATAAAGCCATTGTTGACATACAAAAAAGTAGGACGTTTCATACAACTTTTTATATTGGAATGTTATCTCCAAAAAATTGAAGACAAAGTAAAACGTGTTGCTGCTTATTGCCAGTTACCACTACTGACTCTAAAGAATATTCTATTATAAAAATTAATTACAGTTTGCAAACTATCCCAGTTTATATTGAGGACAAATTCTTTTTACAGTGATAAGGAATACTGAGTAATTTTATAAATCATTTAATCTTTATTACAGTCCAAGACCAGCCAAGTAAAGCAAAAAGAACAGAAGTTAAAAAGAGGCTACTTAAAACATCTATTTTAAACGGAACATCTCTGCTCAGAGTTAAGGAGTAACAAAATTAGTGCGCAAGATTAATAATGTTATAACTGTTACTGAGCCTATGATGTGGCACTAGTAGTTTATTTAGCTGAAGGACCTGCCAGGATTGTTCCGATCTTATGCACTGTGGCGCAGAACCTGGCAGTGTTGTGGACGAAGGAGCGACTTTCATCAGATAACAGCCAGTGGGTGTATGTGCTGTTTGAGCAACCTGGATACTTGCAGAGCAGGGGAGATATGAATTTGATTCCGATGTCTCTATAAAAAGGGCAGGTGCAGAGAACATATAAAGCAGATTAAAAACACAGTTAAAACAGGCAGATAAAAAGAAACAATAACTTTCCCAGTCAAAAGCCAGATAAGTGTGAATGAAAACAGGAGAGGCTAGTCTATGCTCTCTTGGCAGAGCGCTTCAAATAAATTCCTCTTTTACGTCCCCACTAAAAACACCTGCAGAGGTAGAAGAGAAGGGATCCTGCTTAAGAAGTTAAAAGCTACGCAGGGTAATAAGGGAGAATACAGACTTTCAGATGGGCTAGAAAACTATATGATGCAGTATAAGACAGAAAGACATAAGCTACATTTTTAATTATACGTGGAAAGAACAGTAGAAAGTGAAGGCATAATAAGGGGGAAACACTCCTTGTAACCAACTACTGTATAATGTTTTGTACCAGCTGAAATTTCTGATCACTTTAAAGACAGCCATATGTATAATGGTGTAAATCAGTCAGAATAGGATGTAACCAAGGCTACATCTGAAGGCTATTTGCTTGCTTACTTTCTTCTGTTCATTTGAACACTTAAAATGTTATACAAATAATAAATATTAACAGTATTTCATTAATAGATGGTAAGCTAATGTGCATGCCGTGTCTAGTACTTTTTCTAATACTGCAGCACCCTGAGTGGGTTTGTTGTTCTAGATCTGCTTAATTCACTGACAAATGTACATGAGGAGGATGCTTATTTAGAGAGAATGTGCACAGAAAGTCTTGTACTCATTGCCTATATTCTTTAAGGTTGCTTGTTCTCTATTCTGCGACTTATGCCCAAATCATTTTACACTGCATTTCCTTTTCGAGGCATGAATGGAAAACAGGTTCTGTATTATGTTTCTTTATAACCCTCTTATTCAGGAGCTGTTTATAAATCAGCGCTAAAGGTCCATACTTTACAAAGATGCTGTCACAGTAGATGAAATTGTATTAGCCTTATACATTTAGGTTTGACTACCACAGATTCTTATATTGTTCTTGCTTCTCAGGTGGCAGTTGACATGGAATTTGCCAAAAATATGTATGAGCTGCACAAGAAAGTTTCTCCTAGTGAGATTATTTTGGGATGGTAAGTTATTCATCTTCAAAGATGTTCTATTTGCAGAGTTGGCTGAAGGAGGACCCTTTTTCGTCTGTACAGACTGGTATACTAGTAAATAATAAAACATAATAATTGTTGTGTGACTACAGTATACAACTTCTTTGCCATAAATCGAGGAGGGGACTCTGTGTGTACAGCTGATTTTTACTGTGTAAGATCTGGTTCAGATGTAATAACAAATCATGATTTATTATGTAACAATGTGGGTTGCCCAGACCACTAATTGGACAGCTACCTTTCCCAATGGGTTTGTCGGGACTTTGCAAACAATCCCGAGACCATCCTGGCTCGACCGGAAAGGCGATTGGGTACGGGCAAATTAGTAAAAGGGAGCAATAGTGACTCCATGTTTTCTTGGCTGAGGGCACTGAAAGCAGTGGGATAGAAGTCAGCCAAATGTCACAATGCCTCGCAAACAGCATACAGTATTTGGCTCATGTCCACAAACTGAGCTGAGCAAAAGCAAACGGCAGCTAGACAAAATAGCTATGCATAGGTACACAGTCTTCCAGTACTGAGATAAGGCAGGAACAGTGAGTCTCGCTACATCTGCTGATTATTCTGCCTATGTCGAACCTAGGCACACAGTACTTGGCTAGGCTGGCAAATGTACCTTAAGCCAGCAGCATGCTACGAAAGCAAACCCTTCTGTCATAGGGATCATGTGCAGTCTGTGTGCAAGTAATCCAGAATGCAAGCTAATAAATATAGACCACCCGAGGACTCGGGGCTGGCTTTTACCATCATACTTCAGTCTCGCGTAACTTTCTTGAGTTCAGCACGTCGACTCCTACGGACCATTACAACATAACAAGGTAAGCTTCTGAGTGGCACACACCTCTGGCCTTTGCTCTGCCTCACACGTACTAATGAAAAATGCCATTTTCTCTTTGGAACTAACTATACCCATTTTGTTTGAATTTGGGCACTTCTGGCCGATTTCAACAATGGGTAGTTAACACAAGTATTGTACTCTTAAAACAAATAATCACAGTTGAACCAAGGAACCGTAGTTAAATCATATCCAAAAGCGTTCTGACTCTTGAGCATAAAGAAGAGGGATGTAGATGACTCGGGCTTGAGGCTTTTTCTCCTGACAAACCATGGTTTGCCATTGCATCTGAATGGCAAGTTTAAAAATCAAAGATGGCTATATCACAGAGAATTTCTTAGTGAAACCACACGCTTCAGAATCAAAAAGAGCTAGTACATTTGACCCTTGAAGAATGCGGTTTTGAATTGTGCAAATCCACTGATAAGTGTTTCTCTCCCTGAAGTTCCTACATGATCACTGTTGTACTGCAATGATCACATAGGACAGTGATGGCGAACCTTGGCACTCCAGGTGGTCTTGAACTTCAATTCCCAGAAGCTCTGATCAGCAGAAGTGCTGACCTGGGCTTCTGGTACTTGAAGTCCAAGAACACCTGGAATGCCAAGGTTCGCCATCACTGATCTAGGAACTTCAGGGAGGGAGATCAGAGATTTCCCATTATCACAGTGCTGTGGCTACTTGTGGGTGGCTCAAAGAGCCCCGGATGACTGCTGGATTTGCTTTTGCTGGAGTGGCCAGGTTCCTACATGGCAGTAGCAGCGGGCAGAGGGATAAGCAGTAAGTGCCACCATCAGGAACCATTAATTTTTAGAAGTATTGTGTTGAATCAGTGCTTTCAATATATGTGGGATGCAATTATTCTACTGGTTTCCTTAAAGGTACGCAACAGGACACGACATCACAGAGCATTCCGTCTTGATCCATGAATATTACAGTAGAGAAGCCCACAATCCAATTCACCTCACTGTGGATACCAGTCTGCAAAATGGGCGTATGAGTATCAAGGCATATGTCAGGTATTTTTTAAAAAAATATCACCATTGCACTTACTTTAGCTATATTTGAGTCACACAACAAAAAAACTGGCATTTCTACACAAATATTTTAAAACCAGATTGTAAAATACAAGGTGTCATCATTGCAAAACAGAACTTACATATATCTGTCCAATTTCTCTGTCGAAATACATCCCCCAAAGTAGCTTACAAAATAAAATCATAAATGATGGTAGTAGGTTTAAAAATAATTTTAATAAGTTATTACTTAACAAAATCATAATAAAGTAATTTCTCATAGACCTGCAAAAATTCTGTTCTCAAAGTGCTTGAAGAATTAGCAAACGTAAAAAGCCATACTGACAGCTTTTACATTTGTATCTACTATACTAGCTGACTATTCTTCAGTATCCCCAGCTGGTCATGGGGCTATGTGTAAATTATTGCCTTGAAGTCTCACTATTGTATCTGAAGAAGTGGACTTGATCCACAAAAGCTAACATTAAAATATAGCAGTTAGAAGAATATTTGAAGAATATTTCAGTAACCATACCTTCAAAAACTAATAATTTATCATCTTAATAATTTTAAGTTGTTTAAATGAAAACCATTTCCAGGAAATGTGGTTTTTGCCTCCTTCACCCTGCATTTTATTGGGGAAAGGCATTCTTAATTTCACCTGTGTTTCTCTTTCATTTCCCATGATTGCCTTTTGAAACTGATGATCATTCATCTTCAGTTTTAGAAGCACCCTTGCTGTATTAGGCAGTTTTTATATTAATACAAGAATTGTCAAATGGGAAGGGGATACGGTTAATAAGATGGAAAGGGGGAGTTGTATGAGGAATGTCATACTGTTCTGAACATGGGGCTGCTACATTTTAGGTAACCCCTCTGTGTATATCTCTGTTCTCCTTAGTGTGACCGCTTTGGACACTTTTTAAAAAAATAATTCTCCTTTCCTACTAGTGGAATTCTGATACATGGAGGCAGGGTATATATTTTCTTATGCTTCTTTTAATCAGTCAAGTGATGTAGTGATAATGCTTCCTATATAGAAGTTGATCCAGACCTGTTTAAAAGTCTTATACTAAAAATCCACCCTCTTTTCCCTTTAGCACTGCAATGGGAGTCCCTGGTAAGACTATGGGAGTAATGTTCACTCCTCTCACTGTGAAGTATGCCTACTATGACACAGAGCGAATAGGTGGTAAGCACTTTTTGCTTGTGTTGAAGACATGTTTGAATGAAGAAGTTTTCTGAGTTTCTGTTCTACGCTGTTGCACCCAAGAAATGGAACTTAGTGGAGAGCTAGATAGACTGGCAAGCAACTATGCATTCTTTAAATGCTGCCTTCCAGGGGCCCTAAATTCTTTAGAGTAAACTAAAAATGCTGCAATCAGGACATAGTGGAGAAGAAGCTGATGATGCTACTCATTGTGTGATGCCAGAGTAGCCTTATGTTCATCAGTTTATTTTTTGCTTGTACTAGCTGATTACCCAGCTTCGCTCAGGTTTTTCTTTTCTTTAACGTAGGCCAGCCTTTCCCACTTGGAAACCTTGTGTGGTGTATGTGGGTCACTCCTGACTCCCTTCCTCCATCTCTCTTTTCCCTCACCCATCCCCTCTCTGCCTCCCTCAACCGTCCCTACCTGGGACTGTGACATCCCTTTCTCCGTCACACACACACCCGTCCCGCTTCTTCGTCGACGGTCCACCCTTATCCTTCCCATACATGTGTCCCCTTTGCATCCCTACCTGGGACTGTGACATTAGCCAACTCAATTATAACACAATGATGTCACAATCGGGTGACCTACCTGGGGCTATGACATAAACATCACTATGACATCACTTGGACACACCCCCTCCTGTCGGTTATACTTCCCTTTGCAGATCAATTTAGGGGCATACACTCTCCCCACGGTGGGGCTCGTGACCCCCGCGGTGGCACTCTCGCAGGTGCAAGGTAGGCGTGTGCCGAGTTACAGCGCGATTGGTGCAGGGGTGTGGATTTATATAGAAAATGTACAAGACCACACCATATCTGTCAAGTTTTCAACATGAAAATAAGGGAAAATTTAGGCCACGCCCTTCTCTCCCAGGCCACACCCCCTTCTCCCAAATATCTAGGCACATCCAAAAGCCTAGAAGATGAGGAGCCACAGAGGAATGTTGAGTTCTCCTGGTAGAAGAAGAACCATCCTATAGGCACAATTGCTTCCCCTTACAGGGAAAAAGGCAGCCAGCAAGCCAAGCTTACTACTAATAATTCTATATTCCCCCTTATTCTCCCCCCTAATCGACTGCATTTCATATTGTGATTTTTCATGGAACTGTTTTTCACATTTTAATCAGTTAATTGTCTTCTGTCTTAGCGTTTTGTGCCTCAATTTCATTTTTTGTAACTCTGTATTTAAGAGAAAACCATGGACGTATGCTGTTTATATTGTATGCAAATATACTTGAAGCCCTCTCTCTCCTGGAAAAGAGGGTGTTAAAGGGAAGTCAATGAGCCAATCGGTTTCAAGTATATTTGCATACAGCATAAACAGGATACTTCCACAGTTTTCTTCTAAACACAGAGTAGCAACTTTCCAGTCTGGATTTTTTTTTTAAAAGCTCACAGGCACGCACGCACGCGCACGCACAGAGAATTACAGAATTCATGTAGCAATTCAGAGATATATATACAGTGTGTGCGCGCGCGCGCTAGCTACATGAATTTCTGTAATTAGACAAATAGCAATATACAGTATAACGCAATGGCATCAAAGAGTAATTAAGGTGAGAAGGGAAATTTTGATGGAAGACTATGAACAATGAAACACCATTTTATAGTTACAGTGCTTCTACAGATGAAACTCAGAAAATTAGAATATCGTGCAATTGTCCATTCATTTCACTTAGGTGAAACAAATATATGAGATAGACTCACTACATGCAAAGCGAGAGATGTCATGCCTTAATTCGTTATAATTGTGATGATCATGGCGTACAGTGTACATAAGATTATGGGGTACATGAGATTGGGGGTTGGGGTTTTCATGAACTGTAAGCCATAAGCATCAATATTATAACAAAGTAAGGCTTGAACTATCTCACTTTGCACGTAATGATGCACGCTATTCTAATTTTCTGAGTTTCACCTGTATATTTATACAGTAAACCTCGCATAAACAGTGCCTTGCTTAGAGACTAACTCGATTAAAGAGCAGAATTTTCCCTGAATGGTTGCCTCACTTAACAACTAAAAACAACCAGAAACTCACTTAACAACTAAATTGGGGTTCGCAACCCACCCCACCCTCACTAGAAGTCACAATTGGTCACTTACAGTGGCAGCGATGACACTTTTTCCAAGTGTTTCACTTAAGGAGCAACCCGCTTAAAGAGGAATCCCATAGAATGCATTATGCCCTTTAAGCGAATTATCACTGTACAGTATTTGGTATTTGCCTGTTGTAACAATAGGGTGCCTTACTCTGGGTAGGCCCTATTGCCCTTCTGAGTTGCGGCTCCCTGGCTGGACAACCCAGGCATCAGAGTCAGATAGCATCAAACCATTTTACAAGTGTATTGAAAGCATAGCAAAGTACAGGATACAGTCCATCAACAGATAAGGAAGGATTCCAAAGCAAGGAAATGAACCAATCCGGTTCTCTAAGGGATAGCCTATAGGCCGATAGCCCCCCCCCCCTTTCTCTCTAGCTTCTACATTTTGCCGGCTTGCAAAGCACAGCATTCCAGAGAGGGTCTGCTTGTGTGTGTCTGCGTCTCTGGGGTATATCTCCTCCCCCAGGGTCTACCTTTAGCCCTCCCCCTTAGGGATTCCAAGCAATGATCTTACAGCAAGACATGTCAATCACACATTAGGTTTTATTTCTTCTACAACACAAGGCAACTCATGAGGTAAAAATGTTTACTTTCTTTCACTCTCCCCCGGATTTGAAATCACCATTTTGAAAACGACACAGGGTATACCTAGTTCTGTCACACCTGTTAAAGCTATACAGTACTGTCATCAATATCAACTTAGGTAAAGGTTGCCCTTGCTCGAAAGCCAGTTTGTATCTGACTAGGGTTCAGTGCTCAGCTCTGTTTACAGCCAAAGAGCCAGCACTGTCTGCATCTGCCGACGTTTCCGTGTACATGTGGCAGGCATGACTAGATGTCAGAGTGCATGGACTGAAGTGGTCCCTATTTATCTACTTGCATTTTCTTGCTTTCAAACTGCTAGTTTGGCAGGAGCTGGGACATAGATGGGAGCTCATTCCATCGTGCAGTATTCAGGTCTGAGATTGCTGGCGTGCCAACCTTCCAGTTATCCAGTTCCGCGTCTTAACCACTTGAGCCACCGCAGTCCCTTCAATATCAGCTTACAAGATTATAAAATACAGGAAAGTAAACTAGAAGCAATGTTCAGAGATCTCCTTAGTTCTCTCTAATGTTAATGTTGAATAATCGGTCACCATAGCTCTGTTGTAACTGCCTTATTTTGTTCTCTTAGTTGATCTCGTCATGAAAACATGTTTCAGCCCGAACAGAGTGATTAGTTTGTCCAGTGATCTTAAGCAAGTGGCAGGAGCATCTGCTCGGATTCAAGACACCCTGAACACAGTGCTTCAATATGCAGAAGATGTGCTGGTGAGGGCATTGCAGTTTTCTTGAAAAGAAATCCATTGTATATATCTAATTGCTTTTCTTTCTTTATAAATGTTATAAGTCCTATCATTGCTTGTCTTTTTTCTCCCCCTAGTCTGGTAAAGTAGTGGCTGACAATACTGTTGGTCGCTTCCTGATGGACCTCATTAACCAAGTTCCAAAAATCTCACCAGAAGACTTCGAGACAATGCTAAACAGCAATATCAATGTAAGTCCTTGGAATAGGCTTGCATTGCTGAGCAGGGCTAACAGTGAGGTGGACAGACCCAGGGTGGATAGTAGTGTGTGTGTGGGAGGGGGTAGGGGGTAGGATGCACAAACACATGCCTCACATTCTTCACCTCTACCATCTCCTCCCAATTTTATATGGGTTGGTTGCAGCTGGGATGCTCCCTCAGCCTCTCTCTGGTCAGCTCTCATCCCAGCTGCTTAGAGCAGGGGTTCTCAACGTATGGCCCGTGGGCCAGACCTGACCTGCAGCACCAGTTCATGTGCCCCACGTCACCACCGCCACCAGAAGTGGACACATTTATGGCAGCCATAAATCCACCTGCGGCTGTTGTAAACATTTAAGACTGCCACAGACGTGTTTTACAGCAGCGTTTACAGTGGAGGGAACCACCAGTCCGGCCCGCTCAGCTGTCTGAGGGGCATGGTCTGGCCCACGGCTTAAAAAGGTTGAGAACCCCTGACTTAGAGTGTCATCTAGGAGAGCTCGTAGCAAATATGCTATGAGCGTCAGAACATTCTCTTTCTGAGGGAGTCTCAAGGGAGAATCCTAGCAGCTGCAGATGGGGCAACTGTGTGATTCGTTGAGCTATAGGAAGGTCCCTGACACCAGGAAGTGCCCAGGTACTACAGAGAGCAACTTCAATGACAGTCTCAGATTACTCAGTTTAAGAATGCTGCAGATGCCAGTCTAGAAAATACAAAATTATTGAACAGACATTTCAATACTTGGGATGCATTGCTAGGTCAGATAAAACTGATTATTAATAGTCACTCCTGACTTTGCGTTCTGTTTTTCAGTTTGCAATATAAAGGCACGGTATCTACACAAATTAATGTAGAACACTGACAAAAATGGTCTTTAAAAATAACTAAGGAACTTCTCAAGTTATATTATATTCTCTTGGCATAAATATAATTCTAAAATGTATAACTACTTGTTCCGTATACTACAACATAGTTTTTAAAAATTTTGCAGTTAGTGGACACAGTTATAAATGAACTATACAGCTAATTAATAAACATAATAAATAATAATAAATTTAACTTTACTTACAAAATACAGTAAAACCCCGAGTTACAAATTACTTGAGTTACGAAAAACTCAAGTTATGAAAGGTATTTTTTTTGTAAATTGGCGTCCTGATTTACAAAAAAAAAAAAAACCTGACTTACGAAAGGGGCTTGTTTAAAGTTGAGCCCAGCACGAAGAGCTGGGCTCAACTCCCTCCCCCCAAATGCACCGGGCGATTGCAGGATCTGAACAGGGTAGTCAGGCACAGCCTTCACCTGACTGCCCCAAAAGCCCTGTTCGTATCCTGCAATCGCCCAGTGCCTTTGGAGGGAGGGGGGTGAAGGAATCGGCTCCCTCACCCCAAAGGCACCGGGCGATTGAACCAGTTTCCTCCCCCCAAAGGCAATTGCAGGATCTGAACAGGGCTTTCGGAGCAGTCAGTCACAGCCTTCACCTGACTGCCCCGAAAGCCCCGGAGTGCCTCCCCAGCCCTCCAGTCAGGCTGGGAAGGCACTACAGGGTGAAACGAACCCAGGACAAAGAGCAGAAAGGCTTTTCCGCTTTTTGGACTGGGCTCCCCTTCACACCCGGTGCCTTCCAAGCCCTCCAGGCTAGCTGGGAAGGCACCAAGGATTGAAACGAGCCCAGTCCGAAGAGCAGAAAGCCTTTTCACTCTTCAGACTTCAGCCCCCGGTGCCTTTCCAGCCCTCCGATCTGGCTGGGAAGGCACCAGGGGGTGAAACAAGCCCTGGATGAAGAGCAGAAAGGCTTTTCCGCTCTTCGGACTGGGCTCCACTTCACCCCACCCTGTGCCTTCCCAGTCCTCCGGTCTGGCTGGGAAGGTGCGGTTAGTGGTGGTGGTGGTGAAATGAACAGAGGACGAAGAGCGGTTCAGCTTTGTCCTGGGCTCATTTTTTCTATGCATCTCTATGGGGATGCATCGAGTTACGAGAAAATCGAGTTACGAAAGAGGCCATAGAACCGATTTTTCCCCCTCATAACTCGGGGTTTTTACTGTATGCTTTTGTTTTATGTAATCTTACACGTGTCCCTTTCTTCTTCTCAGGACCTGCTGATGGTGACTTATTTGGCAAACCTCACCCAGTCACAGATTGCCATCAATGAAAAAATCATAAACCTCTAATGCCTTTGTAATCAGTGTAACAGCATGAAGAAAAGTGGAGTTGTCACCATGTAATCCGAATGGTGTAGCTGGACTGTAATGCTTCCTCATCCCTTCCCGCCCCAGAAAATCTGCCCTTGAAATGGACTCAGAGTTGAAGACCTTTTTAGTCAAAAAAAAAAAAGAAGAAAAGAACTTGTAACGTTCATACTGTTCACTCTTATTCAAATACCCCTAATGCAGTCATATTTCTTTGAAGAATGTTTGGATGTTAATAAACCAAATGAGTAAAATCCAACTTTTTAAAATTTAGAATTTATGTACAATCGTAGGGGAATAGTAAAATACAGTAATAGGCTATCTGCACTATTCTATTTTGTTTGAATCCATGCCAGTAAATGTCTAGTATCCTTTCCGAGTTGAAAAAGTATTGCTGGACTTTAAAAGGCCACAAGAAGAAAAGGCTACTGCATGGTGGAAAAAAATATTTTATTTATTTATTTTGTTACATTTCTATACCGTCCACTCGACCAAGGCCGACTCAGGGCGGTTCACAATCATAGATAAAACAGATAAAAACATACAGAATTAAAAACCCACCCCCTAAAAAGGGGTGCAGATACCGATGGAACCGTGGGGGAAGGCATACTCCTCTATATCAACCACCCAACGGAAGCCACCCCTCTACCTGCACCCCAAACTTGGCCCGCCAGCCAGGTTTTTAGTTCTTTCTTAAAGGGCAACAACTCCATCTGGAGGCGCAGTTCCACAGGCAGGAGGTTCCAAAGGGCCGGTGCGCACACGGAGAAGGCCCTCCTTGTGCCAGAGAGGCGAGCCCCCCTGGCTGATGGCACAATTAGAGAGCCCCTCCGGTCCGCTCTGGTTGGACGGACAGACATCCTTATAGCGATGCGGTCTCTTAGGTAACCTGGCCCACTACCATATAGGGCTTTAAAGGTCAAAACCAGCACCTTGAATTGCACCCGGAGGCAAACTGGTAACCAGTGCAACTCCCGAAGCAATGGTGAGGCGTGGGCATAATGCCCACACCCCATCACCACCCGGGCCGCAGCATTCTGGACCAGCTGCAGCCTCCGAATGGTCATCGGGCAGCCCCATGTACAGCGCATTACAATAATCTAGTCTGGAGGTCACCAGAGCGTGAGTGACCATGAGCAAGGAGGCCCGGTCCAGGAGCGGGCGCAACTGGCGAATCACCCAAAGTTGGGCGAAGGCCCTCCTGGCCGCAGCCGCCACCTGTTCTTCAAGCAGCAGCTGTGAATCCAGGAGGACCCCCTGGATTTTTTTTAAAAATGTGAGGCTATAACAACGTGTGTGTGGTATTGGTTGCTTTTCCAATGGCATATAGCATATTGATTGAGGTCTCACTAAGGTTCAGTCTTTGTGGAATGAGGCACATAGATAAGGTTTCATGCAGGCAGCAAGGGCATTGTCAGAACAAGAAAGAGCTGCAATTTGATCTGTTTAAGAGAACCCGTTAAATCCATTGGCAGTGAGCCATTACTCCAGGTTGAGAATTAGTGTAAAAACACATCATTCAACACGAGGTTGTAGACTGAAAGCCAGCAGGCTTGGGGCACACAGTGTGTTATACCATGTCACGTGCAACTGCCTTGTGGGCAGAAATTGTGGGTCTATGCTTTGCAGACTTCGAAAAGTTCAATTTAAAAAGTAATTCATTGGATTGCTCGCTACCTTGGAGTAACCAAGAGGCTGCTGTAGGAATCGGGGCCGCTAGGACAGCCGTTAGGTCCCGGAGGAGACTGATCAAGGAACGATACGAGGCAGTATGGAGCGAGATCAGATCAGTGGTTTATTGAAGGAAAAGTATCTACATTTATAGATCAGAAGGCAATACAGGAAAAAACCGTCACCTGACAGAGAATCACATCACCTGTTTACTCAGGTTAATGAGGAATCCTTCTTGGGGAAGTTAATTAACATGGACAAACATTGACAGGGGAAACACCATTGTCTAGGGTTTAGACTGGGGTAAACATGGCAACTATTTGCACCAAGGATAAGGATAAACTTGGAGATGAGTGATTACCTTAATGGATAACAGAGTCTGGAGAAATGCCTCCTCAGCGGAACCGTCGGTCAGGTCATTAATTGAGTGAATCAAACCCTATTATTAATCCACCCCCCCCCCCAATTTCTCTGCCCGCAGAGCCCACGGGCCAGGGAGCGTTCTCCCGAAGTGGCCTCTGCGCGGGCCGTTCCATGCCATTGGGGCATGGGGAATCCACATCTCCCCTTTTCGTTTTACTTAAGAGCCTGACCGGCGACTCTGCGCAAGAGAGGCACCAGCTGATGAGCAGGAATGGTGCTTCGGGGCTCCCTCCGGGAGCGGCACCTTGATATTAGTGAGGGGATACATTGTGCGAAGCAGCATACTGCTATGCCTAGTATAATCGCCCCCACAACCACTTTGAGTACCGTCTGAAGCCATCCCCACGGAATCCATGACCACATCCAGTTCCACAATGAACTCCACCAAGCTCCCCATGCAGAACCCTCCCTGATGCCTTCGACTATGGTGTGGAGGTCTGTGAGCTGACTCTGCACCTTACGGGAGTTGTCAGTGAGATTAAAGCAACACATACCATGAAAAGATTCGCAACCCAGATGATGTAGCAATAAGAGATAGTCTATAGCCGCTCGATTGTCAAGTATGGCATGGCGAAGCTCTGCCTGCTCTTGGTTGAGCAGCGCTATCGCCGAGGAGGTATGGTTGATGGCTTTGGCTAATCCGCAAGCCAGTCGACCAATCCTCTGAGCGTTGCCGACGGCCAAGCCTGGCACGCCAATAATGCTGACTGCCAACGAGACGTATGCGGCTGAACTCATCACTCTAAAGCTGCTCTCACATGAGCTGTCTAACTGGGTGGTGCGAGTGTGCCGTATGGGTGCTGAAACATTTGTAACATTTGTGCTTGGGGTGACCATATCCTTAGTAGGGAGTAACAGTGCCAAACGACTGATACAACATATAGCATCTGATACATTTGTGGGAATGTAGTTCCAAGTGTACTGATTACACGTAAAGAACCAACCAGAAGGTAGGGTAACATGAGCATACATTAAACCAAGTGTCACTGGGTTATTACATGTCCAATTGCCACTGCCAACGTTGAGGCAGCGGCGCCTTCGGCCGACTGCGGAGCAGCCGGTCATGCGAGCACAAGTAGAGTTCGGACTGGCCGCCACTCGAGGAGTGTGGAGAGTGGCTGTGTCAGCCGGCAATGTCATGGTGAGCCGCATCTCCCAACGGGCGTATTCCGAGGAAGCCGCTGGGTTGTACGGGCTGAAAATCCGTTTCACAAGCCAGTCCCCATCCCTGGGGTGCGCGCCTGGAGAGTGGCACACTGGGATGAGGCAGGTGCTCAAGATTGAGGCAAAACCAATGTCCTGTCTCAGGCAAAAATCGGACTGGACCCGCCAACCTTTCCCATGTGTTGTAATGCATCCTGGCAGAGAGGTCTCCGCCTGGCATCAAGTCGCTGGCCTCCAGTGAGGCAGCCTGAACGCCTCCCCCCGCAAGTAGGGAGAGGGTCAGGATGATGGTGACTGCCATGGTGTTGGCGTGAATTCGGGCAAAGATTGCAGCCGTGAGGTTCTCCGGCGTTGGCTCCTTCTCCTCGCGCCGGGTGATGCTCTCGGCCTCACTGCAAAGGGCCTTGACCATCCCCCAGGTGATCTTCGGTGCTGTCCTCTGTGGCCGTTTCTTCCGACGGGTTCTCTCGGTCAGAGTGAGGTCCCCCATCTCCGGGATCGGACTCGGGTCGGTCTGGGTCCATGCCATGTGGTTCCAAGTGAGGCTTGACGCACCGAGCTGGAATCCAAACGACACCTGTAGGAGACATAATTGCAGCATACCCTCTCCCCCAGGTTACGAGCGGCGCCGGGCCCCTCCAGGAAGGGTCCGGTGGCACCTGGTATCGGACCATCGGTCGCGGGAGAGCCTCCGAACGGCGGAAGTGCTTCTCCTGCGGCGTGCAATCGGAAAAAACATTGAGGTGATTGTACGTAAACAATACCTTATTCAGACAATGCTGTGCCTGACCCTGTGACTTGGGGAGGGCTGGTGGCTCCCCCCTTTCTGTTTGTTTGTCAATATAGGACTTTAGCGTCCGATTGACCCGTTCCACAATCGCTTGCCCCTGCGGATTGTAAGGAATGCCAAAAGTATGCTTAATGTCCCAGGTGGCCATGAAGGCCGCCAGCTGCCTGGAGCTGTAGGATGGCGCGTTATCGGTTTTCACGTGCCGAGGTTTGCCCATGGCCGCGATGCAGGCTAGGAGGTGCTGCTCCACGTGGGAAGCAGTCTCCCCTTTCTGCGCCGTTGCCCAAACGAATTGAGAAAAGGTATCAATGCAAACGTGCATGTACTGCCATCTGCCAAACTGCGGAACATGCGTGACGTCCATTTGCCATACCTGGTTGGCCTCTGTCCCTCGTGGGTTGACCCCCCACGAGGGCCCCCCGGTGCCCCTGCGCAGTGCTGGCAAGAGCGAACTATGCCTTGGGCTTGAGAAAGTGGCAGATTGAACTGTCTGGCAAGCGCTTTGGCATTCTGATGAAAGAATGCATGACTTTGGATTGGCGTAGTGAAAACACCTAACACTGAATGTTGCTGAATTTCCTTTGCCGCCGCATCCGCTCTACTATTGCCCGCGGAAATCGGACCCGGTAGGTCTTGGTGACTTCGGATGTGGGCAATATAGAGCGGCTCCGTGCGGTTTCGCAAATGAAATTGAGCAGTGAGGAACAGACTAAGCAAATTCTTGTCTATCGCGGGAGTGATGTATGCTCCCGGTAGACTGTGAAGCAAATTCCTGACATACTGACTGTCAGTAATGACGTGTAGGCGCTCTTTGGCGAAGGTGCGCAAGGCGAGGTTCACCGCTGCCAACTCTGCCCGCTGCGCGGACTTCTGTGGAAGAGTTAACAGCGTGCGCCAAGCCTGGTCCTCCTGCCAAGTCAAGACACCATATGTGCGACCCCCATCCGTAAAACTGTCCTGGCCCCCTGAAGTGGAACCAGAGAAAGCAGTTCGAACAAGCTGACTGTCTGCGTTTGAAGTGAGACAAGTCTGGGGTCTTTCGGCAAGTGGTATGCCAAGCATCTGGTGAATCCTTCCAAAGCTATTGGAAGCGAGTCACCGAGCTGCATTAACTGCTGAATCTGTTCTTTGGTGAACGGGACTACAATCTTTGCTAAGTCGTGCCCTGAAATGTCCCTGGCTCTCAGCCTCCCGCGGTAAACCACCGCGGAGACCAATTCTTGGGGAGGAACGATGTTTCGGGAAGAGGTGTTCGGCAAGTACACCCATTCCACGATACTCGCTCCCTTCTCGGAATCTACTCCTAGGGCTCCGGTGAACATGGATCCTGCCCGAACTATGTACAAGTTCAGGATCGGGGCATATGGCCCCTGAGCAATCCTGTCCACCCACCTTTGGCTGAGAATTTGGTTGACTTTCTCGAGGGCCAAGCGCGCCTCTCGAGAAATTTGTATCCGGTCTGCCGGCTGCTTACCTAATGTTAGCAGCGAGAAGAGCGGTTTCAAAAGATCCATATCCAATTGGAAATACGGTCTGGCCCAATTAATGTTCCCTAAAACCTGCTGCAGTTCCACCAAGGTGACCGAATCCTTCAAATTGATTTGGGGCAAAACTGGTGCTGCGAAAGAGCGGAGAAGCCGATGACCCAAGTATGAGAAAGGCTCAGTTCTCTGCACTTTCTCCGGGGCAATGAGTAAACCTTTCTCCCCCAGGCTGGCCTGGAGGTCAGAAAGCATTTCGCTGCCGAGTTGCGGCACTGCGATCAAGATATCATCCATGAAATGGCAAACTAAGGCTTTCGGGTGAAGGTTTCGAAACCTTGCCAGTGCGTTGCGAACATAAATTTGGCACAGGGTGGGCGAATTGAGCATGCCCTGTGGCAAGAATTTCCACGCGTAACGCTGCGTGGGCTCACTGTGGTTCACAACCGGCACCGTAAAGGCGAACCTTTCCCTGTCCCTGGGGTCTAAGGGAATCGTGTAAAAACAATCCTTGAGATCTACAACTAGGATCTCCCACCCCTCGGGAATCATATTTGGATTTGGGATGCCGCATTGGAGCGGACCCATTGGCTATATACATTTATTGATCTCCCTGAGATCGTGGAGGAGTCGCCACTTCCCCGACTTCTTCTTTATGACAAAAATTGGCGAATTCCAAGGACTATTGGACTGCTCTATATGTCCTGCATCTAGCTGTTCTTTAACCAGTCGCTTTAGGGCGACTAATTTCTCTCCCACTACCGGCCATTGTTCCACCCAGACCGGCGTATCGGTGAGCCATTTAAGTGGCAACGCCATTACCCGAAGGTAAGAGTAGCACCGTACTGCTGTAAAATGTCTCGCCCCCAAAGGTTGATGTGCACGTCCAGAATGTGCGGCTGAATGACCGCTGTGCCGTCAGCCTTTGGGATCGTGACTTCCACCCACTCCCGGCTCCTAAACGCTTCTTGGATGCCGCCTACCCCCCACACATTGGAGACCGGCTCAATGGCCCACTCCCGTGGCCACTGGCCTCTGCTTATCACACTCACATCAGCTCCGGTATCTAATAACCCTGAAAATGATCTTTTATTCAGAAATACCTCAATAACTGGGCGCTGTTTCCACTCAATGTTGGTTTCCACTGTCGCTAAGACCTGGTATCCTTGTACTGCCTCACTGGCGCTCGAGCGGTCCTCTGACCTGGACTCTGAGCTGTCCCTGAGCCTTCCCTGGCTATCTGCTGGCGAGTGACAAGGAACCATGATCAGTTGCGCTAATGTGTCTCCTTTGTGAATTGTCTGGGGTAAGTGGGTCCAAAGCTGAACTTGGAGAACGCCTGAAAAATTGGAGTCAATGACTCCCGGAATTACACTGCGAGGTAAAACTAAACCTATAAAGCCCTTGGGCAGTGGACCCATGTACTGGGAGTCCACCAGATAGACTGTGCCTGGCAAGTCGCATGTGACGTCTGCCTGGCAAGTCAATTCTAGCCCTGTACTACTTTGGATTGGCGCAGTGCTAGGAATGTGAATGGAATCTAGTCTAGCTCTGGCGAGCTCTGAGCGAGGGAAGCCTCTGTTTGGACCGGGGCCAGAGACATGCCCACGTTCCGGTTTCCCGAACTCGGACAATGTCTGGCCCAATGGTAGCCTTTCTTGCACTTCGGGCACAGGGTGTTTGGAGCCTTGGAACGGCCGGAATTTTGTCCACCTCCCTTGGATCGGCACTCCCTAGCGAAGTGACCGACCTTGCCACAATTGTGACATGCCCCTTGATTTTTGCTTTTGGGTCTCCTACCCCCTTGCACCGCTGCCGCTAGCAATCCCATCTTGTAGGATTCTGTGCCAACGTCGGCGCAAGCTCGAATCATGTCCGTGAGGGTCATGTCGGGACGATTGCCCAGTGACTGCAAGATTTTACGGCAGTCTAGATTGGCATTGTCCTTGGCTAACTTCATCATGAGCTCTTGTTGGACTTGCTCATTGTCTATCTGCCTACTGATCGCTTCCTCCAAGCGATTGATGAAGTCCATGTAGGGCTCCTGTGCTCCCTGCTTAATTGCGGTGTAATTCTTAGCCGCCTTGCCAGTGGCTGGAACCTTGAAGAAAGCTCTAAAGGCAGCCTCGGCTGACATCTGAAGAGTGGCGAGTGGCAAGTTGATCTGCGCATCGATGGATTCGAAGGCACCTGAACCATATAACTGATCAGGAAGTACTGCGCCTCCCATCCTGGCAGCCCTAGTCTGAGCCTCAAGGCGAAACTCGCTGTCCCAAATCAGATACTGGCTAGGGTTGAGCATCATCCGCATGACGGCTTTCCAGTCGTGCGGGATGAACATGGTGTTCTCGCACACTTGCTGAAGCGTGCCCCTAGTAAAGCGACTCTGGAGCCCTGTCTCTGAAATGGCCTTCCGTATAGCCATGAGAAGCTTATACGGGACTGGTGAGTGAACTATCTGCTGGGCCCCTGTGAGGGCATCCATCTCCATGCGAATTGAACAAATCTGTCTAAGCTCAGCTAGTTCTTCTGCTGGCAATTCCCCCTTCCTAAGTTCTTCCTCAACTGTGCGCTGAAGGGCACTCTTGGTCTGGGAGCCTGTAACTGTCAGAGAAGCGCCTGCGCTCCTCATTCCATGCATTCCGTTGGTGACGTCTGCAGCTGTCACCGAGGGAAAGCTCCCTACACTACTCTGCCTGAACTGGAGTGACGGATAGAGTGCCGTGGGCGCCGATGGTTCGGCTGGCGCTGGGGGTTCTTTGGCCTCTACCCGGACTGGATCTATCTCCGCTAAGAGTTTCCTACATTTGCTCCATGTGCGAATTACGCCTCCTGGAGCTTTCGGGGGTTGCTGAATGCAGTCTCCTATCTGATCCCAAAGCTTAAGGGTTAGCGTACCTACTTCTGGGTAAAGCAGGCAGTGTTCCCTTAGGTACGCCAAAAGTCTCGGTAGCTCTCTGCTGTGAAACCTTAACTGAAACACCCTGGCCAGGATTCTGAACTCTTCCTCACAAATTCTTTGGCTAGCGGACAGACCTTGTCGCTGAGGACAAGTCTCCATATTACCTGCGATGGGTCCTTCGAAGTTTCCTCCTCGGGACGAGTCGACGCGTCTTTGGGCAAGGTAATAGGTTCTGGCGACGATTCTCTGGGTAGACTCGGAGCGTGGACTGCTGCCACGGGCCCTCGGTGGCCTCTGCGCTGTCAGGGGTTCACAGCTGACCCTGAGCGGAACGCGTTTTTCCGTAACCTGCAAGCCGCCGCGAAAGTTGGGAGCAAGCTGTAGGAAGCCTCTCTGGAATGCCTCGCCACTTAGGCCGTCTTCCCGACCGGCTGGTTTACCGGCCGGGCTGCCGCGCTGTCCTCCGGGACGATCGGACGCGGTTCAAGCGCAGAACCGGACCGTGTGATCGCTTACTCACAGGTAAGATCACGTCTCGGGGTCACCAGATGTAGGAATCGGGGCCGCTAGGACAGCCGTTAGGTCCTGGAGGAGACTGATCAAGGAACGATATGAGGCAGTATGGAGCGAGATCAGATCAGTGGTTTATTGAAGGAAAAGTATCTACATTTATAGATCAGAAGGTAATACAGGAAAAAACCGTCACCTGACAGAGAATCACAACACCTATTTACTCAGGTTAATGAGGAATCCTTCTTGGGGAAGTTAATTAACATGGACAAACATTGACAGGGGAAACACCATTGTCTAGGGTTTAGACTGGGGTAAACATGGCAACTATTTGCACCAAGGATAAGGATAAACTTGGAGATGAGTGATTACCTTAATGGATAACAGAGTCTGGAGAAATGCCTCCTCAGCGGAACCGTCAGTCAGGTCATTAATTGGGTGAATCAAACCCTACTATTAATCCACCCCCACTAATTTATCTGCCCGCAGCGCCCACGGGCCAGGGAGCGTTCTCCCGAAGTGGCCTCTGCGCGGGCCGTTCCATGCCATTGGGGCATGGGGAATCCACAGGCTGCTGTTATTACTGATGGTTTCTCTGTGAGTAATGCATTGTATTGATTATTACCAACTTTTTATTTTTGCCTTTTTATAAGTGACAAAAATCGAAACAAATATTACTCCCAGTGGTAACTGAAATATTGCAACCTGAAAATATGTACAGTACAAGTGAAAATACAAGTGTATAAAAGTACAGTACAAGTGAAAATTCAAAACAAATATTTGTAACAGAAATTCAGGGAAAGGATCCAATTCTCCTCCCTCATGCATAGCCATGCAATTTTTGTTTTGGTTGAAATTCACAACCTTGGAAATAATTCTTTTAGGTTTTTTTTTTAAAGACTATCTCAAGTATTAGAAGAAATCAACCCTGACTGTTCATTGGAGGGACAAATAGTGAAGATGAAGCTAAAGTACTTTGGACATCAAATGAGAAGGGAGGACTCACTTGAGAAGGCCTTGATGCTGGGAAAGATAGAGGGCAAGAGAAGAAGGGGGCATCCAAAGATGAGATGGCTAGATGGTATTGTGGATGCAATGGGCACAGAGCTTGGCAGGCTGAGGAGGATGGTGGAGGACAGAGGTGCCTGGAGGAAAATGGTCCATGGGGTCGCAAAGGGTCAGAATCGACTGTGCGACTGAAGAACAACAAAATCTCAAGCTTTCAGTGGGATATTTTCTTTTTGGTAGACTCCAAGCAAAAAGCCAAGGTGGGATTCAAACCTCTGTTGATTTGGCTCTCCCAATATCTTTTGCTGTCTGAAGCAGCAGATGGCATCACTTTCACCTAGCCACATTCAAGGTGAAGAGTACCCATGTCACATAATTTTGGTACAGGGCTCAGAATCCCTGAAGCACCTCTTCCTATCTTTAGCATTAAAAAGAATAATAATTTACTCCCTTTTCATGAGGACTAAAGTCTTCTGCCTGAGTTATGGAAGAAATGTCTACCTTAAATCGCCTTCAAGCAGTTGAATAGAAAGATAAAACCCCATTCCTATCGGTGGGGCGAGTTGGAGGGCATTGCACAATTTTTTTTTCATGGGGATTCTTTGGCGATCTTTCCTCTGCCAGCGACGCTGCACTTAGTTGGTGGCAGTGCTTTCTCACCACATCACGTTGCCATCGTTGGGCACAATTGTGGCACAGACTAATCTCCCATGTGGCTCCATCACTGACCTTGCTGTTTTAAAAAGGAAGATCCAAAGGAAAACTATAACCATTTTTAGCACAGTATTGTTAGTTTAAATTGGTAAGCTGCTCTCTACATGATTAGGAGCTCCGTGCAATATACATAATAGCTGATTTCAATGAACATTTGGAACTCTTTGTTTTAGGCTGATAGAAGATCACATCTCTGTTACAAGTCTGTTTCTTTAGAGAAAACAAAATTATGTAAAGAGATACCTTGTTTTTGTGAGGTCATTCGCAAGTGCATATATCAAAGGCCTGCCTATTGCCAATCCCCGCCTACTCTGTTAACCAAGTACTCAGTAGAGCCAGTTCCTGTTCACAAGCCACTGTAAGCGTTCACTTAGATAGTGATGGTTTGTAATCAGCTTTTAGAGGTTTTGGCCCTGAATCTGGATTTGTTTCCAATGTACAGTGAACCCCCGACTAACGATGCATTCGAATAGCGTCATTTTCAATTAACGAAGCTACCGACGCCCCCCACGTGATCTCCCGCACGACGAAAAAACGTCGTTATTTGAATTTTTACCATTGTGCGAATAATGACTTTTTGACGTTCTGCAGGAGATCTCCCATAGAAAACCGCAACACGACATTTTCCGCATAACGATGCTACTTGGGGAACCAAGCAACGCCATTATGTGAGGGTCTACTGTATTGTATTCATTGTGTTCTGCCAGTATTATAAATTGAAATTTTAGTTTTTAAACAAACATGGAAGAGAGCATCGATTATCTGTCGCTGACAGCTGTAGAGAGCTATTAGACTGTGTTTTTTTCCTCTTCTGCTTCAGGGATGGTGGTGAGCTAAGATCCTGTTTCTTTCTTTTCCCCATTATCCTCCAGTTAGTCTCTTACAATCAAACAGGGGCAAAAAAAAGAAGTTAAAAACTGTACATGAATAAGTAAAATCTTTCTGAGCTAAAAAGCTTGGTGAAGGAATGGTTAAAAGCTGTGTTCATTAAATGTTTAAAAGTTCATAGAAGTTCATTAAAAGTTTAAAAGCTCATAGGAGTCTCTCGGCATTTCACTCCTTAGTTTGACGAGAGGTAGCCGAATGTTCATTTGGCCAAGCACACAAAGTCAAAGGAAGATAAAACTGATAAGCATTCTAAAATGCGGTATTAAAATATAAACAGTCTACTAAAGTCATTCTTGTTTTGAAGGGGAAAAGACAAAACAAGATAATTTAATTTAATTTAAATCCAGCACCCGAAGGAGGGCCTTCTCCGTGTCTGCACCAACCCTCTGGAACCTCCTGCCAACAGATCTAAGACTTCAAAAAGAATTGCTGCCCTTCAGGAAAGGATTGAAGACCTGGCTGGTGGGGAAGGTGTGGGGCCCGAATGGGAACACAGTCCCCGCTTGCTGGCTTATGTAAACAATTAAGAACTCTCTCTTCTTCTTTTTATAGTGGGTGGGATGGGTGGGTGGGATATGGGTCTTTTAAAGTGTTTTTATGTGTTTTTAGAACTTGTTGTAATGCCGCCCTGAGTCGGGTTCTGCCTGAGTGGGCGGCATATATAAATATGACTATTAAATTAAATTAATTTAGTGTAAGGGACCAAAGACAATACAACAGCCGAAGGGTTGGCTTAACACAGGTTTATTGCATGATGATCCGGAGGAACATGTGGTAATGGCGGCTGGGTAGCTCAATATATACAGCTGGCTATACATTTGAATGTGGCTCGTTGGCAGACTATTGGTTGCTGCCTGCGTGACGTCGTAGGGGGTCACGCCCTTCTTGACCAGGTGAGGAGGTCGCGGGGAATCTTCCCGCGCTGCTGATCCAGGTGGCTGTGAACCATTAGAGCTGGACGCTCGCTACTGTCCTCTGGTGGTCACTAGCTCGCGTCCCCTTATTAAGCATACATTGATACAGGTGATGGTTATAATGTTGCACACAGAAAGGTTACATTGATAACACATGGCAAAGGTACATTGTTAAAGGCACTGCTTTACAGAAGACAACATCCCTCCCCCCTAGGATGAGACGAAGTCTCTCAGCCAAGAAGGCTTGTTGCGTGTGCGTGTGGGCCGTGAAGGAGGCTGCCCCCCCGGGGGCGTTATTGCTTCTTTGTTCCCTGGTCCCTTGTCCTGAAATGGGAGAGGGAGACTCGTTAGTAGCTTGCCGCTGTCTGGCGGTCTTAGGGGAAGGGAAAAACTCCATTGTGGGCAGACCGGGGGGCGTCGGGACTAACGGAAAACCCCTCTTCTCGCTTGGACGGGTGGGGGACCACTCCGAAAAACCCCCCCGGTTCTGAAAATCAAAATCTAAGTTGGTCGGGGTACCCGCATTTGTGGGGACTTTCCGCGAGATATGTATGGGGTCGGGTTCCTCTCCCTCGGAAAGATCCCCCAGGGTATCTATGAGGATATCCTCCTCCCCCCTTGGTGGGGGCTCACGGCCCCCTTCTCCTCCCCCTTGGGCTAAACGGGTGGGGGAGAACCCTAACGCTGACTTATTTCCTGCGTGAACCGCGTCCTGCTCGTCGGGGACCCTGCGTCGGAGCTGGTCTGCGTGCCGCCTCCATAGGAGCCCTGTGCTGGTTTCCACGCGGTACGACACAGGGCCGGTTTGTTCCACGACTACGCCGGGCACCCAGGCTGGGCCTGTGCTGGCGTAATTCCTGCAATGCACGGGGGCGCCTATGCTGAAACTCTTTGTAACTTCCAGCCCGATGTTCCTTCCTTTGTCCTCTACCCTCGTGGGGTCTAGCCTAGTAAGGATGGTGGTCAGCTTCCTGCGCATTAAGAGCTCTGCGGGGGAGTATCCTGACGCCAACGGGGTCACCCTGTACCCTAGCAGAAACTGACACACTTGTAGGTTCAAATCCCCTGGGCCCATGCGCCGCAACGCGTCCTTCGTGGTGCGGACGAGGCGCTCTACTTGGCCGTTGGTGGCCGGGTGAAACGGGGCGGAGGTAATATGCCGAATGGCGTTGATCTCCATGAATGCCTTAAACTCGGAGGATGTAAAACAACTAGCGTTGTCGCTAATTAACGTGTCGGGTATGCCGAACGTGGAAAAGAGCCTCCGCAAGTGCCTAATGGTCTGGGCCGAGGAGGTGCTCGTGACTGGGATAACCTCCAACCATTTGGAGAAAGCGTCCACAACGAGGAGGAATAGGGTGCCTCTGAATGGGCCCGCGAAATCAACGTGCACCCGGGACCACGGCCCCTTAGCCGCGTCCCATTCCCTGTGGGGAAGGCGGGCCTCCTCCGGTCTGGAGCATTGGCAACTTTCGCAAGTGCCGACCATGTGCTCGATGTCGGCGTCTAGCTGGGGCCACCAGAAGTAACTCCGGGCCAGCGCCTTGGATCGCACGATGCCGGGGTGGCTGACGTGCAGCAGTTTGAGCACCCGCGGCCGAAGGGAAGTGGGAATCACCACCCGCTGCCCCCACAAGAGACATCCCCTCTCTAGGGACAGTTCTAGCTTTTTTCTGAAAAATGGAGCGAACTCCTCCGCTGGGGAGGATGCGGGCCACCCTTTCTGTAGCCAGGAGCTTACTGTCGCTAACGTTTTGTCTTTCTCTGTCGCTTTGGCGATTTCGGCGGGCACTACCGGGGGCGAATCCAGCACCTCAATCATGAGAACCTGATGGTCCCGCTCCCCCATGCTCACCTGGCTGGGCGTTAGGGGAAGGGGAGACCTAGATAGGGCGTCCACATGGCTGATCTCTTTCCCGGGCTGGTATACCAACGCGTGCTGATACGCGTTGAGAAAAATGGCCCACCTGAGCATCCTTGGGGACAGGATTTGAGGGGTGGGCTTATCCGCGGTAAAAATGCCTAGCAGGGGCTTGTGGTCCGTCACGATGGTGAAGGGGCGGCCATACAGAAAATCGTGAAATTTTTTCATCCCCGAGACTATCGCTAATGCCTCCCTGTCCGTCTGTGCGTAGTTTCTCTCTGTTTGGGACAGGGACCTGGAGTAAAATGCTATTGGGGCCTCCCTTCCGTTCGCCAGCACGTGGCACAGCACTGCCCCCACCCCCACTGGAGATGCATCACAGATCAGAACTACTGGGCGTTTGGGATCGAAGTGGGTCAGTATGGCGTCGGACGCCAGGAGGCTTTTCAGCTCACTAAATGCCCTTTCCTGGTCATCGCCCCACTTCCATGCCTGGTCTTTCTTAAGCAGCCTGTGTAGCGGTTCGGCCACCGCTGCCTTCCGGGGGAGGAAGGAGTGGTAAAAGTTGAGCAGCCCTAGGAACGACTGCAACTCGGGCTTGGAGGTGGGGCGGGGGGCTTTCTTGATGGCTGCCACCTTAGACTTGGATGGTTTTATCCCCTCAGGAGTCACACAAAACCCCAGGAATTCAACCTCGGTTGCGAAGAAGACGCATTTGTCCTTGCGCAACCTCAGCCCCGCCTTTTCGAATATAGTCAGGACCTTCCCCAACCTCTTTGCCAATTCCGCCCGACTCCCCCCTGTTATTAACACGTCATCAAAATAAGGCAACACCCCCTCCAGGCCCTTCAGGAGGCGTTCCACGAGTGACTGGAAAATTCCTGGCGCCGAGTTCACGCCGAATTGGAGGCGCGTCACCTGGAACGCCCCCTTATGGGTGATTATGGTCTGCGCAGCAGCTGCGGCGGGAGACACCGTGAGCTGCTGGTAGGCCTGTGCTAAGTCGAGCTTAGCGAAACATTTCCCCCCGTGTAATCTGGCCAGCAAATGGCTGACTACCGGCACCGGATATGCATTCGGGCGGATCGCCTTGTTGATGGTGCACTTGTAGTCGGCGCATATGCGAACCTCCCCATTGGACTTAAGAGCGGTTACAATTGGAGTTTCCCACTCCGCAGAATCTACAGGCACAAGAATCCCCTGACCCACCAATTTGTCCAGTTCCACCTCTATCTTGTCCTTGAGTGCGAACGGCACCCGGCGTGGTTTTAGGCGAACAGGGTGGACCTCCGGGTCCAGGTCGAAAGTCACTGGGGGCCCCTTGAATTTCCCCAGTCCCATTTTGAAGACTTCGGGGTGCGCCTCGCACACCTCCTGAATCGGGTCAGTCCCAACAGCGTGCATCCCCACGGCATGCACCCCCCCAATGAACAAACCCAGGGGCTGGAACCATTGAGTCCCGAGGAGGCTGCAGTTTCCTCCCTTGAGCACGACCAGGGGAAGGGACGCGGCGTGCTCCTTGAATTTGACCTGAAATTCTCCAACCCCCAACACTGGAATACTGTTCCCTTGCACGTCCCGTAGTGTGGCCCTCAACGCTTTGAGCTTGGGCCGCTTTTGGGGGGCAATTCCACAAAACTCCCTCTGGGAAATGATTGAATATGAGGACCCCGAGTCAATTTCCATCCTAATGGGGACCCCTTGGACTAGTACCTCAACAAAGTAGCGGGGGTGTCTCGTAGACACGCTGAACACCGAGGCATCGTCCTCGCTGCCGTCGGCGATGCGGCCCACGCCGTCCTGCTTCCTCGTGGCCTGGGCGCCGTCTTTTGGTTTCGCTGGGCGGTCTCGTCCCGCGGAACGGTCTGGGGAGCTCCTCCGGGACTCGCGCTTCTTCCTGCACACCTTGGCGATGTGCCCGCGGCGGCCACAGTTGTGGCACTCGGCCTTCCGGAAGGGGCATTTCACGCGGTCGTGGGCCGCGCCACAGCCGTCGCATCGTCGGCCCTCCTTCCGGACCTTCTGCACGTCCTCGTCGTCGCTGCTCTCCGTGGACGACCTCGAAGTTCGCCGGGCCGCCTGTACCGGAGCCTCTGCTTTCCTCGACTTTGGCCGCCAGTCCTGGAGCTCTTGGACCCCGGCCTTCGTAGCTTCTGCGGCCTGGGCCGCTCTAACGACCTCCTGCAGCGTGGGAGGCGGCTCTTGGTTCATTAATGTACGCTGGGTCTCGGCGTCGTTCAGGCCGCACAGCACACAGTCTCAGAGGGTGATTTCGACGTTCTCCCATTTGCACGGGCCGGCCGCCAGCCGCAGGGCCGCCACGAACGCGGCGACCGTCTCCCCGGGCGCTTGGACTCGCCTCCAAAACGCACTCCGAGCGGGAAACATCGCCGTGGCGGGCCGGACGTGCTCACGCAGCAACTGCATGAGTTCCTTGGCCTTGAATTCGCTCACCCTCCTCGGTGCAATCAGGTCCACCAAGGTCCTTTTTGTTTCTTGTCCGAGCATTCTGGTGAAGATGGCTCTTTTCTTCGCCTCTTCCGTAACTTCGGACTCGATCAGTGCGGCCTGGAAGTCCATTTCGAAGATCTCCCAGTCGCCCGGTTTCCTGATTTCGAAACCGGCGCATGTCTTGGATCCGTGGGCTGCCATCCCACCTTCGTCGCCAATTTAGTGTAAGGGACCAAAGACAATGAAACAGCCGAAGGGTTGGCTTAACACAGGTTTATTGCATGATGATCCGGAGGAACATGTGGTAATGGCGGCTGGGTAGCTCAATATATACAGCTGGCTATACATTTGAATGTGGCTCGTTGGCAGACTATTGGTTGCTGCCTGCGTGATGTCGTAGGGGGTCACGCCCTTCTTGACCAGGTGAGGAGGTCGCGGGGAATCTTCCCGCGCTGCTGATCCAGGTGGCTGTGAACCATTAGAGCTGGACGCTCGCTACTGTCCTCTGGTGGTCACTAGCTCGCGTCCCCTTATTAAGCATACATTGATACCGGTGATGGTTATAATGTTGCACACAGAAAGGTTACATTGATAACACATGGCAAAGGTACATTGTTAAAGGCACTGCTTTACAGAACACAACAATTAAATTAAAATTAAAATTAAATAAAAAGGGGAAGGAGGAGAGAAAGCAACTCACAGCCTCACCTCCTCCTCCGGAACCGGAAGAGATGAATCTAAACCACTTCTGAAAGGAGATGGGGACAGACAAAAAAGGATAACTGATGGTTAGTCGTTAATTTTATCAATCTACTTTCTTCATTGTCACAGAATAGACCCATATTGTGGCATTGCTAATATTTTTCATATGGCCCATTTAAATTTCTGGGATAGGTAAAATTGTTTGTTCTGCTTTCAGCCAATTTTACTTGGGCTTGAGTAATGCATTCCAAGCTCTCTTGTACTTTGAACTGGTGTCTTAGTGATGAGCAAGACTATTTCACATGTTGCACGTTTCCCACTTCCCTGCACAGAGGAATATTCAAACGAGAACAATGTGCAGATTTGATTTCCCACTGGAAAGTCATAAGGTTTTTGGTGATATTTTTCATTTTGACACACAAGCAGAGTAAAGACAAAGAGACAGGCCCTACAAGGGTGCAGATGTGTTACTTTAGACCAGAAACCCCAAGGTAAGGTAATGGTAAAGATTGCCCTTGCTCAAATGCCAGTTGTATCCAACTCGAGGGTTTAGTGCTCATCATTGGTTATAGTCTGCAGATGTTTCTGTGGTCATGTGGCAGGCATGACTAAACACCGGAGTGCACAGAATGCTGTTTACCTTTCCACTGAAGTGGTACTTACTCATCTACTTGCAATTCCTCACTTTTGAACTGCTAGGTTGGCAGGAGCTCGGACAGACGGGAGCTCACTCCATCGTGCAGCACTCGGGTCTCAAACTGCTGACCTTTCCAACCTTTCAGTCATGAAGTTCAGCGTCTTAACCTCTAAGCCACTGCAGTCTCTTTCAGCCAAATCATAGATCCCGATGCATTACACTGTCCCCCTACTTTAAACTCTGTATCACTTCCAAAATTTGATGCATGTACTGTATGTATATCAAGCATTCAGACAGTTGCCACTTTCCTCTAGTTAGAAAAATATCAATAATTGATGATCTGGACTGCTTAAATAATAGTAAAGCAACAACATTAACACTGTTCAGCAAAGGTTCTGTAAAGCATATATACACCTTTGCTGGATCCCACCCCCCAATAACGAGACAGACACTTCTGATGGATTTAAAATTGGGCCACTTTATTGACTTATAACTTTCAACTTTCCTTAACCAATGTTAAGGCAAACGGGCCAAAATAGCACTGGTAAGGAGCAAACACAATTTCATACTCTTAATTAGTTACAGTGTATCAATTTGTTTACCAATGAAACAAATTGTTGACCCCTGTCAGGATGCTACATGTTAACTCGAGCATCTGACGTGAATCCGGTAAAATCTCAAGGTGTTGCATGCTGTCTTGAGCATAGCATCACCCTGTTCATGATCCGCCCTTGATTGGCCACCCCAGTTTCCCTCTACCTTGTCCTCCAGGTGACCAACCAATTGCGTACCTGCCAGATTCATATGGGTCATCCACTTTCTCCTTACCAGTGCTAGCCGCCAAGTGACCTGTAAAATAAATACAAAAACAGGAAAACTTGTTACCCCGTAGCTCAACCATCAGCAACAGTGTGGGATGGGCGAAAACAACAAGAACCAAGGGGCCAATGCAGGTTCAAGCAAAAATTCCCATCCGGCCCCGAAGCGACCAAAATAATCACACTGTCACCTAGGGAGGGGGTGGAGGGCAAACACACCCTTGGCCCAGTCAATCTCTGTCAAAATGGCAATGAGGGCATGCCGAGCCTCCCCTTTTATAGGAGAGGTTGCTCTGCCCCCTCGCGCCGTCCAAATGCCCGTCCCGAGGGGGGCCCCGGCAAAGTGCGCAGCGGCCATATTCTTGCCGTCGCGCGTCCCTTTATTTTAAATTTGGAAGAAACACTGACTTACCTTGTCTCCTTTGCCATTTCGGACTGCAGTCCCAGACTACACATTAAACTTTTGGACTAGCTGAGTTTAACAGATTGCTTTTAAAGGCAGTTTTGCATACAATTTATTGCAGAATCAAAAACTGATCTTATCAGAGCATGAATATCTGGTTATCTGTCCAGTATATCAAGCTTAGCTAAGACAATCAAAGCCACTGTGTTCACTTCTGTTTCCAGTGAACATGATCCAGAATATCTCTGATGTATGCACCTTCAAAGGCAGGAGTGAAGAGTCACAAATATAAAATATTAGGAGAGAAGCTGATGAAAATACCATCTGAAGAAGTATTAAGGGCAGTTGCTCATTCAGCATCTCTGCTCCAATCTATTCAAAGAGCGGATAACAAGCGGTGGAGCTTCAGGTGGGTGGAGGCTGAATGGTCTATTGGTGTTTGATGTTTGCAGATTGATACGCAGTAGGCAGCATTCAGGGGGCCAAAGACATCTTTATTGCAAGGTATGCAAACTGAACATGAGGTTATGGTGGAGGCGCAGCTCCTTATATATGCTTTTACAGTACAAATGAATGTTGCAGCAGGGCCGCCAATTGGCTGCCTGCTACAGATGACCTGTGGCTGCACGGGTGCCGATTGGCTGCTTGCCACAGGTCACCTGTGGCTCCAAAGGTGCCTACTCTGTGATTGGGTGATTTGCAGCATTGTGGACAGAGCCCGATCAGCTGCCTTCTGCAGGCAGCTGTATCGGTAGCAAGGACAGACGCATTTGGATACAAGGTTGTATCTCTTAAGGAAACAGTTATCTACACAAAGGAAACAGTTACATACACAACATGGTGCCATCAGCTCCACTTTACCCATAGGAAAGTAAAATAAGGACACTTATTTTACTCGACATGTGAAAGGTAAGCTGGTGTTCTTTGCTTTACTGTAGCTCCACTTCTCTTCCCCCTACACCGTGCCTTTCCCCAAAACTGTAGTACTATACAGAGAAAAGAATTTGTTCCATCTGGTGAGATGAGGGCTAGATTTGTCTTTGAATTTCAACCTGGCAGACAGATGTTAAAGATACATCAAGAACTCAAGAAGAATTTGTTCTTGTATTTCAAGAACATAAGCCTGGGGCTGATGGGGACTTTGTCTGCCAATAGAGTTCAGGACCAGAAAGTGACTCACGGAACCGGATCAGTACTGGTGTCACGCTGCAATGCAGAAGGCAGATGAAAGGCCACCATAGTCTTCATGGCTGATTGCTACGAGGATCGGCAATATTCGTATTCGGATACAACAGAAGAAGAAGAAGCTCAACATTAGCATAAATGGAGCAGTCTTCGATTGTACAATAATCAGGCCACTCACTTCAGTAGGGTCTCCATGGTTTGACAGAGGGTACCTGATATCTGAGATGTTTCAGGCCAGTCTGGTAATGCCTGTGGTTGCATCTAGGGCCTTCTGGATTATAAGAATGTACTATATTCTTCCACTATACAGGACCCTGCCTGAAGTTTCTTAGGACAAGCTTACATGTAAGGTAAAGGTTGCCCTTGCTTGAAAGCCAGTTGTATCCGACTCAGGTTCAGTGCTCATCTGTTGATAGCCAAAGAGCCATCACTGTCTGCATTTGCAGATGTTTCCGTGAACATGTGGCAGGCAGGACTAGATGTCGAAGTGCACGGAACACTGTTTACCTTCCCATCGAAGTGGTCCCTATTTATCTACTTGCAATTTCTTGCTTTCAAACTGCTAGGTTGGCAGGAGCTGGGACAGAGATGGGAGCTCATTCCATTGCGCAGTACTCATGTCTCAAACTGCTGACCTGCCAACCTTCCAGTCCTCAAGTTCTGCATCTTAACACAAAGCCACCACAGTTCCCTAATCCTATATGTACATTTCCATTAACTGATTACTTAATATTAATTAGTGTATTGTGTGAATGTGAAGGAGTTAGTTACTGTCAAGTAGAGATAGATTAGTGATGGTGAACCTATTAGAGACCGAGTGCCCAAACTGCAACCCAAAATTCACTTATTTATCGCAAAGTGCTAACAGCAACGGGAGGAAAGAAACGCTCCCATTGGGCTGCTGGGCAAAGGGGCAGGACAAACTCTATGCTGTGGGGAGGGAGGAAGTGCTCTTTTTGAGCTGTTGGGCAGAGGGGTGGGGTGAATTCTGTGCTGGGGTGACCACACAGGTGCCCACAGAGAAGGCTCAGAGTGCCACTTCTGGCACGTGTGCCATAGGTTCGCCACCAATGAGACAGATGTTTCATAGATGGTGTCCCCTCCGATCTAGGATTTTTCAGTGAAGTAATTCACAAGTTGAGGTACAAGTCACTCAGTGCTGGTTTTAGGGATGCACGAGTCCAACTCCAAGTAAGACACCTGCATAGTTGTTATATTTTAATGTTAGCTTTTGTGGATCAAGTCCACTTTGTCTGACAATGTGAACTTGATCCACAAAACCTAACATTAATATATAAGTTAGTCTTCAAAATGCTAGAGCATTTTTGTTTTGTTTATTCTCTGATATGCTTGAAACACAGACTAACACGGCTACTATTCCAAAAAATTCTGCATAGTTGTTCACTACATACCTACAGCAATTTGGATTTCTTCTTTGTCCTTATAGCTCTGGCAACAAAAAAATAAGGTGGCACAGCAAACTATAAAATTAAGAGAGTAAACAAAAAAAAAAGACAAAAGACTGTCTGACAAAAGCTAACATTAAAATAAAGCAGTTGGTCTTTAAAGCGCCACATTTCTTTGTCTTTTTAGTTTACTCTCTGATATGCTTGAAACATAGACTAACATGGTTACCATTTCAAGAATTTCAACTACAGGTGAAACTCAGAAAATTAGAATATCGTGCAAATGTTCATTCAGTCCAGTAATGCAACAAATGGTGAAACAAATATATGAGATAGACTCATTACATGCAAAGCGAGATAGTTCAAGCCTTACTTTGTTATAATATTGATGCTTATGGCTTACAGTTTATGAAAACCCCAAACCCCCCAATCTCATGTACCCCATGATCATCACATAATCTCATGTATGCTGTACGCCATGATCATCACAATTATAATGAATGAAGGCATGACATCTCTCGTTTTGCATGTAGTGAGTCTATCTCATATATTTGTTTCCCCTTTTAAATGAAATGAATGGACATTTGTGTGGATTCCCCGTGCCCCCATGGGCACGGAACGGCCCGGCAGAGGCCACTTCGGGAGAAAGGCTCCCTGGCCCGTGGGCTCTGCGAGCACCCAAATTAAGGGGGGTGGATAAATTATAGGGTTTGATTCACCCAATTCCTTGACCTGACCTAAGACTCTGCCAAGTAAGCAGATCGCTAACTCCTGTAACATAATTAGGCAAACATTCATCTCCGAGCTTAGCGTAAATCCCTGGCGCAAATAGTGGCCACGTTTACCCAGCTCCTAAGCCCAAAACAATGGTGTTTTCCCAGTCAATGTTTGCCCGTACTAATTAACTTCCCCAAGAGAGATTCCCAATTAACCTGAGTAAATAGGTGATGTGATTTACTGTCGGGTGATGGTTTTTTCTACCTTGCCTTCTGATCTATAAAAGGTGATGTCTTTTCCTCAATAAACTACTGATCTTATCCTCCTCCATGCTGCCTCGTATCGTTCCTTGATCAGTCTCCTCCGGGACCTACGGCCCGTAGCGGCCCTGATTCCTACACATTTGCACAATATTCTAATTTTCCAAGTTTCACCTGTATAAAATTAAATGTTTTGATGTTGCAATGGCGAGTCGGAAGGAAGATGCATGGAGGCAGCCGTGTGGCGAAGTCCAGCCCCGACCAGAGTCGGGGGATACGTATTTATTACCCTGCCTAGGGGCTGTGACACGTGCCTAGGGCACTCGTGCCGCCCCTGCACAGAAAGCTTGGTACATGGCATTTTCCCATGAGTCCTATGACTGGGGGCTACCCTGTGGCTGCCTGGTGGTTAATGGACAACTCGCACCAAATTGCCTTGGGTTGGTGAAACCCATTGTTCCTTCCCTAACTCTGAGTCTATGTGTATTGACCTGGGCCACCTAATCTTTGTCCCCTGTTTGCCCTGACTTGCTTGCCCTGCTCTATTTGCCCTCAGCCTGGGCTGTGGTTCATCTTTAACTAGTCAGCTTATCTACCCAATTTCCTTTCCCGCCGAGCCCGGTTGGTTCCTGGATCTGTTGACACCGAGCAAACCTCTGAGGAGAGGTTTAATTGCCAATTATTCCTGCGGGCAACCCACATTTTATTATTGTTATTATTTGTGGATTGCCCGCGTTCGTAATTGGCCAAAACCTTTCCCGAAAGGTTCACTTGCCAGCACACGGCTTGAGAAGCCATGGGCTTGGACGGAAAGGAAATCGGGGTGCGGGCTATATTGATAGTTATAGGGCGATTCATATTGCCTTGGCTGGAGGCTCTGAGAGAAGTAGGCAACTGTCATAAGGTGATGAACCCAAGTTAATGCACAGATACCTAACCCAGGTAAGGCACAATATCTAACTCACGTCCGCGGGCTTAGGTGGGCAAACAAGCCGCGTTGGACAATTTAATTAAGTTTAGTTGCCCGGAGTCAATATAGCCAAGACTCCGAGATTAAGGCGAGAACAATGGGTTTCGCCAACCCGGTTAATCAGTTCCTCAGTGGAGGTCCAGGGTATTCAGTAATTTCTGAGTAACTTCTAAGAGCTGACGAATGTAACTTGGTCAGCGAAATGCCACGTATGCAAATGAGGTCACGTGCACCTTAGGCACGTAACCCTCGAGGCAGGGTAATAAATACGTCCACCCGAGACAGATCGGGACTGGACTTTCACCGCACATTTGTCTCACGTGCCTTTCCTTGCGGCCAGTCATCCCGACCTCCGTGGGCCTCTACCGTACCAAGTGACCTTTCCCATGGGTCACTGCAACAATTATTATTTATTTATTAGATTTGTACCCGGCCTTACTCGCACAAGTGCGACTCAAGGCGGCTTCCAACAAAAATAAATACAATATGCAAACATGACATACAATAAACAATAATACATCAATTATACAATATACTTCAACAAAAATAAATAAATGTTGGATCGGGGCCCGATGCGGGCTGGAGGGTCCCGGAGGACACTGGTCAAGCAAAGACATACAAGGCAAGATGGAGCGAAGACCAGCGTTTATTGATTAGAAGACCTGAATCTTTATACTCTGCCTGGCTCGACCTCGTGCGTAGGTTACAGGAAAAACTCCAAGTCTGCACTTTGAAATTACACAAGTTACCCATCAGGGATGAGCTCAGGGGGGGAGGGGGGAGTTTCTTATCTATCTAATTTACTACGGGGGACATGCATTGTCTACTGCTATCGGGAGTAAACATGTGCCTAGGTTGACTCTTGGGCTCAGAGCTTCTGCGGATGGGAGATTACTCATTACATGCCTATCGAGTTCATCACCTGGTGATCTTTTGCCCTCTATTGTCCAAGCTGCCTGCCAGGTCAGCGATCGGTGAATTAAACTATGACTATTAATCCGCTCCCCAATTTCTGTTCCTTCGGAATCAAAGCTCCAAGGAGTGTTTCCCCAAACCGTGGTTCTGTCAGGGATAGTATGCCAATTGTGTGCGCGGATCCCACAAATAAATACCTTTACAATTTCAAAATTTTAAAGGGACGTTCTAGTCTAAAATGTATGGCAGGGGTATTATGGGATGCACTACTCCGCAGAGACAGACTCCTCCTCATCAGCCCACTCTGCTGCACACTGGAAGCAGCATAAATGAGGCGGTGGTTTCCTATTCTATTCCACCAGAAGAGGGACTTGGGCCGGCTATGTCGAGGAGGAGGAGGAGGAGGAGGAGGAACAGCGGCCGTGGATTTCCACCATGTTCTGCAAGCATGACTGCATGTGGGGTGACACCTCAAAGGAAGAACTTATAAATAGCCATCTTTTGAATACTGTACATGTTAGACCCGCAGGATGACGTGTGTGTGGGGGGGGGAAAAGCAGAGATCTTGAAAGTGGAGCCCAAGGGGGAGAACTAAGGCTAGGCTTGCCGCTGCTTCCTCCCTGCTTTTCACTTCCTCGTCGTCCCCAAAAAAAGGCGGCCCCGGGAAGAAGAGGCGGGACAGGTTTCGCAAGCCTCGCCCGGGCAACAGCTCCATTTTGCTGACAGCGCTGCGTCTCGGTGGGGTGGCCGGAGGGGGAGAGAAAAATCTGCGTTTATTATTGGCCGTGTGTCTCAAGTGAGTAAGGGCTGGCGGGGGAGGGAGGGCGGGGGAGGGGAGGGGGAGCCCCCCCCTCCGCTGTGGGCAAAAGGAGGAGCGCCCCATGTTCCTTCCCTGCAACCCCAGGGAAACTTGGCTCCTTGCAATTGCTGCGCCTCCCCACCCCCCACCCCGAGATTTCGTCGCTCATTGGGCGGGGGCGGGGGGGCTTTGTGGGTCTGCTGAACCGAGTGAAAGTCCTCTGACATTCCTTAAAGAAGGAGAGTTGCCATAGAGTTGCCATAGTTACTTCTTTTTTTTTTTAAAATAAAAAGTAGTTAACCCAACGGGTAAGTTCGGGTTGCAAAACAACACCGCCCGTCGCCTCGGACTGGTAAATTCAGCAGCACACCTCTCCCGTCGTGTGCAAAGCAGCAGCCCCTTGCCCTTAATCATGCATGTGCCCGAGCCCGAGGCTAATCCCTGGGGCGGGGCGGGGCGGGGCGGGGTGTTTGTTGTTGTTACTGCCTGCTCTAGTCTAGGGAGTTTACCACCACCACCCCTTCCTGGATCTGGTTGCATAGAGTGAGCTGCTTGACAGCGTTATTCATTCTCTCTCTCACACACGCACACACACATTCTCTCACACACATATAGACACAGAACATAGCATTCTCTCTCTCTCTCTCTCTCTCTCTCACACACACACACACACACACAGAACATAGCATTCTCTCTCACACACACATACACCATCACACACCCTCTCTCTCTCTCCCTCCCTCCCCCCTGCCACCCTCTAAGTCGCCTTCTGCTGTCAAGGTACACACACACTCTCACTCTCTCTTTCTCACTCTCTCTCTCTCTCTCTCTCTCTCTCTCACACACACACACACACACAACATAGCATTCTCCCTCACACATACACAGAGGACATAGCATTATTCTCTCTCTCTCTCTCTCTCTCTCTCACACACACACACACACACACACACACACTCTCTCCCCCCCAGCATCCTCTAAGTCGCCTTCTGCTGTCAAGGTACACACACACTCTCACTCTCTCTTTCTCTCTCTCACACACACACTCACTCTCTCTCTCTCACACACGACATAACATTCTCCCTCACACATACACAGAGGACATAGCATTATTCTCTCTCTCTCTTTCTCTCTCTCTCTCTCTCTCACACACACACACTCCCCCCAGCATCCTCTAAGTTGCTTTCTGCTCTCAAGGTACACACACACTCTCACTCTCTCTTTCTCACACTCTCTTTCACACACACACACACACACACAGACACACACACAGGACATAGCATTCTCTCTCTCACACACAGAGGACATAGCATTATTCTCTCTCTCTCACACACACACACACACTCCCCCCCCAGCATCCTCTAAGTTGCCTTCTGCTCTCAAGGTACACACACACTCTCACTCTCTCTTTCTCTCTCACACACACACACTCACTCTCTCTCTCTCACACACGACATAACATTCTCCCTCACACATACACAGAGGACATAGCATTATTCTCTCTCTCTCTTTCTCTCTCTCTCTCTCTCTCACACACACACACTCCCCCCCAGCATCCTCTAAGTTGCTTTCTGCTCTCAAGGTACACACACACTCTCACTCTCTCTTTCTCACACTCTCTTTCACACACACACACACACACACACAGACACACACACAGGACATAGCATTCTCTCTCTCACACACAGAGGACATAGCATTATTCTCTCTCTCTCACACACACACACACACTCCCCCCCAGCATCCTCTAAGTTGCCTTCTGCTCTCAAGGTACACACACACTCTCACTCTCTCTTTCTCACACTCACTCTTTCACACACACACATGACATAGCATTCTCCCTCACACATACACAGAGGACATAGCATTATTCTCTCTCTCTCTCACACACACACACACGCTCTCCCCCCCAGCATCCTCTAAGTCGCCTTCTGCTCTCAAGGTACACACACACACTCACTCTCACTTTCTCTTTCTCACACTCTCTCTTTCACACACACACACACACACACCACATAACATTCTCCCTCACACACACACAGAGGACATAGCATTATTCTCTCTCTCTCTCTCACACACACACACACACACACACACACACTCCCCCCACCCTCTAAGTTGCCTTCTGCTCTCAAGGTACACACACACACTCACTTTCTCTTTCTCACACTCTCTTACACACACACACACACACACACACACAGAGGACATAGCATTCTCTCTCACACACACAGAGGACATAGCATTATTCTCTCTCTCTCTCTCTCTCACACACACACACACACACACACACTCCTCCCCCCCCCCAGCATCCTCTAAGCCGCTTTCTGCTCTCAAGGTACAGACATACTCTCACTCTCTTTTTCTCACACTTTCTCTCTCTCACACACAGGACATAGCATTCTCTCTCTCTCACACACACAGAAGACATAGCATTATTCTCTCTCCCCCCCCCCACCCTCTAAGTCGCCTCCTGCTCTCAAGGTAGTCCAGAGGTCACTGTCCCATCTACTGACCAGTTAACTTCTCTCTGTTAAATGAGAGGCATCACTTTCTCCTTTGCCTCTGGCAATGACACATTGTGGGCTGATCCTGATGCGTGAGACTACTTCTTCCGTGTGTGAAACTGCCAAAATGAAGGCACCTTTGTGTGAGTTCATTCTGCAGTTCCTTTCGCCTGACCAAGCAGGCTCTTTTTGTGGACCCCATGCATAAGACTGACAGCCTGCTCAAACTGCCTCCTCCCAAACACAGACAAAAGTGCCCAGGATTGCTTGTCTAACTAAGCTGACCCCGTAAAGCAGGGGGTTCTCAACCTTTTCGTGCCAAGGTCCAGACCACGCCCCTTTAGACAGCAGAGTGGACTGGACACATGGTTCCACTGCCGTAAATTGTGGCAGGCATGGGTGTGCTTGTGCAGGCACGGGTGCATTTACGGTTGTAGTAAGTGCTTCCGATTCTAGGATCATCGCCGTAGGCTGGATGATTTGCCACCATGGGCCGGGTCTGGCCCATGGGCTGTAAGTTGCGAACCCCAGCTGTAAAGGTTGGAAGGGAAGGGAAATTCCCATTTGGATCTTATCTTGTTCATTCTAGTTGAATACTGTACAATAAAAGAGGAATAAAACATGATACTGGTGAGCTAGCAGACTCGGTATCTCTGTGGTATCGAGGTTGGGAGTTTGTTTTCTCCACTGTGCCTCCTGGGAGAAGAGCCAGCCTGTGTACTCTTGGGCAAACTGCAAGGTCCCAGGGTGCCCCCACCCCCCGAAGAAGGGGATGGTAAATTACTTCTGAGTATTCTCTACCCAGAAAATTCCTGAAAAAGTCACCTAAAGCCAGAGTTAATATGACAGCACACACTGGGGGAGCTAGTATGTACATATGAAGAAATAGAGGAGTCATTTGTGAAAGCTGATTTAAGTGGAGTGAGGATTAGTCATCCTTCACATTTAATACTGTATTACTCAATTGTTCATTTTCTACATTAAGTAAAAGAGAAAGGAGGAATGGTTGAGAATTTAGCCATTGTAAATTCTGGTGTAAACTGATATGATCTATACCACTCAGGTTTACAGAAGACAAAGTTTTTCTTTGGATTTTGCAGTACTTCAAATGTTGTTCCTCACTCAAGAATTTAGCAATATACCTTTAAAATGTTTATTTTATGACAACACGTTTTTAGAAGTTTAGCACAAAATCATTATGTAAGTCAAATTTTATGTAACTCGAGGCATTTGTAAGTCGGGGTTTACTGTACAGTGATACCTCATACAACGTCCAAACTTGGTTCCACAAGTTTGGACTTTATATGGATTTGGACTTTGTATGAGGCATGCAAAATCCTAGCCGCAATGCCTCCTACAATATCCAAATCCTTGCCGGGATGCCTCATACAACATTGTTTCCATAGAGATACATTGTACTGTAACAGCACAGACTTCAGGGCAAAGTCAAGGAAACAGACAGGAAACTGACAGAACTTTAAGAAATCATTGTCTAAAGGCTAAATACATTACAAAAACATGTCAAACAACCCTGATTTTAGGGGACAAACCATACAAGTTTTAAACTTTTGAAAACTATGAAGTGCAAGTTTAAAACTTTACATGTCCCATCATGCGGCACAGTGTTAATCTGCAGCCATGCGGCCGATCATCCATTTTGTACAAGCTACTGTAAACAATTACTGGATGGAAGCAAGGACAAAATGGATGCCAACATGTCCCATCATGCAGCACAGTGTTAATCATCCAAACAGCAGCAAACACCAAACAATTGCCCACTCCACCAAACAGTGCTCCCTACAAAAAGACCAACATAAGAAAAGTTATGGAGCATGCAATCTGTTTTTAAAAACCACAACAGCAAACACCAAACAATTGCCCACCCCACCCAAAAATTGCCCTCCCCCATCCACCTCCCCATTCTGCCTCATGCAAAACCCACAAGAGCAATGCACGCATGCGTCCTGCCTTTTATACCGCTCAGGCACAATGCAACCTGGGGAAAACCCCAATGCCTCATCCAGCAACTTTTTTCAAGGAATCAGACAATGTTGTATGAATTCGATGTTGTATGAAGCGGACTTTGTATGAGGTATTACTGTATAGTGAAAGTTAATAGGTGGATTAGAAGTGCATTTAAGATTACAGTACTGTATTTGTATCAGTCCCTAAACTGAATTTGGTATCATATAGTATGTACAATGACCCTAATAGAGCAGATGTTGAAGAGAGAATCTGTGAAACCGTTAAGACAGGGTTCCCAACCGCCGGCCCGTAGTCCTAATCTGGCCCGTGCATATCATTAATCTGTTTTGTGGTGGCCACCTGGGCACCTCTAGACCTGCCCCCCCCACCATCACCAGAAGTTGCAATATGTTACTGCGGTGGCAGCTGCAGCGGGAATTGCAATGTTTTTCCAGGTTCTCGGACAGGCTCTGCCACATCCCAGGATGGCAGGAGGCATTTTGGAGCATGTCCGCTCTGGTTTGGGATTTTTCCGACACTTTTCGGCTGCACTTTGGCAACTAGAGCATGACTGTGGGTGACTTCCGATGCCAGGCAGAGTTTATGTCAGTGCCTGGGATCTCAGTGTGGAACCAGGAAATCGCCCACGGTCATGCTCTAGCTGCCGATGTGCAGCCGAGAAGCATCGGAAAAATCCCAAACCAGAGCGAAGATGCTCCAAAAAGCCTCCCACATTTCTGGGAAGCAGCAGAGCCTGTCCAAGAACCCGCTAAAATGGCACAATTCCTGCCGCCCAATGATGACAAAAATGTAAGTAGTGGGTGCAGCCATGCCTCTGGCCGCCACCACTGGCCCCTGGCGGGAAAATGTTGGGAACCCCTGCATTAAGAGGGTGCCTGTGGACAGCATCAGCTGGTAGTAATCTCTGGCTCATCAGGACCAGGTTTTCTTGGAGTTGGGTGGCTTGGGAATGTAACCTAAAGTGGGTGGCAGATTTCATATAATGTTAAGTACTGGCCCAAGACTTTAAGACTTTAATCCCAATTAAGGATCAGTTGTGTCGAGTTTCTCTTCAAAATACATGGTGTTCATCATTTGTACCATTTGTTTTTGCAGTCAGAGTAGTGAACCAGGTACAAAAATGTGTTGCTTAATAGTCTTTTTGAGTATTGAATTTTATCTGAAGTAAAGGTAAAGGTTTCCCTTGCTTGAAAGCCACTCGTATCCGACTCTAGGGTGCAGTGCTCATCTCTGTTTCTAAGTTGAAGAGCCAGCGCTGTCTGCTTCTGCAGACGTTTCCGTGGTCATGTGGCAGGCATGACTAGACACCAGAGCGCACGGAACACTGTTATTTTCCCACCAAAGTGGTCCCTATTTATCTACTTGCAATTTCTTGCTTTCGAACTGCTAGGTTGGCAGGAGGATAGACTTAAATGTAGATTACGTTAATAGTTTTCCATGGGGTTCTAATAATAATAATTTCATGTCAGAAATTATTCTGGGTTGAAAGGATTTTTGCTGAAGAAATTCTGTGCAGGGGACACCCAAGTGAGGCTCCTTTCCTGTGCTCAAGAGCTGGGACAGAGACGGGTGCTCAATCCCTCATGCAGTACCCAGGTCTCGAACTGCCAACTTGCTGGCCTTCCAGCTAACAAGGCAAACTTCTTAACCACTGAGCCACTGCAGCCCCTCATGGGGTACTGATTGATATTATTCAATCAGACCTTGTATTATACAGTAAAAACCCTACTTACGGAAAAAAGTCAGTTCCGTAGGCTTTTGCTTAAATCGTTTTTATGTAACTCGAAGCAAACCCCTAGGAAAAATTATTTTTTGCCTACCTCAAAGCAAACCCATGGGAAAAATGATTTTTAATGTAAATTGAAGCAAACCCATAGGAAATTGTGTAAATCGGGACATGGCTTTAGCACAAAATCATTATGTAAGTCGAATTTTATGTAACTTGAGGCATATGGATTTTACTGTCGTTCCTAATTGTCTGTGCTACAGCTTGCCTTGGCATTGGAGCTGCTCCATTTCTTCTGAGTTTGTTTTTTAAAAGTAGAACATTTTGTAACTCTCTGACTGAAAACATCCTGTACTCGGCCACTTTAGTTCACTGACACCAAGCACTGCATTGTTGACACATTCCACTTCTTTGCTTTATGGCTTCCAGTTTACTTTGATTGCTACATCTCATGTGCCGTATGCCAGTTGTATGCATTGTGCAGCATGAGACTTTCCTTTTACGTCACTGCACATCTCAGCCACTAAATGTCCTTTCATCTTTAATCTAGTTACCTTATGAGAGAGAGAGCTATTCATACTTGTCCTTTGCAGCTGATTGAATGCTTTCAGACCTGGAGTCTCATCTTCTAGCACTGGGATGGGTGCCTGGAGTCTCTTCAAGGCCGCTACTGGGCAATAGCGGTAGCTGAATGTGACAGTGGCAGTAGAGGCAATGGTAGTATGACCTCAAGCTAACTTTTCTTACTACTGTGCACAAAGTGGCAATGGTAAATCCTTGCTGAACGTTCCTTATCATGAAAATCCTAATGCATTGTTTCCCAATGTGGGGCCCACGCCCCACAGGGGGACTTTAATTCCCAGAAGCCTAAGTCAGTACATTAGCAAGGAGGAGAAACACCCAACGGGCAAATATAAAAGTGAATACTACTTTACTAAATACACGTAGTGGAATAAGACATAGAAAAAAGCAGGCTAAGGCTGCCGGGAATCCCGTGCGGACCAAAAGCTAGGTGCAGTTCATGAGGTGCAACGCAGAAAATCAGAGTCAATATCCATCCAGTATAAATCTAACCAGAGACGAGATATCCAAAGAGGTTATTTCCGAGCACGTTTGATTTGTATTTTTCAGATTCTTGAAGAAGATCTCGAAATATCCAATTTATACCGGATGGATATTGACTCTGATTTTCTGCATTGCACCTCATGAACTGCACCTAGCTTTTGGTCCGCACGGGATTCCCGGCAGCCTTAGCCTGGTTATTCTACCGACCTCAAAGACTGATTCATGATAGACTTTGTATGAATTGTATGAATCGGGACCCACACTGTCTATTATTACGGATTGTCTAATGTTCATTATAGTGTTATTCGATACATGACACATTTATAGACTTGATTGTGTGCCTCTATATTCTGCAGTTCGATGTCACCATTGATGTATTTTACTTAATCCCTATTTTTGCTATGCAGTTCGTGTTCGCTTTTTTCTATGTCTTATTCCACTACGTGTATTTAGTAAAGTAGTATTCACTTTTATATTTGCCCATTTGTGTTCTTGGGTGTTTCTCCTCCTTGCTAATTCTACACCCCAGCCGTCTTCCTATAAGTCAGTACATTGGCTGATCAGTGCTTTGGGGGATTGACTTAGGCTTCTGGAAATTGAAGTCCGAAAACCAAAGGTTGGGGAACCCTGCTCTAATGAGAAAGTCCAAAATGAAACAAGAGATGGTGTTGCCATTCTTGGATGTCTACCTTAACACAATGAATGGGTCTGAGTGTGTCAGTGAAGCTGAGAGCAATGCCATCAGGACGCTGGACTCCATTATGAGCCTGGACGCCTAAGTAGGGTCACCCAAAGTGGAATGATCACAGCTGAGACACCCGATTGAGATGCAGCCACCCTCTTCGAATCTGAAGTAATTAAAGGTAAAGGTTTCCCTTGCTCAAAAGCCAGTCGTATCTGACTCTAGGGTTCAGTGCTCATCTCTGTTTCAAAGCCAAAGAGCCAGTGCTGTCTGCTTCTGCAGATGCTTCCATGGTCATGTGGCAGGCATGACTAGACACCAGAGCGCACGGAATGCTGTTTACCTTCCCGCCAAAGTGGTCCCAATTTATCTACTTGCAATTTCTTGCTTTCGAACTGCTAGGTTGGCAGGAGCTGGGACAAAGACGGGAGCTCATTCCGTCCTGCAGTACTCGGGAATCGAACTGTTGACCTCAGCATCTTAGCCACTTGAGCCCACTACTACTGAACTGACCAGAAAAAATGAGAGAAAGTAAGAGAGGAAGGTCACACAAGAAGCAAGGGGCGAGTATTTTCGTTGCTAGATAAAGTTTTCACAAGTTTGCTATAGAAAGGCGGGGCAGGGCGGGGACGAGTACACTGGATACGTGTAAACCACAAAGCTGGAAAGTACAGGTATGACTTGGCTTGTTAGCGGATTGTAGTTTCTGGGAGCAAATTGCAAAAATCAACATGGAAAATGAATAAACGTCTGTGGTTCACTTGACTGTTGGACTACAGTCCTGGACTGCAGCACTAAGGAATCAAGGAATCTACGTTTCACTGTTCGCATAGTTGCAGACCATCACTTTAGTTTCCTGAAAGAGTTTTGATTGTTACAGAACAGGTCTTGGGGAAAATTGACCCCAAGGGCTGTGGGTTTTTCACTATCACTTTTTTGCTTCCTGTGTGTGCCAGCAGACTCAAGAGTGCCTTAGGTTGTTCTGAGTTTTGGAGCATGCAGAGGCATACTGTCAACCTGCGGCTCCGGAAAAACAGGACCTGCGCACATCGCTTGTGCGCAGGTCGCGTTCCACGCATGCGTGGAAAGGTTTACCCCTTCCACGCATGTGCGGAAGCGCTATGCCGCTTTCGCAGCCCTTACGCAAGGGACGTAGCGCTTCCATGCATGCGTTTCCCTCCGCTGCCAAATTATGGGGTTTTGGCAGCGGGGGGCGGGTTATGACGTCAATCGACGTCAATTTACGGGGTAATCCCGGCCAAATCTGAAAGGTTGACAGGTATGCGCAGAGGCAATGTGAACTAGGCCAGAGCACATCGAGAGTGAGAACTGATTGCTCTAATATCATGGCCAGCTTTGCAGAACATAGTTTTGTTTGCCACTTGGCCTCCTTCCAGGCTATGCATAGAGAAAACCTTTGAACGGAACACCTGTTTCAAAGCTTCATGTAATAAGACCTCTCCTTTTTACTCCCACATCCGAGGAAGGACACTTTCACTATGGGTGCGCTAAATTATAATGGCATATATAGTGCATCCAGATGTAGTCACATTTGGAGTAATCCTACTTCTTGCACTGGGTCTGCTCTAACTAATCCTGGTTGCATCCCTTTTTTCAGTCCTTTCACTGAATTTGTCCCCAGTTTCCACACCAAAATTATTATATTCATAGCTCTAGCCCAGAGATGGGCAGTCTTGGCGCTCCAGCTGTTCTTGGACTTCAATTCCCAGAAGCCCAAGTCAACACACCAGCTGGTCAGGGTTTCTGGGAATTGAAGTTCAAGAACAGCTGGAGGGCCAAGACTGCCCATCACTGCTCTCGCCACTTGAAAAGTGTCACCTTTTGAAATGTGGGAAGAAAATGTGTTTACTGTTAAAACTCATTTGGCCTGCATACGTTGGGACCTTGGGTTGACTGTTACCGAATACTGTGCAGAGATGTTTAAGATTAGACTGGCAGAGCTTTTTAAAATTAGAGTTTTGCTTACAAGCTAATTTTAACATTGCTCCTACTAAATATGTTGCCGGCTCTTTTTGCCCTCTGCTTCATGTTGTGTAACTGTCTTTGTTATGGGTGTGGTCTTTCATTTTGTTTCAGGATCAGGATACTCGAGCATGCAAGGATTAGGGAGTAACTGCTATTATGAAAAGTAGCTTGCTAGATTCTAATAAAAATACTGTACAGTACAACCTGTTTTCGTTCATAGCGGTGGAGTGTATAAGAAGCCTTCCAGATCCCTACTCTGATCTTAGCTTTTCTTATCAGTTACAATATGTCTTTATCCTTTTTATATGTGGATATAATATCCTTCTGCTCAGGAAGAAGCAATAAATCTACTCCCACATTCCAGTGTTCTGATAAATTAGTGCAAAAATAATAATAATGACAGTATAATTGACATACAGTTCTTAGAGATTTAAAGTGTATATGAATTTCTAAATTCAGCTATTTGCTGTAGCTCTATTGAGACATTTTGCTCATCCACTTACAGTGGACCCTCGAATAACGACGTTACTTGGTTCCCCAAGTAGCGTCGCTATTCGAATAACGTCGTTATTCAAATAACGACAAAAACGTTATTCAAATAATGACGGTAAAAATACCGTCGTTATTAAAAAATATGATGTTTTTGTCGTTATTCGAATAATCACATTGGGAGGGTCGTAGCGTCGTTAATTGAAAATGACGCTATTTGAACACGTCATTAAGGTCCACTGTAGTAGGAAAAAATATTGAATAGAACTGGCTTGCGTGCCATGTATGCCGTGGGTGATGGCTCTGAGATTATAGTGTGTGGGTCACTTCATGGCAAGATGGGATCTAGCTTAAACAAATTCATGGCAGTGACATTTTTCCTGCTTCAGGGGGAAAATGCATTCTTGGATACGAGTTGCAGTTGATGAGAACTGGCTTGCAAGCATATTTGGAATCCAAGTAGCATTTTTGTAATGAATAAAATCATAATTGGATGCTTTTCTGCATAATTGGCTTAATGTTTTCCTAGATTGTTTTTTCAGCTGATTTTGTATTTTTCACATTTCTTTGAACTTTAGATGTGATTTAAAAAAATAATAATAGAAACAGCAATCATATTCACGGTGAGAACAATTTTAGCAGTCATAGCCATATCAAAATGCTTATCTAGTGTGAACTGAACTAGAACTTAACTTAGAAGCTGCACTCAAGATTTAGCAAATCTTTTAAGACAGTTCTAATTGCCTTATGAAATTCACAAAAATCTCACCATTTTGTCTTGCTGCAACATTCTAGGCCAAGAGTTCTCAACCTTTTAAAGCCGGGGCCCGGGTCATGCTCCCTCAGACAGCTTTGGGGGCCAAATGGCTGTTTTGCCCTTCCTCCACCAAATGGCACATACTTGTGTGGTGGAGGTGGTGGTGGCTACATGAAATGGTGCCGCAGGCCGCATCCGGCATGCACCGCAGGTTGAGAATCCCTGTTGTAGTCCTTGTTTTGAACTGGCCATCTAAAAGTACTTTTAGCCCAGTGTTCTCCACCTTTCTGTATTTAGATTTCCTTTTTCTTGCACATTCTTGCCTTCCACTCAGGTGCTAGGAATCTACCTGTCATTTCTTTCTACCATAGAACTGATCCAGGGAATTTGTAATTTTACAGTGATCTGTTATGGTATGCCTGAAGTTAGAGATGAGTGGCCTTCTGAGCCCCCATGTTTTACAACTCAACAAAAGCTCTCAAATGCTTTTCTCTTCCCTCACAGGATGTCATATCCAGGATATCCTCCTTCAGGCTACCCTGCTTTTCCTGGTTATCCGGTAAGTGTACATTTACCTGTTGTTATGCCATTTTCCTGGTTCTCTCTATTTGCAGGACCACTCAGTGGTAGAGGTCTCTTGGAAAGGGACGGGCTTAGATCTCAATGGCTCCTCAAGACCCCTGTGGAACAGCTCAGCAAGGACTCAGTCTAGCACTTGAACCCAGTGATGCACTCCCAAAAAATTTACTACCACACTGTGGGCGTGGCTAACTGTGGGTGTGCCCCCCCCCAAAAAAAAAAAGAAAGAAAAGAAAAAGAAACCGGGCAGGTCTACCTTGCTTTCAGAGCATCACTCCCAGCAGAGGTGGGAGACCCCGGCGCAGCAGCCCCAGCCTCCTGATGCAGCCTGCCTGGCCGGATGAGGATCAGGCATGGGTTGTGGTTGCGCCTAGACCTTGACCACCGCCGCTTTGCCTGTTGACAAGGAGGAGGAGTCCCAGAGCAGCCAGGCGCTGCTGGCGGGTCAGCCCCTCACCATCAGGGTGCACTTTCACCTCCGCATTTCCCGTGCACCTTCGGCCCTGGGCGAGGCGCATGCTTAGTGTTGCCGGCAATGCTGGCAGGTGGGCAGAGTGGGGGCTGGCGGCCTCCCCCTCCCAGCAGCGCCAGCAATATTTCCCATGCGCCTTACCCAGCCAGGGCCGAAGGCGTGTGGGAAGTACGGAGGTCAAAGCGCACCTTCAGCCCTGGCTGGGCAAGGCGCATGCGAAACGTTGCTGGTGCTGCTGGGAGGGGGAGGCCGCCAGCCCACTGCCCCGCCCACCTTCAGCAGCACGGGCGACAGCTGCTCTTCCTCCTCCTCTTCTTCCTGGCTCCTGGTCGCGTCCGGAGTGCGGGGAGAAGAGAAGGAGGAGGTGGGTTTGGTGTGGCAGGGAGGTGGGTGTGGCCAGACAGTTCTGCTACCGGTACGGTAGGACAGGACCGGCTTCAGTGCATCACTGCTTGAACCTTAGCTTTCCTTATGTAACAAAGAACATTCTGTAAATGTTTTTTGCATGTGGTGGTCTTGTTCTGGTGGCTCATAATTAGAGAGCACAAGCATGCAGTGGGAAGGTGCATAACTGTGTGATTTGCACAACATTCACTCTTCTGTTATTTTCCTTGAGAAATCCTTGTCTTTTCGCCTGTCCAATTCATTGGGCTGATGAGAGGCTAAAATAGTGGTAATGGGGAGAGAACTGTATCTATCATGTTGAGCTTACTGGGGGATGAGGAGGGGAAGAAAGATAAAGTATAAACAAATAATAATATTTTAAAATCGACTACATTTGTGTGTGTCAGAGATTACTCTGGGTTGAAAGGATTTTTAGAGGATGCCCGAATGAGGCTCCTTTCATGTCCCCAAGTGCAGCTCTCGGGTATCAAAACCTGACCTTCCAGTCTCCAGCTCAGTGTCTTAACCATTCAACCACCGGGGGAGCTGCTACATGAACACATTTGGTATATTCACTTAGCAGCTACACAATCTGGGACAAGTTTCCACCTAAAGGAGACAATATATTCTTTCTATTCTTGTGCTAGCTGCACAATAACAGTTATATCAGGCAAGAAATGAAGATATGAAATGACCCTTGGATGGAAGCAGCTAAGCATCAATCATTTTCCTCATCACCATCAAATATACTTTATAAATTGGCAAAGACCAGATTATTGTTGTAAAACAATTACTGCCATTTCATATAGTGATATATAATTCAGTCTTTAAATTGGATAAAGAAAAATACTTTTCCACGGTCAGCAATGATAGATTTTGACACTGTTTTTGTTTGGCCTTTCTAATATCCACAGTTACGTCAACCTAGCCCCTGCTAGGTGAGAGCCTTGTCGAGGCAAGGGGCTTGAGCGGTCTAACTAGGCAGCGTTGCCCGTCTCTTGTCAATGATGTTAGGCCAGGACTAAAACTCACCAAAGCATCCTCCAGTAGATCCCTTAGGCAAGGTGAAAGTAGAGGGCACATGTCATGGTCTGCTAGCCAGCAGGTGACGTGATATCCAAATGGCTACAAAAAACCTGCATGCAAATAGACTTGATTTCTCAAGTTTATTTGCATGTGCGGAACGTTGCCGCGGAGACGTCTACCAATGCACAGACTCTTCGCTGAATAACGACTCCAAGTACCAAGTCAATCAGTGAGGTGTTTTCAGCTGCCCCAGAGAGTGGCAATGGTAGTTCTTTAGGCTAGTTTATTTTGGATCTAGACAGTTCATAGAGATTCCAGATTAGCCAGTGCTTCTCCTCTTCGGTCACCAGGGACATAGGAAGCTGCAGAATGTCCCAAAGAATGCAGATACTGGAAAAGCATGCCTGTCAACCCGCGGCTCCGGAAAAATGGGACCTGTGCACATCGCTTGTGCGCAGGTTGCGTTCCACGCATGCGTGGAAAGGTTTTACCCCTTCCACGCATGCGCAGAAGCACTACGCCGCTTGTGCAGCCCTTACGCAAGCAACGTAGCACTTCCGCGCATGCGTGGAAGGGGTAAAACCCTTCCTCACATGCGCGGAAAGCGTTTCCCCCACTGCCAAATTACGGGGTTTTGGCAGCGGGGGCCGGGTTATGACGTCAATCGACATCAATTTACGGGGTAATCCCGGCCAAATCGGGAAGGTTGACAGGTATGTGGAAAAGGCATCTGGCCTACAAAGGAGAAAATAAAGGGTGACACAGGCTGAAATCCTGTCGGTAGCATAAGCCAAATTGTGACTGTCCTTCCATTTCTCCGTGGTGAACAAAGCACTCCTGCTAAGATTCTCAGGAGCACGCATGCATGCGCACACACACCAGCCAAGTCAGCGTACGTGCACACCAGCTGAGAATCACGACAGTGGCATTTTGTTTACCAGTGAGATAATGGATGGACGATTTGGCTTATGCTACCAGTGGGATTTCAGCCCCTATGTGTCTTTCCCATTTTCTTCAAAATGCTTGTTTATAAACCACATCTGCTTTCCAGATCTCTTTTCTCCAGAAATGTCTATAATGTATATACAGTATGTTTGTTTTCTTTAAAGTACCGTATTTGCTGGCATATAAGATCCACTTTCTCCCCTTAAAATACACTGGAAAAAATGGAGTATGTACTATACCATATATTGTGGGCTATAGTGGGCTATTTTAGTAATGAGTGGGTGCGTTTTATACTCTGATGTGTCTTATACACTGGCAAATACGGTACTTACCTATTGTTTGCTTGCATGCCAGGCCCCTCAAAGTGACGCAAATAATGCACCACTTCATTTATTTTCTTAAATTGTCAGTCTATGGTCTTTCTGGAAGCTGCTACAGCTCAGATGTATTAACAAGGATCCAAAACAGTGTACTTTGAGTCCTCTTCTTTTTGTTACCTGTGAAGTCTGGGGAAAGAACCTGCAGTGCAGCTGGCTCTAGAATCTACATCAAGGGATGGCCAACCTTGGTGCTCCAGATGTTCGTGAACTTCAGTTCCCAGAAGCCCTGATCATCAGCAGGAGTGCTGGCTTGAGGCTGTTGTACTGTTAGGCTTTGAAATGCTCTTCTCTTTGTACTTTTGTGATGTATATTGTTTCTGTTTCTGTTTGTTTATGTTGTTTATGTTTATTGGATTAATACCCCACTCTACTCAAGCACAAGGCCGACTCAGAGCGGCAATACAACAGATTCATATACATACAAATTACAACAATATAATAATACACGTAATCACAGATACCAAATAAATAATCAGAAAAATCCACAATGGTACAAAATATCAACACAATATCAAATTATCAACAGTAAATAATTACAATTCAAATTACAAGGTGTGAAAAACATCAAAATACAATGTCAAAAGCATTACAAAACAAAAGGGAAACCTCATTTCAGAGGCCCCACAAAGACCGCCCGCAGCAGAACCGCCCCAAGAACAGAGTCAAAGTCTACTGCCCTTGTCCTCCTCCTGGCTGAAAGCAGGCCAGGAGGGCACGGCGGCTCATGGCGTCGGCGTCTTCTGAGCTCCCCGTGGCCTTGGGGAGCTTGCTTTATCCTCCCGGCGATGGCAGGGCCGGGAGGGCGTGGTGGCTCTGGCGTTGTTGTCTTTTGAGTTCCCTGTGGCCTTGGAGAGCTCCCTTTATCCTCCTGGCGATGGCGGGGCCGGGGCGCGCGTGCGGTGGCTCAGGCAGGGATGACATGACATTTTGACTTGTGTTCTTATTGTTATATGCTGCTGTATTCTATTATATTTTGTACTCTATTGTCTTGCTTGAGCAGCAGAAGACGGTCCCGCTTTGAGGCTGAAGACACCTGCCACCCCATCCCTGGACTTTGTGTTGGGATTTTTTCTATGTAGTTGTGACTTTATTATTATATTATAGTATTGTACTATGCTGTTGTATATTATAATGTGGTTTTTTTTGTAGATTGAATTTTGTTTATTGTATTATTGTGTACTTACTTTGTATATTGTTGATTTATGTTGTGATTTTTGTGAGCCACCCTGAGTTGGAGTATGCTGAGTGGGCGGCATACAAATCAAATAAATCAAATAAAATCAAATCTTATTTTAACTTTTGTCTCTAGATATATTTTAAGTACACTCATTTTAACTTCTGTTCCTTTTGCTTTTTCTATGCTGGTCTTGTAATAAAGATTTGAATTGAATTGAGAGCTGCAGGTTGTTCATATAAAGAAAAGAATGCAAATTTCTCTCCTCATCTTTCCTTCAGTTTCATACATAATGTGTTTTTCACACGCTTTTAAACTGGTCATCTTTCAGTTCTGTAGCACAGATGGTAAGTAGCAGATTAATATGTAATTGTATAGTAAGCATTTTTGCAGTTTCTTTATATTATCAATTAGACATAACATTGATCCTAAATTTTGGGGAAGTGTTGCTATAAAAATAAAAACAATCCAGAAATTGGTGTAATCTGTAGTAATCTATTAGTTAGCTACAATTTAAGATACAATTTAACTGTGGCAAAACAAAAAAGGAATAACAACGGGAGCTTTCTTCACCATAGTTCCCACCCTCTGGAATGAATTAACACTTCATAAGTCCCTAAAGACGTATTTTTGTCAGCAAGCCTTTCAAAGTTTATAGGATAATGAGAACTTTGTAGTGTTGGACCTGGACTCTTTTTGACTGTTATTACCTCGCTTTATTGCTGTTGATAGGGTTTAACTATGAATCTTGTTATGGTCTTAAGATCATCCAATGCTATCTGGTTTTGGTTATTTTAAGGGTAATTATTACTGTGGTTTTTTATGCATTCTTCATGATTTATGATGTTGTATTGAATGTTTTATATATTGTAAACTGCCCTGAGTGGTGCTTACATGAAAAGAGTGGGATATGAATGTAATTTTTTTAAAAAAAATACACTGTAGCACTAACTTGGAGTTATGGATTAATTGCTCCTTTTTTCACTGTCTTTGTCCAAGTTGCTTTTGAATTACAGCAGCACTAATGAAATGAGAACTTATTATTGCTTAGTTGGATAAGTATTGTGAGAGTTTAATCTAGGATGTGTTTCTCAGTTGTACTACCTTTTGATTTACTCTTTTGGTTCAGCCTACAGGGCAAGAGTCTATTTATCCGCCCGCCGGCCAGTATCCTTACCCTGCTGGGCCTGGAGGCTTCCCACCTATGGGTGGTGGTGCATATCCTGCTCCTCCGCCAGGGTACTCATCTGCACCGGGTGGGTATTCCCCTGCACCAGGAGGATACTCAGCAGCTCCTCAACCTGGTGGGATGCCAGCTTATCCTGGAGGTAATATAAGATACTATTTGCTGTGGTTGGGGACTGTGGTGGCTTAGTGGTTAAGATGCTGATCTTGACAACTGGAAGGTCGGCTGTTTGAGACTCAAGTGCTGCATGATGGACTGAGCACCTGTCTCTGTTCCAGCTCTTGCCAACCTAGCAGTTCGAAAACAAGAAATTGCAAGTAGATAAATAGGTACCACTTGGCAGGAAAGGTAGCAGCATTCCATGCGCTCCAGCGTGTAGTCGTGCCTGTCACATGAACATGGAAACTTCTGCAGGTGCAGGTTCTTTGGCTGTAAACAAGGTTGAGTCAGATATGACTGGCTTTCAAGCAAGGGAGACCTTTTCCTTTGGTTAAATGCCTGTATTCAAGAAGCAGAACTAGGCAAAATTGTCGGTGCTGCACCACCACCCAAACTGAGTCATGTGGTAGAGCAGTGGCAGGAGGTGAAATAAAGTTTTAACAATTCACCGTAATGAGAGTTTCTAGGAGAAAAGTGGCTTTTTAAGATTTCTTGCCAGACCCTGGAATGATTCCTTGTGTTGTTTTAGACATCACCTGAATGCTACATACATTAGCCTGCATACGAAGCATGCTCTTTTAACATTCATCTTATTATTGCCACAGCATCTAAGCAGAGCATGGAGCACGACATGAGACAAGACTTGAACTATGGGGCACATTCCTTCGCTGCCGTTTAGTGAGGCTGTGCCTGGTCATCTGTGTAAAAAAGGAAACATTAAAAGGCTGCCGTTCTATTTCAAAAGGAGTGAAGTCATACTTTCTGAAGTAGCTGCCAAACTGGAATACTTCATACCTTAGTTATTGAGGGAAGGAATGCATTACAAGTAACTAGTTGCTTGTTATTTTATCAGTAAGTACTTCCCAGCTCTTCCTAAACAAAGTGCCTTGTCTGGGAGCTGATTTGTGCTCCAGGAAGTGTTACCTGCTTCTCAGACAAGGTCTCTCCTCCCTAAGGCCCTTGCGTTTAATATGGCAGTGGCTGCCCCAGAGGTGAAAAATGGGGCTTTGCTGCTGATGCTCAGTGTCAGTGCCCTGGTGTTCTGGATTCTATGTCACCTGTGTCTGTTTCATGGGCAAGGGTAGTTAAATCCTGGTGGTCCAGGGTTAACTGGATTAAGGGAATGAAAGCTCTCTGAGTCCACCCCTAGAAACTGCAGATGGGTTTGCATTGAGACTGCTTACATGATATAGTTGCATTCTAATAAACCAGCAGGCTAGGTGTAAGATTGAATTCTTAATTATAATAATAAGTTCATGTCAGAAATTATTCTGGGTTGAAAGGATTTGTGCAGAAGAAACTCCGCTCATGGAACGCCCAAATGAGGCTTCTTTCATGTCCCCAAGGGCCGGGACAAAGATGGGTGCTCAATCCGTCATGCAGTACCCAGGTCTTGAACTGCCGACTTGCCAGCCTTCCAGCTAACAAGGCGAGCTTCTTAACCACTGAGCCACCGCAGCCCCGCAATTCTTAATTTATAAACTTGTTAATAATCTTGTTGTCCTTTTGATTTTGTCACCCCACATACCCATCCCTGAACATTGTAGTCCTCTATAGTTCCTGAGCTTTGTTTAATGAGTACTGTCAATAGAGTGTTTAATATTGGAGCAGCCGCTCCCTGGCACACCCTCTCAGTTAACAATAAGAGAATTTCTGTATGCTTTTCAACTCTTAGATGTCTTTGCTCAGGCTTTTCTTGAAGTGCAACCCATCCAGTTGCAATTTTGCTGCTGATTTCTATGATTGCATTTTCACTTTTTCTTGTTGTTCTATTTACTGCTTTGAGAGTTCTACAAGGGAGGGATGTAGAAGTTTTGGTAACCTATAAATAGATCCCAGAAAGCAGCCCTATTTATTCTAACATAAACTGATCATCTTCCGTGTCCTGATCAAATCCTGGACTGCCAAAATAAAGCCACTTCCTTTGCTTTGTGGTTTCCCAAACTTAAGTCCTCATCGGTGCATGTTTCTAGTAATAATCGGCAGACCAAGAAATGAGCTGGATTCTGTATCTCTCCACAGTTGCACCATGTGTTATTCCCCAGCAGCCCCCCCTTGAGCATGTTGGTCTTGCATTTAGGCCCTCCGGCCCTCAGCCTATTCAACGTCCTCCAAGTGATGTAGGGGAGGTTGAGTTCCTCAGCCATATCCTCCTTTAATGATGTTCCTTTCCCAGTGAGCTCCTTCCTTCCTCCATCTTCTAATTTGGTTTTGCTCTTGTGTACCCTCAAGAATGCTTGTTCTTGCCACAAAGCTCTTCCTGGATCTGAGTCAGTGGGCTTGAGGCTCATACCCATTCAGATGATGTTGAGGGTCATAAACTGATCAAACTGATCCAGATTATTTTGTAATGCTTTCGGAGTAAAATGGCTAAATAAAAAGGATCCAACACATTCTGCTTTCCTCTTCAGGAAAAACAAGCATTTGCATGGAATTTATGGACTTGTTATAAATAAGTCTTATAATGCTATTTTAATGTATATACAATGTTCCCTGTATCCTGAAATTAGCAGAGCATTATGCAGCTGTTTAAATTAACACATTAAGCTATATTTTGTGACAAGTTGTATCTGAAAATATTTTGTATCCATTTGCATTAGTCCCTTGATTAAATATATTAATTTAATATATTAATTTAATACACCAAATATATTTAATACACCAAATATATTCTTTCTCCCTCTCCAGGTGCTGGGTTTGGGGTACCCACAAGTGGCGCTGGCTTTGGATATCCACAGCCTCTATCCCAAACTTATGGTGGAGGTGCACCAGCACAAATGCCAGGTAAATACTGTTATACTCATTTAAATGATGAACTTGTCCTTTGGTTATAAAGACAGTGATGAATAACTCTGTTTTGTAGTCAATAACATTAATTTCCAAGGAACAGATCTAAAATGGAACCTCAGCCCTTTACATGCATGGGGCCCACGTGGAAGCAGTGCCTAAACTAAGGAACGGGCTTTTCCACACAATTCTAGTTGAGTTGGATGTCTGTTGTGGTTCTAATTCCTTTTTAATCCTGAAGGCAATCACATATGTTTAGGTTTTTCTAAGAAGATTATCCTGCGTGGAAGCAGTGGATAGGTACACTAACAGCACCACAATTATATTATTTAAAAGAAAAAAAGAAGGGAATTAGTGTAAAGAGTGTTGGAGGCCTGGTTGAATATGAGAGTGCATAGACTTGTCGCAACTTTCTGATCTCCTGAGCCTTATTAGATCGTTGCCAGTGCTACTTCTTTAGCAGTTCTTATCCATTTCCTAACCATTGTTTGTTGACCTGATTATTTCAGTCAACCCTGGAAAGGAACTTGGAAATAATAGCAGGAAGCCCCAGATTATTGCTGGCAACTGCACAAGTTCTTCTGAGAGAAGGAAGGGATGGAAAGAAAGAAAGAGCCCTCAAGAATCAAGACCGGGCGAGGGGAATTACCCAAATATAAGAGTACTGAGAGCACCGTAGGCCCCTTTCGCAAATGGTGCATGATGTCATGACTTACTGTTCACTCTAATGCTAAAGATGGCAATCTTACCTCAGTGTTTTCTTTTTCTCAAGTTGGGTATCCTGGTGGACACACACCTGCTCCAGCAGCTCCTCAGGTATGCCATTCTCTTCCACATCATAAAACCTAATTATATCAACAGTTTGGTTAGGGCCAAAATGTGCATTGTTTTTGTCAAAAAATACCTAAGGGACAGTTCTGCAAATGGCTGTATATCGCCATAGACTTCAAACTTGAGAAATCCTTGCTCTACCTACAGAACAGCTTGGGAAGTCAATGAATGTCCTACCTGAGCCCCTGTGGCACAGTGGTTAAGACGCTAACCCTACTTAGGACCTGAGTTTGATCCCAACTCAGCCTTCCATCCTTCCCTGCTTGGTGAACTGAGTGCTTAGCTTGTTGGGGGGCAAAATGCTAATTACCCAGTGAACACCCACCCACCCCAAAAGCTCTAAATAAGCACTATGGAACAGTATATAAGTGTAGTTGCTACCTGTTACTGCCCAGCCCAGTCTGAATGCATAGTAGTAGTTGGAGTTAGCACTGAAATAAAAGGAAACTGCAAAATTTTAATTTCAAGCCACTTAAGTACACTTGGATCACTTGTGTTATTATAAGGGCTCATAATTACTTTTTTTTTTAAACAGCAGTGTTACAGTAGACAACTTCCTAAATTGTTAAGAACAGTGTAACAAGCTCGTGGAGAGGGGTGGTTCTGTGGCAGTGGTTCCCAATGTGGGGCCCATGCCCCACAGGGGGGCTTCAATTCCCAGAAGCCTAAGTCAGTGCATTGGCTGATCAGTGCTTTGGGGAATTGACTTAGGCTTCTGGAAATTGAAGCCCAAAAACCAAAGGTTGATAAACACTGTTCTATGGAATATGAGATAATAACATTTGTTGGGGGGTGAAGGCTTCGTCAAATCTTAACAGCCCATGACGTTTGTAGCATAACACTGTGCTGTCAAAACATCTTCCCAAGGTAGAATCCTGTAGTTCTTATTGGCTCTGAAACAAGGATCCTACAAAAATGATAATAACAGTCCCAAGTTAGAAAACACTGATAGCTTTTCAGAGTCGATGCTTGGACATTTTTCAGCACCAACCATTCCCACCCTATACCCATTTTTATCTACTTGCTTAAATGAGTACATGTTTTTCTGACAATCATTTCATTTGACTACAAATCAGCTGGAACTTCCCTGCCCCATTTTTTCGTCATAATCCTGGATCAAACACACTGACCCAAATCAGTCAGCAAAGCCAAGCTCAGTATTCATAAGCCAGCTGTGAACAGCTAGAATATTTTGAGATCTGGGCTGCGTGTAGGAAATTTTTATCACTCGTTAAGTTCCCTGACCTCGTGAGCTCATTGTCAAAATCGAATAAGTACTTCATGTGAAGCAAAAAGAAAAATATATGTAATAATATGGAAACTTCTTGCTCTCAGTCTGCGGCAATGGTTCAGGCTACACAAGGGACTATTCGACCAGCTCCCAACTTTGATGCGGGCAGAGATGCTGAAATTCTCCGCAAGGCTATGAAGGGTTTTGGTAAGAGTTATTACATTTTGTGTTTTATGCAGTTTTTATATGTTTATTATTAATTGATTAGTCTTATGACCTTATCAATAAAATTAGATAAAATTTCAAATATAGTACAATACAATACAGTGCATAGACTGGATACCTTAGAGTTGTTATTCAGTGAGGAGTCCGTGCAGTGGTAGGCATCTTCACGACAACATTCCACATACTCAAATGGACCTGGGAAATCAAGTCCATCTGCATGCATGTTTTTTTAAGCTATTTGGATATCACATCACCGCTGGTTAGGTGGACCATGACGTGTGCACTTTCACCTTGCCCAAGGGATACGACGAAGGATGTTTTGCTCACCTAGTGGGAGCAAAGAGGAATTTAGACAGGAAAAATGCAATGATAAAATTCCTACAATACATATGTGATAATTCAACAGATCCAAGATCAGGTAAATGAATCACCCTTACAGGATACCTCAATTTGTTCAATATATTGGGTTCTTATAACCGCTGCCTTGGTTATAAACTTAGCAGTTCTACATACAACATGCACATTTGAACTCAAGAGGAGATAAGACAATATATAATTTGGATCCCAAAATGCTGTTCTTTCCAATAGAGATGAGAGATATTTAAGCCTAATAGATGTATATAATTGGCAATTAAACAAAATATGAAAAATATTTTCAATGTCAAGAGATCCACATACAAGGTTCTTTCATAATATGGCAAGTGATGGAATTGTCCATGTTTAGCAAAGGAAGCTTTTACATGTAAACAAGATTTGGGACCAGAAATCAAAAGCTTTTTTCCCCCTTCCTTGGATGGGACAAAATTTGCCTTCTTTCCCCCCAGGGACGGATGAACAAGCAATTATTGAAGTTGTGGCCAATCGCTCCAATGAACAGAGGCAACAAATTAAGGCTGCTTTCAAGACCATGTATGGCAAGGTATGGTTACTTTTTGCTTTACTTGTCAGAAATAGTGGCAAATCAGCAGCAGCACAGCAGGTATTATATTTCTGAGCAAGGATAACAAGGTTTCTAAGATCACTTCTCTGTTTGAACTTCTGTTTGCTTCTCCAGTTTTCAGTAATGTGCTAACAGTCTGCTACCCATTGGAGGGCTTTCTTTGTGGTGGCTCCGGCTAACTGGAACACTCTATCTGGGGAGATGCATTTGATTGACTCTTTAGGGACCTTTAAGAAACAACTGAAAAACTTTCTTTTCACAGAGGCCTTTGGCAGCTTGTTGATGTCCAAATAGGAGACCCTCCCATCGTTTTTTGTCACTCAGGCTAGTGGTCCTTGGTTCTGAATGGACTGGGGGTTCTATGGCAGGAGTTTTCAACCTTTTTAAGCTAGGCTGGGTCATGCTCCCTCACACAGCTTCAGGAACCGGAGGGACATCTTGCCCTTCCTCCACCACATGGCACTTCCTGGTGTGGTGGGGGTCACATGAAATGGTGCCATGGGCTGCATCTGGCCCTCGGGCCGCAGATTGAGAATCCCTATTCTATGGTTTTATGAGTGGGGTGCATGTTGAATAACTAATAATAATAATAATTAATGCTAATTTGCATTGAGTTAACTTGTACTAAGTCAGTTGAATGAAACAAACATACTCAGGGAACAATTTCAAAAAAAGTTCCTACCTCTGAACCCACCCCATCCCCAACATCCACTTTAATGTAATAAATAAATTACCCTTTGAAGGGATAACAGAATGACAGATGAGAGTCAAATGAAAGTTGGTAGGCATAGTTATCTAAATCAGGCATTCGCAACCTACGGCCCACAGGCTGGATGTGGCCCACAGAGCCATTTCATATGGCCCTCCACCCTTGTTCCCACTGCCACTAATAGTGGAAGCACCAAAAACGTACAGAAAATGTGGTGGAAATGCGCTTTTCCACTCGAGAACTCACCAAAAATGTGCAAGAATTCATGCAACCATCCCACTCAGCCATCTGAGGGGGAATGATCTGGCCCACAATCTAAAAACATTGAGAAAGCCTGATCTAAATAATTTAGGTATTTAGCTGTGGGGCCAGAGGTTGGGAGTTTGATTCCACACTGTGACAGCCTGTGTGGCATTGAACAAACTGCACAATCCCAGGGCAGCATCAGACAAATGGAGTGGTAAACTATTTCTGTGTCTTCTCTGCCTAGAAAAATCTGGAAAGGATGACCATAAACTAGAATTGACTTGGTGACACACACAGTTATTTTTATTATTGTGCATATTTGGGACAAACTTACCATATATACTCTAGTATAAGCTTTTTTTCAGCACCATAAATGTGCTGAAAAAAGCAGACTCGGCTTGTACTCAGGTCATCTGCTCTATTTACCCGGCTATGTGGGAGATCTACACTTCTTGTCCGGGTCAGAAACCACTTCTTGTCTGGGTCAGGAACCACTTCTGGTCCTGGTCAGGAAGTGATTAGTTCTCCTTCGTATAGTTTGTGAATCCACACTCATGGGGTTATGTGCCTGCGCAGAACGGCCGATCGGAGGCTTGAAAAGCTATTGGTCAAAGGTTTTGGCAGTAAGACCGCCCACCATACCGCCCACCCTGAGGCGCCCGCGCACCATTTTACCTCAGTTCTCTTCTTTCCGCCGTAGCAGCAGGACGATCGTTGAGAGCTTCCTCAATTTTTTCGCCCTTCTGAGGGAAAGTCTTTTGGCAAACTTTACAATTTTTTTCGGTGATCTTGTCCTTCGGGCAGGATCGCCACCCTGGTGCTGTTTCTTCCTTCTGGTGGACTCAGTTACCTACTCGCTTCGGTCACCGTTTCCCCCCTCAAGGGGGTGGCGGCTGGCCAGCCCTTCGGGGTAACCGCGTTCCAGAAACTTCCGTTGGAAGAATTTTTCTTTGATGGCCTTCAAACAGTGTTCGGCTTGCCTGAAAAAGTTTCCGGCCTCCGACGGGCATAGCCTCTGCCTTTTCTGCCTGGGGGAGTCTCATCAGAGCCAGTCTTGCCCTCACTGCAAGAAATTCACCCGTCTGGCAGTGCAGAACCGGAGCTACCGGCTCAAAGCCCACCTGATGGAACTCTCTCTGGCTCCCGTTGCGGCCGCTTCTACTTCGGCTAGTGTCTCCCAGCCTCCTCCGCCTTCGGCTTCTTCTTCCGCTCTCCCCATCAAGAAGAAGAAGAAGAGGGACAAGAACGGAGAGAAGAAAAAGAAACACGGATCGGAGAAGAGGCGATCGCTCCCGCCTACTCCGCGCACTCCTGTTTCTCCGGGACCTTCGCCGCCATACTCGGTCGCACGATGTCCGTCTCCTGGGTCTTCCATCTTGGGAGGACGGTCCTCCTCGGGATCGCCTGAAAAAGGACGCAGGGCTGGGGCTCCAGCTCGCCCACTTCAGGTGCTCCCGTCACCGCCTCGTGGGAGGGCCCGCTCGCCTATGAGACAGGCCTCCGTCTCCCCAAGGCCCAGGACTCCGACGCTCGACAACACGGCAATCACCATGCCGGCCACCATTTCGTCACCGATTCTACCGGCCACCGTTTCGTCGCCGACTCTACCAGCCACCGTTTCGTCGGCCACCATTTTGTCGCTCCCGACGGTGGGGGATCCATCCCAGATGGAGTTCCTGAAGGGGATGTTTGAGGTCATGGCTCAGACTTTTGCCAACCAGTTTAAGACCTCCATTCCTGCGGCCTCTGCGGCTCCGGTACCGACCACCTGCTGTGGCCCCTCCGACCTCCCGAGGGTCGAGTGTCCGCTCCGCTGGCCCACCCACATCGTCGCGGGTTGGTCCAGACGTTGATGCGGTGGACTCCCATCCCGCCGGCCCGCCCAGGCCGTACTGGCGCGGTCCCGACATGGATGTAAGAGTTCCTCCCTCGTCCTCCGATGACTCTAGCGCCTCTTCGGAGGAGGACGAGGGAGACGTCGATGCTGAAAGGACGCCGGACCAAGCCATCGGCGCGGTTGACCCACCGCGTGGTGAGGATCAACGCTCGCTTATGGCCATGCTGACGCGCCTGGGGACCGCTCTGAACCTAAAGGTGGACCAGCCGCCACTGGAAGGTGAGGACCAAATGACCGCCAAGCTGGACAGACGGGCGGTACGGCCGGTCCATATCACCATGCTTCCGTCCATGTTGACGTCGGCGAAGGCGACATGGAGGAAGCCGGTGTCAGCGCACTCCGTTTCGTCCAGGCTCGACGGCATGTATAGAGTCCTGGACGAGAACGTTGAGTTCCTGCAGGCGCACCCCCTGCCAAATTCCCTGGTGGTCAAGGCTTTTCAACACAGGACGGCCACCAGCGGGTTCCCGGTGCCTTCGACCCCGGAAGGGAAGAAGCTGGACGCGGTGGGCCGTAAATTCTACGCCACCGGTTCCCTCTTCCTCCGTGCCGCCAACTACTCGGCTGCCATGGGCCTGTACCAGTCTCACCTCTGGGAGCGAGTGAAGGCCGAAACGGCGACATTGCCCGCCGACGCCCAGAAACGGATCGACGCGCTGGCGTCCGAAGGCGATTTCCTGGCGGAGCAACAAATGAGAACAGCCAGGCATATCAATGACTATGCGGCGAAGGACATGGCGTCTGCTATCCTGCTCCGTCGTCATGCCTGGCTTAGGGGCACCTCCCTCGATGATGCTATGAAGAAGCTCATCGAGGAGTTTCCCTTCGACGGGCAAGGCCTCTTTGGACAGGACACGGACAAGGTCCTCAATGAAATGGGCAGACCAACTCCACCGCCAAGTTTCTGGGGCTCACCACGCCGGCTCCGGCTGCCAGGCCGAGGTTCCAGCCCTTCACACGGCGATACCAGGGGAACCCGCAACAACAGGGTGGCCCCGTGGAACAGCCAAGGTCTGGCTCCTTCAAGCAACGGCACCAGCACAAGCCCCGCTACCAGCCCTACGGGCACGGCAAGCGTTCGGACGCTAAGTCCAAGTCGCGCGTTTGAAGCTGCGACGGCCGAGTCTCTCTCGCTCCACGTCCCGTACCTCCCCCTCCAGAACTTCCTCCAGGTATGGTCAGGCATCACGGATGACCGGTGGGTCTTACAGATCTTGTCCTCTGGCTACGCCATCGAGTTCGTGCGGGCGCCTCGGGTAGGACGACATAGTCTCACCACCTCGTCCCCCCATTTGGAGGAAGAAATATCAACTCTTCTGTCCAAGGGAGCCATCGAGCGGGTGGCGCCGCCCGACTGGGACAACGGCTTCTACTCGAGGTACTTCATGGTTCAGAAGAAGGACGGAGGACTTCGCCCGATTCTGGACCTGCGCCGCCTCAACAAGTGCATCCACACCAGGAAGTTCCGGATGGTGACCCTGCAGCCCGTCCTTCCCCTCATCAACAAAGGGGACTGGTTCACAGTCATAGACCTCAAGGACGCTTACTTCCATGTCTCCATCCTCGAGGAGCACCGAAGATTCCTCCGATTCCGCATCGGCGATTCGGTGTACCAGTACCGATGTCTACCGTTCGGTCTGGCCACGGCACTGCGAGTCTTCACCAAATGCATGGCTCCGGTGGCTGCCTTCCTTCGTCAGCGGGGAATCAGGGTCTTCCCATACATCGACGACTGGCTGATTGTATCCCCCACCAGCTCGTCGGCCATTCGGGACACGCAGTTCACGGTCCACCTCATGGAGAGTCTCGGCCTCAGGATCAACTTCACCAAATCGAAGTTGATTCCCTCTCAACGCGTCGAGTACATCGGAGCGGTACTCGACTCGCTTGCCACCAGAGCCTTTGCACCCCAGAAGCGCTTGCAGGACATCGCGCAGGGAGTGAACGACCTTCGCACCAAACCGTGCATCAGGGCGAAGAAGGCTCAAAGACTGCTAGGCCTTATGGCCTCAACGACGGCTGTGGTCCCTCACGCCAAGTTAAAGTTCTGGTCCCTACAGCCAAACGGCTAACTCCGTCTCCGGAGCTGAGGGACCAGCTGCTGTGGTGGACGACGCCACTCAACGTGACAACGGGGAAGAGCTTTTACCCCCCGCAACCCTTGTTGCTAATATTGACCGACGCAAGCAACCTCGGCTGGGGGGCTGCCTGCGGGACTCTCACGGTCAACAACCCTTGGTCGCCTCAGGAGATGGTGCACCATATCAACTACGTGGAGCTACTGGCCATTTGGAAGGCCCTCTGTTCCTTCGAGAGCCTGCTCATGGGCAAGGCGGTCCAAGTGGCCTCGGACAACACCACGGCTGTGGCGTATCTGAACAAGCAGGGAGGAACATGATCCACCACCCTTCTTTACCTCGCTGTGCAACTCTGGGAGTGGTGCCTGGAGAGGCACATTTTCCCGATTGGAGTGCACATTCAGGGCAAGCTGAATGTCCTGGCCGACCATCTCAGCCGCCTCACCTCGACGACCCACGAATGGGAACTGAACGACGAGGTTTTCCAGTCGCTTTGCGAGGCCTGGGGGACTCCGAACATCGACCTCTTCGCATCGGAGTCCAACACGAAATGCCACAGGTACTGCTCCAGGGCGGGCATTGGTGTGAACTCCGAGGGCGATGCCTTCATGAAACGGTGGGATCAGGACTATTTCTACGCTTTTCCTCCGTTTCCTCTGATCCAGAAGGTTCTCACCAGAATGCTTCAGCACAGGACCAGGGCCATCCTAGTGGCCCCAGCATGGCCTCGCCAACCATGGTTTCCGCTGCTGTTGCGCATGTCATCTCAGTATCGCACGCTACTGGAGGCACCGACGCTTCTCCAAATGGAGCAGGGCCAGCTCCACCACTCGGACCTGCCCAGCCTCCACCTCACCGCGTGGAGGATAACCCCAGACTGTCCAGGACCCTGGAACTAGCCAGGCGCCCTTCCACAAGGAAGTCCTATGCTTCCAAATACAGACGCTTTTGTGCTTTCCTGGCATCTCAGCAGACCCCCCTCTCGCAGGTGGAACTGCAGGACGTCTTGACCTACCTCCTCCATCTGGCGGAGTCTGGCCTCAGCATCGCCTCCATCCGAGTACACCTCGCAGCGGTGGTGGCTCACTCTCCAGCTGGCTCACCCGCTTCTGGCGCTTTCCGCGACCAAACGGTGAAACGTTTCCTCAAGGGATTGCGGAACGCCTTCCCTCCGGTCAGGACTCCGACGGCCCAATGGTCACTCTCTACCGTCCTTAACGCGCTCACCAGGACTCCTTTCGAGCCCATGGCTACGGTGGATGCTCGTCTCCTCACTTGGAAGACGGCTTTTCTTGTGCCCATCACGTTTGCTCGGCGAGCTGGTGAGCTGGTCGCTCTGCGGGCAGACGCACCCTTTCTCCAATTTTTCAATGACTGTGTGGTACTCCAAGCGGACATCACCTTCCTCCCCAAGGTGGTCTCCCAGTTTCATATGGCACAGACTATCTCCTTGCCAACATTCTTCCAGAACCCCACTAACGCCCAAGAAAGGACTTGGCACACGCTGGATGTCAAACGGGCTTTATTGTTTTACACCAGCAGGACAAGGGAGTTCAGGAAGTCGCAACGCCTTTTCGTGGCGTATGGGGGCAAGTCCAAAGGTGAACCCATCTCTGCACAGCGGTTCTCCAAATGGATCACCTCTACCATCTACTTGGCCTATGAGTCGGCATCGCTGCCCCCTCCACCGCATGTCAGGGCGCACTCTACCAGAGCGGTTGCAACATCCACGGCCTTTCTGGAGGGCATACCGCTTGAGGACATCTGTAAGGCTGCCACCTGGTCCAGACCTTCTACATTTGTCCAGCACTACAGGGTGGACACCAGAGCCACTGCGGACGCCAGGCTTGGCCGTGTCGTCCTCACTCGGGGGCTCCGGGCCCATCGCCCTTGACAGTTCACCCTGCCTGACCGACATCATCTTCATCGTGGGATCATCTCATCCGACTGCCCACCGACCAAGTAAGTGTGAGCTTGCTAATCTCCCATGAGTGTGGATTCACAAACTATACGAAGGAGAAAGTTCGGTTTCACTTACCAGTGATAACTTTCGTTCTTCGAGTATATAGTTTGTGAATACACACTACCCACCCTGCCTCCCCTCTTGAGCTGCACGGATGAGATCAATTGGTTTATCCTGTGCTTGGCTTAAGTATGGAACTGAGGTAAAATGGTGCGCGGGCGCCTCAGGGTGGGCGGTACGGTGGGCGGTCTTACCGCCAAAACTTTTGACCAATAGCTTTTCAAGCCTCCGATCGGCCGTTCTGCGCAGGCGCATAACCCCATGAGTGTGTATTCACAAACTATATACTCGAAGAACGAAAGTTATCACTGGTAAGTGAAACCGAACTATCTGGATCATGGCTGCAGCCATGATCTTAATTTTTCCCCCTGCCAGCAACAGGTTTTCATGTAGAAGTAATTATTGAAACTCACTAGCAGCTGCTGCATTTTCCACCCTCAGCTTATACTCAAGTCAATCTATTTTCCTGGTTTTCTCAGGTCAAGATTAGGTACCTCGACTTATATTTGAATCGCCTTATATTCGAGTATATACGGGTATCATGTATATGACCATTCTACCCTCTCTTCTATATTCGGAGCCAGTCAGTTCTCCCACTATGTTTTATGGCTCTGCCAGTGTGATGTTCAAGTTATAGTAATAATGAAAGTGTGCTCACATACAGCATGTGCTGGGGGACAGGACTGTTTTCAAGGCGATGCTTCTCCTTTCAAGCAAGGACTAAAGCTCTCTGAGCTGCTTTTCATGATGTTTATGTAGAGAATCTGTGGCTCTTTGACCTTGCAGTATAACATTAGCTGAGTTGAAGTGCTAGAATGGGTATGTCAGAGTTTAAAAGCCACAGGCATGTGGCATAATTTCTCTATTTTGATGGTAGAAACATTGCATATGAATTCGATACTGAAAAAATATATTTTCCTTAAACATTAGCATGATTCATGAAATGAATTCTCTTCATTACTTGATTTTCTGTGTTGAAAATAAGTCTCATTAAATTCCAGTTAGCTGAATAGTTGTCAGGAATTGTAACATTATGGTAATTGTGTATATATGTGTGCATGCCTGCTTTGTAGAGGTGTGTATACTTGTGTTTCTGGAGTACAGCTCTGGGAGTTATCTGAAATCAGGCATGATTGTTATTTATTTGGTTAAATGAATGTTTTTCTGACAATCCTTTCATTCCAACAGGACTTAATTAAAGACTTGAAGTCAGAGCTTAGTGGAAATATGGAAGAACTCATCCTTGCATTGTTCATGCCACGTGTCTATTATGATGCCTGGAGTTTACGGCATGCAATGAAGGTATGATTTTACTGAATGAAAAATATAATTTCATGTGAGGAGGAAGTAAATTTTGTAATCAGTAAAAGCTTGCACTGAAATAAATCTGTCATATTTAATGATATCATAAGTATTTTTATTATATGGAAATAGACTAACATAGCTCCCAACCAAATTTTTATGAAGTTTGCATTTAATGTTAAATATATGTGTAGCAGGCCTTCACAAGCAGTTTCTTAGTAATTATTGAAAAGGAAAAAAATTATTATAAATTATGTTAATGAAATCTGCATGGCAGTGGACCAGGGTACTTAAGGGACTGCGTCACCCCAAGGTATTCTTCCCGTCCTACAAGGGCAGATCAGAGAGGCTCTATGCTGGTCCCTTCTACAAGAGAAGCACACCTGACTGGGACCAGAAGAAGAGCCTTCTCGATGTCTGCCCCGGCCTTGTGGAACCTCTTACCATCTGAATTGTGCCTCCAGACAGAGCAGCTCCCCTTTAGGAGGGCACTTAAGACCTGGTTATGCCAGTGTGTGGGGGGGCTGTCAGGTGTGACAGCCCAGTCCCGCTGGCTTATATAAATAGTGCCCTACAACTGACTTGTCTGTTTTTATCTCCACTTCCTCCCCCCCCCTGTTTTTATTCCTTCTTCTTTTTTAAAATTATTTCTTTTTGACTATCTCTAAGGGGTTAGGGAGGGTATTGTGGGTTTATGTGTTTTTAACATTGTATTTTAGATAGGGGTTATAGTAACGTTTTTATCTGTAAAGGCCTTTTATTGTTTTTGTATTTTATTGTATTTCTTTTCTATGTTGGCAGCCGCCCTGAGTGGTGTTTGCACCAATAGGGCAGGATATAAATATACTAAATAAATAAATAAAAATAAAGTGTATCTTTTATCAAACACCATTTTCAGTCCACCTGTGGAGAATAGGATTTGACAAGGGCAGCTGACCAAGGAAAATTTCTCTGGCCAACTCCTGCTCTTAATTTTAATTATATTATACAATGTTGAACATCTTTTCTTTTAAATCTCAAATACAACCTCCTCTTATATTTTTTTTAATATTCCTTATATAACTCATATTCTTTCTCTAAAACAAGGGTTCTCAACCTTTTTTCTTTTCAATCCCAAATATAACCTCCTCTTATATTTTTTCATATTTCTTATGTAACTCATATTCTTTCTCTAAAACAAGGGTTCTCAACCTTTTAAAGCCGTGGGTCGGGTCATGCTCCCTTAGACAGTTGAGCTGGCCAGACTGGTGCTTTCCCCGCCATAAGCACTGCCGTAAAACGTGTCTGCGGCTGTCGTAAATGCATTTACAACAGCTGTGCAAGCATTTATGGCTGTTTCCACTGCTTCCGGCAGCGGGAGCAAGGGCTGTGGGCCACATGAAATGGCGCCGCGGGCCGTAGGTTGAGAACCCCTGCTCCAAAACATCCAAATTCATGTAGGCTGAACTCTTACATTAATACATTCAGTAAAGTACAAATTCTTCATCAACTTGGCAAAAAAAGCTGTATCCAAAGTTTTCTATACTGACTTTCAAAAGTACTGTACTCCATATCCTTTCCTTACTATATTAAAGAAATGACCAATCATAACCAGTTGAAATCTTACTTTGCAAATTCTGATTGGGCCCTATGAAGACATTCATTAGTACTAGTTATGAGGTAAGGATAAATTTCTGGTGCGTAAATAAGCTCAGTTTCATCAAACATTTTAGAATAAAAATTTATCACCCCACTTGGTGCGCTCTTAACACAACACTACCAGTATGAAGAAACAAATTTATCCACGATTGACAAGCATATAGAGTTCATATATCAGTGGTGCACCAATCTGAGTTGGTTTCTTATGTAAAAGCCACAGTACCTATTAATTTAGTCCATACTGTATTTATTATTGATTCCCATTCACCAGGGTGATGTTCGTAGTCTCTTTAGTATATCCCGTATCTTTACCTACCAACATTTTAAAAAGTTTGAGCAACTTGCCCATTCTTTCCACTCCAAGATTCATAAATATCAGAGAGTAAACAAAACAAAAAGACAAAAATGTTGTGGCACTTTAAAGACTAACTCCTGTATTTTAATGTTAGCTTTCGTGGATCAAGCCCACTTCCTCAGACATAAGAGTGAGACTTCATGGCATCAGTTTATGCACATCAGGTACAGCTCAAAAAGGATTCATAAAGTAACCTTTCAAAAGACAGACCTGGGGAAGAGGAGACATACAGTAGGTAGAGGAAGTAGAAAGAGTCGTAAGCAGTGATACACTGCAAAAAAATTTACTACCCCCCACCATGGCCGTGGCTAACTGTGGGCATGGCTAACTCTGTGGGCCACGCCCATTTGGCCTCCCTACACCGTGGCCTGGGGTAGGGAGGTGGGCATGGCCAGCCAAGTGGGCGTGGCCTGGGGGAATTTCCGCTATCGGTGCCCAGGCACCTGTGGGCACTTGTAGCAGCGTAACACTGGTCGTAAGTGTCTGGGATAGAATATTTTTCCCCATGATCGTGGAACTGCTGGATAGCTCAGTGGTTTAGGTATCTGGCTGAGGAGACAGAGGTTGGGGGTTCAATTCCCCACTGTGCTTTCTATATGGGAATGGACTCGAAGATCCTTAGGAGCCCTTCTAGCTCTGCAGTTTTAAGTCACTGCAGCTGCTGCTGACATCACACGCAAACTGTGACTTTTCAAGTTTTCTGCGGTGCTTTCCTAGCTGGTTTTCTGGATAATACTGTATGCATATTCCTTTGTTTTTCTGCACACAGGGTGCTGGCACACAGGAGAGTGTGCTGATTGAGATCCTTTGCACGAGAACAAATCAAGAGATTCGTGATATAGTCAATTGTTACAACACCGAATTTGGAAGAGACATTGAGCAAGATATCCGATCTGATACCTCAGGACACTTTGAGCGATTGCTTGTATCTATGTGCCAGGTGAGATAAACTACTGCCTTCCATCCCTTTAGTTTCTTGCCTAGGTTTTACCAGGTATCTCATTGAACTCTCTTTGATCAACGCAACACGTTATGACAGAGCCTTACTAGCGATTTCAGTGTATGTAGAACCACTGCTAGATGTCTGCCTGGGCCATTCTTGGAGGGATGTATAATTGGCATAAGCTTTGACTTCCGTGGGGCTACTGTTTGCATATGCAGAACAGTGTTCCAAAACTTGCATTCTTCTAAAATGTGGACAGGCCCTTTCCCCATAGCACATGTGATAAAGCTGGGTGCAGAAACATAATACTCAAACATAATAAAGAAAAAGGTCGCCCTTGTTCGAAAACCAGTCATATCTGACTCTAGGCTTTGGTGCTCATTTCTGTTTATAGCCAAAGAGCCAGTGCTGTCTGTGTCTGCAGATGTTTCCGTGGACATGTGGCAGGCATGACTAGACACCGAAGCACACAGAATGCTGTTTACCTTCCCACCAGCACACAGAAAGAACCTCTTCGAACATTGTGGTGTTTTTGGGCTACAATCGGGCTACCGGCTAATCTTTCTCACACTAGGTCAGGCGAAAGAAACTGCAGAATGAACTCACTAAATGGTGCCTTCATTTTGGCAGTTTCATGTCTGGCCTAGACACAGAAGAAGAAGATCTTCCCACCGAAGTGGTACCTATTCATCTACATGCAATTTCTTGCTTTCGAACTGCTAGGTTGGCAGGAGCTGAGACAGAGATGGGAGCTCACTCTGTCGGGAAGCACGTGGGTCCCAAACTGCTGACCTGCCAACCTTTCAGTCGTCAGGTTCAGCATCTTAACCACTAAGCCCCCACAATCATAATACTTCTTCCAGTTCTGTTTTATCAGATTAAGTGATCAAACAGTTTCCCCATCCTGGTTCTTGTATTTTGGGTTAACCCTGTCATGTTTGCCTAAGCTAGCACTGGCAATGGTGAAAGATGCTATGTTGCAGTTCAGCAATATCTGAAGGATTGTGTGTGCGCGTGCGTGCTCACACACATGGTCAGTCTGGCATCTGCCAGGCAAGACCTGTTTTCTGAGTACATCTTATCAGTGATATTTTCAGTGGAGTGAAAGTTAGCACATAACTTTTAGTTATTGGAGAATATGGAAAGGCATCTATGATTGGCTGCGCTTTTAAGCAGCCCACCAAGCACCTAGAAGGTGTGTAGTGCCTGGTAGGTTCCAGGCGGTGTTGTGTAAAGGAAACACTTTTTCACTCAGTAAACAAAACTTCAAAGTAATTTTGCCTTAACTTGTGAAAACATGTACATTAACATTATCTACTTACACATTTGGAAAGGACATGGCTGTGTGTAAACGCCAGACCTGATATTTCAAAAAGAATAGTTAAATTATTTTTCCCCTTCAACCTATTGCATATGGTTAAACTGAATAAAGAACGGGGTACAGTGTGAACTGAATTAAACAGGCTCCTAGCTGTCCTTTTCAAAGAAACTGATGCAAAAAAGAAAAGAAAACCCACACATTATCATCACAGGCAAACTCTTGTTGGTGTATTTATGCTAGTGTAAACCTGCTAAATAGTTATAGAAGCTTGAAACCATTTAAGCTGGAACAGCTCCATCCTAGGGGTTTGTGGTGTGGTACGGTGACCAGAATTTTGTACTCTTGTTCAAAGGAGGACACTAGAGCTCTCTAGAAGGCAATTTGAAATATCTCACCAAACACAAATGACTTAAAGTGGTATCAAAGTGATGCAACTTTATAATGTAGCTAACACTCTCCATATTCACAAGAAGGTGCAGTAAAACTCCTTTTTTCTGGTTGTAGATTGTATCCTGAACAATGATTTGTGGCATTGAACTATTTGATGTGGAAAAGAAACTCACTGTAGCTGTGATTCATGAGGCTTTTTTTAAAAAGGCCATTATGCCTTTATGCCAATACGGTAACAAAGATCTTGTAAAGTGGAAATGAAGGCCAAATTCTTTGGCTTCTCACACACCCCAGGTAGTTTTGGGTCACAGTGAATGGCAAGAAGTGAAGTCTCAGAATCTATACTGTATATATCAGTATGTAGAAAAGAACATCTACATGCCTTTGAACTGTGGTGCTGGAGGAGACTCCTGAGAGTCCCCTGGACTGCAAGGAGATCAGATCAATCCATCCTAAAGGAAATCAACCCTGACTGGTCCTTGACGCTCAGGTACTTTGGCCACCAAATGAGAAGAGAGGATTCACTTGAGAACGCCCTGATGCTGAGAAAGATTGAAGGCAAAAGGAGAAGGGGGCAGCAGAGGATGAGGTGGCTGGATGGCATCCTTGATGCAGTGGGCGTAGATCTGGGCGGGATACAGAGGATGGCAGATGACAGAGGAGCCTGGCGTGCTGTGGTCCATGGGATCGCAAAGGGTCGGGCTCAACAATGCTTTTTGTGGTTCATTCTGAATGACCGAAGGCAGCGTCAAAATTAGTCTAGCAGACAGAGATGATATAATCTATGCTCCTGTTTTCCCTTGCAGGGTAATCGGGATGAGAATCAAACAGTTGATTACCAAAAAGCTCAACAAGATGCCCAGCGACTTTACCAAGCAGGTGAAGGGAAGCTAGGAACAGATGAATCTTGCTTTAACATGATCTTGGCCTCTCGAAGCTTTCCCCAGCTGAAAGCCACAATTGAAGCTTATTCTCAGGTAGGCTTTGGAAGAGAGGAACAGTGGGAGGATTGTTTATTCATTCATTCAAGTATTTTCACTCTGCCTCAGCTATGTTGTTGATTTAACACAGGGGTGCCCAAACCTCTTGGCTCACGGGCCAGTCATGTGGTTCAAGGGGCTGGTCAGTACGACCCAGGGGCCAGATCCAGCCTCTGATGCCAATTCATCCTGAGTTTGGGCACCCCTGATTTAACATATCTCTATTTTCTTTTTGCAGATTGCTAATCGTGATCTATTAAGCAGCATTAGCCGGGAGTTCTCAGGAAATGTCGAGCGTGGCTTGAAGGCTATCTGTAAGATACCTTTCCATCATTTTATTTATCCCTGCAAGGGTCTTTCCATAATTTAATTTCCAGTGACTTTTGTGTTTATCCAGATAGAACATTTGTTCTGCTCATGCACCCAGCTCCGTGCTGGTTACTACCACCTGTTGCCTAATGAGTGTGGATCTTTCTATCCGTTCACATTCTTAAAACCTCTTCTCTTTAAGAAAGCAGCCCCTCTTCAAGTAGTGAGTCACAAACATTTCAGAAACTTGAAGAAACATTATTTTTTATGTGGATTTTTGTTTAGCATTTTAGCAGATTAGTGAGATATTGGGAGCTTCTGAAAGATATCCCTTGGTAGCAGACATATGCTGCCAACTCATTCCAGAAAGCTGCTATATTCAAAACAACTACAGTGGTACCCCGAGTTACAAATGGTTCGAGTTACGAAATTTTCACAATACGAATGAAAATCAATTGAAAATAATGGCTAGAGTTACGAATTTTTCTGGAACAGATTAATTGGTTTTCAATGCATTTCTATGGAAAACGATGTTTCAAGTTATGAATTTTGGTTTTCAGTGCATTCCTATGGGAAATTTGAGTTACAAATTTTTCATAACATGAAAAATGCCTTGGAACACATTAAATTTGTAATCGAGGTACCACTGTATTTAAAAGATCCCAAGGAACCCCTTTAAAGTATGATGTTCAGTACTAGATTTTGGAGTTTTTAATTTTTTGTTTTAGTAAACAAATTGAAAGGTTTGAAATGAAAAAATGAAAGCTTTTGAAACCTTTTCCATTTGAATTCTACACAAGTACATAGTGAAAAAAAAAACTAATACTACTATGAAATAGGAGCTGTTTTTTAAAACCTGAAAGCCAGAGTTGTAATTTTTTGTCACTCCTGCTGTTGCAGATTGCATTGCCCAGGGAGCCGGAAAATACTGTTATTATTAGTGCATAACCAGGTACATATGGGAGAACAAATGCTCTGTCTCGAGGAGTCCTACAATAAGGAGATGCTGCAGGAACTGCTGAAGAAAATTTCCAGCAACCAGAAGCTGAGATAATGAGGTTCAGTGCCCCTCAATATCCCATGCCAGTAGAACAAAGGCTTCAAAATAAGATCTGCTCCATTTGTAGTAACAAGTTTTAGAAAGACAATTACCTTAAGATAAGTCATCTTCCTTAGTGTTGTAAGTCACACTAGAGCAGTGTTTCCCAATGCAGGCCCCATACCACACCGGGGGGGGGGCTTCAATTCCCAGAAGCCTAAATCAGTACATTGGCTGATCAGTGTTTTGGGGAATTGATTTAGGCTTCTGGGAATTGAAGTCCAAAAACCAAAGATTGTGAAACACTGTACTAGAGTAACCCCATTTGAATCAATGGAACTGATAGTGAAGTTGCTCCACCAAATTCATGCTCAGTGGCGGGATTCAATTTTTTTTACTACCTACTCTGTGGGCGTGGTATGGTGGGCATGGCCAGGGGAAAAGCCCTGCGTCACACCTGAATTAGGACTACTTTATTTCAAAACTTGGATGGGCAGGGCCAGAGGGAATTTCTACTACCGGTTCTGGTGAACCTGCAGAATTCCACCACTGCTCTAATTTGACTTAGTATGCTAAGGAACAGGATTTCAGCCTATGTATTATTCATGTTGATAAGAGAAACAGTGGCTCCTTCACCCACTGGAAGGCACACTTTTTGTAGAGAGCTTTGGTAGGCCATTTTACTGTATATACTTGAGTATAAGTCTAGTTTTTAGCCCCCAAAATGAGGTCCAAAAAAGGGACTCGACCCCGAGGGTCCCAAAACCGCAGTGGTGCAAATTCAAACATACATTTTTAAAAAGCACTACCACTACAGTAAAAACTCAAAGACATACACACATGTCTGATTTAATTAATTTTACTGTATTTTCCTGAATTTTAATTACTGAAACTCAATAGCAGCTGCTGCATTTTTCACCCCCGGCTTATACTTGGGTTAGTCTATTTTCCTAGTTTTAGAAGTCCAAATTAGGTACCTCGACTTATATTCAGGACGACTTATAGGCGAGTATATATGGTAAGTTCTTTTCTGAAACTGGATAGTGAAGATCTGGCAGGTTGTAAATGGCAATGCTTTTCTGATTATTATTATTTTTAATTGACTTGAGCTCCTGTTGAGAACTTACTGTGACAATCTTAGAGAAAAGAGCCCGCTGCTCAGCAGACAAGTAGAATTCAAAGGCAGACTAAGGTCTCTCTTCTCCCCACTTTGTACTTCTCAGCAATCCAGATATCAGACAATAACAGAGGCATGTTTAGAATATCAAAAGAAGAAACATAACACTTTAAACTTTTTATCAAATGCTACCTCTGCAGAAATGAAAACAGGGTTCTGATAATTCAAAAATGTGGAGGAGAAAACTAAGCAGTGCCAAGGTTATTGGAAGCTACAAAGCTACTGCTTAATCCAGGGGTGTCCAAACTACGGCCCATGGTCCAGATTCGGCCCACAGGGCTAATCCGGCCTGTACCGCTCCTGGAAGTGAAAGTAAAACGCGCACATGTTTAAGACAACCATGGGTCATTTACAGGCGTTCTGTAGAAGCACATTCTGCGCACACACATTTTACTTCCACTTCTAGGTGGGAGGAACCACATCACCGGCATGCTCGACCCCATTTGGGCACCCTTGGCTTAAGCTCTCAATAGGTCATAGCCATAGCTGTGAAGACTGCAACTCAGCAGTTCATTGGTCTGACTCTTTGGCCTAGCTGAAATTTAAAGGTCATCTTCCTTAGTGTAGTGAGGTGTAGTGGTTGCACAAAGCAGTCTCTCTCACCAGCTCTGCATTGCTACTTCTGTACTACACATGCCTGCAACTTCATATGAAATATTCCCCATGGGCTTATTCACAACAGGAGTAGACTTGTTCCCAAAATGCATGCTCACTTTACACCAGTACCAAGTATGAGACTTCTAGTACAATGTCAGCAGTATGGATCGGGGGATTTGCCGTCAGCAGAGTACTTAAGTGTCCAAGACATAGCCCAAGTACATTCCCCAACATCCCTCTGTGCACTGCCCTATCAGGAACTACTGCCTTCATTTGTACGGGCCCTATCTGAAATGGTTTGCATTGAAGGTGTCAAAGCCATCATGTTTGGGAGTTTGAATTAAGATAAGCACATATTTGGTAGCTGGGTAGAATGGTGATAAGAATGAGACAGGGGGATGTGATTTTGATTCAGTTAGGACCTGTGTCTGAAATGATCCTGGTGCTGCCAGAATCTAATGGCTGTGAGCTTTGAATGTAAGGATGGAAATCATTTTTGTTCCAGTGCAATGTGCCCTGTACCGCCCAGCCTATTTTGCAGAGAGGCTTTATCATGCCATGAAAGGAGCTGGCACAGATGACTCAACCCTGGTTAGGATTATAGTCACTCGCAGTGAGGTAAGATTTTTTTTTTGTATCTTGCACTTAAGATGTATCTAAAGGCCTAATAATTGACCTCCATTTTGCTTCCTTAATCTCTTTGACAGTAGAATTACATCCATATTAAGCAATCAACTTTGCGCAATTTACTTGCTTCCATGTTGGTCTTAGATAAATGCCAGTCTCTAGTACTAGAGTACTAATGCTAGACTGCGGTGGCTCAAATGGTTAAGATGCTGAACTCGCTGACTGGAAAGTCGGAGTTCAATTCCCGAATACTGCATGACGGAGTGAGCCCGTCTCAGTTCAAAAGCAAGAAATTGCAAGTAGATAAATAGGGACCACTTTCGTTGGGAGGGTAAACAGCTTTCCGTGCACTCTGGTGTTTAGTCATGCCTGCCACACGTCCATGGAAACGTCTGCAGATGCAGACAGCGCTGGCTCTTTGGCTAATAAACAGAGATGAGCACTGAACCCTAGAATCAAATACGACTGGCTTTCGAGCAAGGGTGACCTTTACCTTTCTCCTGTTATTGGGATCTAAAGTGGTGATATAAAGTAGTGACCATTATAGGTGGTTGGTAGAAGCAATAGCCTTTGAAAACACTGATTCTCTCCACCCCCACCCCCTTTGGTATAGATTGACCTCGTACAGATCAAAGAGATGTTTGTCCAGATGTTCCAGAAGACTTTGGCTACAATGATATCCAGTGACACAAGTGGAGACTACAGACGCTTGCTCTTGGCCATTGCTGGGCAGTAGGGAGTGCTCTCAAACAGAAAACAGAATAAGAACTGCTTAGGAAAAGGACAGATTATCTATCATTATATATAGAAGTTATCCAAAATACTGCAAATAAATATGCCTTGAGTGATTCAGAAGAGCTTTTATTCTGCACATATCATTGCCTTAAATTTAGCACATCATGTACTTTACAATGTAAAATAAAGTACCCGCCGTCTATGTTATTGGAAGTGTGTTTATTTTTTGGGCTTAAGTGTTGTTGTCTTCAAATAGCATGTAGGTCAGAATTCTCATTTAGATACATTAGCAATGCTAATTCATGCGTCTCAAATATAACACCCACTAAATTCCTTGGAGCTTTCAGTGAGGAAAACTACCCCCTTAAAGAACCTGTTATTCACGTTTCAATCCTGATACAGCCAGGACTATTTATGTAAAGCGAAGGGATTGCACCAGGCTTGAGGGAACCTTAAGAAGAAGGAGAAAATTAAAGGGATGGGGGTGGGGGAAATCTTACAAGAACCAGTGCAGACTGAGACAGGGCAGTAGCTGCAGAACCCGGAGTGTCTGTTGGAGGGGGAAAAGGGAGTAAGTGGATTGGTACACATGCGCATGCACAGAATGCTGCATCTTTGTAAAGGGTATTACTCGCTGGAAAACTGAGTAGGAGCACTCTACGCCGTGATGTTTTATTACAGGACGTGTCTGGCCAACATAGAATCATAGAGTTGTAAAGCTAGAGAGGGACCTCAGTGGTCATTGAGTTCAACCTTTTCCCTAAGCAGGAAATCCACTGTTCAAACGTCCATGATAGAATGGGGAAATGAGACTCTCAAGAGAATGCCAGAAATATTGCATATGAAAACTGCACTTCTTGTTAGTTTTATTTGAACCAAACAGTCCAGAAGCTATCAAAAACTGAACATGCATTTTGATGTTTTATTTCTGCTGCCAACCTTATTCCTATCAGATTAATGAAGCAACTTCTGCATAAAGATTTCATTTCTTTTCATAACCTTTTTTTGCTATAGAATAAAAATAACATGCCTGTAACCACTCAGTCCAGTGATTCTTACCTATTGAAGCATCTTTTAAACAATGAATTAAAATATCCAAAACAACTGCATATACTGTACAATGGTTTTCCTGTACAACTTAAGTCCATATATTAAATATCTGCAAAATGAAAACATGCATACGCAAAATACAAAGCCAAGCTTTACAGGTTCAATATGAATTAAATTTACTATACACGCAATGTACAAATTTCATTTAGAAGTAACTTAAAATTAACGATGCTTATACTGTTACACTTCTTTAAACATTCAAGTGTGGGGAAAGTCTCAGCAAGTTGAACAAAAGGTTTCCACATTAAAATATTTTTAAAAATTATATTCAAGTAATAAACATTTCTATATAGACATTTTCTGGTACGTTTTAACTAAAAATATGTTGAACATTATAAAAAAGTAGCAACATTATACCCGATACCAGCATTTAACATAATTACCGTATTTGCCGGCGTATAAGACGCATCAGAGCACTCAAATACACTCAATTTCCCCAGTGTATTTTAAGGGGGGGAGTGCATGTATACGCTGGCAAATATGGTATTTGCTGGCGTATACATGCACTTGGAAAAACACGTTCCGTTTTTCTGATGTATTTTAAGGGGGGGGGAGTGCATTTTATATAAAAGATTTTTGGCATTCCCCCCCCCATGTATTTTAAACAGATTTGTCTTCAGCTTCAGATTTCTATTTTAAGACCACTGTAAAACTTATTTCAACCCAGTTCATAAGACCATTACCGTAAATAAATAGGGGCATATCAAGTTCTGAATGAAAATTAAGAACAAAAATATTGCCAGCTAACTACTCTGAAGACAGTCCCATTCTGTAAACATAAAGTGTTGACAATGATTTAGAAAAAGAAAAAGTTAAAATGCTAGCCACCATGACGATAACTGAATCTTGTTCCTGTATCTTTCGACATATATCAGCTCTGACGGCACACTATTAAGACCCAAGTAATCACTTTTAGGAGAAGGATCCTCGCCTCCAAAGCATTGTGGCTCCTCTTCTTGTAAGATCAGTTGATGATTTTGCTTTGCTTGGAGCACATGGATCTTTCTGGGACATTTGGCTATTGCCTTATCAAACAGCAGTCCTGTAGAAATTCTCAGGCAAGTTAAAAAATTAAGAAAGCAAATGTGGCTGTCACTGTGCATTGTTCTTGACAGTCCCACTGTTTCCATTGGTGTTTGTTGTATTCACAGAATTGATGCTGTTTTGCTGAAGGGCATCTTTCCTTGGCGGCATTCGCTCATTGACCCTATCCAGACCTTTTGCCTCTTCAAAACTGCAGATTTTATGTTGCGGAGAGAATCCTCGTATTGCTTAATAAAATGCAAATTTGACAAGTCATTAATAAAAAAGAAATGCTGGACATTTTACATAACTTCTAATAACTTAAGTTTTAAAAGATGGATTTCAGAAAAACAGTCTTAGATTAAAGCAGAAAGCCTCTCCCCACCTAAAAATCTAAAATCCTGATCCCCCCACCTCTCATATATAATTCTTATTATTCAAAAAGTGAACTATCCATATGGTGGAAGCCTGAATAATGGCCATTCACTGTTAATAACTCATTCTCGAATTGCCCATCTTAAAAATCAAATTGCCCACATATGGGGTATGTGCCCCATGTCGGGAACCATTGAAGAGTCACTGTTGGGTACATAGTTCTATTTTTCAGAAGGCTTCATATTACAAGACAGGCAGGTATACATTTAACAGCTTTGACAATCAGTCTACACAAGTTACTGGACTACAACATTTGACTCTTGCCCATACACTGCCTTCTGTTGCTAGTAATACATCTATGATTCTGAAAAAACAATAAAATACATTTGTAGGCACTGACGGCCTAGGAGCAATTTTTGCTGCCAGTGGTAAAGCAACTGGCTATCGAAAAGGCAATTCGCTTATTTCCCTCATACAATATAAACCAATTTGCATGCTTTCTCCCTCCCCCCAAATCATGAAACACAAGCGGAGGAGCTACAGTAGTGGTCTTTAATGCATGCTGCCACAGAATACAGTCATCCCTCACATAACAACGCATTCAGATAGCATCATTTTCGCTTAACAATGTGTCATTATGCACCACGTGTTCCCCCCACATAATAATGTTTTTAGTGTCATTATCCAGAGAATGACACTAAAATAACCGTCATTATTCGGACAACGACGCTAAAAATGTCATTATGCGGGAAACTCCATAGAAACCCGCATAAGAACAAAAATCGCTTAGCAACGCTACTTGGGGAACCAAGTAACGTCATTAAGCGAGGGTTTACTGTACATATAATTTAACATATGTGTAGCAAGATAGTAGCAGAGGTTTTAAAACACACATTATATAGTTCTATTGTAATGTGTGAAGCCACTGTAAGATTTCTAATATATCTGGATAATGGTTTTCTCATCTTCACTTCAAAAATCTTTAAAGACTTTCCTGGGCATAACCTCTCTTGGGCCAACTGCATTTGAGCCATGGAATAAGTTGCCAAGGAGCCTGACCTTGCACAACACTAGACTTGGGAGGCTGCTTTATATTTTCCCCCTTTCAAACTAAAAGAAAGCTACATAAGAAAAATGAACTTGGCTTTCTTGAGCTGCAAAAAATTGTTGCCCCAACTGTGCTAAGGCATCTACCATTCGTTTAACTGCTCATTGTACCTGATATTCTTTCTTTTACAGTTCCCTTCTTCTGGGATTGTGCAGCTGGCTGTTCTGGGAGGCACAGTGGAGAATTGAACTCCCAACTTTTAGCTCCACAGCAAGATGCCTAACTCACTCAGCTTTCTTGCTGGCTGGTGTATCTTTCTTTACAGTATCTGAAATCCTATTGATCAGAGCAATAAAGCACTCTAGAGTAGGCCCACTGAATCAATAATGAGTTTGGTGAGGCACCTCCGCCATCAGTTCCATTGTTTCAAATGGATTTAGTCTAGTTGCAACTTACTTTAGCTCAGTAAGTTGCAAACAGCCCTTTTGGATAAATGGACTATATGGAGAGGTTGACTTAAAAAATCCCCATTGATTCAATGGGCCTACTCCAGATTTACTTGTGCTACTCTAAACAACAGGATTTGAGCCAATAAATGAAGAATTCTAGAAATCTTGTCTGTATTTGTATACTCTGGGTCTCTGTCCAGTTTTTATGTCTCTGTGGCCGCATCTATTCTGATGTCACAGACTGGCCTGTGTCCTGGCATTATTTTCTAGTTTGGCTTCTATACCATCGCAGCTGCAGCCAGGCCCATGTTGACCTGGCGGGACACCGGGACGTGTCCTGGTGCACCCCTACTAATAAGTTGGCGTCCTTGGGTTGAAAAAAAATGTTTTTTACATTTTATGTGCCCTCATCACTCCCTGTCCCGCGCCCTCTCAAGGTACCAAGCACTGGCCTGGCTGCAGCCTCAGTTCTGAAGGCTTTTTAGGCTTAACTTTAAGAATAATGAGAAACAACTTGTTCCAAGTGCTACCCACAGAAACTTAACTATAAAAGCACTGCCTGCCCTAAACCCTGCAGGCTTTTGAGTCACACCTCGTGCAACTCTTCGCTGGTTGAACAGATTTTATCAAACAAATATTTGCTGGTCATACATTAAGGTAAAGTAAGATAATCTGCTGGTTATAAGGTAAAATAATTTGAAACTACACAGGAGAAAATCAATGTATGTTTATGCAAATAAAATTGTTTTTACAATTATAGTAAAAGGAGCATAAACACCAACTGAACAGCACTAAAAGATTGATGTCTGGATGGACAGAATCCAAGGAAGCATTTTATACACCTAAGAAAGCAATAACAGACTCCGCCTCTACCATGTAACAATCTATCTTTGAAAAAGGAGCACATCTTCAAAAGTAGTTCTTGATGTGGTATGTTTCAAAGTAGAAGTGTTTCTTTGACACAGGCAAGCCTGTCCTTGGAGATGTTTAAGAAACTACTTGAAAGAACCAATGACTGTTTATTTTTTATTTTGCTAGGCCTTGAGTGCAGAGCACATATGGCTCAAGTCAAGACTGCACTTAATAAAAAGGAGAGGTTCATTATTCAATAGTCACTTTTGTAGTATGGAGAGTAATGAAAAGTCACATGCCCCAATCCAGACACCCAATTCAGCTACTCTCTGTGCATAGTGGAAGGGATGGGGGGGGCAGGGACACTTGCATTATTTCTTCATTGCCTTATGTGCCAATGCCTTGAACATGCTCCTGAAACGCTGGGCAGAAAGGATTTGTTGAGAAACCATTGTCAAGAATATTAGAAACACTACTTTGTGTTTCCAAGCTCATGCACGGGGCCCGACGTACTTAAGACAAACAAGGGAAAAAACACACATTTTGATCATTGAAAGTATGCAAAGGAAAACAGTGTGTAAGCACAGCATGCTGTTATGCTAACAAAGAAAACCCCATTTTTCACAGCTGGGACAAGAAAACCCAATATAGGAAAGGCAACAATTATCGTTACAAAGTGAAATGCTGCATGTAACAAATGAATCAGCATTGATTCATCTTTGGCAGTGCAAGTTGAAACTAAACACATGACCCCAAGCTAGGGTTGCCATACATCCCAGAAAACCGGGATTGTTCCGGATTCAAGGTTGGAAAAATTGTCCTGGCCAGTTTAATAAAAATCATGTTAAAGTCCCGGATTTTAAAAACTTACTGTTTGCGTATTATAACACACATTAAAATAAATTCAAACTCTCGCCATCAAATGAGTGATTTCCTGCCACATTGGAATTGGAGTATACCTGGAAACAAATCTAAACACCCTCGCCTCACACCACTGCCCAATAAGTGTGAACCAGTGTGTTTCCGGGAACTGAGGATATTAAGAGTTGACCGCAACGCGACTTCTCAGAAGTACAACAGATCATCTTACAGTAACAATTAACTGTTGTAAATAAATTCATTTATGCATTGATATATTTAATGTGAAAGTGTTTTATAGCTGTAATTTGTTTTTAAAAAGGCTATTTTGTAGATAACCCGCCTATTTTTGTCAAGTATACATCTGTCCCGGTGTTGTGGGAGAGAATTATGGCAACTCTACCCCAAGCTAAATGCAACATTCCCTCCCAGCCCCCAGCCCCCCCCCCCACTGTTCCCTGCCAATAGCAAAGACACGGAGACCATACCTTTTTCAGCCTCAATGGCCTCTACTGTGGCTGTACGGAAGTGAGTAGATGCATGCAAAATGAACAAGAAAGATGAAGAGTGTAACATCGCATAGCAGAAGGGCTTTTATTACTAGTTTGTTTTAAAAAATATATTTTAAAATCAATTCTCGTGCTTTGTTTTGGCTTTGTGACTACAATTTAAGAAATTCAAAAACACAATTAACACAAGCTCTCAACAACATGGTAAAAAACTTTAAGGCACAACACTGTACAGGTGAAACTCGGGAAATTAGAATATCGTGCAAATGTTCATTCATTTCACTTAAAAGGTGAAACAAATATGTGAGGTAGACTCACTACATGCAAAGCGAGAGATGTCATGCCTTAATTTGTTATAATTGTGGTGATCACAGCGTACATCGTACATGAGATTATATGATGATTATGGGGTACATTAGATTGGGGTGGTGGTTCATAAGATGTAAGCCATAAGCATCAATATTATAATAAAGTGAGGCTTGAACTATCTCGCTTTGCATGCAATGAGTCTATCTCATATATTTATTTCCCCTTTTAAGTTGCATTATTGAACTGAATGAACATTTGCACGATATTCTAATTTTCTGAGTTTCACCTGTAGTATTTGTTGGAGTTTATCTAAATTATGGTATTCTACGTTACCAAAAACTAATAACTTAAGAAAACGTCTTATCATCAACACCATCATCTTCACGACAACCATTCATGATTGTTTCTTTACATACAATGATGATGACATACCAAAATGTAAACATTTTACATGCAAACTATGAAGATACAATTTCATGTTTATAGTTGGGCTGCATCTGGTATTAGGAAAGGGCCAGAATCAGAAGCTTTTTAGCTGGGATAAAAGGAAAAGTTTATCTTATTCAATACAGTCTTGAAGAGTCTAAGGTTTTGAAGGCACAGGAACATAATCGGTTCAACTATTGAACAATTTCTCTCTTGCAAATGATGTGTGTTATTTGTACCATCACACTTTCATTTCTTTTTCATCAGGTGTTTTGTTATCTAAATATTTTCCGCACATTCTCAGTTAAGAAGTAATACTTTGAGTTGCAGAGACCAACATAACTCTCAGAAGAAAAATCGTATACAAAGACAGTAATTGTGTATTCATTTATAGAGCAAGGGTTTGGGAGAAAATATCAACTTTATTTTCTCTTTTCCAGATCATCAGTTAGTATAGAAGCCTAAAATAAGGCTGTTTTATGTTCTGTGTACTTAGAAAACTTAAAACCTATTCTTTCCTTTATAAATACATTTGAACAATACAAACAAAATAAAAAAGGTTAAAAACACAGAGGCTTAGGTTTTGCATGTGGGAACCCAAAAGAAAACTAAATTACAGTAGTATAAATGTGGCATTCAGTATATAAGAAAACTCTCACAGATAATTAGAAAGCTAGAGTCTTCTCAGGGGTTTGTTAATTAGAGCAGTTATATTTAATGGGATCTCTTCTGATTATATAGCCCAAGCTCATGGTTGCCCAAACCTTTTGGGCCATGAGCCGATCACGTGGTTCAGTGGGCTGGTCACATGGTTCCTCCCACCGGAAGCAAAACGCACCTTGCAATATGTTTTGCAACAGGATGAGATAGATTTTATGCTGCCATTTTTTCTGCTTAAAGCAAGAGCGCCCAAACTACAGCCCACGGGCCTGATCCGGCCCCCAACACCAATTCATCTGGCCCACACCGCCCTCGTCACTCCCAGAAGTGGAAGTAAAACGTGCCTGTCTGGGCAATTTTACTTCTGCTTCTGGATCGATGGTGGTGGTGCGAGATAGATGAAATGGCGTTGGAGCCGGATTAGGCCCACAGGCTGTAGTTTGGGCACCCCTGATATAGCTAACCCAAAAATAGTTACTGAAAGAAAGAGCTTGTCATGTTTTACAGAATTACCTTTAAAAATATTTATTTAATAGTATTTCACATTGGAAAGGTTTTACTGCTGGAGAAAAAAGGAGATGTATACCAGATAATTATTCTATTCTTGCGGAAAGAGGAACAATACTCTTCTCTGTCAATACCTCTTCAATGGTGAGCATGCATTTTATTTCTTCTTTATTTTTTTCAACAGTCTGTTACACTCTCAGGTATCACAAAGATTTAAAGTAATGGCACAGCCAATACTGAACATATTTTAGGAGCTCTCTCAGTATGGTAACCCTGCCCTGCCCTACCTAGACAATCACTATACTGTAGCAGCAAATATAATGGCAAACTGAGCACAATACTTGTGAAATCAGCATAATTTCACAAAGTAAGCCATTATATTAATCTGTTGCACACAAAGCCTGTTTTCATGTTACCAGGGTATTTTCCATCCCTGTCAAGTATCCTGTTTTGGCTGCAATTTCCGATAATTCACTGCTCCGTCACTCTCCTTCCTGCCGTCATCCCGTATTTGAACGGCCAGAAAAGGGGTTACTGCACATGCGTGCCGCTGCCTCTGACGGGCATGCATGCGCAGTAATCCCTTTCCTGGCTGAAGGGGTTTCTGCACATGTGCACAGGGGTTACTTGCACATGCATGCAGGAGTTACTGCGCATGCACGTCACTGCCTCTGTCAGAGGCAGCGGCGCACAAGCGCCAACTCCCGAAAACCTTCCCGTATTTGGACACCAGCAACTTGACAGGTATGGTATTTTCATACATCATAATCAGATTTATCCATGCACTGATTGACCCTTTTGCAATGTATGAAAACAGAAAGACATATCTAGAGCAAGAAGATAAATTTAACAGCAAATGCAAGGCAAGCTAAATTAGATCAGACAAGGCTAAGACAATTTTTAGTCCCAAATAAAAGATTCATGAAATAAATAGGACTTTCATAGATATTCAAGTCCCGTTCATTCAATTTATCTACTCTAGCTGGGACTAACAGTTGGATTTGGTCCACCATTTTAAAGTCATAAACTTGTACTAAAATTGGAAACAGTTTATGAATGTTATTTCTTAGAATATATCAAATGGATCACACAAACAACTTCATGCACTCTATCACAAGTGTATCTTCTGTAAGAAATTGGGGGAAACCAATGTTGTTTTATACATCAATGATATCCTATTAGCATACTAATTTCCTGCTCTGTAATTTGCAGGATTAATCATGCAGCCATAAATAAAAATACAGATTAATATGAGAATTAAATCTGTGGGAATAGATCCAGTTGTTATTCTCAATCAGAGTAGACCCACTGAATCAATGAGACTTTTAAAGTTGACAATTAGGGAAGTCCTACTGATTCAGTGGACAACATCTTTTGGGGAAATAATAATTATTAGTTCTCCTTCGTATAGTTTGTGAATCCACACTCATGGGGTTATGCGCCTGCGCAGAACAGCCGATCGGAGGCTTGAAAAGCTATTGGTCAAAAGTTTTGGCGGTAAGACCGCCCACCGTACCGCCCACCCTGAGGCGCCCGCGCGCCATTTTACCTCAGTTCTCTTCTTTCCGCCGTAGCAGCAGGACGATCGTTGAGAGCTTCCTCAATTTTTTCGCCCTTCTGAGGGAAAGTCTTTTTGGCAAATCTCAATTTTTCTCGGTGATCTTGTCCTCCGGGCAGGATCGCCACCCCGGCTCTGTCTCTTCTCTTGAGTGGATTCAGTAGCCAATTTTTCGCATCGATCACCGTCTCCCCCCTCAAGGGGGTGGCGGCTGGTCGGCCCTTCGGGGTACTCGTCTCCAGAAACTTCCACTGGAAGAATTTTTTCCGCGGTTGATGGCTGCAGCGTTTAAACAGTGCACGGCTTGCCTTAAGAAGTTTCCGGCTTCCGACGGACACAGCCTGTGCCTCTTTTGTTTGGGAGAGTCGCATCAGAGCCAGTCTTGCCCGCATTGCAAAAAGTTTACGCGCCTCGCGGTGCAGAACCGAAGCAATCGCCTCAAGGCTCACCTGATGGAGCTCGCTCTGGCTCCCGCCGCGTCCGCCTCCACGGCCGCCGCTGCCGCTCAACCACCGCCGGCCTCTTCCTCCGTGCTTCCGATGAGGAAGAAGAAGAAGAAGGACAAGAACGGTGAGAAGAAGCGCAAGCGTGGGTCGGAGAAGAGACGGTCGCTTCCCCCCACTCCGCGCACACCCGCCTCTCCCGGGCCTTCTCCGCCGTTCTCGACTGCCCGATGTCCTTCTCCGGGATCCTCCATCTGGGGAGGACGGTCGTCTTCCGGGTCACCTGAGAAAGGACGCAGGGCTGGGGCTCCAGCTCGCCCACCTCAGGTGCTCTCCTCTCCTCCTCGGGGCAGAAACTCCTCGCCGAGGCAGGCCTCCGTCTCTCCACGGCCCAGAACACCGACGGACGAGGCGGTCGCCACCGTTTCGACGACCGTTTCGCCGACACCGACGCCGGCCACCGTTTCGGCTCCCACCGTTTCGTGGGCCACCATCCCGCCGGCCACCGGAGCTCCACCGCCAGCGGACTCGGACGCGTCTCAGATGGCCCTCGTCCGAGAGATGTTTCAGGTCATGGCGTCGTTTGCGACCAGGTTCCAGACCTCCACGCCTGCGGCCTCTGCGGCTCCGGTTCCGACCACCGCAAGCCCCGGGCATCCCGGCTCTGCCGCGGCCCCACCGACCTCCCGTGGGTCGAGTACCCGCTCCGCCGGCCCACCCAACCCGTCATGGTGTGGTCCGGACGTTGATGCGGTGGACGCCCATCCCGCCGGCCCGCCCAGGCCGTACTGGCGCGGTCCGGACGTGGACGAAAGACTGCCTCCCTCGTCCTCCGATGAGTCCAGCTCGTCGTCGGAGGAGGACGAGGGAGACGTCGACGCCGAGCGCACGCCGGAACAAGCCATCGGCTCGGTGGACCCACCGCGTGGTGAGGACCAGCGCTCACTGACCGCCATGCTCACGAGGCTCGGCACCGCCCTCAACCTGAAGGTCGACCAGCCGCCGTTGGAGGGTGAGGATCAGATGACCGCGAAGCTCGACAGGCGTGCCGTGCGACCGGTCCACATAACCATGCTCCCCTCCATGATGACCACGGCGAGGGCGACGTGGAAGAAACCTTTGGCGGCACACTCCGTTTCGTCCAGGCTCGACAGCATGTACCGGGTCCTGGACGAGAACGTCGAGTTCTTGCAGGCGCACCCCCTGCCGAATTCCCTGGTGGTCAAGGCCTTCCAGCATAGGACGGCCACCAGCGGATTCCCGGTCCCGTCGACGCCGGAGGGAAAGAAATTGGACGCGGTGGGGCGTAAGTTTTACGCCACCGGTTCCCTATTCTTTCGGGCCGCAAACTATTCGGCCGCCATGGGCCTGTACCAATCTCACCTCTGGGAGCAGGTGAAGGTTGAGACGGCTAAACTGCCCGCAGATGCCCAGAAGAGGATTGACGCGCTGGCCGCCGAGGGGGACTTCGTCGCCGAGCAGTTGATGCGCACTGCCCGGCATATCAACGATTATGCGGCAAAAGACATGGCCTCCGCAATCTACCTCCGTCGCCATGCTTGGCTCAGGGACACCTCCCTCGATGACGCTATGAAAAAGCTCATCGAGGAGTTTCCCTTCGACGGGCAGGGCCTCTTCGGTCAGGACACCGATAAGGTCCTGAATGAGATGCGCCAGACCAGTTCCACGGCGAAGTTCCTGGGGCTCACCACGCCGGCAACTTCCACCAGGCCGAGGTTCCAGCCCTTCACACGGCGGTTCCAGGGCAACCCACAGCAGCAGGGACCGGCGGAGCAGCCTAGATCCAGCTCCTATAAACAGCGGCGACAACACAAACCCCGCTACCGGCCCTACGGACAGGACAAGCGTTCGACCGCGAGGCCCAAGCCCCGCGTTTGAAGCTGCGACGGCCGAGTCTCTCTCGCTCCACATCCCGTACCTCCCCCTCCGGAACTTCCTCCAGGCATGGTCGGGCATCACGGACGACCAGTGGGTCTTAAAGATCTTGTCCTCTGGCTACGCCATCGAGTTCGTGCGGGTGCCTCGAGTAGGAAGACATCGTCTCACCACCTCGTCCCCCCATTTGGAGGAAGAAATAGCAACCCTTCTCTCCAAGGGAGCCATCGAGCGGGTAGCACCGTCCGACTGGGACAACGGCTTCTACTCGAGGTACTTCGTGGTCCAGAAGAAGGACGGAGGCCTTCGCCCTATCCTGGACCTACGCCGCCTGAACAAATGCATCCACACCAGGAAGTTCCGGATGGTGACCCTACAAACCGTCCTCCCCCTCATCAACAAAGGGGACTGGTTCACAGTCATAGACCTCAAGGATGCCTACTTCCACGTCTCCATCCTCGAGGAACACAGACGGTTTCTCCGCTTCCGTATCGACCATTCCGTGTACCAGTACCGATGCCTACCGTTCGGTCTGGCCACGGCACCGCGGGTCTTCACCAAATGCATGGCTCCGGTGGCTGCATTCCTCCGCCAACGGGGCATCAGGGTCTTCCCATACATCGACGATTGGTTGATCGTCTCCCCCACCAAATCGTCGGCCGTTCGGGACACACAATACACGGTTCACCTCATGGAGAGTCTCGGCCTCAGGATCAACTTCACCAAGTCGAAGTTGACTCCCTCCCAGCGCGTCGAGTACATTGGAGCGGTACTCGACTCGCTCATTACGAGAGCCTACGCCCCCCAGAAACGCTTACGGGACATTGCGCAGGGGGTGAGCGAACTGCGCACGAAACCGTGCATCCGGGCGAAGAAGGCTCAGAGACTTCTAGGCCTGATGGCCTCAACGACGGCAGTGATCCCCCATGCCAAATTGAAATTCAGGTCCCTACAATCGTGGCTCCTTCACGAGTTCGACGCACTTCGGGAGAGCCAATGCAAACGGTTGACCCCATCTCCAGAACTGAGGGACCAACTGCTATGGTGGTCCACACCACTCAACGTGGCCACGGGGAAGAGTTTCTACCCCCCGCAACCTTCACTGCAGATACTGACCGACGCGAGCAACCTCGGCTGGGGCGCTGCTTGCGGGACTCTCACGGTCAACGACGCCTGGGCACCGCACGAAACGGTGCACCACATAAATTACTTGGAGCTGCTGGCCATTTGGAAGGCCCTGCGCTCCTTCGAGACTCTGCTCACCGGCAAGGCGGTTCAAGTGGCCTCGGACAATACCACGGCGGTGGCGTACCTCAACAAGCAGGGAGGAACACGGTCCACCACCCTCTTGTACCTTGCAGTGCAGTTGTGGGAATGGTGCCTGGAGAGGCACATTTTCCCAATTGGAGTGCACATTCAGGGCACACTGAATGTCTTGGCAGACCACCTGAGCCGTCTCACCTCGACGACCCACGAATGGGAGCTGGACGACGGAGTGTTCCAGTCCCTGTGCCAGGTCTGGGGGACGCCGAGCATCGACCTCTTTGCATCGGAGTCCAACAAGAAACTCACCAGGTACTGCTCCAGAGCAGGCATCGGACCGAACTCCGAGGGCGATGCCTTCATGAAACGGTGGGATCAGGACTATCTCTATGCCTTTCCTCCGTTTCCTCTGGTCCAGAAGGTACTCACCAGGATGCACCAACACAGAGCCAATGCAATTCTGGTGGCACCGGCGTGGCCGCGCCAACCCTGGTTTCCGCTACTGTTGCGCATGTCGTCACAGTATCGCACACTGCCGGAATCACCGACACTCCTCCAAATGGAGCAGGGCCAGCTGCACCATTCGGACCTGCCCAGCCTCCACCTCACCGCGTGGAGGATAACCCCAGACTGGCCAGGATCCTTGAACTAGCGCGGCGCCCTTCCACAAGGAAGTCCTACGCTTCCAAATACAGGCGTTTTTGTGCTTTCCTGGCCGCCCGGCAAACGCCCCCCACCCAGGTGGGACTGCAGGACATTTTAACCTACCTCCTCCAGCTGGCGGAGTCTGGTCTCAGCATCACCTCCATCCGAGTGCATCTCGCAGCAGTGGTAGCGCACTCTCCTGCTGGCTCGCCCGCTTCCGGGGCCTTCCGCGACCAAACGGTAAAGCGCTTCCTCAAGGGACTAAAGAACGCTTTTCCGCCGGCCCGGACACCGACGGCTCAATGGTCACTGTCCACCGTTCTCAACGCGCTCACCAGGACCCCCTTCGAGCCCTTGGCTACCGCCGATGTTCGTCTCCTCACATGGAAGACAGCATTCCTGGTGGCCATCACGTCTGCACGACGAGCTGGTGAGCTGGTTGCCCTGCGAGCAGACGCACCTTTTCTCCAGTTCTTCAACGACCGCGTCGTCCTCCAAGCGGACATCACCTTTCTACCCAAGGTGGTCTCCAAGTTTCACATGGCACAAACTATCTCCTTGCCAACCTTCTTCCAGAACCCCACTAACGCCCAAGAAAGGACTTGGCACACGCTGGATGTGAAACGAGCTTTATTGTTTTACACCAGCAGGACTAGAGAGTTCAGGAAGTCACAACGCCTCTTTGTGGCTTATGGGGGAAAGTCCAAGGGTGAACCCATCTCTGCTCAAAGGTTCTCCAAATGGATCACCTCTACCATCTACCTGGCCTACGAGTCAGCTTCACTGCCACCTCCACCGCATGTCAGGGCGCATTCCACCAGGGCGGTTGCCACATCCACTGCCTTTCTGGAGGGCACACCGCTTGAGGACATATGTAAGGCTGCCACCTGGTCCAGACCTTCCACATTTGTCCAGCACTACAGGGTGGACACCAGAGCCACTGCGGACGCCAGGCTTGGCCGTGTCGTCCTCACCAGAGGGCTCCGGACTCAACGCCCCTGACGGGTCCACCTACGGGTTCTTCAGCTCATCGTGGGATCATCTCATCCGACTGCCCACCGACCAAGTAAGTGTGAGCTTGCTAATCTCCCATGAGTGTGGATTCACAAACTATACGAAGGAGAAAGTTCGGTTTCACTTACCAGTGATAACTTTCGTTCTTCGAGTATATAGTTTGTGAATACACACTACCCACCCTGCCTCCCCTCTTGAGCTGCACGGATGAGATCAGTTGGTTTATCCTGTGCTTGGCTTAAGTATGGAACTGAGGTAAAATGGCGCGCGGGCGCCTCAGGGTGGGCGGTACGGTGGGCGGTCTTACCGCCAAAACTTTTGACCAATAGCTTTTCAAGCCTCCGATCGGCTGTTCTGCGCAGGCGCATAACCCCATGAGTGTGTATTCACAAACTATATACTCGAAGAACGAAAGTTATCACTGGTAAGTGAAACCGAACTATTCAGTGGATAATTGAGAGGAAGCTTCAGACTGGTAGTTTGCCATATCAAATTAATAATCATATTCTTTGCTCCATAATGATATATCTGTATGTTTATCACTTTATAAAATAAATTACATTGATAAAGGTATGTTTCAAAATGTATATATAATGTGTCAACTGTGAATAATCCATTAATAGCCAAAATCCTGTTGGTTACCATAGTAAACCACATTAGAGTAGGCCCACTGAATCAATAGGGATTTACTGAGTCAACTCTTCTATTACCTGTAGGTTTCACTGATTTAAAAGGGGCTATTCTAACTGACTTTCAACAGGATTTTGGTCAATATGTCACTATTATATCACAGTTTTTCTGAGAAATAGTAGAAAACATCTCAAGACACCTCCAGCACAAAAACTATATTTTTAAAAAATATAGTGGAAACTTGTTTCAGTTTCTTCAGGAAACATTTATACTCAAGAGCCAGGTCACTCACCAGCTCCACATCAAATTGCTTATGAAGGGATTGCTCATCTAAGGATAGGATTGGGCCGTCTGGAAAAACTCTTCTTGACAATCAGGTTATGTTCAGATACAAGATAAACTACTTTTTTATTATTATGCAAATACATCTAAGCAAGCACGGAAAGTTTGCGGTTTCCCTTTCTCTAGAAGTGTCAGGGTAAAGACGGTAAATATTTACTTCCATTTTAAAATTAGCTACACTAGTTCAATGTAGCTTTACAAGTCGAAAAAAATAATCTAGAAATGAACTTACAAACTCATAAAACTTCTCTCCAGCCATCTTATTGCCATGAAGGGTACAAAACCAATCCATCTATAAGTGTGTAAGATGATTAAATCCTGAGTGACAGAACATAGGGTATGATTGTGCAAGGCACGAACATACGGCTGCCACTGTGACTACAGTTTTAATCATATATATCAGGAGTTCTCAACCTTTTAAAGCTGGTGGCCAGGTCATGCTCCCTCAGACAGCTTCAGGGGCTGGATGGCCATTTTGCCCTTCCTTCACCACATGGCACTTCCTGGTGTGGTGGAGGCGGGGGGGGGCACATGAAATGGTGCCACAGGCCGCATCTGGCTGCAGGTTGAGAATCCCTGATATATCTTATTTTAAGCATGCAATAACTACAACAAATTATGATAAAACTGCTCAGCTTGTTCCAGGTCACGCACAAACAAGAGAGCTCATTATAATTAGGCTCTGCCAAACTCATCTATAGTTTTTTTGGGGGGAAATAAAATACAAAACAAAACTACTGTGATGTACCATTTCATCTTCTAACAACCCATACTGTTCTGATAGATTAATTGAACTAAAGCAGTGCTTCTCAACCTTTGGTTTTTGGACTTCAATTCCCAGAAGCCTAAATCAATTCCCAAAACACTGATCAGCCTAAGTACTGGCTTAGGCTTCTGGGAATTGGAGTCCAAAAACCAAAGGTTGAGAAGCAATGAACTAAAGCATGGCAAGTTAGACTATTAGACGCAAGATGCCTACTTCCAACCATTGCATGCGTAAAATGTTCCCATCTATTTTTTTAAGGATAAAGGCATCAGCGCTCCATGTGAAGCTATCTGATGTATAGTATCTCAATAACTTTAGTTCTAGACAACAGCATGCTGTCATTTCTAAGGAAGGCAAAAATTATACCTGAATGACAGCTCTGACTATTTCTCTAAATTAAACTTATTTCTCTATTTCACCCTTATTCCCATCATATCCCTCTGTTATGAGTAATATGAATTTGTGTGTATGAAGTTATTACATTATCAGTAACATTATAAATCATGTAACCATACAAATAACATAAAATGATATTGTATTTTAGAATTCTGTTATAACTTTGTTCTTTGAAGCTCCCATAACAGAGAAAATAAATATTAAAAACCGTGACTCTTGTAAAGACTAAAGTAGTGATTTATACATCTATCAAAGAAATCTTGTTGGCTTGTTTTCAAATATGTACAAGGCATCATATAGAGTCTGCTAAAATCATATGTGTTAGGTTGAAATTCTCTACAACCTACATAATGCTTAGAAAAGATCACTGTACAGTATGTAAACTATATACAGTACTGAATCTACTAATCTAAAGAAAAACGGGGATTGAGGAGCATGAGGGGTTAGATAATACAAGGAACATACACACCATTTCCCATTATTAAGTTTTCACATTTAACAAACACATATAAGGACATATAATATCCTAACTTGGAGACATTATATGCCCCGCAGGAGGATAATGAAAATAAAATGTAACTGTTAAACAATCTAAAAAGTTGTTAACCCAAACAAAAGCTCTTGTAAACTTAAAATGTAGCAGAAACGTTTCACAATCTAATGTACAAAATTTGAGTTTCTAAAAATGTGATTATACCAAATGGCAAACCGACTACTTTTAACAGACAGGAGAAATATGCAGAGATGTGATGGACTAGGTTCTGCTATTAAAATACACTCAAATATTACAGAAACTGCAACAGTATAAAATATCAACACAGAAAACTATAGTTTTCTGTAAAAAAAAAACCCTCAGGAATGCTATGAAGCTCACTTTCTATTTTGACACTCCTTATACAAAAGTGAATTTCATATTAAAAAGGCATTAAAATTAATATTCCAAAATATTCTTCTGGCAATAACAAATCAATAAACATTTATAATATATTCAATGAGCCAGATTACAGGTATGGTTTTGCGTATAGTTCTTTTTATTTCCATGCAAAAAAGGCACATTTAAACACCCTTTGAGTCTGACTTATTTACAAGATTTTCACTTAGTCCCTTTATTCTCAATTGAAATTATAACAGTTACCAGATATTTTTCAATTACATTTGGCAATCGTAATGCATTGGTGCACAGTAGCCAATGTAGCCAACCTCAAAAACAAGGTGCCACAAAGCTGCTTGAACATAAAGAGAGACACACGTCTGAAATAGTGATTTAATTGTATACACACTTATACAGACATACAGAGATACCTAGAGAAAGACAGACAGGTTTAAGAAAGCAGCTACAGCTGTAGTGGAAGGAAACGGCAATTTACATGGACAGTTCAAGGAGGTCAGTAGTGTTACACAGAACATTTGACAAACAACATGAAGGAACATACTTTGGCATCAATCACCAGGGTAAAAAAAAACCAGAGCACATATTCCATCGGTCAGAATGCAGAACTGCACTTGGAAATATGTAGCTATAAATATTAACTTCCAAAAGGCAATCGACATTTACTACACGTACTTAACTTCTGCAAGAACACTGTCTGTTAGAGGCATTAGGTAATATCACACTCATCTGATGTAGTAGAAATGACTATTTTTTTTTTTTTAAAAAAACTACATTGCCAGTCCATTGGCACCTTACATATAACTGGATTAACAAAAATATTCTATCAATGAAAACTCAAAGGCTACCAGTCTAGCATGGTTAAAATGGTTTGCTTTTTGTTTTCTACCCTGGTCAAATACTGGCTTTTTACATTGCCTAATCAACACACAAAATTATGCTTTACCATCAACCGCTTAGACAAGAGCTGAAAAGCATAAGAAAATCCCTGCATGCACTGTGCGTGCTGTTAGCGAAGGAGTGAGACGTGCCCCATTCCATCTGAGGCACAGCAAGTTGCATAACGTCATTACCACTTTGCAAGGTCTGGCGTCCTCCAGCCAACACACCACTAGGCAACATTCCCGTGGGAGTTAAGCCCTTAAGGGTCAATACACTTTCACTCTCCTCCCTAGATACAAGAGACAAAGAAAAAAGACATGCTGAGTATTACCCAAAGAGACAATCTGAATTCAATTCCCACATATGAAATGAGTACCCAGCATGTTGGGGGCAAAATGCTAATTAACTTATGAACCACCCAGAGAGTGCACTAAGTGCTATGGAGTGGTATATAAGTGACATTGCTATTGCTATGAAGCCTGACTGTACAGTACATCCTTGAGAGTGCATAAGGCCTTCTTGGAACAGACAGATTCTTATCCGCACCATACCTGTCAAGTATCCCAGATTGGCCAGGAAATCCCGTATTTTGGCACGCATTCCTCCCTTTTCCCGGCACCGTCCCGTATTTAGAATGGCGGGGAAAGGGGTTACTGTGCACGTGCGCACAACCCATCTGCTCATGCGCAAACATGTTTTGCACATGAACAAAGGGGTTCTGCGCATGCGCAAAGGCATTTTTTGCTGTGCATGTGCACCCGGGCTGGAGCAGTTCCCATATTTTCCGGAGCGGCACTTGACAGGTATGATCCACACCTCATCTACCCCTTCCATTCTCACTGCACCAGGTGATATTTTTCCACATAGGGCAGGTACCCATATCAGGAAAGAGGCATTTTTAACATATTTACTCCAGAGAATTTGGTTGCTTGAACAACACATTTTGGTTTTTTCCAATAAAAACAGCCTGCACAATCTCCTAAACGTTTAGAACAGGGGTTCGCAACCTTTTCAAGCTGGCGTCCGGGTCACGCTCTCTCAGTCAGCTTTGAGGGCTGGACAGCCATTTTGCCCTGCCAGTATGTGGGCAGCCATTTTGCCCCAACAGCTTCAAAAGGGTGGCCATTTATTTTCTCAAAAGCCCTTGGAGGGGTGGGAGGCACATGAAATGGTGCTGGGGGCCAGATCCGGCCCACAGGCCTTAGGTTGGGAACCCCTGGTTTAGAAAAACAAATTCATCCTGAAAAGAAGAAACAGTTGCAAATAACAAGGGCAAAACATGGAACTTTCAAAAACCCAGGGAACATGTAGTTGCTCAAAATGTAACACATGCCAAGTTGTAGTGCAGCTTTCTCTGTTTCAATCTGGCGGCAAGGGGGCAGAGATACCTCAGAAGGCACTGAAGTTTTAGCCGTGAACAGAGTTCTTACATTGGGAACAGATCACAGAACTGAATGAACCTAACCCAGCCCCTTACTTAATAAAGAAGCCATGGTATGTACAAGAAATGTGCTGTACAAATGACTTTGGACTAAAGAACCATCCCAAACCCTGCTCATTCTAAGTGCCTCATATATTAAACTCCTGCTTGAAACTTAGGACCTGCGTATCCTGCTTTATTTCTTACTTCTATTCCCAAGAGTCGAGAGCAGCCACTTAGCATTACAAAAAGCCCTATGTGCTGGAAATTAACAAATGGCACCTCAGGAAGCCTTGTCACTCAACAGGCATTGTTTTCTACATTGAAACTTGGTATGCTAACCACTGGCTCTATGGTCCTCTGTATACTTCCAAAAGGCAGTTCTCCCAGTGCTAAGCAATTCCATTTTCTAATGCATCTGGTGCAACAGAGCATCAATGTGTGAGGGTGTTGTGTCCTAATAGTGTAACCTTCTACATGTGATATCAATGTATCTGAACCAATGTAACCTTGCCAATGAGTAACAATGTAACCTTCAGCTGTATCATATAAACCCTGTAATAGGACGCGAGCTAATGACCACCAGCTGGCAGCAGCGAGCGTCCAAGCTCTCTTGGTTCAAACCCATCAAAGACCGCAGCGCGGGAAGCTTCCCGCCGCTACCTACACCTGGACAAGAAGGGCGTGACCAACCATGACGTCACGCGGACCAGTAGCCAACGGGCTACCGTGGAGCCACATTCAAACATGTTCCTACCATATATATAGAGCTGTTCGTCCGCCATTACCTCATGTTCCCTCTGTCCACCATGCAATAAACCTGAGTTAACCCAGCCTTTGGCTGTGCCTTGTGTCTTGACTCTCATACACTAAATTGGCGACGAAGGTGGGATGATGGATCCCCACGGAGCCAGGACACAGAGCGGGTTCAACATCACCAAACCGCAAGACTGGGAGCTTTTTGAGATGGACTTCCAGGCGGCACTGGTGGAGCTCAAAGTCAAAGAAGACGACGAGGAAAGGAAGAGGGCCATCCTCACCCGCATGCTTGGGATGGAAACCAAGCGGACGCTGGTGGGCATCCTTGCACCGAAGAAGATGAGCGATTTCAAAGCCGGTGACATCATGAAAATGCTGCGTGAGCGTTTCCGACCCTCGAGGGCAATGTTTCCCGCTCGGAGTGCGTTTTGGAGGCGAGTTCAAGCGCCGGACGAGTCGGTAGAAGCCTTCGTAACGGCTATGAGGGTAGCCGCCGCCCCCTGCAAATGGGACCACATCCTAGAGATGGCCCTCAGGGACGGAGTGCTGTGTGGCCTGAAGGACAAGGAAGTACAGCGCAGCTTGATGAACAAGGAGCCACCACCCACACTGGAAGAGGTTGTAGAGGCCGCGGAAGCCGCGGAATCCACGAATGCTGGAGTAGACGAGATGCACAAGTGGCGTGAGTGGCGTCCGAGGGCCGGCAAAGCGGAAAACTCGTCGCACGGGAAGTCCGGTCAGTCGGTGCATGCAACCCGACCGACCTCGAAATCATCTTCAGAAAGCAGCGATGGCGAGGAGGTCCAGAAGGTCCGGAGAGGCGGGCGCCGCTGCGATGGTTGCGGAGCGGCCCATGAGCGCGTGAAGTGCCCATTCAGGAAAGCCGAGTGCTTCAACTGCGGACGTCGGGGGCACATCGCCAAGGCGTGCAGGAAATGGAGAGAGGGCCGGAGACAGTCGCAAGACCGTTCAGCCAGACCGGACCGTCCAGCGAGGCCCAAAGATGGCGCCCGGGCCACGAGGAAGCAGGACGGCGTGGGCCGCATCTCGGACGACAGCGAGGGCGACGCTCCTGTGTTCAACGTGTCCGCGGGACAGCCCCATTACTTTGTTGAGGTACTAGTACAAGGGACCCCTATTAGGATGGAAGTTGACTCGGGGTCCTCCTATTCCATAATCCCCCAGAGAGAGTTCTTGAAAATCGACCCCCACGTGCGGCCTAAACTTAAAGCGTTGAGGGCCACACTACGGGACGTTCAGGGGAACAGCATTCCAGTGTTGGGGGTCGGAACGTTCCGGGTTCGCTTTAAGAGACATTCTGCGGAACTTCCCCTAGTGGTGCTAAAAGGGGGGAGTTGTAGCCTCCTCGGAACACAGTGGTTTCAGCCCTTAGGCCTGTTCATAGGGGGGGTGCATGCCGTAGGCGAGGACCCAATACAAGCAGTGTGTGACGCACACCCCGCCGTTTTTAAAAGTGGACTGGGAAAGTTCAAGGGACCCCCTGTAGCCTTCGACTTAGACCCGGAGGTCCGCCCGATAAGACTTAAACCGCGCAGGGTACCGTTCGCACTCAAGGACAAGATAGAGGCGGAACTGGACAAACTGGTGGGTCAAGGAATTCTCGTTCCTGTGGATTCCGCGGAGTGGGAGACTCCAATTGTAACAGCACTGAAGGCTAACGGGGAGGTGCGCATCTGCGCTGATTATAAGTGTACCATTAATAAGGCAATCCGCCCTAATGCATACCCGGTGCCAGTGGTCAGCCACCTTCTGGCCAGGCTGAATGGGGGAAAGTGTTTCGCTAAACTCGATTTAGCACAGGCCTACCAGCAACTCCCGGTAACCCCCGCCACAGCGGCGGCACAAACAATAGTCACACATAAGGGGGCGTTCCAGGTGTCGAGGTTACAGTTCGGCGTGAACTCGGCACCTGGCATTTTTCAGTCGCTGGTGGAACGCCTCCTGAAGGGGTTGGAGGGGGTGTTGCCATATTTTGATGACGTGTTGATAACGGGGGGGAGTAAGGCCGAGCTGGCCCACAGATTGGATAAGGTCCTGGCCGTGTTCGAGAAAGCGGGGCTGCGACTGAGAAAAGACAAATGTGTATTTTTCGAAACAGAGGTTGAGTTTTTAGGGTTCCGTGTCACACCCGAGGGAATTAGGCCGTCCAAATCTAAGGTAGCCGCCATTAAGAAAGCCCCTCGCCCCACTTCCAAAACCGAGCTTCAGTCATTTCTGGGGCTTCTCAATTTCTACCATACCTTCCTTCCACGGAAGGCGTCTGTTGCCGAGCCGCTCCATCGGCTGCTTAAAAAAGAGGAAAAATGGCTGTGGGGTGACGAGCAAGAAAGAGCGTTCACGGAGTTAAAGCAACTCCTCACATCCGAGGCAATCCTGACTCATTTCGACCCCAAACGGCCCATAGTTTTGGTCTGCGATGCATCCCCGGTGGGGGTGGGGGCGGTGCTTTGCCACGTGTTAGACGACGGAAGGGAGGCCCCGATAGCGTTTTATTCAAGGTCCCTGTCCCAAGCAGAGCGGAATTACGCACAGACCGATAGGGAGGCACTAGCGATAGTAGCGGGAACCAAGAAATTTCACGATTTTCTGTATGGTCGGCCGTTCAAGATCGTTACTGATCACAAGCCCCTGTTAGGAATCTTCACTGCAAATAAGCCCACGCCACAGATCCTGTCCCCGAGGATGCTGCGGTGGGCTATTTTTCTTAACGCATATCAACATGAGTTAGAATACCGGCCAGGGAAGGAAATCAGCCATGCAGACGCGCTCTCACGGTCGCCGTTACCCTTGTCGGACGACCAGAAGGCAGGGGTAAGAAGAGACCGCCAGGTATTGCTAATAGAGGTCTTGGAGTCACCCCCGATAGTACCGGCCGACATTGCTAGGGCGACCGGAAAGGATAGAACACTAGAGAAGGTATGCTCGTGGGTGCAGAAGGGGTGGCCGGCGTCATCCCCAGGCACGGAATTCGACCCATTCTTCCGAAAGCGAGTGGAGTTGTCTTTAGAGAGGGGGTGCCTTTTGTGGGGCCAACGGGTGGTGGTTCCTACGTCCCTGCGGCCGAAGGTGCTAAAGCTGTTGCACGTCAGCCACCCGGGAATCGTCCGTTCCAAGGCGTTGGCCCGGAGTTACTTCTGGTGGCCCCAGCTGGACGCCGACATAGAGCAGATGGTTGGCACTTGTGAGGCATGTCAATGCTCTCGACCGGAGGTGACCCGCCTGCCGCATAGGGAATGGGACGCAGCAAGGGGACCGTGGTCCAGGGTGCACGTAGATTTTGCTGGCCCATTCCGGGGAACCATGTTTCTCCTGGTGGTGGATGCATACTCAAAGTGGCTGGAGGTCATTCCGGTAAAGAGCACATCCTCCGCCACTACCATTCGCCAGCTAAGGAGGGTCTTTTCCACGTTCGGCTTACCCGACACTTTGGTCAGCGATAACGCCAGTTGTTTCACGTCCGCTGAGTTCGCAGCATTCATGGAGGCAAATGCAATTCGGCATGTCACATCCGCGCCGTTTCACCCGGCCACGAATGGCCAAGTGGAACGGTTGGTGCGCACCACAAAAGATGCGCTGCGGCGCATGGGCTCGGGAGATCTAAATCACCAAGTTTGTCAATTTCTATTAGCGTACAGAGTGACCCCCTTAGCGTCTGGATACTCGCCGGCTGAGCTGCTGATGCGGAGGAAACTGACCACGCTTTTGTCCAGGCTAGACCCGTCGAGGGTCGAGGACAAAGGGAAGAACATAGGGTTAGCGGTCTCGAAAGGTTTCGGCGTAGGCGACCCTGTACACTGCAGGAACTATGCCAACGCAGGCCCAGCCTGGGTGCCAGGGACGATAATAGAACAGACGGGGCCAGTGTCCTATCGGGTGGAAACTAGCACCGGCCTCCTCTGGAGGAGGCACGCTGACCAACTGAGGCACCGAGTGAGCGAGGGGCCGACCAGTGGGGCACAGCGACAGGATTCAGCGATAGGGTTCTCCCCCACCCGTTTAGCCCAAGGGGGAGACAGGGGGGAAAGCAGCGAGCCCGACTCATATCCTTTTGATACCCCAGTTCTATCCGAGCCCGGGGGGAGGGAAAAGGAGTGTGCGGCCGCCGCTGCCGCTTCCCCCGAATCCGATTTTGATCTTGATTTTGCTAGCCGGGGGGGTTTTTCGGAGTGTTCCCCCACCCATCCAAGCGAGAAGAGGGGTTTTTCATTAGCCCCCAGTGCCCCCGGTTCTTCCCAAACAAAGCACACACCTCCCAACAAAGCCGCGGAGCCGCGGCAAACCACTAACAAGTCATCCTCTCCGATTGCAGGGCAGGAAGCCAGGGAGCAAGGAGGAGGGAGCGAAGCCGGGGCAGGGCAGCCCGCGCCGAGACCCCAGCGTGTTCGAAATAAGCCATCTTGGCTGAGAGACTTCGTCTCATCCTAGGGGGGAGGAGTGTTGTGTCCTAATAGTGTAACCTTCTACATGTGATATCAATGTATCTGAACCAATGTAACCTTGCCAATGAGTAACAATGTAACCTTCAGCTGTATCATATAAACCCTGTAATAGGACGCGAGCTAATGACCACCAGCTGGCAGCAGCGAGCGTCCAAGCTCTCTTGGTTCAAACCCATCAAAGACCGCAGCGCGGGAAGCTTCCCGCCGCTACCTACACCTGGACAAGAAGGGCGTGACCAACCATGACATCACGCGGACCAGTAGCCAACGGGCTACCGTGGAGCCACATTCAAACATGTTCCTACCATATATATAGAGCTGTTCGTCCGCCATTACCTCATGTTCCCTCTGTCCACCATGCAATAAACCTGAGTTAACCCAGCCTTTGGCTGTGCCTTGTGTCTTGACTCTCATACACTAAAGAGGGTTACTGTGCTTTTCATACACGTGCATGCCATTATTTTCTGACTGCATGGCCTGAGAGGTAAGAAGCATTTACTGTATGTATCTTCCTTTCTCCACATCTTCATGACTACTTTCATTAATAGCTTCCAGCTGGAATTAGCAATTAATTAAATCTCTGCTCTCCTTGTTACTATGGCTGTAAACATGTATTTGAAACACTTCCACTTCTGCCTATATGCAGAATATCAAAAGGCTTAGAGACTATAGTATGCCTAAAACTGATAATGGGTCATTTTCACAGGTTTCTGTTGTTCAGTCGCACAGTCGATTCCGACCCTTTGCGACCCCATGGACCATTGACCTCCAGGCACCTCTGTCCTCCACCATCGTCCTCAAACTGCCCAGCTCTGTGCCCTTTGCATCTACAATACCATCTAGCCATCTCATTTTTGGCTGTCCCCTTCTTCTGCCCTCCTCCTTTCCCGGGATCAAGGCCTTCGCAAGTGAATCCTTTCTTCTCATTTGATGTCCAAAGTACTTTAGCTTCATCTTTACGATTTGACCTTCTAAGATCAAATTTTCACATGCAGAGGTTTGGAAATTGCCTGGTCTACTCTCTCCGAAAAAAGGGATCACGTTATGGCAATTAATTCCTTTTCTTCATCCTAAAATGCTAGCCACTTCCCTTAATTTTTAGCCCATGCAAGTCAACTTCAATAAAATACCACAAATGATCATTTATATTTTTAAAAAACTTTAAGTGTGTTAGTGCAAATTTCTAAAAATGATTCAGACACAGCTGGAGTGGGATGGCAACAGGACCCTGTCCACATTTGCCCACGATTACTATAAAGCAACTGTTAATGCTACATAATAATTTAGTTGTATTAGCAATAGCTATTAGAATTCCTACAGTTGCATTTAATTACAAGAGGGGGCACTCTGAGGCAGCTGCTAATGCATAGTCTCTCCATGTTATTAGATTAAGCAAAACAAGAAAATTATTACCTGAGAACAGAGAAGACTCTTGCCATCTTCCCAATTGCGCGGATTTTGTTTCTGATTATTTCTTTTCGTGCTGCAGCTGTACCTACTTTCAATGCAATAAGAGAGTCTCAAGCTCATGAAAAACATAATAAATAAATACAAAGCAACCTATCAAGAAAAGGCTGAAAACAGAATAGCCTTTTCCCTCTCTACATCAGGGATGGCCAACCTTGGCACTCCAGATGTTCTTGTACTTCAATTACCAGAACCCTAAGTCAACACACCTGCTGATCAGGGCTTCTGGGAATTGAAGTTCAAGAACATCTGGACCACCAAGGTTGGCCACCCCTCCTCTATAGTGTAAGATTATTCAAGGTAGACTGTCACAGGCAAATTCCTCTTATCCTCAGAACAAAATAAAGTACCAGTAAAATTAATCTTCACAAGTGAAAAAAAACTTTCAAACAATTCTAATCACTAAAGGATGGATATTGCATCAATCGCAAGCATGACATGGCAGAAGATATGTTAATGTAAAATAGTAATTTAGACATAATTTACAAGAGGAAATGGCAGTTTTCTCACATGGACAATTAATTCTAGACTATATGCAAGAGCAGAATCCAAGGCAGTTTTTAGTTCCACAAGCAGTATCATAACTCATTGCAAAAGCCATTGCCTAGTTAAGGAACAGAAGAAGAAACTATATACAGGTATGCTAGTGCTTCTATTTGCATAACCAAAAAAAGCCAATAGAATTCTAATAGTACCTGTACCTTGCTTTCTATTGCTAGTGCTAGGCTAGATTTACACTCAAGATCAAAAAATGTTACATACAGTACTGACTGTTTCTCTACTTATCTCTGAATCAAGTTAAGAACACACTTCAACCCAAATAAGAAAGACTAAAAAGTAGGTAACAAACGTATTGGACACAGAAAAGAATTGGCATCTGAACTATTTGGACAATAAGCTTTAAAGAACACAGCAGAGAAGCCACCACTTTTCTCTCTCCCTATATCTGTATGTTCTACAGGTGAAACTCGGAAAATTAGAATATCGTGCAAATGTTCATTCAGTTCAGTAATGCAACTTAAAAGGTGAAACAAATATATGAGAGAGACTCATTACATGCAAAACGAGATAGTTCAAGCCTCACTTTATTATAATATTGATGCTTATGGCTTACAGCTTATGAAAACCCCGACCCCCCCCCAATCTCATGTACCCCATAATCATCACATAATTTCAAGTACACTGTATGCCATGATCATCACAATTATAACGAATTAAGGCATGACATCTCTCACTTTGCATGTAGTGAGTCTATCTCATATATTTGTTTCACCTTTTAAGTGAGATGAATGGACATTTGCACGATATTCCTATTTTCTGAGTTTCACTTGTATATTTTCCACTGGGATCATCACATTGATCAGCCAGGACAGTGAGGCAATAGTAGCTTCAGGATAAGGAGACTCAGTCTCTCCCTGAGAGCACTGAGTTCCCAAAGTTTATGCCTTTGCTCAGTTGGGCCGGATTTAAGCATAGGCTACCTAGGTTGCATCCTATGGGCCCGCACCACAAAGGGGGCCCTCACCACGTGATTCTACATCAATTTTTAAAATCAGAAAACACAGAGTGCAATGACATTTATTTTTCAGTTTTTAATTGGATAATTGCTGAAAATGCGGGTTTTGTAGGTTATTTTTTTAAAAAAAATACTTTCCCCGGTAGGGTCCGCGCAACAGGTTCAGCCTAGGGGCCCACAGATCCTAAATACGGCACTGTTGCTCAGATATTAAGTTGAAACTAGCACAATAGAAATGAAAGACTTTCTCATTTAAATGTTAGCTACCAGAGACCAATATTACTGTACAAAGAGCAACTGGGACATTACATTGGTCACATTTCATGCACACCACTTAAATGTAAATTGTTCTACATCAGGAGGGCGGGATATAAATTCATCAAATAAATAAATAAATAAATATGTGGATACAGTAACTGAATTTTTTTATGCATGCAGGATTTAAAAAAAACATGTTAGAAGCAGGCTAATTATGAAAGTATCAAAAGAAAAGGGATGGGGAAAAGTGGGAAATTAATCATGCACAGGACAGAGGCTGAAAAATGTTGCTGAAAGACTGGCAATAAAACAAATACCACACATTTTTATAATATAATATATAAATGTGTTCTCTACTTGGATAATCATAATCAAAGAGGTCATACTTCAAAACACTGTTATTCTGACGGATCTGTACCTTTTTTATTGCCATATATGAGTCGCTCTTCAGATGGGAGAGTCCAGGAAAAAAAAGAAAGTAGATGATGGAAGAAAAGGTGAGTGAAGCAAACTAAAAGGAAGACCTTTTACATTGGCAGTGATAATAAAGGATGAAAGTTGAAAAGAAAAATGAAAGAAGGGAATGGAAAATTGCCATTCTGCATACTATTCGGTGCATTATCAGTGGTGGAAACATTTGGGATGGCTTGCATAGTACTCAGTGTGTTTATGAGCAAAATGGTGGAAAGTTTAGGCAAGACACAGATCTTATTAATACAATACCCAAACAAGAAACAGAAGTTCAGAAGAGTATCAAGACGTTAAGAACAGGGAGGAGGGACTGGAGGACCTGTATAATCTCAGCTATTAGGTTTTATATTTTATTTGAATGTATAACTAAAAAAAGAAGCAATGTGAAACAAAGGATACCACCTAACTATTTGTGTAAATGTACAGAATTGTAGCAGCCTTACCAAATATGTTATGAGACTACAACTTCTGTCATCAGTGACCAGTAACAATACTAGCTGGGGCTATTTTTCAAACAAAACACATAGAGGCTGCCATTTAATTTAATATCGTAAATTAAAGAAGACTTCTAACATAAATGCAAACAAATTTAAATGTTTATATCTTAATAGATAAAAATTCCTCATAGTAAGAAGACTTCTATGTTAAAATTTTAGTATCAGTAATAAAAAAAACCTCGTATATTCCACATTTTTAAGAGAAGAAAAAGATAACGAAAAATTACAGTATTATCATAAGCCACAAAAGTATCCTTACCGTCAAACTGATCTTCGCCTTCTGTCATTAGTTCATCGTCTGAGCAAATGCTCAAAACATTCACCAGCATTTCTGTCACTAAATTTAAAAAAAAATTATTACAGTTTGTATAGTGTCAAGTGTTTCACTACCAACAAAATGTGAAAGACTAGATTTATGTCGTTATTTAAGTTTATGGGAGGGGAACAGAACATGTCACAAAAGATAAGTCATGTTTGAGCTTTTCATTATAATGCATTTAATGTAGGAACAGGAGTGCTGGATCCAATCAAAGGTCCTTCTAATCCATTGTTAATTTTCCAACAGTGGTAATTTGGACATCTTATAAACAGCAAGTGAAAACTTCAGTCTTTCTCTGTTTGTTTCCTGTACTTGGGAAAGAGCACCAATGATGACTGACTACTAAAGCATTCAACTGTAAAACTTGGAAAAAAGTATTTGTGTGATATATTTATCAACTGATAAAATCAACAGTGTAATGAATAATATGTGATATACAGGTGAAACTCGGAAAATTAGAATATCGTGCAAATGTTCATTCATTTCACTTAAAAGGTGAATCAAATATATGAGATAGACTTACTACATGCAAAGCAAGAGATGTCATGCCTTAATTTGTTATAATTGTGATGATCATGGCATACAGCGTACATGAGATTATGTGATGATTATGGGGTACATGAGATTGGGGGGTTTGGGGTTTTCATAAGATGTAAGCCATAAGCATCAATATTATAACAAAGTAAGGCTTGAACTATCTCGCTTTGCATGTAATGAGTCTATCTCAGATATCTGTTTCACCTTTTAAGTTGCATTGCTGAACTAAATGAACATTTGCACGATATTCTAATTTTCTGAGTTTCACCTGTATACTGCCAAACTCAACCTATCATGAAGCTGCCCAGGGACTTATATCAGAGAGTAAACAAAACAAAACAATAAAGAAGACAAAAACATTGTGGCGTCTTGAATACTAACTCCTGTATTTAAATATGAGTTTTTGTGGATCAAGTCCACTTCATCAGACCGCATGGCATCAATTTATACACATCACATACAGTGGCTCAAGTGGCTAAGACACTGACTGGAAGGTGGCAGGTCAGCAGTTCGATACCCGAATACTGCAGGATGGAATGAGCTCCTGACTTTGTCCCTGCTCCTGCCAACCTAGCAGTTTGAGAGCAAGAAATTGCAAGTATATAAATAGGGACCACTTCAGTGGGAAGGTAAACAGCGCTCCGTGCACTCCGGTGTCTAGTCATGCCTGCCACATAACCGCGGAAACGTTTGCAGAAGCAGACAGCGCTGGCTCTTTAGCTATGAAACAGAGATAAGCACTGAACCGTAGAGTCGGACACGACCGGCTTTCAAGCAAGGGTGACCTTTACCTTTTCAGAGGCACACAATGGTTGGCCAGCCTAGCAGAAAAGAGCTTATTGTTTTTCTTCCTTTTTGAACTATAAAAACCAAGATGCTATCAAATACCTGGCAAACTCTCAAACTGCATTTGGGTTGGTCTGCTACAAGCTCTGCTGGCTTGGCCATATGGCACAGAAAAGATATTAATATAATTCTTATGTATGATTACTTGGGGCAGTTATAACAGCAACACTGGGCAAGCGCTTAATGGATGAGCAGCAAAACTTTTTGGATGTTCTGCTTCATAATACCTTTCTCTCCAACAAATGGCAACGACCAAGTGAAGACATCCATAAAATTTGGCAACCAATAAGGATGTGGTGAACAATTGAACTGCCGAATATTCATAACATTATTTTCATATTTCAATACAGCAGCTGCAAAACAGATACAGATATTAGGTGAATTTTCATATGACTTATTCAGTAATGTTCACACAAAAAATATAAACACATTCCCTGCAAACATCCTAGCAAGGTGAAGGTGTCAAGTTTTAACAAGAAGCATTTCTGCTTCTTGTATTGTCCACCGATACAAGATCTTGCAGAAATATGATCCCAAATAGCTGTATGTCCTTTAACCTGCTAACCTAGTCTACAGGCCAGCACAAATACAGTATTTTGTTTTTTCCAACTAAAGGATAAACCTTGATTTCCTGAAAATAATGACCAGAGTTTGCTAACTTAAAAGGGGGAGTTTTTGTGCCTGCCCATCCTTATAACACTGAACAACAGCATTTGGCATTATAAACTAGATAGGTTGGTTTAATCTCCACTGTGCATTTCAGGAAAACGGCTAGCCTGTATACTCATATATTATTATTATTATCATAATAAGCCACCACCTCCATCACTGCTGCGAGGCTCCGCGCTCCTCCCCTGGCCCGGCCGGTCAGCGGGAAGTCAAAGCAGCTTGCCTCGTGGCTCCGTGCTGGAGGCTGGACGCCGGTGGGAACATCTGCACTGGAAGCGCCCTTGAAAAGTGCTGACGACGTCAGACCAGCCTTGCCTCACGGCTTGAGGCTGGACGCCGGCGGGAACACCTGAGCCTCGGAGCACCCTAGGAAACACCAATGTCCCTAAACTGCCTTCGCCTGCCATGGATCTGGACGTTTGTCCACATCTGGCTGGTTCGGCAGGAGGGAGGCGAGATTGGTTGCAGCTGTGATAGCTGGCGTGGCGGCTATACTAAGATCTGGCCGCCGCTGCTACAGACCCGGACGCTCGCCTGCCCACCCTTGACCAGTTTGACGAGAGGGAGGAGGATTGTGTTGTATTTTTCTCGATTGTTTAACCGAGAGATGTCATTGTTATTGTATTATTGATATTCTGTACTTATTGCTTTTTTCTATTTATTATGTATGATTATACTGTATTTTTTCATTTTGTTGTAAGCCGCCCTGAGTAGGCCTTTGTTTGAGTACGGCAGGGTATAAATTAAATTATAATTATAATAATTATAATAATTATTATTTCTATACTGCTTCCCTCACTCAAGAGCATACCTGTCAACCTTCCCGGATTGGCCAGGATTTCCCGGTTTTCGGCGTCGATTTTTGCCCTTTCCCGCTCCACACTGCCGAAACCCCGGATTTCGGCAGCAGGGGAAAGGAGGCACTGCGCAGCCCATCTGCGCAGGTTGCATTGCACGCATGCATGGAAGGGCTCTACACTTCCGTAGCTCCCTTCCACGCATGCACAGAAGGCTACGCCATGTGCGTAGAAGGCTACGCAAGCGGTGTAGCCCTCCACACGCATGCGTACAACGCGACCTGCGCAAACCCGGTCCGCGCAGGTCCCGGATTCGCCGGAGCCGCGGTTGACAGGTATGCTCAAGAGTGACCTGAAGTGGTTTACAAGCAATAAAACATAACATAAATCATTTATTAAAAACCCTATCTAAAAACTGTTAAAAACCCTATAAAAGTATCTAATAAAAACCACCCTTACCCTCCAAACACCCATGTAAAAGAAATACCAGACAGGAACACCCACGCAGGCTAAATAAACCAGCGGGACTGGGAGGTTGATCCATCCATACCCCACACCCACTGGCATAGCCATGGTTTTAATATTTTTCTAAAGGGGAGCATATGAAAGCAGCGAAGTTGTACAGCACCCTCAGAAGGGAATGGCAATGTATTTCTGTGTTCTTTTATACCTAAAAATCTAGAGAAAGAGTTGCTACAAGTCGGAATCGACTTGACAGCATATTATTAATATTGTTAGCCTCTATTAACTGTTCAGGCATAATAATAATAGGAAACACACAGTAAAACTTAGAGGATGTGATTCAACATAGGCAATAAAAAGCTGCAATAGTGTTCACGTTAATTACCACTAGGAATTATTATTTGCATTAGAATTTATAGAATAACTGAATTGGAAGCAGCCTCTTAGGCCACTGAGTCCAACCCCCTGCTCAATGCAGGAATCCACATCAAAGCAGCTATGCCCAACTCTTTCTTGAATGCTTCCAGTGTTGGAATGCTCACAACCTCTTGAGGCAGTTGATTAATTAAGTTAATTGTCAAATTTATATACCACCCACTCAGCCAAAGCCGACTCAGGGCGGTTCACAATAATAATTTTTAAAAAAATGTTAAAAAGTTAAAACTACCCACCCCCTAAAACAAGGGGTGCAGGATCCAAAGGCACCATTGGGAGGCGTTCTTATACACCAGCCACCCAATGGAGGATACCCTTCCACCTGCACCCCATACTTGACCCGCCAGCCAGGTTTTAAGTTCTTTTCTGAAAGGCTGCAATTCCGTCCGGAGACGTAGCTCTGTTGGCAGGAGGTTCCAGAGGGCCAGCGCAGACACGGTGAAGGCTTTCCTCCTTGTGCCAGAGAGGCAAGCCCCTCTGGCTGGTGGAACAATTAGAGCCCTCCTCCGGTCCGCTCTGGTTGGACAGACAGACGTCCTCAGGGTGATGCGGTCTCTTAGGTAACCCGGCCCACTACCATATAGGGCTTTAAAGGTCAAAACCAGCACCTTTAATTGCACCCAGAGACAAACTAGCAACCAGTGCAGCTTTCGGAGCAGTGGCGAAGCATGGGCATAATGCCCACGCCCCATCACCACCCGGGCTGCTGCATTCTGGACCAGCTATAGCCTCCGAATGGTTGTCAAGGGCAGCCCCATGTAGAGCGCATTGCAATAATCTAGGCTGGAGGTGACCAGAGAGTGAGTGACCATGAGCAAGGAGTCCCGGTCCAGGAGCGGGCGCAACTGGCGAATCACCCGAAGCTGGGCGAAAGCCCTCCTGGTCACAGCTGCCACCTGTTCTTCTAGCAGTAGCCGCGAATCCAGGAGGACCCCCAAGTTGCGCACCGGGTCTGTCTGGGGCAAAATAGCCCCTTCCGGAACCAAAGATGGTAGCTCCCGGGATAACGCAGGACCCCTTATCCATAGCCACTCAGTCTTGCTGGGATTCAGTTGTATCCCGTTAGCCCCCATCCAGACCCTAACAGCTTCCAGACACCTGGAAAGGACTTTGACGGCATCACTGGGGTCCCCATGGGCCGAGATGTACAACTGAGTATCATCCACGTACTGATGGTACCGCACCCCATGGGAACGAATGATCTCACCCAGCAGCTTCATGTAGATGTTAAATGAGAGGAGAGAGCACCGAGCCCTGAGGCACCCCCCATTTGAGGGGCCTAGGACTGGACCTCTCACTCTCCATTGTCGTACTGCTCTCCATTGTCGTACTGCTCTAACAGTTAAGAGGGTTTTCCTAATAGTCAGCCTATATTTGGCTTCCTTTAGTTTGAGCCCATGATTACGGGTCCTGCACTCTGGGATAGCTGAGAACAGATCTCGCCTCATCTCTTTATGACAATCTTTCAGGTATTTGAAGAGTGCTATCGTATCCCCTCTCAGTCTCCTTTTCTCTAGACTAAACATGACCAGTTTTTTTCCCCAGTCTTTCCTCATATGGCTTGGTTTCCGGTCCTCTGATCATCCTTGTTGCCGTTCTCTGTACCTGCTCCAACCCCCCACCCCCAATCTTTCTTAAAGTGCAGTATGTACCCAGAATTAGACACAGTACTCTAGATGTGGTCTAACTAGAGCTGAATAGAGGGGGACTAGTACCTTATAGGTTTTGGAGTCTATAAATCTGTTAATGCAGCCTAAAACTGTGTTGGCCCTTTTTGCAGCCACATGGCACTGTTAACTCCTATTTAGCCTGTAATCTACAGAAACTCCAAGATCATTCTTGGTTGTAGTATTACTGAGCCAAGTATCCCACATCCTCCAGGGTTCCTCTCGCTGTCACTTCTTCTACCAAGCCAGATTATACCATTGTATAATCCAGAGGTTCCCAAGCTAAGGCCCGTGAGCTGGCTCTGGCCCCAGGCGCCATTTCATGTGGGCCCCCACCTCTCCAAGGGCATTTGAGAAACAAAATGGTCACCCCAGTGAAGCTGCTGGGACAAAATGGCCACCGCCATTGTGCAGGCAGGGCAAAATGGCCATCTGGCCCTCATAGCTGACTGAGACAACGTGACCTGGCCTTCAGCTTGAAAAGGTTAGAATCCCTGGTATAATCTATACATTGTATAATCAGTCATTGTGTCCAGTAGAAACATATTATTTATAAATTTTTGTACTATCATAATTATTATGATCTTCTTAGAGCTTGTTATACTAACCTGATTACTTAGCAGATCCATAAACCAGACTTCAAACTAGTCTCTCAAATTCTATAATCTCATTTCCCCTAATAGTGTCATTACTCTTCAAAAAAAATGCACAAAGTAAAGCTAAAATTCATAAACTTAATTTTTTAGTAATTAATATTTTACCTCTATAAAAATAGAAATTAATCAGTTTTTTCTAGTGTATTACTGCACAACGAGATATTCCATTTATATCGAATAAGCTCTAATTTATGAAATAAGAACCATAAAGTCCTTCACTAAGAATAATACATAATTATGCAAATTCTGATAAATTCATTAGTTCAAATCTTCCAGTCTTACTTGAAAGAACCAAAAATGCATAAGCATTAGCAAAATGAACAAGCTACAGTTACCATATTTTTCGGACCATAAGACGCACCTGACCATAAGACGCACCCAGTTTTAAAGCAGGAAAACAAGAAAAAATATTCTGAACCAAATAGTACAGTACTGTATTTGCACCACCAACCAGTGGTGGCACTGCAGGGGAAATGGGTGGGCAAGCTAAGTGCACTGAGGCAGGAAGCGAAGCTCTAGCCTAGCCTCTTGCTCTCCCAGCAACCAGGAAGCATGGCTTCCCCCTCCATTTTGACCACATGGAGCAGGGACAAAGGCAAGAAAGGTAAATGAAACCATTTCTTTTTATGCTCAGGTTTGGTTTCCCACTGAAATGCTTTGGAAACATACAATCAGAAAAGCTTTAGAATACAGTACTGTACAAGAAATTGATTTCCAATGCATTAAAATGGGAAATTGTGATTTGCACCCTCTTGTGGCCATCTGTGGTAATGGCCCAGCGAACATATGTTTTTCTTTCCCTGGCCCTTCTTTCCCCGACCCTGGAATAACTGTGGTGGTAGTAGTGGAGGTCTTCGACCAGCTGCGGCTGTTGTAAAATATTCTTTTACAACAGCCTTGCTGGACAGCATTCGGACTATCAGACACACCCTCATCCCCCCCCCCCACACACACACTTTTTTTGGGGGGGGGGGAGTGTATCTTACAGTCCGAAAAATACGGTAGCTTCCTTCTTCCCAAACAAGATTACCTTCTTCCAAAACAAGGACATTAAGCAATAATCCAAAGAAAAACACCTCCAGTAACTGTAACCACTGGCTAAGGCTGTTGGGAGCTGTAAATGACTGCAGTCCCTAGGCTTGTGTCCCACTGTTCTGGATGGATTCCACAATTTTACAAAATCAAATCAAATCATTACAAGAGGAATATTTTGTAATAATTTATTCACCTACCATTGTTACTTTGTTAAAAAAAGGCAAGAGTAAAAAATGCTATGGTCCCTTAAAGATTAACTGCTATATTTTAATGTGAGTTCTTATGGATTTTTGTCCGCTTCTGCAGACCTTCTCATGAATACACGGTCTGAAGATGAACAAGTAATTCTGCTTTTTGAACATTCATTCATTCATTCATTCATTCATTCAATTAATTAATTAATTAATTAACTAACCCATCTGTGATATTTTCCCACTCTGGGCGATGTACAACAATTAAAACCAGAAATATACAATATTGAATTTGAAAGGAAGCTTTAAAATTTTCTTTAGCAATTATCCTTACCTTTATTATTGTATACATCCAAATAATTGGGTGCTGAAAAAATTGTTATTAATGATGGGAATCCTGTTGTTTGACTTTTTCTGTACATTCTGTAACTGTAAAATAAGAACAGCAAGGTTTGCATCGCAACTAAAGTAATGATATTAAATTTGAAGTTCTAAGTATTTGTCTTAAGAGGAAAATATACTTACCCTGCATCTTGTGCTTCATGAGCTCTGATAATAGACAACAAATTATTATTTTGCAAAAATTCACAAACTGCAGGATAGCTGTGAAATAAAACATGGGTAAGCGTAACTAATTGATTTCAATTGGCAGTTTTTCAACAAGATTCTAATTTATTTTTTTACCTATAAAAATAAGAACATCCTCTGACTGTATTGTGACAGAAATGCTCCTGAGATTTTTCATTTCCAAAGTCTTCAGAGGGATCGGACCATAATAAATCACACATTGGACCATATGCTGGAGGCTCTTTGAACCGATCTAGCTGTTTAAAAGAGAAACACCATTGTGATCTTCCTTTTCCATATGTCATTTCTCTCTCTCTCTGGTATACTGTATATAGGATAAACATTCAAATTACAAGGAAAGTAGAAAGTATGGATTCAGCTAGGAGAGATTGGTACTGAACTCATATTTCCTGGCTACATGACATTTCTTTGGCTGCATAGACCACACAGCATCACAAAAAATATTGTCTGCTACTTGGTCTAATCCATGTGTCCTATACTAAATCAAGTGCGCTGAATCAAAATCAGAAGTCCCATTCTGCCTAGGATGCCAGGCTCTTAAATTAGCAAATCTCACCCTCTTGGTTAGGTTCTTGTGTTGATCACATGGGGTATATTTGCCACAAATGTAGCAAAAATTGTCTGGATTATTAACACAGCTGCACCTACTCATCTTTAGTTCAAAACAGGCTCACTATGGCCTAGATGTACTATCCAATTAGATGGTTTCACACTAGAGACAAGCCCTTGGTCCTTATATACCTATGTCTGATGTTAGCTCACTGACTTGCCCAGTCATGCCCAGCCACTGCTGGAACCATACCCGCCAAGCACGGCTCCGGAAAATATGGGAAATTACTGCGCATGCGTAGTTGTGCATGCTCAGTAATCTGTTTGCACATGCGCAGAACCCCTTTGCGATGGGCGCACATGCGCAGTAACCTTTCCCCCCACCATTCAAAATACGGGACGATGGCGGAAAAGGCAAGGAACAAGCGCTAAAATACAGAAAATCCCGGCCAATATGGGATACTTGACAGGTATGGCTGGAACATGCATGCCACCAGGGGATGTGATTCAGCTGAGTCTGCAGCAGGTATAATGGTAGCTGCAACTGTTATAATGTTCCCATGTAAAAATTCATTACCCAATTACTGACCATTTGAATAGCTATAGCACACCTTAAAATCTGTAAGTGACAAGCAAATTCTGAGTTCAGATTTGGAATCAGCACACTTGATATCATGTAAATCACATGTGTTATTGCCAGAAGCAAAATCGTTGTTGTGCAGTGGAATCTTTCCCTGCACAAAGCTTGCCATCTTAAATCTTCTTCTACCAAGAATACAATATTTTCTGCCCCCATAAGTCTCTCTCTTCCATATATCCTCCATTAGTTGCCTTCCTTTCACCACTTTTAATTGTTGTTCTATCAGTTTATTGTTTGAAGAAGCATTTAAAATATTTATTTACAAACTTTCATTTCATATATGAATCCAGAAAAGTGTGTACTGAGTCCTATTCAAGTTTTCCATTTCTGCATTACTTGCCATTTAATGGGACAGTCCACATTTTAAATTCAGCTACTGTATGTAGAGATTTTTTGTCATGTCTTTCAAGAGACCTTCAAATTAGAATCAGAAATATCTGGAATAGCTCAATTATTTTTTATTTATTTATGAACCTTTCTTTACAATCCATGAACCCTTATTTCCCAACCTGGGCTATAAGAATCGCTCCTTATACTTTTTGCATTTTAGGGGGGGGGGAGAGTAATTTTCTTTTTCAAAAAACTAAACATTATCAGAGAATCAGGCTGGAATCCTATACACACCTTTAGAAAAAGCCCCATACTGAACTCAATATGACTTTCTCTCTCCTGGTAGAAATTAGGAAAAGTCCATGTGGTCATTAAAATAACACAAATGTAAGAACAAGTGATACCTTTATTATACCACTAAAAACATATCAAACAAATTGTAAGCTAGTTGTTTGTTTAATTTTTAGTGGTCTCATAAAAATATTACCTGCTCTTGCATATGTAATTTCTTCTATGTAGCTATGAATAGGACAGTGATAGCAAACCTTGGCACTCCAGGTGTTCTTGGACTTCAATCACCAGAAGCCTAAATCAGCACGCCTGCTGATCAGGGCTTCTGGGAATTGAAGTTCAAAAACATCTGGAGTGCCAAGGTTCACCATCACTGGTATAGGACTATATGACAACCTTACACTTGAGGTTTAACAAATGACAATAAAAAATTAAGTTCAAGTGTAAAACTGACACATCAAAGTAGTTGCATAAGTCCTTGCAAATTCCTGTTCCTTTATAACAAAAATACTCACCCTTCTAATATCATCAATTTTATTTATTTCTGGAGACAGGCCACCATGGACACAAAGAAACTGTTGGTTGAGAAGTGCAGCAAGAGGGAGGCAGTCAAAAGCTTCCATGCAAGCATCATAGACTTTTTCAGAATACTTTATTTTACCTATAGAGAAGGGAAACCTAAATATTTTAATTACATGTAATTGAAAGGCCCTGATGCTAGGAAAGATCAAAGGAAAAAGGAGAGGGCGGCGGCAGAAGATGAGATGGCTAGATGGCATCACTGTCATAGTGGGTGTAGATCTGGGCGGGCTACAGAGGATGGCAGATGACGGAGGAGCCTGGCATGCGGTGGTCCATAAGAACAGCCTTGCTGGAACAGGCCACAGCCCATCAGTCCAGCATTGTCTCACACAGTGGCTCACCATTTCCTTCAGGGTATTCCCAAGCAGATGCCTTCACCTGCTTAGGATTCCCTGGAAATGGCATTGAGAGATATCCTGCCTATCTCTCCAACCCGGAGGTTGTTCTTAGGTATCCATAATTATAGCCATCGATACCCTTGTCCTCCATGAACTTGTCTAATCCTTTCTTGAAGCTGTCAAGACTGACAGCTGTCACCACTTCTTCTGGCAGGGAGTTCCATAGGCCAGTGATCCTCTGGGTGAAAAAGTACTTTCTCTTATTTGTTTGAGAACTAGCACCCAAAAGTTTCATGGAGTGCCCCCTAGTTCTAGTGTTATGCGATAGGGAAAACAGATTTTCCTTATCTTCTTTGTCCACACCGTGCATGATTTTATAAACTTCCATCAGGTCACCTCTTAGACGCCGTCGCTCAAGAGTGAAAAGGCCCAACCATTGCAGCCTCAGATGGTAAGGAAGGTGTTCCAGTTCCCTAATCATTTTGGTTGCCCTCCTCTGCACTTTTTCCAACTCCATAATATCCTTCTTGAGGTATGGTGACCAGAACTGTACACAGTATTCCAGATGGGGCCTCACCATAGATTTATAAAGAGGCAAAATGACACTTGCTGACTTATTTTCTATACCCTTCCTAATGATCCCTAGCATTGAGTTTGCTTTTTTCACTGCTGAGGCACACTGGGTTGACACCTTCATTGAGCTCTTGTCCACCAGGACACCAAGGTCCCTTTCCTGGCTTGTGGCAGAGAGTTCAGACCCCATCAGTTTATAAATGTAATTGTTGTTTTTTTTTTGCCCCAATATGCATCACTCTGCACTTACTAATGTTGAAGCTCATTTGCCACTGTTTTGCCCACTCCCCCAGTGTCAAGAGATCCCTCTGGAGCTCCTCACAATCTCTTACAGTTTTCACTACCCTGTATAATTTAGTGTCGTCAGCAAATTTGGCTACCTTGCTATTTACTCCTACTTCTAGATCATTTATGAAGAGGTTGAAAAGCAATGGTCCCAGTACTGAACCTTGGGGGGTCACAAAGGTCAGATTTGACTGTGCGACTGAACAATAAAATTGGATGAGAAGGATGGCTTTTGTTTTAAAAGAAACGGAATATCATGTCTGACGAAGTGGACTTGATCCATGCAAGTTCACATTTTCATACAAAAGTTAGTATTTAAGGTGCCACAACATTCTTTGTCTTTTGTTGTTGTTGTTTTGTTTACTCCGAGTATTATAGCTTGATCTTTTTTTAAACAATTCTCTTGACCAACATATTTGGCTAGATAAACATAAGCTCATATGAATACAGCAAGATGACATCCCAAGACTGCAAATGGGGTGCTGCTGCAATTTAAATAAGTGGTCCAAAAATGCTCACCAAAAATACTAGTTTGTTAAAAATATTAACTCATCTGGTCACACAAAATTCCTATTTCTCTGTCTTAATGTTACTGGAGTTGTTTTTGGAGATAGCAAAGTACTAGAAAGTTCTGCAGGATCTGGATATAAGGGCTTGGACAAGACCACATGTGTGGTCAACAACCCTCTCTGAAAAATGCATGTCAACTGGAAGTGAAAAAGGATTAGAACTGTGAAACAAGCTTCTGGATATGTGACACATTTTTGTTACACATATAAAAGAGAACTCTATACCGCACGAACATCCAAATGAACAGTTAAGCTTTTCGAATGATGTTTTTTAGTGTGACACAGACCTGAATTTGTAGATGTGAAGGTGAGAAATTTCTTTTAGATGGGTTGTGCTTAGGATCGTGTTTATGCAGTAAGCGCTTAATACTGCTTAGAATAACGACTGAGAGCTTTTTGTAACAAATTTTGAAAATCTCTGGCCTATTATTATATGTTGTGTGTCATCTCTAATAGTGCCATCAGCTAGGGGTGCACATCTATCCAGCACCCGAAGGAGGGCCTTCTCCGTGTCCGCACCAACCCTCTGGAACTTCCTGCCAACAGATCTAAGACTTCAAAGAGAATTGCTGCCCTTCAGGAAAGGATTGAAGACCTGGCTGGTGGGGCAGGTGTGGGGCCCTAATGGGAACACAGTCCCTGCTTGCTGGCTTATGTAAACAATTAAGAACTCTCTCTTCTTCTTTTTATAGTGGGTGGGATGGGTGGGTGGGATATGGGTCTTTTAAAGTGGGTGGGATATGGGTCTTTTAAAGTGTTTTTATGTGTTTTTAGAACTTGTTGTAATGCCGCCCTGAGTCAGGTTCTGCCTGAGTGGGCGGCATATATAAATATGACTATTAAATTAAATTAAAAATGTCATATATTGTATTGTAATAAATTTCATCTTGTAACAATTATGCTTAAAATAAGGTTTAAAAATCTCCAGCAATGACACTTAAGAATTTGAAATATTTTTCCAAACACTGTTTAGTACTGTTAGTACTTTTCTATTACACATTTTAAAGAAGTATTCCTAATTTTGCATAAAGATTAGAGATTTCACATCTTCAACTCAGAGATTACTGTCAGACACTGAACAGCTCAGCAATAGGAGAAAACTGGTTGTGCAATCAGTGCGCTTATTGGTTTTCCTAACAGGATTCTGGCATAGATATCTGAGAAGCAAACATTAAGTTCCATTAATAATACTTACACTCCTGCTTAAAAGTAAAATATTCTGTGAGGTGCCTGCATTCATGGTTGCCTCTTAGAAGAAACAATGTGTTTGGGTATAAAATCTTCAACACCCACAAATAAAGCACACACTGTTGAAAAACAAGAATATTTAGTTATATGTGATACAATATATAATATTTTTTTAAAAAATTATTAACAGTGAAAATAACAAGCACATGTAGAATGCTAACAACAACCATTTCACATCATCCATTTCTTCCTCTATTTTTTCTTATTTCTGAATATTCACTTTAGAATATGAGAATTTACAATAAAGTTAAGGCATCATATATTAATCCAGAACCACCACCCATAAAACAATCAAGATAACATTAAACTATGACAGCTAATAGTAACATCAAACCGTCACTCCACATTCATATGCAGTTCTACAGTGATTGAGGGAGAGTTCAGACACAGATATATCTTTGGTTGCAAATTCTGCACAAAATTTCTTATGCATGATTACACTTGTATTGAATTAGTACTATAAAATCAGCTACAATGACTCAGAAAACAGGCACAGCCCAGTCTTTTAAGGAAGCCAATGGCATGGCCTAAGAGCCACCAGAGTACCCAGGCCCTTTGTACCCTTTCCACCGCCCACAAAGGTAATCCTCGCCCCCGGTCTTAGCTGGAGCTCTAAAGGCAGCTGGGCATTGTCACCGCCTGAGAGCTCGACGGACAGAATGGAGGGGCTTTGGGCCTAATGACTGCCTTTTCACCTGCGTACCAGGCCCTGCTTCAGCTGGAGCGCAGCTGTGACCCTACTGTATTGTATTGTATTTTTTTGCTTACTGAATTGCTTATGCACATTTTTGTATTAATGTATATCTAGCTTGTATTTTGATGATGTATATTGATGTATATTGATTGTATTGTTTATATTTTTTGTATTGTGCTTTTGTAATTTTGAAAATGTGTAATTTTTGTGATGTGTTGTGAAGCCGCCCTGAGTCGGCCTAGTGCTGAGTAGGGCGGGGTACAAATTAAATTGATTGATTGATTGATTGATTATTACATGTTGGGAACCACTCTGAGTCACCCGTTGGGCTGAGATAGAGCGGTATATAAATATTTTTTTCATAATTGTCTAAAGTAAAAGAAACCACCTTTTCTTCAGTTAAGATAAGATGCTGTTTATAACAGAAAGGGGAAATTACCATTCACCCTAACAATATGAAACCAGCATGAAACCACCTTTCTGCAGCTGCTACCTTCTGTCCGTTTATAATTTACTAGCAGAGTTTGCCCGGCGTTGCCAGGCTGTTTTAAATTGTGTTGGAAGGTGTTTTGTTTGTTTGTAATGTTTGTAAAAAAGAGGTTAGTCTGTAATTGTTCTTTTTAAAAATTTTATTTATGCACAGTAATGACAACTTGTATTTTGTAATTTTTCTAATGTATTTTTGAATATTTGTTTTAACATATATGTTAATTTTTGTTACGAGGCCGGGCTGTTATAAACTGTGTTCAGTTTTTTTGGGGTTTTTTGTGGATTAAAAAAAACAACAAATGATGATATAATTGTTTGTAATTTTTTTATTTAACGAAATAATGTTTTAGTATGTGACTTTTGTTTTAATATTTGTACTGTAGGTAATAATGTTAAAAATGTGAAAGTACATGTTTTGTATATTCAATGTTTTTAAACTGTGTTTAGATTTCTTGGCTTTTTATTTGAGTTAAAACGCAACAGATGATTTTAAAAATATTTTTATTTTATTGACAGATGTTTGTGTTTTGTGTGAACTTGTGATTGATTTTTATGTTTTTGACTTGTTTTTACTGTTGTGGCCTCTGGGTGGGGCTGTAGAGTCTTTTTGAGTTGCTTTTACTATTGTGCCCTGCAGGTGGGGCTGCTGGTTTTGGTGTCATTTAACATGTTTTTTCTCTCCTGGCCTCTGGGTGGGGCTTCTTCCGGTAAGGAGTCGTCATGGAGGGATGTCACGCTGGTAAGTTGTCTGGTTTTCTTTCTTCTGGGGTTTTTCTTTGTTTTGCTTTTGTGGTGGTGGGATGGGAGGTGTTTCTGTTAGTTCTTTTTTGTTTTAGTTTAGTTTTAGGTTGGTTTAATTCTTGGTTAGTTTACCTTGTTTATTGTGTTTGTTTTTGGTTAGTGGTAGTTTTGGTGTGTGCGCACACACACACACACACTGGGCAGGTTTGAAACGTGCTGCCCAGTAGGTGTGTGTGTATGTGTGTGTCTGAGTGAGTGAGAGAGAGAGGAGAATGGGGCCGGGTGAGTACCTCTGGGAGGCGAAGGCAATGACCGAAGCCCCGTTCGCTGCCTTTGCTTCCTGGGGAATTGGTTCGCTTTCAAGGGTGGGCAAATGCAACAGTACCTTCCCCCCCTGACCCCCCCTGTTTTTTTTGGGTTTTTTCCACCCCGGCTCAACTTTTCTTGAGGCCGGTGGTGGTCTTGCTGTGTCTTCGGCGGGGTAGCGTGGAGAAGAGGGAATCCCTCTTGTCCTCGTTGCTCTGGGAAAGAAGACCGGCGGGTGTTTCGCGGGGGAGTTTTTTTGGTTTTTTTTGGTGTGGCTGTGAGGCGCTGCGTCCGGCTGTGGTGGACTTGCGCTCCCGTTGTGTTTTGTATTTTTATTTTTCGCGCATCGGCTTTCTGGCGCACAGGACTCTGGGGCTCGTAGTTTTGCATTTGTGCAGCGGTTTTTTTCCTGCTGCTCGATTTTGATTGGCTGCGCCACATTTCCCAACGTTCCTTTTGCTCGCGCCTCTCAGCCTGATTGGCTGTGGCGTGGCGCAAGGAACTTTGGGAATTGAAGTTCCTTTTCTTTGTTTGAGTTTGTGGGTCTCCTGCCCCACTGGCAAATTTCTCAAACATTTGTTGACCTGTGGACCCAGTTCAGACAAGTGCACAAAGGCACGGTATGGGCTAGTATGGCCTGGTGCAGGATCCTTTGTCAAGTTCCAATGGTTAATGCTCAGATTTATAGGTATAGATTCTTCTCATAGTAATGTACAAATAAGCCAAGCATACCTGAATGTGCACATACCACTTGTCAGACAGGACTCCCATAATGTTGAATTGGTTTACTATTGTGTGTGACCATCAGCAATTTTTACCCTCTTGCATAAAAGACAAAGTGTCTTCTCTTACTTGTACAAGATACTAGGAAATTAAGAATCAGTGGAAGGCTCTCTCATTGCTCAGAAAGGAATCTTCTTTTTTTCTTAACTGTTCTGAAAATGCAATGAGGATGTAATTTATGGGGCTGAGTGCTTGCCAGAAGGCTACACAGATTGGCGACGAAGAATCTTACATGTGAGCACGTCATTCTGGCGGGAAACTCGGGTGTAAGAAGGAAATACATGGAAAAACCTTGGTACTCTACATGGGACCCCTGAGTCCAGTGTGGGCTCGTTAAATGTAACCATCACCACAAGGTAACAGTATTAAGAGAAGCGCTATAAGAATAAATGGACACACAGTCTCTCCCTCTCATCACTGAGATTAAAGTCAGAAACACAAGTTCAATTACCTCTATGCTAAAATATCCTCTGTCTACATAGTCACCAAGGAACAGATATCTTGTATTAGCAGGTGATCCTCCCACTTCAAATAGCTTCATTAGATCAAAGAATTGACCATGAATGTCACCACACACTGCAATAAAAATTGTGCTAATTAAAGAACCACGATAGAAAAATCTAGTGTTTGAAAAGCAGCCAAATTCAGCACAACACTTTGTCAATCTGAATTTCAGATCAAAAATCCACCCACAGTCTCTCAGTTTTAGGTAGCCAAGACTTCCGCCCCAATTTATTTAGAAGAACTTGATCATATCATGACACCCCTTTTTAAAGATCTGACCAAATTTTAACAAATAAGATTGGGAAAGTAATATTCTCAGTTTGAGCAAAATTGTTTATGTACTAGTGACTTACAAACTGTTCAGTACTGTTTATTTATGCTGCCTGCATAATTCACTGGTTCACAAATGTGTTCCCTAAAGACTAGAACACTTGAAACTTCCCTAAGCATAAATATAGTACAACTACAACTTTTCAGTTTTATTCAGGCAAACTTTCTTTTTACCTCTCTACAAAAATTCCCCTTTCCCAGTTTTCCATGCTGCCCTTTTTCACAACTTTTGCTTCTAATGTCTTTAATATCCTTCTTTTTCCTAACTTTCTTTTAAGTCTTTGTTCTTTTTATACCTCCCAACTGATAATTTCACATGCAATGTCCCCTTCCCCTCAAAAAAGTACAGCATGTTTATTTGCCAGTGGCAAATGTCTGACAAAGTGGACTTTATGTCTGACAAAGTGGACTTGATCCACAAAAGCTCACATTTAAATACAGAAGTTAGTCTTTAAGGTGCCCCAACGTTTTTGTCTTTTTTGTTGTTGTTTTGTTTACTCTCTGATATGCTTGCACAGACTAACACGGTTAGAAAGTTAGCACAGGAGCCTGAGCTTCCTTGCAACCCATTAGCGTTAAAAAACAGTCCACCATTTTGGTTGGGATGCAAGGCACAATACACAATCACTGCAAAAAGAAATATATTATCTCTTAGTTCTAAAGAACGGCTACTGCCATGAGGGCGAACCTTGGCACTCCAGATGTTCATGAACTTCCAATTCCCAGAAGCCCCCGTGAATCCACACAAATGGGTTTACTGCAATTAATCTGGCCCACGCCGCCCTTGTTGCTCCTGGAAGCGGAAGTAAATGCGCCCATACGGGCGCGTTTTACTTCCGCTTCCAGGAGCAATGAGGGCGGCGTGGGTTGGATGAATCACAGTTAACCCATTCATGTGGATTCATGGGGGCTTCTGGGAAATGAAGTCCAAGAACATCTGGAGTGCCAAGGTTTGCCATATGGGGCTATTGAAATACCTCCACATACATCCGTAGCATTAAACAAAGAAAACAAAACATTTACCTGTAATAGGAGCTTCAACTTCTATCATGGTTTTCTCTCTTCTCAAAATTGCAGCACCTTCATTGATGATTCTAAGTGCAATTTCTTCATCTACCCGACCTTCTTTTACTAGATGGTTCTTCAAAACTTCAACCCGAGGTTTTCCAGTTGTATCAAACACTTCTTCTGATGTTAACTGATGTGTTGGTGGAAAGGGGACAGCTGAAAATTAAACAAACAAACACCAAACATCAGTCTGATTTACAATTATTACTTGAAAGTGTCTGTAGCATAAATTTGATCCAACTTTATTTTTTAAAAGGCAGTTGGTTAGGTCAGATTCAAATATTTAGACTAGTAAAATGGAGGGCTGAATGTACGAGCAAGGAGAAGTGCTTTCTAATTTTGTGTGCTCTGTCCAGATATACTGTATTGCTTTGCAACACAGGGAACAGAGCTTGCAACATTACTTTTTAATAGTAATTTATTCTTACTCATTGTAGGGTAAATATAACCCATTATCCCTAAACATCTTTTCAACTCTGACACAAAATTATTATTATTATTACTACTAATGGGTACAATGTTGCAAAACAAAATTTAGAGCTGTGTAAGTCACACTAAGATGGCATAAATATTTTCAAGTTCTCCAGAACTCTCCATTAGGATAGATAGTACAGTAGAACCTCGGATAACGTCCAAACTCCATTCCACATGTTTGGACTTTATCCGATTTTGGACTTTATCTGAATCAAATGGGCGATGCATTGGATAACGTCCAAAATTGATGTTATCCGAGGTTCTCATACCAAATACCTCGGATAACGTCCATTTTTTAAAGCGATTTTGGACTTTATGCGATGCATCACATGTGCATGAAAATCGCGGCTTTATCCGAATCACGACTTTATCCGAATCGCGACTTTATCCGAGGTATCACTGTATAAAGATTAAGGGACTGGGGAAGAAACAAACAGTCCAAAAATCTAGTCAGATGTAGTGGCTGTTGTCTTTATGAGCAAATGAACTAGAACAGGAGACTGTAGGTCTAGTGAGGAAGCATGATGTTGTAGGATCTATTCATACAGATAACTGATTCAGATCTAACAGAAACTGTACTTTAGATAGGCCAAGATAATGGCATCTAAAGGGAAGTCACCTGGCTTTTCTCAGAAAACTAAACCGTGAGATTGTTGTGACAGAACTGAGTCAATGGGTTTGTTCATTTTGTTCATCAACATTGTTGGCTCCAGCTCTCGCCACCTCAGCCAACCTGTCCAACAGTTAGGGCTGATGAGAAATGTAGTGTAACAAAATCTGGAAGGCAACAGACAACCCAATTTTACTTAAAGTGGGCTCTTGTGAACTCTTCATTTTGTAGTTTGCATTGCCTAGAGCAAAAAAACAACTTCGAAGACTTCACATAGGTTGCTGTTACATACATTTAAAGTAAGTTAAAGTAAAATACAACGTCCAAACTTGGCTCCACAAGTTTGGACTTTATACGGATTTGGACTTTGTATGAGGCATGCAAAATCCTTGCCGTGATGCCTCATACAACGTCCAAATCCTTGCCGCGATGCCTCATACAACGTATAAATCCTAGCCGCGATGCCTCATACAATGTCCAAATCCTAGCCGCGATGCCTCATACAACGTCGTTTCCATAGAGATACATTGTACTGTAACAGCACAGACTTCAGGGCAAAGTCAAGGAAACAGACAGGAAACTGATATAACTTTAGGAAATCATTGTCTAAAGGCTAAAAACATTACAAAAACATGTCAAACAACCCTGATTTTAGGGGACAAACCAACCTGGGGAAAAATCCCAATGCCTCATACAAAGTCGCAGCAACTTTGTATGAGGCAACTTTTTTCAAAGAATTAGGCAATGTTGTATGAATTTGATGTTGTACGAAGTGGACTTTGTATGAGGTATTAGGTAAAGGTAAAGGTTTCCCTTGCTCGAAAGCCAGTCGTATCCGACTGTAGGGTGCAGTGCTCATCTCTGTTTCTAAGCCGAAGAGCCAGCGCTTTCTGCTTCTGCAGACATTTCCGTGGTCATGTGGCAGGCATGCCTAGACACCGGAGCGCACGGAACGCTGTTACCTTCCCACCGAAGTGGTCCCTATTTATCTACTTGCAATTTCTTGCTTTCGAACTGCTAGGTTGGCAGGAGCTGGGATGAAGACGGGAGCTCATTTCCATCCTGCAGTATGAGGTATTACTGTCTAGTTAAAGGAAACAAGCCAGTAATTGGCTTGGTTCTCTGACACTGAGAACCAGGTTACTTCCAGGAATATCTCTCCCTATATACCAACCTCTGGGGCCACTAGGACCTTTAGGAGATATATTGTTTCTGCCCTATGGAAGCATTGGATAGCAACACAGGGAGAGGCTTTCCCCCACAGTGAAATTTGCAGCTGCTTTTGTTATTGTTGTTCAGTCACACAATCGATTCCGACTCTTTGCAACCCTATGGATTATTGTCCTCCAGGCACCTCTGTCCTCCACCATCTTCCTCAGCCTGCCCAGCTCTGTGCCCATTGTGTCTACAATGGCATCTAGCCATCTCATCTTTGGCCGCTCCCTTCTTCTTTTGCCCTCCACCTTTCCCAGTATCAAGGCCTTCTCAAGTGAATCCTCCCTTCTCATTTGATGTCCAAAGTACTTCATCTTCATCTTTACTATTTGACCTTCCAATGAGCAGTCAGGGTCGATTTCTTCTAAGATTGACCTATTTGTTTTCTTCACTGTCCAGGGGACTCTCCAAACCCCACATCTCAAATACATCTATTCTTTTGCGCTCATCTTTCCTAATGTTCCAGCTAATTGCCACTAATTAATTAGTCCCAACTTGGATTCATTATACAGTACACTCCTTCTCTGCCTTGCTACCAAATAATCTTAGAGCAGAGGACTGATACTGGGCTACGGGCTGTTCTGAACCGGGCCGCAGGGGTGGGTGGCGCTGGGTGCCTCGATGACAGCCTTCTGCCCTCAACATGATCCATCGGATCTGCCCGGAGCGAGAGCACAGGCTTCAGACACAGCAGATAGGCAGGTGGCCAGCCCCTTCCTCCACATTGCTTAACTATGGCAGGGCTCTGCTCCCTTCCTATGTGCAGTGTGATACCTCACTGCCTGAGTCAGAACAGTGTGGCTGGCAGCCGGCTGGGCTCCTCCTCCTTGTTTTTAAGCTACAGCGGGGCTCCTCCAGCCACCACCAGTTACTGGTGCATGGAAAAATTGTTGAGCATAAAACCGGTCCATGGTGCAAAAAAAGGTTGGGGACCTCTGCCTTAGAGCACAGATAATAGTGCCTTTCCTGAAGATCTTAGTGATCTGGAAACAGAAGTGTAGTGGAGCCAAGTTGCTTCAGCACACTAGTAAAGGTAAAGGTTTCTCTTGCTCAAAAGCCAGTCATATCCGACTCTAGGGTTCAATGCTCATCTCTGTTTCAAAGCCAAAGAGCCAGCGCTGTCTGCTTCAGCAGACGTTTCTGTGGTCATGTGGCAGGCATGACTAGACACCGGAGCGCACGGAACACTGTTACCTTCCCACCAAAGTGGTCCCTATTTATCTGCTTGCAATTTCTTGCTTTCAAACTGCTAGGTTGGCAGGAGCAGGGACAAAGACGGGAGCTCATTCTGTCCTGCTGTACTCGGGAATCGAACTGCTGACCTTCAGCCTCCCAGTCAGCGTCTTAGCCACTTGAGCCACTGCAGCACACTAGCCTGTTTCATTGTCACAGCTTGGCCCGAGAAAGGTCTACCTCCCCACTCCCATCCCAGTCATATACATCACATCTTTATGCATGGTGTGACAGATAGGTTTTGACCTGACCCTCTCCCCGTTCCTTCCAGAGCTTCCTATTACCGGCGCATGCTCTGTGTGGAATCAAAGACTCTGAGTTTAGGTCACCTAAATGTCATCCTGCAAAGACCTGCAGCAACCTGGGGCTTACCTGAATTGTACAAAGCCCAGACAATAATGGGGAAAGTAATATTAATATGTATGTGGTAGCGCGTGGCTTACGGCTTAACTCTTGTCTTACGCCCTCTTCCAATAAACAGACGTCTTGATGAAGTAAAAGTTGTTTATTGTCCTCGAAGCATCATGTAGAAATAGCAGTTCATTCATTGGTTCAGGATACAAGAAAACCCAGCAAAACAATACTAATCAAAAAGGACAGGTAGGGAAATCCACACTCTGGCCTTCTCCCATGAAACAAAAGGAAAACCTGACTAATCTACGTAATCATGACTAAGCTTGTGTTGGAGTCAGGACTCAGGTGTTAGAGTCCCACTCTCCCTTCTGAGGTGTTACTCTCAGAAACCCCAAACTCAAATTAATTCCCAAACCCATGTGGGATCTCTTGGTACCTTCTGCAGCAAAAAAGAAGACGCTTCTTCTGAGCCTGCCAGTCCCTGGCACGGAGTGGCGTGTGTGGTCTCCCAGCTATTGATGCTTTTTTTGGTGGCCTCGTTCCGATATATCAGGGAAACGGGCAAGCTATCGAGCAGTGTTTCCCAACCATTGGTTTTTGGATTTCAATATCCAGAAGCTCAAGTCAATTCCCCAAAGCACTGATCAGCCAATGTACTGACTAGGCTTCTGGGAATTGAAGTCCCACTGCGGGGTCTGTGCCCCATGTCGGAAACCACAGCTATAGAAGAACAAGTTGATCTCTGCTCTTGCTGTCACTTCATAGTGTGATCAGACCTGGTAGTGAGAAGAAGGAAAGGTCCTGTTTCTTGCAACTAAGGTGGACTTCTTTATATGCTTGGGGAAATGAAGCCGCCTCTTTTGAAGGGACCGTTCTATGTACAACAGAATTTAGAAGCTAAGGAGCTGAAAGCTTGGGTCTGTTTTCTCTCTTCCTGCTCCCTTTTTGTTTCTTGGCTTTGTGTAGCACATCGCACTGGGGCCGAATCAGTTTCTGAAGTTCACTCAGTCCATTGGTTTTCCTGCCACAAACCTTTGTTTCGATCAGTGTGGTTGGAAGATGACAGTTTTTGTTTTCTCCTATTCATTTAAGCAATTTCAGAGTCATTATTTCAGTAACCATTGGCAAGGAGGGTTCTCTCACCTCCCAAATGTTCTCTGATGCCTTTATCTCTCTTGCATAGATTACCATATGTAAACCACAGCTCCTGCTAAACTAGGTCTGTCCTGAGCTAATTTAGCCTTAATAGACTTTTTGTGTTTTTGTATGGCACATCATTTGGGGATTCCCTCCCTCCCTCCCTCTCTCTTGAGCTATGAGATTGGAAAATATCCTGTTTTTACATTTTCCACCTGAACATCACTCATTGTCCAAGCAGAGTTGCATTCCTGATTCTTTCCTAAGCAAATTATCTCACATTTCTCCTACCTCTTCCAGTTTGTGTAACTAGAAACCACACAGCATGACTCACCTAAGCATCTCAGAACCCAAAAAGTGGTGGGCATCAGCAGGTTCGCCCCGGTTCGCCAGAACCGGTAGCAGCAATCCTTGGTGGCCCTGCCCATCCAAGTTTTGAAATAAAGTAGTCCTAATTTGGGTGCAACACAGGGCTTTCCCCCTGGCCATGCCCGCCATAGCACGCCAGGGCTACCATCAGAAATTTCTGGGCCCCATACTGAGGAATCCTATTGCCCCCCCCAAACACACACACACACATAACTTATGACCGGTGGTGGCAGGGCCCCTGTCAGCTCCGGGCCCTATACGGCAGTACTGGTAGTACTGCCCTGATGGCGGCCCTGTACCACGCCCACAGTGTAGTAGTAAAAAAAAAAAAAGCCCACCACTGAACCCAAATGACAGCCCAGTACAGTACAGTATAAGCAGTGTGGATCTGAATTCCATAAGTTCTCCATCCTTTGTCAAAAGATGTGGGGGGTCAGGGTGTGTAGGTGTGTAGGTGGGGGACATGTTCTTCAGTTGGAAACCTGAAGTCCTGCCTCCTGCTTTCATGCCCTCATCATCAAATCAGCAGGGAGGTAGTTTTATTAACCTTTTTCACGAAAACTGAGAGTCCAGGTAGTCCTATTATTACATTTTATCTAACATATGATTTCATGGACTTGAGATGACTGTAGCATATGCGCAAAAGACACTGCAAATCTCTTTATTATTTATAAGGTTAACTACATAGTAATAATTGCATGCCATCAAGTTGATTCAGTCTTATGGCAACACTTTCCAGGGTTTTATAGGCAGAGAAGACACAAAAGTGGTTTACCATTTCCTTTTGTGGGGGGCATCCTGGGACTGCACAGCCCACCTAAATGTGGCTCTTCTCTTGGGAGGCAAATGGGGAGTCAAAGTCCCAAACTTGGGCTCTTCACCCAGATATCCAAACCACTGAGCAACTCAGTAACTCCGTTTTACAGGGCATTCTTCATGTGCCATATCCGATTCCAAATATTGGCTATCCTCATGGTGATCAGCAATGAAGATTGTCCTGGGAGCAATATAATGCACTGGCCTTTCATTTGCCTTCCGCATCGCAGCGTGACACCCATACTACCAGTTCCGTGAATCACTTTCTCATGGCCGTAGCCAGGGCGTTGCCCACCCTGAGTTAGCAGTTTGCTCACCCTCAAACTCCTGGCTGCTTATACTGTATATATAAAGTAAAGGTAAAGGTTTCCCTTGCTCGAAAGCCAGTCGTATCCGACTCTAGGGTGAAGTGCTCATCTGTTTCAAAGCCAAAGAGCCAGCGCTCTCTGCTGCTGCAGACGTTTCTGTGGTCATGTAGCAGACATGGAACACTGTTACCTTCCCACCGAAGTGGTCCCTATTTATCTACTTGCAATGTATTGCTTTCGAACTGCTAGGTTGGCAGGAGGCTTATGTATATAAGCCTCCTCAGGGTTGTCAGCTTATTAGTTCACCACTATCTGTGGTGAAGTATGGTCTACTACTCTATTACCATAGTACAGGTAAAACTCGGAAAATTAGAATATCATGCAAATGTTCATAAATTTCACTTAAAAGGTGAAACAAATCTATGAGATAGACTCACTACATGCAAAGCGAGAGATGTCATGCCTTAATTCGTTATAATTGTGATGTGTGTACAGCGTACATGAGATTATGTGATGATTATGTGGTACATGACAATGGGGGGGTTGGAGTTTTCCTAAGCTGTAAGCCATAAGCATGAATATTATAACAAAGTAAGGCTTGAACTATCTCGCTTTGTGTGTAATGAGTCTATCTCATATACAGTATTTGTTTCACCTTTTAAGTTGCATTACTGAAGTGAATGAACATTTGTACGATATTCTAATTTTTCGAGTATTGCCTGTATGTACCATACTATACATACATAGCAGTATGGTCTACTACTCTATTACCATAGCAGGATAACCTGGCCAGAGTTATTCCATGGTTCAAGCATTGCACTGTAAGTGAATTGTGGTGCTGGCATAAATCAAGCTGCGGAGAATTTGTGGGTTCACCAAGGAAGCCCCACCTGTGGATCCTCTCTCAGAAGAACTGTCACCAAAGGGAGAAGGTGATCCCTCAGAAAGAGAACGACAGCACTCAAAGCCCTGCTGCCCATCGAGGTCAATGGTAAGGTAAAGGTCGCCCTTGCTTGGGAAGCCAGTTGTATCCGACTCTAGTGTTCGGTGCTCATCTGTTTACAGCCAAAGACCCGGCGCTGTCTGCATTTGCAGATGTTTCCCTGAACACAGCGGGGCAGGCATGACTAGACACTGGAGAGCACCGAACGCTGTTACCTTTCCCACCGAAGTGGACCCTATTTATCTACTTGCAATTTCTTGCTTTTCGAACTGCGAGCTTGGCAGGAGCTGGAGCAGAGAGGAGTGGGACGGGAGCTCACTTGGCCCTGCAGGTCTCGAACTGCTGACCTGCCGACTTTCCAGTAGTCAAGTTCAGAACTGCGAGCTTGGCAGGAGCTGGAGCAGAGAGGAGTGGGACGGGAGCTCACTTGGCCCTGCAGGTCTCGAACTGCTGACCTGCCGACTTTCCAGTAGTCAAGTTCAGCGCCTTAACCAACGGACGACCCCACAAAATAGCTACCCGAGGTCAACAGAGCGTGCTCTTTTTTTTCTTCCCTTTCCACACACACAGACCTACACCAGGTGAGAAACGGAGCAGGAGACGCGCCGCAGGAGGAGCGCCGCGTCCAGCCCAGCCCAGCCCCAGGAGGGAGGCGGGCCAGGCGAGGCGGCCGGAGCCGTCGGGGCTGTCACTCACCCTTGACGGCCCGTTCACAGGTCCCCGGCAGAGGCGTCCCCTCCTCCTCTTTCCCGGACATAGCCGGGCGGGCGGGCAGCGAGAGCGGCGGGCGCTCGCCCCGTCGCCTTCCCGGGCCCGCCTTAGCTCTCTACCTTCCGCCTCCCCTCCGCCAGGGGCCCGGCGCAGCGCGAGGGGGCAGCAGCAGGAGACTAATAGAGATGGCCGCCGCCAGCAGCCTCTGCCCAAAGGAAGAACATGGCGGCGGCAGAGGCGGCGGCAGCGGCGGCAACAGCAAAGGCGGCGGCCTAGCCACTGACTGGGGGCGGGCGCGGGGGGCGGGGGAGACACCCAGTCCGTGTGTGAACCGTCATGCACCGCGCGCGCGCACGCACACGCACACACAAAACTTTCCCGAGCTTTTCGCCAGTGGGAAAGGTCGTGGGTTAGGGAGAGTCACAAGCATCAGCATCCCATGCATGGGAAGCGAAGGAATGCTTTTCACATGTTCTCTACGACAGTGTCACGGCTGGACACACACACACACACACACACACACACACACACACACACACACACACACACACACACACACACACACACACACACACACTAATGTGTCAACTGTTCATGTTTTCACACACACACACACACACACACACACACACACACACACACACACTATAATGTGTCAACTGTTCATGTTTTCTCTACCAGAGTGTCACGGCTGGATATAGTTAACTTTCTCTCTCTCTCTCTCTCTCTCTCTCTCTCACACACACACAATAATGCAACATGATTTAGAAGTTCCATGGAAATTCAAAACAATTTATTCTCCAAGTGGCTAAGACGCTGACTGGGAAGTGGAAGGTCAGCAGCTCGATTCCCGAGTACTGCAGGACGGAATGAGCTCCCATCTTTGTCCCAGGTCCTGCCAACCTAGCAGTTCGAAAGCAAGAAATTGCAAGTAGATAAATAGGGACCACTTCAGTGGGAAGGTAACAGCGTTCCGTGCGCTCCGGTGTCTAGTCATGCTTGCCACATGACCACGGAAACGTCTGCAGAAGCAGACAGCGCTGGCTCTTCGGCTTAGAAACAGATGAGCACTGCACCCTCGAGTCGGATACGACTGGCTTTCGAGCAAGGGTAACCTTTAGGTATGCATAGTAGGTTCATACTGAGGATACAAGCCTATGTACACGTGTTGTGTTCTGTAAAGCAGTGCCTTTAACAATGTACCTTTACCATGTGTTATCAATGTAACCTTTCTGTGTGCAACATTATAACCATCACCTGTATCAATGTAAGCCTAATAAGGGGACGCGAGCTAGTGACCACCAGAGGGCAGTAGCGAGCGTCCAGCTCTAATGGATCATCAGCCACCTGGTTCAGCAGCGCGGGAAGATTCCCCGCGACTTCCACACCTGGTCAAGAAGGGCGTGACCTCCTACGACGTCACGCAGGCAGCAACCAATAGTCTGTCAACGAGCCACATCCAAATGTATAGCCAGCTGTATATATTGAGCTACCCATCCGCCATTACCACATGTTCCCCCGGATCATCATGCAATAAACCTGTGTTAAGCCAACCCTTCGGCTGTTTCATTGTCTTTGGTCCCTTACACTAAAACACGGAACTTGGAGAATGAATGAATACTGTTGACGGTTTCCCTACAACAGTGTCACGGCTTGATATAGTTAACTTTCTCTCCCTCTCTCCTTCTCTCTCTCTCACTCTCTCTCTCTCTCACACACACAAAATAATGCAACATGATTTAGAAGTTCCATGGAAATTCAAAACAATTTATTCTCCTTAGGTATGCATAGTAGGCTCATACTGGAGAAGGAATGAATGCTGTTGACGGTTTCCCTATGACAGTGTCATGGCTGGATATAGTTAACTTACTCTCTCTCTCTCTCTCTCACACACACACACACACACAAAATAATGCAACATGATTTAGAAGTTCCATGGAAATTCAAAACAATTTATTCTCCTTAGGTATGCATAGTAGGCTCATACTGGAGAAGGAATGAATGCTGTTGACGGTTTCCCTACGACAGTGTCATGGCTGGATATAGTTAACTTACTCTCTCTCTCTCTCTCTCTCTCTCTCTCTCTCTCTCCCTCTCTCTCTCTCTCTCTCACACACACACACACACACACAATAATGCAACATGATTTAGAAGTTCCATGGAAATTCAAAACAATTTATTCTCCTTAGGTATGCATAGTAGGCTCATACTGGAGAAGGAATGAATGCTGTTGACGGTTTCCCTACGACAGTGTCATGGCTGGATATAGTTAACTTTCTCTCTCTCTCTCTCTCTCTCACACACACACACACACACACAAAATAATGCAACATGATTTAGAAGTTCCATGGAAATTCAAAACAATTTATTCTCCTTAGGTATGCATAGTAGGCTCATACTGGAGAAGGAATGAATGCTGTTGACGGTTTCCCTACGACAGTGTCATGGCTGGATATAGTTAACTTACTCTCTCTCTCTCTCTCTCTCTCTCTCTCTCTCTCTCCCTCTCTCTCTCTCTCTCTCACACACACACACACACAATAATGCAACATGATTTAGAAGTTCCATGGAAATTCAAAACAATTTATTCTCCTTAGGTATGCATAGTAGGCTCATACTGGAGAAGGAATGAATGCTGTTGACGGTTTCCCTACGACAGTGTCATGGTTGGATATCGTTAACTTACTCTCTCTCTCTCTCTCTCTCTCTCTCTCTCTCACACACACACACACACACACACACACACAAAATAATGCAACATGATTTAGAAGTTCCATGGAAATTCAAAACAATTTATTCTCCTTAGGTATGCATAGTAGGCTCATACTGAGGATACAAGCCTATGTACACGGAACTTGGAGAATGAATGAATGCTGTTGACAGTTTCCCTACGACAGTGTCACGGCTGGATATAGTTAACTTACTCTCTCTCTCTCTCTCTCTCTCTCTCTCTCTCTCACACACACACACACTTTGATGTATACAGATTGATATGCAGTAGGCAGCAGCTATCTGGCCAAACACATCTTTATTGTATGGTACACAATCTGAACACGAGGTAATGGCGGAGGTACAGCTCATTTTATACAGCAACAATACACTTGAATATTGGTACACGGTAGCTCATTGGCCGCTACCTGCGAGACATCCTGAGTCACGCCCTTCTTCACCAGATGTTCCCTTGGCGGGAAGGTTCCCGCGGCTGACAGTAATTGGGGAATTTGTACCATGTGAGCTGAACGCTCGCAGCTACCCCTGGTGGTGGCTAGCTCGCGTTCCATAACAGCTGAGATACATTGTTTCCTACAGATTAGACAAGGTTACATTCGTTCTTAAAGGTATAGAGTTTCCATACACAACACACACACACACACACACACACACACACTCTCACACACAAAATAATGCAAAGTTCCATGGAAATTCAAAACAATTTATTCTCCTTAGGTATGCATAGGCTCATACTGAGGATACAAGCCTAATGTAGACGGAACTTGGAGAATGAATGAATGCTGTTGACAGTTTCTCTACGACAGTGTCACGACTGAGGAGGAGTAAGGAGGATGGTGAGGAGGATGGTGGAGGATAGGGGTGCCTGGCGTGTAATGGTCCATGGGGTCGGAATCGACTATGCGACTGAACAACAACAACAAAACATTTACAACTAACAGAACCAAGCTTCAGGGTAATCAATCTAACCCCAATCAGGGATCTTCTGTTATTGCTGGTTGTAAGTAGCACACTGATTTGCAAATTTATTTGTTATGCCAACCAACCAACCAACCATTGTATATCTCTGTATATGTATAAGATGATGCCATGAAGTCTCACTCTTATGTCTGACAAAGTAGGCTTGGTTAGTCTTTAAGGTGCCACAACGTTTTTTGTCTCCCCCCCCCCCTTATTCTCTGATAGGGAGTTTCTGTGGTGTATCCCCCCCACCCCAGCACGTATACAATTATAAACATGCACACTTTTCCACAAAACTGGGGGGAGGTTCTTGGGCGAGTTCCGCGTACGTGCATGTGTATGTGTGAGAAAGAGAAATATACTGTATCCAGTCATGACACTGTCATAGAGAAAACGTTAACAACATTCATTCATTCTTCCTTCTTCTTCCCCTTCCTGCTTCCAGCTGTGTTAAGTCTGTGCAAGCATAACAGAGAGAAAACAAAACAAAACAGCAAAAAAAGACAAAAAATGTTGTGGCACCTTAAAGACTAACTCCTGTATTTAAATGTGAGTGTTTGTCTGATGTCTTATGTCTGATTAAGTGGATTTGGTCCATGAAAGCTCACGTTTAAATACAGAAGTTAGTCTTTAAGGTGCCACAACATTTTTTGTCTTTTTTTTGCTGTTTTGTTTTGTTTACTCTCTGAAGTGAAATATTAAAAGTGGTAGCCACGTTAGTCTCTGCAAACATATCAGATAATAAACAAAAAATGTGGCACCTTAAAGACTAACTACTGTACATTACTTGAAACAGGACACCATATTAGCGATAACATTGTATTTTCAGAAGTTGAATACATTATTCATTTTTGGATGCATTACATTAGCTACTGTGGCCATTTTTACTTTGTTAAATTGTAAAATTAGAAATATATTTGCTAGTCTTTTTGCAAATTTGTAGCACAAGGCTTAGCCATATTTGTTCAGTTCTATTAGTTGTAATTGCTATTTCATATATTGCATTTTCTAAAAGTTAATAGCTTTATTTGTATTGTATATTAATTTTATTTTTTTAGATATTAACTGCTACTGCAGTGGCTCAAGTGGCTAAGACGCTGACTGGGAGTCGGGAGGTCAGCAGTTCAATTCCCGAGTACTGCAGGACAGAATGAGCTCCCGTCTTTGTCCCAGCTCCTGCCAACCTAGCAGTTCGAAAGCAAGACATTGCAAGGAGATAAATAGGGACCACTTCGGTGGGAAGGTAACAGCATTCTGTGCGGTGTCTAGTCATGCCTGTCACGTGACCACAAAAACGTCTGCAGAAGCAGACAGCTCTGGCTCTTCGGCTTTGAAACAGAGATGAGCACTGAACCCTAGAGTCGCATACGACTGGCTTTCGAGCAAGGGAAACCTTTAGGTATGCATAGTAGGTTCATACTGAGGATACAAGCCTATGTACACGGAACTTGGAGAATGAATGAATACTGTTGACGGTTTCCCTACAACAGTGTCACGGCTTGATATAGTTAACTTTCTCTCCCTCTCTCTCTCTCTCTCTCTCACACACACACACACAAAATAATGCAACATGATTTAGAAGTTCCATGGAAATTCAAAACAATTTATTCTCCTTTCAAGCAAGGGAAACCTTTACCTGTACTAACTTTGAATGACTTATTGTTTCAACAGTAAACTTGCCATTTTGATTAATTTATTTACTGATCATGTATACTTCAGCTGTTTTGTTATACTAATAGTTATGTGATACCATGTAAATTCTGACTTATAATCCTTTCCAGGATTTTCTAGTATAGAATACTCAGAAGTTATTTACTATTCCCTTCTTCTAAGGTCACTCCAGGACTGTGCAGCGTGCACTACAAAGGCTACACATGTTGGGTTTTCTCCTGAGACCTACAGAGGAGAACTGAATTCCCAATCCTTGGCTCCATGGCCAAATATTAACTCATTGAGCTATTCACCTAGTTCATTTTGTTACTGTATATCAGAGCAAAATTACCTTGTTATGGCATTACAGGGGTTCCCAACCTATGGCCTGCGAGCCAGCCCCAGCCCCTGATGCCATCCCATCCAGCCTGTCGCTGCCTCCGCTGCACCCAGAGGTGGAAGTGGGTGCATTTACGTCATCCGTAAAATGCGTCCATGCATGCACAAACATGCCTGTGGCTGGCATAAATGTGGAAGTGGGTGCATTTACGTCATCTGTAAATGTGCCTGCTTCTGCTTCCAGAGGGTGTGGCCTGGCCTATGACACTGTCCGTGGGCATTGTCAAGCCCACAAAGGAATAAAAGTTGGCCACCCTTGGCATATTATGTAATAGCAACTTTGTTGTGACAACAAATATTGGTTAGAATCCTATCACTTATATACCCCATCATAAGTCAAATGGCATAAACTACAGAAGAGAGTTGCTAAGAAGTCAACATCATATTCTTTGTATCCCACCAAGTTATGCAACTAGTGTATGGTGAGGGGAAAATGTATACCATCTAACTATGACAATTTCCTGTTGCAATTTATGTTACTGTACTTATTTTTGCTGGCATCCCCAAGTAACAAGATACTATTCAATTAAAACAAATGAATCAATTTTCTGTTATGATGGTATCAAGCTGAGATAAGGGACAATTTCTCCCAGAAGATGGTTTGATTTTACTTAGTAATGGCCTTAGTTGACATCAGTAGATTGCTTACTATTTATTGCAGTACATATGCATACATAGCTCCATAAATTCACATTATGACAGTCCTGTAGAGACAAGAACTCTCCGATGCCAAGCATGCTGGCTCAAGCATCTTGCATTCAACAAGGACATGGTTTTCACTTGTTGTTGGCTGGATCCAATACAATATCAACAGCAAGTGCTTAATGGAGTATCTGGCATGAGAACAACATCCTGCCCACAGGCTCTGCCGAGGTTTAGGTAGACCTGTGGAGAGCCTGCCTGATAAGTGATTCTTGTGGAGAGAAAACCATCCACTGCAAGGAATTCCTTGACTGATGCAAGTGTCTCCCAGGGAAAAAAATCCCATCACTCAGGATCTGTTATTTGTGACCATCTCACATTCTTTGGAATTTTTCCTTGAACTGCTTGATACAGAAAATTTAGAAGAATCTTGTTGACTTTTGGAGCGATTTTAAGTATAATCTCAGGAGTTATGTCAATTCCACTTTCTTGGTACCTCTGTTCTGTTTCAGAAAAGTAGGGGAATTAGTTGTCTAATTTTTACAAAATCCAGGATATAAAATTTGGCATTTACTTGGGTTTCATTGCCACACCATTGAAGCTGTGCAGTTGCAAGAAATGTAGGAGGAACTCCACTAAGTTTACAGAGATAGTTGGTCTCCCAGCATCATGCTATCCACCTCAAGGTGTCTCTCACCTCCAGATCTCATTCCACATTTCAATGCCTGCCATTAGGCACAGGTTGTCCAGTGTTTCCATTGTACAGCTTTACCTGAGGTAGACAAGCATATGAAGAGCACCTAAATAGTTATGGAAAGTTTGAATTGGAAGGGGACTCTTATGATTTCTTATCAAAATCACCCAGTACATTTCAATGCTTGTACTTCTGACTGAAAAAAAGGTTAATTAAAACATTAGAAATTTAAAAATAAACAGCTCTATTGTGAATTGTTTTATTAATTTTTTTTTTACATTGGACATGCAACAACGAACAATATCACTGAAACCGAAATGTCTGTAGATGCCAGTTGCGGCATGCTTCCACTGGGAAACTTGATTCGTAGAAATCTGTATTATTTTACCAGAGTGCTTTCCAAGCTTTCTACATTATGAAACCCTTTTGCACCTTGACAGTTACAGAAGAGTGTGGGCACATTCTACGATGTATGAGCAGAATCCGTTTGCAGGAAACATGGGCCAGGCTTGCTGGCTTTCAGTGTCACTTTGCAAGAGCGGCTAAGATAGTCTGGAACATAACACCCACATGTCTGCAGCACTGGTGGACTATGCAAGAAAACCTGCCTTGCATTAATGTTGGTTTTATTGAGGAAGCCACAATACTTCTCTCACATCTTGTGCATCACAGTTGTGAAAACTGAGGAATTACTTGGGGTCAACTTCAGGCCCAAGGGGCTAAGATGCTGACTGGGAAGCGGAAGGACAGCAGTTCGATTCCCGAGTACTGCAGGACGGAAATGAGCTCCCGTCTTTGTCCCAGCTCCTGCCAACCTAGCAGTTCGAAAGCAAGACATTGCAAGTAGATAAATAGGGACCACTTCGGTGGGAAGGTAACAGCGTTCCGTGCGCTCCTGTGTCTAGTTATGCCTGCCACATGACCACGGAAATGTCTGCAGAAGCAGACAGCGCTGGCTCTTCGGCTTACAAACAGATGAGCACTGCACCCTAGAGTCGGATACGACTGGCTTTCGAGCAAGGGAAACCTTTATTTATTTACTTCAGGCTGCTTTATATGGTTTCTTTGCAAAACCTTTTAGGGTAAGTTGGTTCCCCCTGCCCCTTTCAGGTTGCTCCCTAGTAGTTTCTGCTTTCTGATTTTTAACCCTTTCACTTTATTACTAGGGAAGAGTAAGTCTTTCTGCATTTACAAGTTCTCTGAGAATTCTTCGTTTGGCATAAGTATCTCTGGAATGTTTTTTGTTTTCAGAAATTGGAGTCTTTTGCCACATCTTATACACCAATTCCCAAAGGCTTTTGAACTTTCTGATAGAGACAGGTCCTTAACAACATTGTTTTAGAATAAAATGCTTATCAATCAATCAATCAATCAGTTTAATTTATATCCCGCCTTCCTCAGCCGAGACCAACTCGAGGCGGCTAACAACATAATCCAACAAAGTAACAATAAAAGGATAATACAGAGAAACAACAAGTTCAAAATGGAAAACAATCCAGATAAGCATAATATCATAATACAAAAACTACACTACATAATTAGATCATAAAAATGCAATAAATATAATTATACTACAGCAAACCCAACATAGCAAGACCCCCATGTCCACTGGAGAACAGTCGTAGGAGCTACCACTCCCCCAACAACTTGGGGAAGGAGGTCCACGTCTCAGTCTCAACATGAGCCAAGGCAGCCACAGCAAGGAGCCAGTATCAAATTTGGCCAGTATCCTTGCACCAACATCTTTGTGATATTCTTAAGCAAGTCAAAGACAACACATTTCATTTGCTACAACACAGATAAGAGCACTAACCTCAACGTCTCCTAGTTTCCTTATAAAACATTGTCCTCTGTTGAAAGAGGAACATCACCCCCCCGCCCCGTCACTTTGGCCATTTCTGAGGGTCTGCTGAAGTTGAAGATTTCTAGTCTGAAAACTGTCAGGCTAAGCAGTTCACGTTGCATGAAAGAAATGGACATCCAGATCAGCCTAACAGATCAGCTTTATTGCTAAGCAATGTCAAAACACAGTATAGTGGACTGCATCCAGGTGGAATAGCACAGCAGTACAACTCACCACAGCATCTTCAGAGAACTGTCACTCTCTTCACAGGCATCACTTCTTCCTTCTCCAATCATACGTAACTATTCATTTAGAATAAAAGAATAGCTGCTTTATACAGACCCAAGGGTACTGGCCAAGAGATGACGGTGGCAGCAACTAGCATTGGAAAACACTGCAGTAATTATACATGGAGTCGTCAGATAGAAAAATCTTCATTCAAATATTCATGTGAACTGAAATCTCAGCATCCGACTTAAATGAGCTTAAGTAAGCTGCATCACACACAAAAAAGTATAATTACCAACATGATGAAATCATTAATATCTTTAAAGGGAACATCAGAAGGCAATCTAGTCTTTATCTCATTGTTAAGGGGCTTCAGTGGCTCAGTGGTTAAGAGGTTTGCCTTGTTAGCTGGAAGGCTGGCAAGTCGGCAGTTCGAGACCTGGGTACTGCATGACGGATTGAGCATCCGTCTCTGTCCCAGCTCTTGGGGACATGAAAGGAGCCTCATTTGGGCGTTCCCTGAGTGGCGTTTCTTCTGCAAAATTCCTTTCAACCCAGAATAACGTGTGACACGAAATTATTATCTCATTGTTAAGAAGCTAGCAACCTCGCTTCCAGCCATATAGCTTGTGTGTGGGAAACAAACAATGGTTAAACATGAAAACTTGGATTTTATCATCCAAAAGAATGAAGTAACAATGTGCCTTGGCCTTGCTGGATTCAAGCAAGCATGGAGGCCAAGAACAGTTTGTTTATGGCAACACTGAAAGTCACAAAATTGATAAATTTCATAAGACAAAAGAAAAGCTGTTACTTGTATCGACTTTTACTAATGAGAGGATGAGGAATAATACTCCTGTGATCCCCCTCCCCCCAGTCCTCATACTCCAGGTAAGGGTTAAGAAACTTACTGGACAGGTGGGAGGAATCACCTTTCCCCCTCAACGTTAACAAATCAAGCAGATGTAGTTCTCTTTTAAACTAAGGTTTTAGGAATGAAGCTGTTAAAATGGATTAAAATAATGTGTATGGTCAAGTCATTTCCTGTTTCACCTAGAGAGACTGGTACAGCCCCCCTTCCGAAGGTCCTGGGGCTGGTAGGGAGGGACACCCAAAGTTTGGCCATTCATGCTATGGGAAGTCAAGATCGTATTGAAGTAAGTAGTCTGGCCCATTTAGCTTTTAAACAAGCTTTAAAGAGCGGTGTTGGCATGATTTTAAGAAGCAACCAATGCCTACTTTTGTGTCCTCAAAGTACACAAAAATCCGTTTGAGGCAGCTTCACAATAATAACGTCCAATCAATAAATTCAAAGCAAACAATCTCTTGTTTATTCATAGTTCTGTGCAATTAAATCTTTTAAGAAAAAAAAATGAAAAGTCTCTATACTGAGTTCTAATACGTAATTAAATCTAGTTTCGAAGCAATAGTCAAAAGTGGTGCTCTTCAACGAAAACTTGCAATCTTCAACTCTCAGAAGTATTGGTCAAAAATAATGTCTACAGTAATTGTGGTTTCCTTAATAATTTTTTTCAAAATTAATACCTGCAGTAACTATAAACTTTAAAGTAACTTTTTAAACTTTAAAGTAACTTTTAAAGCTTGCCGGTGTAGTAACCTTTTGGAAAATAATCCCTTAGAAATTATAAATCACATGAAGTTGTCTGCAATATTGGTACTGTTTTCTTACTTATTGTACTGTATTTTTTCCGCGTTCTTAGCCTTACTCTATAATTTGATGTGGCTGACGAGCTTTAAAAGTTACTGCAGATATTAATTTTGAAAAAGTCATTAAGGAAACCACAAGTACTGTAGACGTTAATTTTGACCAATACTTCTGAGAGTTGAAGATTGCAAGTTTTCGTTGAAGAGCACCACTTTTGACTATTACTTCGAAACTAGAAGATTTAATTATGTATTAGAACTCAATATAGAGACTTTTCATTTTTTTCTTAAAAGATTTAATTGCACAGAACTCTGAATAAACAAGAGATTATTTGCTTTGAATTTATTGATTGGACATTATTATTGTGAAGCTGCCTCAAACGGATTTTTGTGTACTTTGAGATTACGAACCGTTTGGCCATTATAGCTACTACTTTTGTGTCCTGGCACTTTGGGACCATAATTGATAATTTCACTAAATTCATAGGCTGTCTTTTAAAAAAATCCACCGTATTTGCTTACTCCAAATGGTATTAACCACTCATTTTAGACCTACACTAGAAATGATCATGGCAGAATTGAGAACTGAATCTAGGGCTCTCTCAGTCTAGCACTCTTGCCACTATGATGGCCCTTGCAGAATAAACATGCAAGCACATATCAGCAAAATCCTTAACATAAAAAAAAAATCCAGATCCAGGGGATGTGGTTCTCTTTTAAAAGAGAACTTCAAGTATATCTGTTAACGTTGATTGAAAAATATATAGGTAAATGTCACCCTTGCTTGAAAGCCAGTCGTATCTAACTCTAGGGTTCAGTGCTCATCTCTGTTTACAGCCAAAGAGCTAGCGCTGTCTGCATTTGCAGACGTTTCCGTGGACACGTGGCAGGCATGCTTCAACACCAGAGTGCACAGAACACTGTTTACCTTCCCACCGAAGTGGTCCCTATTTATCTACTTGCAATTTCTTCCTTTCGAACTGCTAGGTTGGCAGGAGCTGGGACAGAGACGGGAGCTCATTCCGCCACGCAGTACTCGGGCTGTGAACTGTTGACCTTCTGCCTCCCAGTCAGTGCCTTAACCACTTGAGCCACTGCATATACCTGTATAAGTGAACACTAACAATAATTTTACACTAAAGATGTAAAATCTTATAGCTGTAAAAGCTGTTACACATACAGTAGACCCTCGCATAATGACGTTACTTGGTTCCCCAAGTAGCGTCATTATGCAGAAAACGTCATTATTCGAATAACAACAAAAAATGTTATTCGAATAACGACGGTAAAACACCATCATTATTTGAATAATGACGTTTGTCGTTATTCAAATAACATTTTTTGTCGTTATTCGAATGATCATGTGGGGTGCATCAGTAGCATCGTTAATTGAAAATGACGCTATTCAAACGCATCGTTAGGCGGGGGTTCACTGTATAGGAACAAGAGCTAAGTATCTTCATTACTGAACACTTGAATCCATCTTGAAAACATACAATTTGAGTTTGTTGACATGAGTTTCACAATGCACAGCTTGTGGGTGTGTTTACTATTAAGAAGGTGCTCAAAATTGTTGATTTCTTTATTAAAGTAGCCATTCATTAGCTCATCATAAAAGTCACACATATTTTATTATTACATGTTTTATGATTAGTTTATTATATTTATATCTTTACTTACATTAATTTTTATTTTCTCTTTTTTACATATTCTTTCTTCTGGCAGCCACATGGGAATGAATCTCACCTGCATGTCTGTGAGGGATACTTCCTCTGAAGGACTAGATATTGCAATCTTGCCATCAACAGAATAAGGTAAATACCCCCCTCCTCAGAGAAAACTTCAGTCCATCTTGATCCTGTGTTGGTTAAGGCTAAAATATTATGTCACCTCTGAACATCCTTATTTTGGACTGGTTTCACTGTATGTGGTATTAAATGTTTTGTCATTTGACACCTACAAAACAGGTATCCTTTTTTAAAAGGAGAAATTAGATGATATTTCTACTAATGCTGTACAACAACACAATATTCTAGGGAAAATAAACCTAGAATATCTCATAGTTCCAAAATAAATAATGGTTTCTCATACAAAGTCACTCAACTATAACAGCAGCAACGGCTAATAAGGAGGTTTTCTGGTCCCATGCTTATTGCTATGCTTATGTACACAGGTGAGATCCCCCCCAGATGTTTTTGTGTTTTAAAAAAGGTTAAGATGAGAACAACCATCTCCTGAATGGGTGTTAAATAAGATGCTTCCATATCAGTCTTTTTAAACACACAAGATTTGTTGTAATGCCACTGAAACATAGATAGATGGTGGTGGTGGTGTAGATCCAGACAGGGATAAAACTAAATAATAAAACACTTAATGCCAAGGAGAAAAGTTAATGTGTACAAATGTGAGAGCTAATGAGCGTGCAGGAACTGTGCAGCAGTTTTTGGATCAATGTTTGGAACACATAAAAAATTTCATATACCACCCAGTAAACAGAGATATTTCATAAATTTATTTGAAAAATACTTACAAAGGCAAGTATATCGAGCCTAAAATAGTTAAAAGTGATTCTGTGTTTACAGTGTTATAACTAAGTGTGCAGTCTTAACAGTCGTTGCAACCAGAAGCACTGTTAGTCTATTTTGAAAAAGTGAGAGATGATCTGGTTTATACATGAGCTATGTCTTCTTTCTACCTTTTCGCTAGCACCTACAGCAGTTATCTGTGCCTAACATTTCAGCACAAAAAAAAGATACATTTGCCTCATTTAATTCATAAGCACTGACAAACCTAGGGGAGCACAGAAAGTTTGTTAGTCACCCTCTACCACCTAACAAAAAAACAAAACTCAAAAACTGAACAGTAGACTGGTGATATGGGTTTACTAGTGCCACTTTACACAACTTAATCCTTTAAAATGCAACTTGCGGTCAGCAACAGAGGATTTCTCTTTTCGATCCATATACAAATCTCACTCTCCATACATTACTAGTGAGTTCTGAACCCATTTCCTGTGGAACGAGGCTGCAAATGGGAGTCACCCAAACGTTCCTGGTAGACAGTGATTCAGCAGTACAGAAACAGAAACACAGTGCAATTAGCTTCCACTAATTTTATAGCTACTTTTTTCAAGACAAGACTGGCACAGATACCGACTGAAATGAATCTTGCTGTCTTCTGATCATCTACACTTTGAGTAACAAGAGTTTAGACAACCTGTTCATACCGGAGCAATCAGAACGGAAAGGCTGACACCTCACCAGCCACTGTTGTGCAGAGAAGCAGCAGCTCCACAACCCAGCATCTTACGGTGCATCTCAGAAGTGGATGAGTAAGTCCCATCCATTGTGCACACAGGCATAATCCGCCTTGCTCCAAGCTGAGGGGTATAGCTATTTTGCCGCCAGTCTTCATCTGGTGGCATATCTACCCTCCTAGGACCTGGAGGCTTAGCCTGTGGGGGAGGCACAGGGCAACCTTCAGAGCTAGCGATGTCTCTGGAAGCCCCATGTGATGGTATACAGAAGGGACTGTAATTAGCGCCAAAAGGTAGCCTACTGTCCTCGCGCTTTCCTTGCTGAAAGGGCTGCTGGATTAAATGTTCCTGTGGTCCCCTGCTTTTCTGAGCAGCGTATCCCCAATGTTCTGCTTGTTTTTTGTCTGGTGGTGCTGCTGTTTGTCTGGCAGTGTGACTCATCTGGGGCCTGTGGTCAGAGGGGCTTGCAGCTTCTTCGGCTCCTAAATGCTTAGTAAGAAGTTTCTGTCCTTGAGGAGGCAAGCCCTGCTGCTTGTGAGTGAAGCTCCCATAACTCAAGGCCACCCCTGGGTTGTCTTCACCTTGGAAAGTTTCACCCCTGTCAGACACAGCCAGAACTTTTTGGATGTTCTTCTGATTTCCTGGGGAAAGAACAGAATATATAATACTATTTTCTTTATAACAAGTCGAATGATAAAAGCAATTATATACAAGAAATATATGTAGCAATTTACTATGAAAAGGTCTAAACCTTGATGTTGAACACTACCTACATCCTTGCTTAAGCCCGTTGTGTTTAATCAAACAGCTGCAGAAATGGTTCAAGACTATTATTCAAGAATCAGGAACTCACAAATAGTATCTGACTAGCTCAATAATTTTCTGCCAGAAAAAATTCTCAATAAAAGTGCATACCTGAGAAATGTCAGGAACTAGTTAAATATGGGGGAGAGGAAATGTTTCATTAATTTCCCTAATCCAGTATCCTGAATATTAGATACCCCATACTTAAGAATCATTAATGGCCTGATATGCCAACATATTATATGCCTGTACTGTATTTTTAGCTACAATTTGGGTTTTTGGTCTTCATACCATTGGATCTTGTCTTTGCTAATCTGTCCTTGCCTTTTAAAGGTTCTCATTCAACAATCTTCTTTCAATCACAATAAATGACAGTTTACTTCAATCCAAATGGACCTGTCATGGCTGTTCTGGTAAAGAAGATCTAGACCAGTGTTTCTCAACCTTTGGTTTTTGGACTTCAATTCACAGAAGCCTAAGTCAATTCCTCAAAGCACGGATCAGCCAATGTACTGACTTTAGGCTTCTGGGAATTGATATACCCCTTTGGGGCATGGGAACCACTGATCTAGATATATTTTATGCATCTATCAAAATAACAATGAAAAATGAACGGCAGTCATTCCAGCTTTTATGAAAGATACTATCTTGATAATAGTTACCTGATCTTGTGGGACCTTTAGTTTGGGCATCCAGGCAAGGAAGGGTTGAGGCTGATGACAACATGGCCAGTCTGTTGTTCTGAACTCTTACCTTTTTCTTTGCCTTTCTCTAGCATATTCTGAGAGAGATTTACATTTGGTCTTCTCATTGCTGAATGAACTAAGGATTCTGGATCTCTTAGATAGGTTCCACTTAGCCAAATCTGTTTTCACAAGGTCAAATCTTTGGGAAATCTTGTTTTAGCATCTGTCAAAAACTAGCTTCCCTAGTAATGCCATGAATCTCAAAGTAGGCTTCACACTATTTCACAAGGCCTCTTCTTTACATTAAACGGATTCCTCTTTTGAATAGTCATGACAATTTAACTTTCAGAGATCACAAATGGGAGGTACACCATAGGAAAGTTAGGGTGGTGTTAGATGAGGTTAAAATTCTGCCCCTGTTCCCTCTGAAATGTATATAGTCACAAAGAATGTCTGTCTGGTGGCTGTGGGGCCCAATATATTACTCAGCCACGCCATCCACTTCTTTCCCGCTTGGCGTTTGGAAAAGGATTAAACAGTAAAATGGGCTCAATAGTTCTGGATAAAGAGAAGCTGTGATAAGCAGTGACTATGTCTTTCGCAGTAAAAAGGACAAGGAGTCACACACAGTTCCACTGAGTTATTTCTGAATAAATATAGGTGGAAATCCTGTTGTACAGTATGGAAAGTCATTCTAGAATGGATTTTCTGAATCAGTGGAGATTTGGAGCAATGTTCCAAGTTTGCAGGCTTTACTTTCTGAAGTGGAGGAGATATTCTATGCATGTAAAGATCTACTGTACTTAAATCCCATTTTAAATCTTGTGGGAAGATACATATATTTGAGCTCAGGTGAGGTAGAAAGAGAGAATGCTCTCTCTCTCATTCGTTTCTATGTGATAAAGCAAAGCATTTGAGAACAATTCTGGGCTAGAATAAAAAACTAGTGCCCCTCATACTGAGTAGCCAACTAATTTACAGAGCGGCCTTTCAGTTCCTTTTTGGGAGGAATAAAGATGAGGGCAGCAGGTTCTGCTGAAGGCAGCTCAGGTGATATGCTAAAAGAGGATATACCTTCCTTGCCCCAAAAAGGAGCTGAAAGGAAAAGGAAGTAGGAACAGGTTTGGAAATACAGTAGAACCCTGTATAGCGATCGCCCCAAACAGTGATGAAATCGCATAGCGATGAGGCTTGGAGGGGGGAAAGCCGTTCCGCATAGCTATCATTCCTATGGGAAAATCCGTACAATGATTTTCCAATGGGAAAAAACGCTTAGCACCAAACATCGTTCTATGGTTTTTCCCATAGGGAAAATCGTACAACGATGAAAACCGCATAGCGACCAGTTCCGTGGAACGGATTAAAATCGCTATACGGGGTTCTACTGTACCAGCATGAGCTCTTGTTTCTCTATAGGAATGTGTCTAATGATAGATCAGATAATAAAGAATGGGAATGGGTAAGGCAGATTGGGAGAAAAATATCTGGAATTCTCCATATGTCAAAAGTACAGTGACTTTTCCCCCAAAAAGTTTTTTAAAAAAAATAAAGGATAGACATAGCCACTTCAAAACATACCACTTAATTTATGAAAAGAGTAGTAAATTGTGCTAGGTTAACCAAGGCAAACAGGCCATTCCCTTACTTTACATCCTCACACAGCACAACACTGGTCATGCAGCATGCAATATACCACAACATATGAAGAATGCATAATTTAATTGTTCTGACAGTTGAAGGAGTCCAACCATCACAATATCAGACAAGTGCAGTCCCAGAGAGCAGTGATATAACAAGAGAGAGCACCACAGATTTCATCTCCCATGTGAAGACTACAACGATTACCTGAGTGGCTATGGATCTTGCCCACCATGCTAGGCACTGGTGCATCATGGGAGAAGTGCGGCAGTTGGGTTGAAAAGTGCCGGGGATCAAAGGGTAACACAGGAGGAGAACCGTGAGGGGAAATGAGGGAAGTGGTGCTAGAAGAGCGGTGTTTGGCTTCCACTGGCATTTTCCTCTCATTGGACATTTCCTTTTGACAGACAGAAGGGAGACAGAATAAAAAAAAGAGTGATGATTAAAGAGGGAATGGGAGAAACACAGAGTTGGTCAAACAGGTGGGAGAGTGCAAAAATGAGAAAACTGATAAGGAGGTACCTGCCTGTAAACAGAAACAACATGTACATGCAGCCACTCCATTTTCCTGACCCCCTTTTTATAAAATGGCAAGACTGAAAGAAACCTGTTTTATTGCTATTTTAGGACAAGGCTTTGCTATTTTTAATGCAACTTAACTTACAGAGACCAGCCAATGAGTAAAATAATTGAAAAACAATCTTTTAAAAAAACCTGCACCACAATCTATGCCTAAGGCTATACAACTTATGTCATAATTGTAAATTTATACAGAGGAGAGAATGAGGATAAATAAAGAAGGTACCAGGAGAAGAAAAGTAAGTCTCAAAGAATGCTGAAGTGAAGAGACGTCAAAGCATTAAGAGAAGCACATTTTTTTCAGGTGGGGATGCCGATCTAGCAAGGTTTCCGAACAGAGTACAGTACAGGTAAATAAACAGACCGTACTGATATGAATGTAGTGTATGATATTTGCAGTAATATGAAATAATTAAACCATGATGATCAAAAGGCTAGGAGAAGTTTTATCATAGGAAACTCCAGGCTCCTCTTTAAAAAAGATTAATAATGATTTAAGGTATAAAGCATGATTATTACATCTGGTCAATATTCACACAAAGATTTAACACACATAAAATAAGTTACAGTACAGTAATACCTCAAACAAAGTCCACTACATACAACATCGGATTCATACAACAACGCCTAATTCCTTGAAAAAGGTTGCCTCATACATAGTCGTGCGACTTTGTATGAGGCATTGGGGTTTTCCCAGGTTGCATTGTGCCTGGGCAGTATAAAAGGCAGGACACGTGTGTGCATTGCTCTTGTGGGTTTTGCATGAGGCGAAGAGTGTTTAGGAGTGGTTTTGAGCACGATTTTGGATTTTTTAGAATTTTTTTGTCAGAATTTTTAGAAGCATTCCTGGGATTTTTGCAGCATTCTTCAGGTTCTTGGACAATCAGGGTTGCTTGACTTTTTTTGTAATGTATTTAGCCTTTAGACAATGATTTCTTAAAGTTCTGTCAGTTTTCTGTCTGTTTCCTTGACTTTGCCCTGAAGTCTGTGCTGTTACAGTACAATGTATCTCTATGGAAACGACGCTGTACGAGGCATCGCGGCAAGGATTTGGACGTTGTATGAGGCATCGTGGCTAGGATTTTGCATGCCTCATACAAAGTCCAAATCCGTATAAAGTCCAAACTTGTGGAACCAAGTTTGGACGTTGTATGAGGTATCACTGTATTTATATTCCACTTTTCACCTAGAAAGTCCTTGAATGCCTTCCAGATGAATCAAAATACTGTAAGAGAGTCCCTGTCCTCAGGCTTACAAGCTAAAAGGACAGAATAACAAAAGAAAAAGGGATGTGAAAACAAGAAATCCACATCAGATCTTGGAAATTATTTTTGCAGTACAACTCCCATAAGCTTCTAGTGATAAGAAACACAGCAGTGTAGATTATCTTAGTCTCCAGTGACACATCCTTACACTTGATGATAGTTTTTTGCTGCCCTTCTGAGTCTCAGTCTTCTGATTTCTGAGCTGCAGTCTCCATTTTGATTATGATTGAACCAAGGTATACAACATCTGGTATACAACATCTTTCATTATTTCAATTGTTTTCACAGGCAATGTTCAAGTTGTGTAGGTCTTTCTGTAGTCGTAATTTTTGTTTTCTTAATGTCAACTGCAGTCCTGGTTTGGCACTTTCATTTCATTAAAAGTTGTTTTGTCAGTGCTGCTTTCTGTCAATAGGATGGTGCTCTCAGTATACTGTATCTTAAATTGTTGATGTTTCTTCCACCAGTCTTAATTCTTCCTTCATGTGATTCTAGTCTGGCTTTCTGTATGATATGTTTCATGTACAGATTAAACAAATAATGGGATTAAATGCATCCTTGTCTCATACCTTTGCCTAAATGAAACTACAACACAGGCTATTCATAAGGAGAATCAAATTTCTTTCAGAACAACCTATAGATTTTCATGATCTACACAGTAAAAAGCTTTGCTGTAGTCTATAAAGCACATACTGATCTTCTTAAATTATTTGGTATGCTTTTGTATCCATCAGATATTTGCAATATGATTTCAAGTGCTTCTTCCTTTTGGGAATCCAGCTTGAACAGCAGGCATTTCTTGCTCCATATAAGATATTTGATTCATATCTGGAAGGTGTTCAAAAGCCTTTGTTGCGACATCTTGCTTGCATGGGAAATTAAACCAATGGTCCTATTATTCATGTACTCCTTGCCATCTCCCTTCTTAGAGGCTGGGATGTATATTGAATATTTCTAGTCTGTGGGCCATTGTTGTCTTTTCCAGGTTTGTTGGTATATTTTCATTAGAATTTTGACAGATTTAGTATCTGTGTCTTGAAATAATTTCATCGGTATCCCATGCAATTTATTTCTTCCTAGTACCTTTAGAGCAGCTTTCAGTTCACTTTCTAGAAATGCAGGCTTTTCATTTTAGGATTTTTCTTCAAAAGCGTCATCATCTTTTTATTTCTTCTGTATAGATCTTTAGTATACTGCTTCTTCCTTCTCTTTATTTTTTTCTGATCAGATTGTGTGCTTTTTGGTTGGTCATTCAGCATTTCTACTCTAGACTGAAATTTCCCTTTGATTTCTTGGATCTTCTGGAAAATATATCTTGTGTTTCCCTTTTTTGTTCTCCTCTATTTCTTTGCACTGGTTATTGTAAAATTTCTCTTTGTTTCTATGTGCCAGTCGCTGAAAAATCTATGTTGATTGTCCCTTAAGCAACTGCACATTGGTGACAAAAATATAAATGGACAAAGAGACAGTGTATCTCATCAACCTATGAATGAAGAACTATGACCAAAAAGCTTGACAACGCCATGTAGTTTTCTTTTCATTTAACCAAATTTTATTGTAAATTCAAATATACAAAATGGAAACCAAATGGTAAGAATTATAAAAAAAGGAAGGAAAAGTATTTAATACTGTATTTTACAAACCATGTAAGACAGAATCTCCATATGCTAATACCATTTAAGTAATCATCACATGTAATATTTCTTAACTCATTTTCAAATGTGCCAGTCACTGAGTAGTTACAGCAGTACAATCTACACAAGAGGTGAATATCCATAGGCCTGGAAGAAATCCAAAATTCACTAAGATTAACAAAATAATAAAATGAATTCTAACAAGGAACCAGACTGTTGCAGTTCAGGAGGTACCAGCTGCAGCATGAAGCAGGCATATTATATGAAAGGAACAGCTGTTTAACCAGAGTTTTCTAAACTAACTGTTGAGTATTCGATTTTAAACTTTTGGTTTTAAATGTTGTAACCAATGCTCTAATATCTCATGTGTCAATATTTATATTTTAGATTTTTGAAATAATTATTAATTTGCTCAATGTCACTTTGAGATATTATTCATTATAGGAAAAGTAGAAAGAAATTTTCTAATGATGAGAATAAAACAGTATGACAAACTCTGGTTTCCTGATCTAAAGCAGCTTAATGTCTTACCTGAACCATAATTAATTTATTAAATAAATAGGTGATAAAAGAGGGACATTTTATGAATAGCTGTATTCTTTTATATTAGCTTTTTCATATACACCAAATTTATTATATGCATTGTCCTTCATTTCACAGGGCTAATACACGTGCAGGTATGAACAATGAGTGAATTTTCTCAAATTTGTAAAGAAATAGGCTAAGTCCATTCCATTCCTACCCTTATGTGTGATACCCACATATTTCCCCCTTCTCTTTAACCCATTAATGAATCCACGGGTTGCCTGAACTACTATGCTGTATTAGTAAGAAACCAAATATTTCATTAAAGAGAAGTCTTGGGTTAAAAGAATCAAACAAGAGAGAAAGTTTCATGTCCAAGTGAGATCTATAGGATTTTAAAGAAAGTATATCCCTCAATGATCTGGAACTGTGATGGCTTAGTAGTCAAGGGGATGAACTTGATGACTGGAAGGTTGGCAGGTCAGAAGTTCGAGACACGACGGCGTGAGCTCCCGTCTCTGTCCCAGATCCTGCCAACCTAGCAGTTTTAAAACAAAATTTGAAGTACAGTAATACCTCACACAAAGTCTGCTTCGTACAACATTGAATTCATACATCGCCTAATTCCTTGAAAAAAGTTGCCTCATACAAAGTCACTGTGACTTTGTACAAAGCATTGGCGTTTTCCCCAGGTTGCATTGTGCCTGGGCAGTATAAAAAGCAGGACACATGTGTGCATTGTTCTTGTGGTTTTGCACAAGGTGAAGAGTGTTTAGGAGTGGTTTTGAGCATGATTTTGGATTTTTTTTTATTTTTTTCATCAGAATTTTTAGAAGCATTCCTGGGATTTTTGCAGCATTCTTCAGGTTCTTGGACAATCAGGGTTGTTTGACATGTTTTTGTAATGTATTTAGCCTTTAGACAATGATTTCTTAAAGTTCTGTCAGTTTCCTGTCTGTTTCCTTGACTTTGCCCTGAAATCTGTGCTGTTACAGTACAATGTATCTCTATGGAAACGACGTTGTACGAGGCATCGTAGCAAGGATTTGGACGTTGTATGAGGCATCGCGGCTAGGATTTTGCATGCCTCATACAAAGTCCAAATCCGTATAAAGTCCAAACTTGTGGAACCAAGTTTGGACGTTGTATGATGTATCACTGTAGATAAATAGGTTCCACTTTGTTGGAAAGGTAGTGTTCTGTGCACTCTGGGGTCTAGTCATGCCTGCCACATGACCACAGAAATATCTGGAGATATAAACAGTGCCTATAAACAGAGATGTGCACCGAACCCTAGAGTCGGATACAACTGACTTTTGAGCAAGGGCGAACTTTACTTTTACCTGAATCACTCAATGGCCAGAACCCTGTTTATGTTTAGTAATGCTGTGGATCTCTGGTGATGTTATCAGCAATGGATATCTAGGGATGTTTTTGGAAATCAAAACCTTTCTTTTCCAGTCACTCCTCTACCATTCTGCCAGGGATCCCTAGTGATGCCCTTCATCCTGAGGTAGCCTTTGGGAGTCACAGAGGGGGAGGGGGAAAGATTTAAAGCTGGGAAAATGCAGTTGGCAATGCTTTTCTAGCTAGTGTAGAAGAAAGTGAAGGTGAGCCACAGATATCAGTGTGCTAAAGAAGATTTTTAAAGCAGCATCCATCCAATACAACTTCTCCAGGATTTTGAGAAGTGTACATCCATGACATGCTGTCCCTATTTCTTACAAACAGAAATCATCCCAAGCATCCTGCACTAAATGGTGTCCCATAGCTCCATAAACAGAGTAACAGGAAGATATTTCTGTTCCTAAAAGTGCCGGTAGTAGAGTGATAAGACAGAGAGATCACAGTTTAAAAGATATACAGGCTGATTTACCAGTAGCTGCTGTTTGTCCTCAAAGTCTGTTGAAACCCCACTATTTTGAAGTCTCCTAGTGCAAGTTTCTGCAGGTAAACGTCCTCTGTACAACTTGTCACCCAGTTTAGATTTAAAAATATTAATCATGGTTATTTTTTAAAAATCATTGAAATGATTAAGGTTAGCATGGCGACCGGGCTCTTAACACTAGTGCTGAGGGGAACAGGTTTGAAAGCTGGAAGGCTGACAGTTTTATACACCGGATAATTATATAATTGCATGCCATCAAGCCAATTCTGACTTATGGTGCTAGATATATTATTGTGATTAATGCATTTACAGCTAATGAAGATGGTGAATCTATGTTGCACCAAATACAGCAGTAAAATCTGGCCATAACTTTTCAATTCGGTGTATAATGCTGAAATCCACTCATTTCATGATAATTCACAATCTTTATAACAATGGCATCTAAACTTGGATAAATAGCTCCTTGGGGAGAAACAGGAAAACAAGGAGGGAATGTGCTAGAAAAGCAGTAAAAATATATAAGAAAGATTGGTATTTGAAATACAGAATTGGTATATTTAATATACATATTAATGCATTAACAACTAATTGTCCAGTGTCCCAAGGGCATAAGCAGGAAGGAGCTTTCCATCAAATGATATATATATATATATATATATATATATATATATATATATATATATATATATATATATATATATATATATATATATATATATATATATATATATATATATATATATATATATATATATATATATATATATATATATATATATATATATATATATATATATATATATATATATATATATATATATATATATATGCATGCTCATGACAGAAGCTGTTAAAATATTTCTTCTTTTTCTTCTTAAGGAACTGAAAAGCCGTACTGAAGGAATAAAAGAGGGAATACCGATCTCAAGTACACTCCTCTTTGACTCTTCTACTTACAAAGCTGTGGGAAGAAACAAGTGTCTCTTCCTTGTTTGTGATGACTGTCCCACTGAGACTACGTGCAATGCGACGGAAATTCTCTGCGCTGTACATCTCCTCTTCTGGCTCCTTGCCATGGTTGCCTGTGTATGGTGCCTTAAGAGATAGTGTAAGATTCAGAAGATCTCTCTACAGAAAATGGTTCTATAACACTTATTAGCCAAAGGATGCTATAGTACAGAGGTGGCGAACCTATGGCATGTGTGCCAGAGGGGGCACTCAGAGCTCTCTCTGTTGGCACATGCACCGAGTTCACCCCACCACTCTGGCCAGCAGTCCAATGGGAGCGCTTCCTCCTTCCAGCACAGAGCTCGCCCCTCCCCTCTGTCCAGCAGCCCAATTGGAACGCTTCCTCCCTCCCCTCAGCACAGAGTTTGCCCCGCCCCTCTGTTTGAGCACTCGGTCTCTAAAAGGTTCGCCACCACGGCTATAGTAGTATACTACCTCTATTTATGTAGTAAAAAACAAGGCCTGAATTTAGTATCTTTACTAGTACTGTATTCAGTTCCACGGAACAAATGTTTAAGAGACTGTGGTTAACTATCACTACCTCCCTTAGGAACTGCTTTGTATCTTGAAACACATACAAGATTTCTAGATTTAGTAATCTAAGAACTTTGATAGAAGTTAGTACAATTTTTTTTACACTTGCATTTATTTATTTGTCTCTATCCCAGAATAAAGCATGTCAAAAATTATGTTTTACTCTGAGTTTTTATATCATATTAGACTCCTTATTTATCTTCCCTTTCCATGAACAATAGTGCTTAAGACACTAATAAACATAATAAAAAGAAATAAAATGGGAAGTTAAGCAATACTCAAGTTTAAAGTTATTCAATTACTATGATTTTGATAAGTTCAATTTCTTACAACCTCTCTTTTTTTATCATGAAAAATCATTTCAGCACATTTTAAAAACATATTATTACTACCTTAGAGACTGGAGATGTAATTGTTCTGTATAGGTTGCGTTCAATTTCTGCTGTTGGTGTTTTAGAAAGACCCATGCTAGCTGTACTGTGCATCTTTCTTGTAGGTAAGTTTCCAGATGCTGTGGGGGTGATGGGTTGGAACGAGAGAAAGAGAGAGCATTAAAATGGAATTCTAAATGTATATCTGTGACACATAAAAGTTTTTCCTGCCAGTTGAAAACGACTAGAAGAAAAACCTTATATTTGCAAAATTAACAGAGGTTTTCATAATAATAATCTGTTCAATAAAACAATGCTTTACCAGATACAATATTTCCGTTTTTGAAACATGAATTTATAATCTGAAAATACTGCACATAGATTACTTTCGCTGTACATATTATGAATATTAGCAAATATAGTTACAGCTTACTTTCATATTATTTATTTTATCTCTCATAGTAACTCCCTCAAGTTTATCACAATTTCATTTTTTCCTCCTAGTGGGGCGATTATGGTAATTTCCTTGCTTTAGATTGTTTAAATTGTTAGCATTTCTGTTAGTATTAAATGGGCAAAGATGCTAGTCACAGAAATACCAGAAACAGTCAACTAATCAATGCCTGTAAAAATGAGAGTGAATGGAAGCTATCTGCTCACTGTGAAATTATGTTTCTTTCTCTTCATGCCATAGTTTCTGCCTCCTTCCACTGCATTTTCCTGAACATGCAATGCCATTTACTATCACTCTTAAGAAGACTTCCATAAAGATGCTTCCTTTTCCCACATAACTTTTCATCATACCCAGTATTATCTGGTATAATTTTTAAAAACCCAGCAGATTCCTTATCTGTAACTTTATCTCTGGAGCAGTCAATTGTGTACTCATACAAACAGGATCTGCATGTCTGTAGAATCTCATTGAGAATATTTTGGTGGTGAGAGAAATTTTGGTGGAAGCCTATCCTTTCTTTATAGCAGGGGCGCACAAACTATGGCCCATGGGCCAGATCCGGCCCCTGACGCCAATTCATCCAGCCTGTGTTGCCCTTGTGCCTGTACTGGCGCATTTCACTTCTGCTTCCGGGAGCAATGAGGGTGCCATGGGTTGGATGAGTTGGCATCAGGGGCCAGATCTGGCCCATGGGCCATAGTTTGGGCACCCCTAGTTTAAGCAGAGAAACTGTCAGCTTAAAATCTATCTCATCCTGTTGCAAAACAGATTTTACTTCTGCTTCTGGTGGGAGGAACGTGACATGAGTGGCCCGCGGCCTGAAAAGTTTGGGCTACTCAATTGCTACAACTGCCAAAGCAGACAGATATGACAGAAGCCAAGAATCTAAAGTAAGATAAGCAAATAGTTTTTATATTCAACGACTCACAAATTTGAACAAACTTACTAGTGCCAAGAAAGACAATTCAGGTAAACTAAGAGAGAACAATTTGTCTAAATGTAGCACCTGATATGCCTTGAATATCTAATCTAGAGTCTGAAAGTGATTAGTTAAAAATAATTGGCACCTTTGTGGCAACAACTGAGGCATAACTAAATTAGATTACTATACTTTGACTAGGATATTGTCATTATTTTGTGGTGATTTCACTCCCTACTTGATTACTGCGGAGTTTGGATAATGTATGTATTGATAACTAGGTATGATCGATAAGGTGGCGTGATGGTATGAATGGGTGAATGATAGACAAGTACTGGATGTGTGCCAGATAAGACCATTTGATAACAACCCACATGGTGCAGTGGTTAAGTTTGATCCTGACGGGTCAAGGTTGATTCTGTCTTTCAGAATGAGTACCCAGCATTTTTGGGGGCAAATTGCTAATTACCCAGAGGACTATCCAAAAAAAAAAATTCTAAGTTCTATGAAGTGGTACATAAGTGCAATTGCTACTGCTATTAGGACAGTTGTGAGAGAGAAGAAAATGCCTCCATAGAACCTTACTTACTTTGGACATTTTCCCTAGTCTCAAGGGGAGAAGGTATAGTGTACATGAGAGTGGTTTAGTGTTTAGGTAAGATAGAACAAATTATCACAATCAACCACAAGCACGCATGCAGAATTTACAGTAACTTTACCTGTCTGGCTCAAGCGATGCCACGAGTCATCTAGTCTTCCCAATACAGTCTGGCTTGTCTGAGGTGCCTGTAAACTAGCCTGATACAGAGACTCCAGTTCAGATATCTCCTGCTCAGTGTCTTGATTCCACTGTGGGTGCTTCGGCATTGGATCTTCTCCAAAACTGATTTGACCGGACGCAGATGACTTGTTCTTAGGCATCATAAGCCGCGGGCTATTCCTGCAATCCAGTTGAGAGCTATAGTACCTTTTAACGTTGTCTACCCAGCTGTCCACAGGCATAGATGCAGTAGAGCCAGCAGGTTTTCTGTCATTTATTGATCTCACTTCTGCCTCATGACTGAAGTCTCCTGGGTAGAAATGAGGATCTGTGGAACTTTGTTTTGCTTTCTTGCATGGCTCTTTGTTGTATGATCCAGAACTCTTAGATGTAGTACTGTGTGCACCAAAACCATCTTCAGAACTCAATGCATCTCTAGAACTCATATACGGGTTCATCTTTCCAACAGAAAAAGTTCCATTCTCTTGTTGCCCAACAATTGGCTGCCTATAACCAAGAAATGGAGGACTGCTATAGGATTCCTGCTGTGAATTTGGATTATTCTGATCATGACAGACAGCTCCTTTCCTTTCTTTCCCATGAGTGCCTTCCCTCTGATAGCCCCCCTGCAACTGCTGAAATTGTTCTGCAAGGGAGCGAACATGCCCCTTGGTACAGATCTCCTCAGATTTCAGAGAATCCCCATTTACAAATTCTTTCTGCGGGTGATGTAAACTCTCATGGCTTTTGGCTCGGAGGTACCTATTAGTAGTCTGTAATGGATCTGGAGGGCAGTGTGGCAAAGAGGAGAGAGAAGCCAATGTTACTGCATGATTGGCTTCCTGCTGAGCAATATTAGACCACTCTGTAAGACCTGATGGGTTATTTAAGCCTTTTTTATCAGACGGCTCCTGCACTGGATGTGAAGAGGAAAAGAGTGTAGGTAAAGATCCAGAGCTTATGGTGTTAAATTTGGTTTTGCAATATGGTGCGAGAGAAGCTGTTACATTATGCACTTCCTCAAGCTTACCACTATTGTTGATGCATGTATTGTCTTTCAGATGAATGGGAAAAACTCCCTCATGCTCCATATCACAGTGGGCTTCTTTTTCATTCTGAATGGATCTGTCCCCCACCCCATGAACAGAGTTAAAAGAGGGCGGTTGATCACTGAAAGCAGCTGAAACAGCTTGAAAGGTCACAGAAGTCTTGTGAGAAGGCCTGCTTTCAGAAGGGAGTGAGACAAAGGACTTGGGATACGATGGCTGCATTTCATGAATGGAAGCAGGTTGATGGAAGTAAGAATTGGACCCAAGTTCTGCTTCTCTGCTGGGTTCCAGTGCTATCTTCTGGCTCAGCAGTACTTGGAGTGGGACAGCCTGTTCACTGAAACAGATAATGATATAGTCAACTACTGTTGCTCCCCAACAGGAAAACAGATTGTATGTTTCATCTGAAGCCCATTTTAGTTTACTTTTAGGTTGGCATGTAATTAAGATCCTTTGGCAGAATTTCTTTTGATAAGTTTGACTGAATGTGGGGAGGTACACTGTACGTTTGGGGTTAGCTTATAGCCTTTCAGAGATCAATACTATCCATGGTTAGCATTGTGAACCACAAACGGAATCCACTGCAAATATAGAGAACATGCAGACTGTCAATATACTACTCTGAATTCTCAAGGTAAGTAAGAGGGAGATGGTCCTGCTCAAAGGCTAGAAAGAGCAATGCTTGACTTACAGATATTATCTATGCTCAGGATTTTCCCCACTGTCAGATATCAAGGTTAAAGTCTTCCAATATGCAAACATAGAAGTTCAAAGCATAATGCAAAAGATCAACCAATAACGGAGTAAACTCTTGCAAATGAGAAATAAGGACTATATTAATGGAGATATGAAGGTCTCTGGAAGTAAAACAAAGGGGAAAAAATCATTCCGAGTCTCAGTTTCATAAGTAGGGAGTTTTCTGCTCTCTCTTTTTCCTCCTGTTTTCTTTTCTGGAGACTTCATATTCAACACTGCCACTGGATTTCTTACCCCAGTCAGCCCTGGCCTAAGGGAGAAGAGGACTTTGGCCAGACTTTTCCCTTGGCTGTTTAGCCAGAAGGATGTGGATAAGTCGGAGCTTTTGTATTGTAATGTACTTTATAATGCATTTTTTACGTTATCTTTGGGGCTATATTTTGAACTGTTTTATTGAAATGCAACTATTGGCTGAGATATTATTTGGTTGTTGTATTCTATTATATTCTGTATTCTTCTATCTTGTATTTTATTGTGTACCTTATTTATTGTGAACTGCCTTGGGTCACCTGCAGGGTGAGGAAGGCGGTATATAAATAAATATCAAATCAAATATCTCTAATTCCGTTTGCCTGCTAATTTTCTACTACAATTGATAAGCTATATTTCTAAGTTTTAAAATTTGTTCTTTTTTTAGAAGATGAGTAGTTCTTACAAACAAGCACATCGATTAGCAATGAGGACAGGCTGTCACATTTTTAAAGCATACCAAATATTAGAAATTTTACCTATATTTACTACACTTAATTTCACCTACGTACATGGGTAAGTATCTAGGTTGTTTAGTACATTACACTTCACTGTTAAGAGAGAAAGTCAGAATTCTGAACTATACCCATAGCAAAATATTGGCATTTATTATTATTTTTCATTTTTCAGGGAGTGAGTCTACCTGTGTCAAATTGTCATGATTCATGTGTGTCTGGAAGAAAAAGAATGGACTGATAGTGGATTAATATGGCATGATCTAGAACTTGTAGAAGGCAGGATACTCCAGGGAGATGTAGGGGAGTTGGCAAACATTACCAGTTTTCCTGAACACTGGTTTGGAAAAAGGGGGGGGGGGTTGGAACATAAACAAGTTTTTAAAATTTGCTGTTATCAGGCAAGTATTTTTAACTCATCTAGCAACTGTAACTCAAAAAATCGACAAGTTATTTACCACTGATGAATACACTGAATTTTTAGTGCATTTAATTTTTGTTGCAGACCATGAAAACAAGAAATCACATTTTTGTTTGTTTTCTGATTTTCAGAATTACATCAATAACAGACCGGAAAATTGCTATGCTACAGGTACTCCATGGGAAAATATTACAGGAGTTTAATTATGATTTAAATTTTTAAATCAATACTTCAATAATAAGCCACTTCCAAATTCCATTCCTTCTTATAACTTCCTTTTTAAATTTTTGTTGTGGAATGCACAGTTGCTATTTCTTAGCTGTTGCACTGTATTTTATTGACTTTCTCCCAAACAGGAGCCTTGTTAAAGAGAATCTGTAGTCTTCCCAGCAGTCAAGCTATAATTTTATTGCTAGGAAAATGTATTTTTCTCTAATGACCAGAACACAAATTGAAATTCCTTGTATGTTTTTGCTGGCTAAGTACCATAGACACTCACTGGCTAATATTCATGACATCATTATGGATGGATGATAGTCAACTTCCATGTATGTATCTGAGCCTCAGAGGTGTGGGATGCAAGTGCTTAACAAGATGATCAGTAGGAAAAAAAACTGCTGAAGTAGCCTTTAAATCTTTGAACAGAAAACCACAGTAAACACAGGCAAGGTTCAGGGCCATAGCCAGGATTCTAGATGTGGGTGGGCAAATATTTTTTCAGGATGGGCAACAATGTCACATATATTAACAGCCAGGGGTTTGAGGGTGGGCTAACTGCTAACTCGAGGTGGATTCTGCCCACCCTACCCACCCTCTGGCTATGGCCCTGGTAAGGTTACTGTCTTTCCTATAATGAATTGAGTATGGGTTTTTAAAAACAAGATGTACACTCTCCACCACTAGCAAGAGAGTGAATACTTCCTTAACTATAGTTTCTGCCAAGTAAACAATCCCTTCATCATAAGGTCATGTAATTACTGTTATATTATATTCAAATAAAAATCCCGTCAATCTCATCATCTGGAGAGGACCACCATATCCTAAGTAACTCAGGACATTAAATAAACCAGTGGGTATTTCTTAAAAACAAACAAACAGGGGGACATATAGCTCAATCTTGCTTTCCAGATCAGGCCCAAATGAGATCTGGAGTATGGCAATAGTCTTAGTGTCTACCTTGTAGATTGGGTCATGTTGCCCCCCGCTGGCGGGTGGCAGATGTGCGGCGGCTGTGCTGGCTGCTCTTGCTGCATGCGATCCTGGAGACTCCGCTCTTTTCGGATGCAGATTTGCAGCTTCTTATCGATTTGAGCTCTGCTGTGAGTGCTAGAGCTGGCATCATGCATGGCAAGTCTTAGTTTAGCTAAAAAGCAAAAGAAAACATAGCAGAAACAAAAACAAAACTGGGGGAGGGGAGAAAAAACAAATGATGCCAAAAAAAACCATAAAAATAAAGAACATGCAAATATTGCCACAAAAGAGTTCACAAGGGTGCATCCGCTCCCATTAATGCATGTTCAGGTTAGCTGTGTGTCCAAACAGGTTAATTAAAACTGAAGTAACATTAAATTGAGCAATATTTTAAGGAAACACTGTTTTCTTTGTATCATGGATCATTATAACCTTCCTCTAACTGATGCAAAGAACTGTAAAAAGATGGAGTTGGTAGGACCCTATAAGGCCATTGAGTCCAACTCCCTGATCACTGCAGGAATCCGAATCAAAATATGTCTGACAAATGGTTGTCTAATTTTCTTTTTAATGCCTCCAGCAATGAGGAGCTTACCACCTTAAAAAAATAGTTAACTGATTTATTTCATGATTCATCTTTAGCCCAAAATATTAAAATCATTTTCATACTCTTTGTATTAAAGGATCTCGTCAGGATATGAAATCTAAGACGCAGCCAGTTGGGACACTTGCTAGCTCAGCCTTGATGAAGTTTATATTTTGCCTTTTTGTTTTCTGTAATCTATAAGAGCAGATGTCTACAAATAAATCCAGCTTGTTTGCAACCTTGCTAACCAGCAAGAAGCGAATGGAGGGTGGGGAAGGAGAGTCAGCCAATCAAAAATATAAAGTATCAAAATAAAGAAATGCAGCAGCATGTACCCCCAAAAGTTACAGCACACATTTTAAACTTATCAAAACACTGAGCCCTCCTCTTCTTTATCTTCTTGAAAGTTCAACAAGTACAACAGATGTATTGTTTCTCCCTGGGTAATCAGGCAACGACATGTTGTACTTTGGGAAGGAAAGCCCCTTGGTAAATCAGCCTTTGAACTGGGGGAATTTATATGCTGGATGGGGAGGCAAAAGCAGAGGAGACCATAATCTAACAGAGGAACCATTGGCATGAAGAAGAATACAACTGTCCTGTTAAAAAGAGGCAAACTATTTAGAAAAAGTTGGGGAAACAATGAAAACATATTTCAGGAACCATAGTTTCTGACAGAAAATGCCTCCAAACGTTATTAAGACCTAGACCAGTGGTTCCCAAGGTGGGGCCCATGCCACACAAGAGGACTTCAATTCCCAGAAGCCAAAGTCAGTACATTGGCTGATCAGTGCTTTGGGATATTGACTTAGGCTTCTGGGAATGGAAGTCCAAAAACCAAAGGTTGGGAAACACTGACACGTTCTGTTTTCACATTTGCAAGTTTGTGGTAACTACAAATCCTATGACTGCATGTGATATTAGGTATTAGTAAAGGTAAAAAGCGCAGTAAGCAAAAGCATTAATAATAACTTACATATTGCTTCATTACAGAGAGCCAAAGCTGCAGCACAGTCTCCTTTCTGCTCGTGACGCAGTGACTCTTCAAAGACTGCATCTGCCTCCTGCACAGACCTCTCAAAGCCATCAGTCCTCCCTGAAAAGGGCAGCACTCTTCATTTTCATTTGGCATTATGTTCAGGTTTTCTTTCTCCATTCAACTAACAAACCAACACACACACACACCATACCAAACACAGAGCAACTAAACAGACCACATCTCCAAACCTTGAAGTTTATTTGCAGCAAATGCAGAGAAACCTGTGGATCAAATATAACAGGCCTGCAAAGAATAAGGATATCTGGGGTTTGGAACATCATGTCCTTAATACAGTATTCTGATGACATTCAACTTATCTTGATCAACAGGGAAGCAGATAATTTGCTAAATAAAAGTCTGGAAAGAACGAATAAATAACCACCGTGCTATCCTAAACATCTCCTATCTTGTCTGCCTTTCTAAGTTAAACAGAGTCAGATTTGATTAGTATTTGGACAGTACATGGGAGACATCAAGAAATCTCAAGAATGTCTCCTGAAACCTTGAAGCATCACTACCAGTCAGAGTGGAACATATTGGCTTTGGTGGAACAATGGTCTGACTCGGTATAAGAGAACTTCCTATGAACCTAAAATAAAGATTAGTTCAAACAAAATGAAGATTCAATCTAATCTGGGTTGTTTTGCTTTTAAGTGATTAAGCACATAGTTTGGGGTTACTGTTCAATTCAGCAATTGTGTTAAATGTCCATCTGATGTAAGTGTCAGATTTCCTTTAATGGCTTTGCTGCTATCATTGGTGCCCTAGATACACCCATATTAACTGAATGCAGCCTGTTGATTGGGACTACCTTAAAAACACTACTCAGAAAATAGAAGACATGATAAAAATAATAACCAGAAAAAGTTGGTCAGAACTTCTGAAACGCTTTCTTCTAGCTGTAGTTCAATTTAAATTGATTTAAATTACATAAATTCTTAAATTGGATTAATTTATATAAATTCTTTTACAGATCGTCCTCCCATATCCGTGGGTTCATTGTCCACATTTTCAGTTTTTCTCTGTTATTCATAGTTTCAGATATCTACAGTAGGTCTCAGAACCCCCTTATGGAGTCAGAGATGTGTGTGTTAATTTCAATTTCAAAAAATCTGCAGCACAATGTCAATTAGAGCTGGAAGAGAGAGCCAGTGGGTGGTAGGGGCCAAAGAGCGTTTCAAAACAGAGTAGTGTTCTTTGGAGAGTGGTTGCTCGGTGTTGGCATGTTACAGACAGGAGGACGAAGGATCTTTAGAAACATGGCCATGAGAGGACGAGGAGGTACAGTGGAACCTTGTATAACGAATGCCACTTATAGCAAAAAACTCTCATAACGAAAAACAAAACAAACAAAAAACATGGCGCCTCACATAATGAAAACTTTCGCTATGCGAAAATAGTGCTCCCTATGGGGAAAGTTGCATAATGAAAATTTTCACTATGCAAAATAGCATTCGTATGGGGAAAACCCGTACAGTAAAACCCATACTTATGAAAAAAGTCCGTTCTGTAGGCTTTTGCTTAAATTGAATTTTTTTGTAACTCAAAACAAACCCATAGGAAACATTATTTTTTACGTAACTCGAAGCAAACCCATAGGTAAAATTAAATCGTTATGTAAATCGAAGCAAACCCATAGGAAAAATGAAATTGTTATGTAAATCAAAGCAAACACATAGGGAAATGAATTTTTACATAGGAAATCGTGTAAATCGATTACATAAATTGATTTATGTAAGTCGAATTTTATGTAACTCAAGGCATTTGTAAGTCCAGTGCCAATGGAAAAATTTGCACAGCAATTTTTTTTCGTTATACAAGTTTTTTCATAGGAATTTCCGTTCTACGAAAAAATCACATAGCGAACAGCTTCGTAGAAGGATTTTTTTTTTGTTATACGAGGTTCCATTTTATCTTAATTTTGAAATTGCAAGGTTGGAGCTGGATACCAGAATGAGAACCAAGGGATCCCTTGAAAAGGTGGTATATGACCCTTGGGATACTCAATCAAAGGTAACTGTCAATCATAGGGTGGGTAAGGAACTGCCTGAAAAGCCAGCAGTGAGTAAAACTGCTGTAGAGGAGCCTGCAATGGTTGTAAGTCCTTCATTTTGGTGGTGGTTTTGTGAGGCGAAACTGGTTCCAGAGTGGACCAACATCAGCGAAGAGCTGTGAGATTGATCATATTGAGATGGAGAAACTGGAGCCAGTCGGGAAAATGGCTAAACTGAGTGGATGTGTCTTGCGGTGAAGATCTGTCATGGTCAGAGCCCAAGCAAACTTGGCTTGACCTTGTCTTGAGGCTGGTCAGCAAGTGCTAGAGAAGTAGGCCTTGTTGATTTCAAAGAGTGGTTGGGCCTGTCTGGACTTTGAGTCGTGGTATTTTGAAGACTTCTGTTTATCTTTTTTGATTACACATTGGGGGGCCTCCTGTGCTTGCATTTCTTCACATTTTTCAAAGAAGACTGCAATTTTGGCATGGAAGTCAAAGCTGAGGCTTCAGATTTAATATGACTATGCAGGTGAGATGATTAGTAGATTGGGAGGTTTCCATAGTTGAGGTGGTCAACAAGGATTTTTTCCCCAGAGGTGGGAATGTGGATGAGACTGTTTGTTCCTTAAGGCCAACTCGGTGAACTTTTTACACTGCTGACCATTCTGGGTCTGATGAGATTCACCAAGGCAAAATAAATATTTAAGAGTAGCCATCTGTGAGGTGAATTTTGTTTCAATGGTCGACACACTTCTCAAATGGGACTGTTGGGACTATAAACAAGCCTGTTAGAACTATATACAGGTGGGCGTGGCCAAGATGGCCGTGGAGTAACAAGAACTTTGTTTTTCTCGCGCTGCAAAAGTGGCTTAACTTTTAAACTGATGACAAACCAGCGGTAAAAAAGTCTTTAAAAAGACTTTAAAGTAAGCCCTGATCCTTCGGCTGCTGCTGGTATCAAGAGGGAGTCATAAGTGCTCGGAATCCGAAGATCGGGCGGCGAGAGAGACGCGGCGCAAGCCACGCCGATCGAGGTGCCTGAGGTCGGGCGGGAGCTCGGAGACTGACTTGGAGGTTTGGAGGCTCAGAGGCATGGAATAAAAAGAGCGTGGCTGCGAGGGCGGCGGAAGACGAAAGAGCGGCTCAAAGTGGAGTTCTGTGGAGTCTTGTGGTCCCAAGGTCGCAGTAAGTGCTGAGGAAATTGAATGGGAAGAAGAAGGAGGAGGGCTGAGTAATGGCGGCGGTTCCCTAAAAACAAAACTTAAGCACTGCCGAAACCGGGCTTGTGTAGAAGGATAGAGCTGGTCTTTTGGTGCTGTTTGGACAAAGAGGAAGGAGAGGGGGAACAACGTGCGGATTGTCGTGGTTTAGATTCCAAATGCTTTAAAAAGAATTAAAGACGAGCCTGAGTTTCTAACCGCGGATGGAGGAGAGGAAGGCGGGGGCTGCCTCGTGACTACGCTGCCACTGCTGGGATTACAAGGAAATCTTTATGGAGGTGGAATTTGAGCATTGCTTCGCCGGTTTTGTCTGCTTGACTAGGTTTTTAAACTTTTAAACTTCGATATCTTCTTACTCAGAATCTTTTTCTTTTGAAACATATAGTTATTCTCCTCTATATTGCTACAGTGTATCCCTCTCTATCTCAAGGCATGGTAACAGTCTCATAGCTGTGATACAAATTAATCAGTCCCTGGTGGTGTGTTTTTGTTTTTCTCTGTATTATTGAGGATATCTCTACAAGCAAGATTGGATGTCGAAAGTACCTTTTTTTTCTTTTTTCCCTCCTTTAAATTTTTTTTGTTCCGTAACGAGTGGATTATAACCTTTAAAGTTTTTTTTTTTGGGGGGGGTCTTTGCTGGAAGTGGATTATGACAGTTTTTTATTGAATTTCTAATCAAGAATAAGGGATTAAAATTAATATTGATTATTTTGGTATTATCAAGCATCAACAAACATAAGGTGTGGTTCTTAACAAGTGGATTATAAATTTTTGAAACCCTTTATTATTGGATATCATTTGTTTTTGGATTTTTGATGATTGTGGAATAGAACAATCAAATTTTTGCTAAATTTATAACCAAGCTAGAGGATTAATTATTATCACTGATTACAATATTTGCAACACTGGAACAGGCTCAAGAGGAGGTTTCACCGAGAGTCAAGAGTATTGCAGCATTGAAACTTTTATTCGATGTTACCATGGATAAGGTCACAAGAGGAAAGGCAAAGGATGCAAAGGAGGAGGAGCTTGTGGTTAAATCTAAGAGAAAGGATAAAGCACCAGTGGAGGAGGTGCCCTCATCGGCATCATCATCACCTGAACCCTATGATCAGACCCAAATCATGGTTGAATTTGGCAAATTGTTTCAGAAAATGGAGAAGATGGAGGAGGCAAGAGTGAAGGATAAGAATGAAATGTTGAAAAAACAGGATAAGGTGGTCTCGACCGTTGTGGACTTCTCCAAAAAAGTGGAATTAAGCTTGCAAAAAATAGAGGGAAATGTTAAGCTGATGCAAAATGAAGTGAAAAGCATGAAAGGTGAAATAAAAGAGACTCAAGAAGGTGTGAGGGAGAATAAGATGAAAATGGATGAGCATGAAAAAAGGATAGATGCTATGGAAGAATTGATGAGAAAGCAGAACATTGTGATACGTCATTTGATTGAAAGGACGCCAGACCAGCTAAGAGATAGAATTGTTCAATGGCTAAATAATTTGAAAATGGGAAAGGACTTTGTCCAGGAAGATATTGTAAGTGCATATAGAGTGGTCCCAAGAAGGGGAAAAGATGTTCAAAGAAATGTTTTGGTTAAATTTGCATATTGGGGCGATAAGCTCAGAGTAATGGCATTTTTAAAACAAGCTGGGTCTGGTGCTCTGAAAATTGATGGCTCTGATGTTGAAGTTTATAATGACATTTCTATTAAGGAGCGAGCTTGGAGATATAAGATGAAACCGGTAACCAAATTGCTGACGAAAAAAGGCATAAGATATAATTGTAGATTTCCACAACAGCTTAGATTTTTCTATGAAAAAAAATTGCAGGTCATTGATGCAGGGACTGATCCATTGGAGTACCTGAGTTTGTTTGATTTGGTTAAGACGGGCTCAGAGGATTGGGTAACTCTTAGAAAAGATTTGTTGGAATCAGGTGGTATAAGAAGAGACTATGAGGGTGCAGAAGTGGGTGGCACCACAGGCGGAGGGCAACAGGGATGAGAAGAGGAGGAGATATCATTGATTGTGGTGGAGGAGGAGATAGGTAAGGGTTAAAAGGTAAAAGGGTTGTGAATTCTTATATGATACAAGGTTTCTTTTTATTTTTAAATTGGTGTTATAATGGCAAGGGTGTGCTAGAGCATTAACCCCCAAGTTCATCTTGCATGTTCCCCCCTCCCCCTTTGGAGAATGAAGGCGGCTTTTTTTAAAAAGAAAGTGGGGAGGATGATTTTGTATGTTTTATGTTATATGTTTTTTTTAAATTGTTTTGGGTTAAAGGTAGCACGCCCAATGGAGAGCTTGGAAGAGAGAGGAGAGGATGTTGAACTAAAATATGAGAAGCATTAAAGTATTAACGTGGAATGTAAAAGGTACAGGATCTGTTCTCAAGAGGAGGAGGCTAGAAATGGCCGTGAGGAAGGATAGACCGGACATAGTCTTTCTTCAGGAAACTCATCAGAAATCACAGGATGCAAATAGAATCTTTTTAGGGTGGATGCAACATTACGAAAAGGCATTTGGCACATCAAAAGCAAGAGGGGTTGCAGTTTTGATCTCTACTAGATTAGGATTCAAGATAACAAAAAGAATCTCGGATCCTGAAGGCAGATATTTGATAGTAAAAGGGAAAATAGATGATGAGGAAATAACTTTAGTGAATGTTTATGCACCAAATGAATGTCAAGCTAATTTTTTAGAAAAAATTCGTAAGGTTGTGGAAATAGAAAAATCAGCAAAGATGATAGTGGCGGGTGATTTTAATGTAGTGAGATCAAATTTGGATTGTATAAATGTAACAAGGTGTGGGGCAGGCATTAAAGGCAAAATTTTGGATAATTGGATGGCTGCATTAGGATTGAAAGATACTTGGAGAGAGATTAGGGGGTCCGAAAGGGGGTATTCGTATTTTTCACACGTTCATAACTCCTATTCCAGAATAGATTATATATGTGTATCTGAAAATATGGTCAAAAATATCGAGGAGATTGAAATTGGAATTTTTAAGGAATCAGATCATGCTAAAGTGGTTTTGGATTTGAGGTGGCAGAATGATGGTAGAAGAAGGAGGACTTGGAAGTACGATCCCAGTTTATTTAAAGATCAAAAGAGTAAAGAACAAATTACAAAAAGCTGGATGGAAAGCTGGCAATGGAATGATAATGATGAGGTAAATTTAAACATGGTTTGGGATGCCATGAAGTCAGTTTTTAGAGGGGAATGTATAAAGTTGGCAAGTAACAGATACAAAAAATACAGGTTGGCACAAGATAAAAGTGAAAAAGAAATAAAACAGTTACAGGAAGAACATTCAAAAAACAAAGATAAGAAAATCTTTACAAAACTGCAAAGACTGAAAGTAGAATTGGCTGGTAAAGAAATAGAAAAGGTCAAAAGAGATTTGATTTATTTAAACAGGGAGTATTTTGAATTCAATAATAAAAATTGAAGATTATTGGCAAAAGCGGCAAAAGCTAAAAGATAAAAAAGAGAAATGGGAGTTTTGGTTAATGATCAAGGGGTAAGATGTAACAAGATTACAGACAAGTGTGAAATTGTGAAGAAATTTTATCAAACTTTGTATGCAAAAAAAGAGATAGATGAGGAGAAGCTTAAAAAGTTGTTAGAGAGGCAAACAACAAGTGGAATAAAACAGGAATATCGGGATAGTATGGAAGAGCAAGTTTTGGAAAAGGAGGTAAAAGAAATAATAGTGGGGCTGAAGTTAGGCAAAGCTCCAGGCGAGGATGGTTTACCGGCCCATTTCTACAAGGAATTTAAAGATGTGGTGGCACCAAAATTAGTAAAATTTTATAATTATATATTAGACGGTGGGCAAATTCCGACTTCATGGTATAGAACCACTATCGTTCTGTTGCCAAAACCGGGAAAGAATTTGGAGAAGGTGGAATCGTACAGACCAATCTCTCTTATAAACCAAGATGCTAAGATCTTCACAGCAATATTGACAAATCGTTTAAACAAGTTCATGGGGGAATATATAAATGAAGACCAAGTGGGTTTCTTAAAAGGGAGGCATGTGGCAGATTTGACTAGAAGAGTATTAGATTTAATAGATAATGTGAATCAAACAAGAGAAAAAGTGGGTTTAATATCTTTAAATATCTTTAAAGCATTTGATTCCCTACAATTTAATTTTAATTTAATTTAATTATCACATTTATATACCGCTCACTCGGCCAAAGCCAACTCAGGGCGGTTCACAATAAAAATTAAAAACACAAGTTAAAACAGTTAAAACAGTTAAAACTACCCACCCCCTAAAAACAAGGGCTGCAGGATCCAAAGGCACCATGGGGAAGAGTTCTTCTACACCAACCACCCAATGGCGGTTACCCTTCCACCTGCACCCCACACTTGACCCGCCAGCCAGGTTTTAAGATCTTTTCTGAAAGGCAGCAATTCCGTCCGGAGACGTAGCTCTGTTGGCAGGAGGTTCCAGAGGGCCGGTGCAGACACGGAGAAGGCTCTCCTCCTTGTGCCAGAGAGGCGAGCCCCTCTGGCTGATGGAACGATTAGAGAGCCCCTCCGGTCCGCTCTGGTTGGACGGACAGACGTCCTCAGGGCGATGCGGTCTCTTAGGTAACCCGGCCCACTACCATATAGGGCTTTAAAGGTCAAAACCAGCACCTTGAATTGCACCCGGAGACAAACTGGCAACCAGTGCAGCTCCCGGAGCAGTGGCAAAGCACGGGCATAACGCCCACACCCCATCACCACCCGGGCTGCCGCATTTTGGACCAGCTGTAGCCTCCGAATGGTCGTCAAGGGCAGCCCCATGTAGAGCGCATTGCAATAATCTAGTCTGGAGGTAACCAGAGCGTGAGTGACCATGAGCAAGGAGTCCCGGTCCAGGAGTGGGCGCAACTGGCGGATCACCCGAAGTTGGGCGAAAGCCCTCCTGGTCACAGCCGCCACCTGTTCCTCTAGCAGTAGCCGTGAATCCAGGAGGACCCCCAAGTTGCGCACTGGGTCTGTCTGGGGCAAAATAGCCCCATCCAGAACCAACGATGGTAGCTCCCGGGTTAATGCAGAACCCCCTATCCATAGCCACTCAGTCTTGCTGGGATTCAGTTGTAGCCCGTTAGCCCCCATCCAGACCCCCACAGCTTCCAGGCATCTGGAAAGGACTTTGACGGCATCACTGGGGTCCCCATGGGCCGAGATGTACAACTGAGTGTCATCCGCGTACTGATGGTACCGCACCCCATGGGAACGAATGATCTCACCCAGCGGCTTCATGTAGATGTTAAATAGGAGAGGAGAGAGCACCGAGCCCTGAGGCACCCCCCATTTGAGGGGCCTAGGACTGGACCTCTCACTCTCCAACCACACTGACTGGGTACGACCCCTCAGAAATGAGGAAAACCAGGACCACACATTACCCTGGATTCCCAATCCTCGGAGCCGTCCCAGAAGGATACCGTGGTCAACGGTATCGAAAGCCGCTGAGAGGTCAAGAAGAGCAAGGACGGATGGGTGACCACCGTCCCGCTCCCGCCAGAGATCATCCATCAGTGCGACCAATGCCGTCTCGGTACCATATCCAGGCCTGAATCCTGACTGAAAAGGGTCCAGATAATCCGCTTCATCCAGCACCCCCTGCAGCCGACACGCCACTGCCTTCTCCAACACCTTCCCTAAAAAGGGGAGGTTAGAGACAGGCCTATAGTTGGTTAGGACAGCTGGGTCGAGGGAAGGTTTCTTCAGGAGGGGGCGCACCAAAGCATGTTTTAAAGGTGCAGGAAACACCCCCTCCCGCAATGATGCATTGATCACAGCCCCAACCCAGTCACCTGTCACCGCCTTGGAGGCTTTCACCAACCAGGTGGGACAGGGGTCCAATGGGCAGGTAGTGGCGCGCACAGCTGCAAGGAGCCTGTCCACTTCATCAGGGGCAACTGGATCAAACCGGTCCCAGATGGTATGGCAAGACTGTGCTCCAGCTCCCTCCGGACTCTCCCCATCCACGCCGGAATTAAACCCAGAGCGAATCCGATCGATTTTCTCCACTAGATGGTCAGCAAAGTCCTCAGCCGACCCCTGCCAACCAGGCACCGGGGTCCCCCTACCAAGGAGAGACCTGGTAACCCGGAACAGGGTGGCCGGGCGATTGTCAGCGGAGGCAATAAGGGTGGTGAAGTATTGCCGCCTCACCACCTCCATCGCCACTAGATAGGCCCTAATAGCGGCTCTAGCTAGTGTCCAATCGGAGTCTCTCTGGGTCTTCACCCAGCGGCGCTCTAGGCATCTCTTTGCCCGTTTGAGCTCCCGCAGTTCATCTGTGAACCATGGAGATGACCTAGCTCGATGAGCTCTGAGAGGCCGTAGTGGTGCGATTTCATCCAAGGCCGCTGTTGTCATCCTGTTCCACAGGTCGACCAGTGCCTCGGGCGAATCGTGTTGCCGATCCAGAGGAAAATCCCCCAGTTCCCTCTGGAATCCATCAGGATCCATCAGTTGCCGGGGGCGGGCCATTCTAATAGGCCCTGCCTCCCTACGGTGAAGCGACGTACCCAGGAAGTCTAGAGCCACCAAATAGTGATCTGACCATGGCACAGGTGTTATGTCTAATTTCCGTAGTCTCAGATCACTCTGCCACCGCTCCGACAAAAAGATTAAATCTGGTGTGTGGCCACTGCCCCTGGTCGGGCCCTGAATTACCTGAATCAGGTCCATATCTGCCATGGAAGCCATGAACTCCTGAGCCACCCTGGAGCCAGTCCCCAGCGAGGGTAAATTGAAGTCCCCCAGAACCATCAATCTAGGGAACTCCAATGCCAACGCTGAGATGGCCTCGAGGAGCTCAGGCAGGGAGTCCCTTACCCTGCAAGGGGGCAGGTACAGGAGTAAGACTCCCAACTGACCCTTAAAGCCCAGACGCAGAAGCAGGGCCTCACAACCCAGAATTTGTGGAGCGGTGGCCCTGGTGACTCCCGGTGACTCCCTGGCTATGATGGCAACGCCACCGCCCTTACCCTCATCCCTAGGCTGGTGCCAAATACTGAACCCAGCTGGACACATTTCTGACAGAGGAACCCCATCCTCTGGTCTCAGCCAGGTCTCAGTGATACATGCCAGGTCGGCCCGCTCCCCCATAATGGAGTCTTGTATCAGGGGGGCCTTATTACATACCGACCTGGCATTCATCAGCAGCAGCCTAAGGGCAGGGTCACCCTGGGTCAGCTGCTCAGGACCTAGAGGTGTAACCGTGGGGCTGGAACGAGGGACAGCTACTAAGCATCTGCCCCGCGTTCCCCGGGTGCGGCCCGCCCCTCGGTACCCGCTATATCGCCCCATGCCCATCACAACCTCTATATTGGTCTCCGGAGCCTCCCTGCTTGCCCTGGACAGAATGCTGCCTCTCCTTCCTGGCTGGCCTGGCAATCTCTCCCTCCCTCCCTTCCACCCCAATATAAAACCGCCCCATTCACTCCCCCCCCACCCTCCGCACGGCTCCGGTGGTGATGGAAGTGGTGGGGCATTCTTCCACAACTGTGTTGAACCCTCAACTGCCGGGCAGGGCCCGAAACGCCGGCCGATGGCGAGGCCAGCAAGCCTCTTCGCCCCCGCCGGGGCCGAACACAGCGGCGGTGATGTTTCGTCCGGCAGGCCCCCTCGCCTTTTGAGTCCTGGCGAGGGGCGGGGGGCGGGGCCCAAAACGCCGGCCAATGGTGAGGCCAGCGAGCCTCTTCGCCCCCGACGGGGCCGAACACAGCGGCGGTCCTTGGCGTTGGCCCCGCATTTGAGGCTGCCTGCCGAAACTCCCTCCAGCTGTACCTGTTCATCTCCCGCCGGTCTGGCCGGGAGGGAAAGAGAGCGCCCGGTGTCCTTGGCGTTGGCAGCGTTGGCCCCACTTTTGAGGCTGCCTGCCGAAACTCCCTCCAGCTGTGCCTGTTCATCTCCCGCCGGTCTGGCCGGGAGGGAAAGGGAGCGCCCGGTGTCCTTGGCGTTGGCAGCGTCGGCCCCACTTTTGAGGCTGCCTGCCGAAACTCCCTCCAGCTGTGCCTGTTCATCTCCCGCCGGTCTGGCCGGGAGGGAAAGGGAGCGCCCGGTGTCCTTGGCGTTGGCAGCGTCGGCCCCACTTTTGAGGCTGCCTGCCGAAACTCCCTCCAGCTGTGCCTGTTCATCTCCCGCCGGTCTGGCCGGGAGGGAAAGGGAGCGCCCGGTGTCCTTGGCGTTGGCAGCGTCGGCCCCACTTTTGAGGCTGCCTGCCGAAACTCCCTCCAGCTGTGCCTGTTCATCTCCCGCCGGTCTGGCCGGGAGGGAAAGGGAGCGCCCGGTGGACCTCGATGGACCTCGATCAAGGAAATAATTAAAAGCTACGGATTTGGTGATAAATTTAGAAGAGTAATTGATTTATTATATCAGAAAGGGACAGCCAGTAATAGAGTAAATGATGAGGTCACAGATGGGGTAAAGTTAGAGGCAGGCACCAGACAGGGTTGTCCGTTGTGTCCTATATTGTTTATCATGGCAATGGAAATATTGGCAAAAATGATAAGAGAGGATGTAAAAATAGAAGGGATAACGGGTAATAAAATAAACATGTATGCCGATGACACATTGATAATTGTTAAACATCCAGAGAAGGTTATGGATAGGATCAGAGTGCAATTTAAGGAGTTCGAGGATATCACGGGTTTGAAGATAAATTGGGATAAATCGGAAATGATGTTGTGTAATATGGGTGAAAGGGAAATTAAGAAAATAAAGGGACTAAGTAATATTCAAATTAAAGGTAAGTTGAAATATTTGGGGATATTTATATCAAATAGTATGGAAGAGCTTAAAAGATTGAATTATGATAGTTTAAAAACGGAGATTAAGATTAGAATACAAAGTTTCCAAAAGCTGAAATTGTCATGGTTTGGGAGAATTGCACTTACTAAAATGATGTTGCTACCTAGAATTAATTTTTTATTTGATGCATTGGCAATTCAATTGAAAGACAAAGAAATCAATGAGTTTCAAAAGCTGTTCAATAACTTTTGTAATGGAGGTAAAAAGTCTAGACTACCCAAAAAATTATGGTACCTACCTCAGAAAGAAGGAGGTTTAGGAATGCCGAATTTACTGGCATATTATCGTGCTTTTCAAATTAAGAATGTAGTGAAGATCTTGGCAAGAGAAAAAAACGATATGGGACGAATTGGAGATGAAAGATTTTAAGAAGATAGGCAAAATGATTTTATTTGTCAAATATGCAAGAGAAATAGATATAGATAGAGAAAAGACGGAGTTTGAAGAACTAGTATTAAAAATTAGGAAAGGCGATAGAAGCATTAAGGGCTTAGTAAGTAAACTCTATATTTTAATAAATAGGGAGGGTAATCCACAGGAGGATTTGAAATTGAAGTGGGAGCAAGATTTGAATATAAAGATAGAAAAAGATGTATGGAGAAATAAATGGAAAAAGAGGATGAGAACTATGTCAGTTAGAATTAAAGAACATAACTATAAAATGCTGTGGAGATGGTATCTGACACCAGTGAGGTTACACCAGATTGATAACAAAAAGGACAATTTATGTTGGAGATGTAAAGATACTATAGGAACGTATGAACATATGTGGTGGGGTTGTAAACTGATAAAGGATTTTTGGGGCAGAATAGAAAAAGAGATTAATGAAATATTGGGCAAAAAGATTAAACTGGTGTCTGTTACCATTATGCTTACAGATGTGGATGGGATGAATTTAAACAAGGAAGAAAAAGAGTTATTAGAAATAATGTTAACAACGGGTAGACAATGTATTTCCAGGACATTGGAAAAATGAGGTAACTATACAAACGGAGGAATGGTATAAAGAAATGTGGAATTTAGCTTTGAATGATAAACTGACATGGGAGATAAAAGAAAAAAGAGATAAGCTGAAAGAGAACAGATTTTGGAATATTTGGAAACCTTTCATGGATCACTCCATTGCGGGCCCAGAAAGAAACAGACCTGTACCGGAACAAAGTAGCTTTTGGAGGTGAATAATGAGATATTCTGAGCTTTCCAGGACAATGTAAATAAATCACAGGGTGTATTTTATGTGTACTTTGGATTTTGATGGTTGCACTTATACTAAACTATTATTGAATGGCATATTACGAATAGATTTAGTGGTAGCAATAGATAAAGATATTTGGGAACAATTCTGGAAGTAGGATAGATGTTAACTACTAAATCAGTTTTCAATATGGGATGTTTTATTATAAAGATGAGTATAAAAATGTATGGGATCAACTATCAAATATGTTAGTTATTTTTTTGTTAAAAACATGTATTTTTATGATGTATTGTTATTGTATGTTTAATTTTTTTTTGAAAAATTCAATATATATATATATATATATATATATATATATATATATATATATATATATATATATATATATATATATATATATATATATATATATATATATATATATATATATATATATATATATATATATATATATATATATATATATATATATATATATATATAAAGAACTATATACAGAGGTACAGAGAAACCAAAGTGTGGAATAAAAACACCACAAAAACGCTGCCTCCAGCTCCGGACTCCTTCCCTCGGCCTGTCCGGCCTGGAAGGAAGTGGGAGCAGGTATTGCGGCTCCGTGGCCACAAAAACGCCGCCAACACTGCCTCCAGACTTCTTCCCTCGGCCCATCCGGCCTGGAGGGAAGTGGGAGCAGCTGTTGTGGCTCCGCAGCCACAAAAACGCCACCACCGTCTCCTCCTCAAGACTCCTTCCCTCAGCCCGTCCGGCCTAGAGGGAAGTGGGTGCAGCAATTGTGGCTCCACAGCCACAAAAATGCCGTCGCCACTTCAAAACTCCTTCCCTTGGCCCATCCGGCATGGAGTGAAGTGGGAGCAGCAGTTGCAGCTCCACGGCCACAAAAACGCCTCCTCCTTCGGACTCCTTCCCTTGGCCCGCCTGGCCTGGAGGGAAATGGAATAGCTTCTGGGGTTGAGGTTTTTTGTACTATTGTAATGTGATACTTTGTAATTCTTTTTTATTGTACTATGGGAATTGTGATGCTTTGTGATTCTTTGTTAGCCGCCCAGAGTCGCGATGTGAGTGGGGTGGCATACAAGTTGAATAAATAAATATGAAGATAGAAGAACAGTTGAAATCTCAGGAAACTAGTGTGTTATTATTGCAGTGGTAAGAACACCCCTCCCCCCCAAGAGAGAAGCCATTATGCATGCAGACATACGCAGTAGGGTGGGGCCACGCTTCCCTAATGGTTTCTTTTCAACCCTGGAAGATTCCAACAGAGTTCACCACGCATGTGCAAAACTCATGTGTGTGATTCACAGAGACCACAATGAAGAATTCATGTACCGGTAATTCTCCCATAAATGGCCTAGTTACTAAGAAACATTAGAACTTCCTCAAATGTGCCCATGCCCAGTAAATACAAATCATTATTATCACTTTCTTAATGCTCTCAGCCAAAAAAAACAAAAACAAACCAAAAAATTCAGGAGATTTTCTAATTCACATCCCCAGGTATTTTTCCAGACACAGATCAATCAAACTTAAACCTTTAACCTCTGCGCAAGATGGACAGTCTGCCCACACATTACCCTGATTTTGTAGTTCATCCAAGTCCATGAACCTGCTTGGCCGGGGATTAAAGCCCATTGCAGCCTCTAATTCCTTTTCTCGCTTTCTTCGGAGTTCTTGCTCTTGAGCCCTCCTTGCTACTTCTTCTTGTAATTCATCAAGTTCACTCTTAGAAGAAACAAGGATCTCCTCACCTTCGGGAAGGAGAGAGCAAAAACTTGGTGAACACAAAACTTTTAAAGACATATTTTTATCCAGCACCATGTCTTGCTTTGTAGTCTATCTGTGCAATCTTTGAACATTCACTTATAAATCTATGGTGAGGCCCCATCTGGAATACTGTGTACAGTTCTGGTCGCCATACCTCCAGAAGGATATTATGGAGTTGGAGGAGGGCAACCAGAATGATTAGGGGACTGGAACACCTTCCTTACCATCTGAGGCTGCAACGGTTGGGCCTCTTCACTCTTGAACGACGGCGTTTAAGAGGTGACCTGATTGAAGTTTATAAAATCATGCACGGTGTGGACAAAGTAGATAAGGAAAAACTGTTTTCCCTATCGCATAACACAAGAACTAGGGGGCACTCCATGAAACTTTTGGGTACTAGTTCTCAAACAAATAAGAGAAAGTTCTTTTTCACCCAGAAGATCACTGGTCTATGGAACTCCCTGCCAGAAGAAGTGGTGACAGCTGTCAGTATTGACAGCTTCAAGAAAGGATTAGACAAGTTCATGGAGGACAAGGGTATCAATGGCTATAATTATGGATCCCTAAGAACAATCTCCGGGTTGGAGAGATAGGCAGGATATCTCTCAATGCCATTTCCAGGGAATCCTAAACAGGTGAAGGCATCTGCTTGGGAATAATACCCTGAAGCAAATGGTTGAGCCACTGTGTGAGACAGAATGCTGGAGTAGATGGGCTGTGGCCTGTTACAGCAAGGCTGTTTTTATGTTCTTATGAGGTGTGACACAGTCTCATCTTTTTCTTGACAAAGCAGCAAATGGCGACTTTGTGAAGAAGATGAGACTGTTTCACACCTCATCTGTGAATGTTCAAAGATTGCACAGATAGACTACAAAGCAATGCATGATTGAGTTGCAAAATTAATACAACAGTCACTATGTTTAAAAAAAACCTGCTAGCATCCAAGAATTTGTAGAAATATCAGGTAGAGAAGGTGTTAGAAAAAAATCAAGTTAAGATCTTATAGATTCCAATGGACAGAAACCTTGAGTACAAAATAGCAGAATAACAGTAATAGAACAAAGAAATGCCTGGGTAATTGACAATGGGATTTCAGGGGACAATGGAGTTGAAGATGAAGAACTGAAAAAAATAACAGAATACAGAGATTACAGAAATAACTTGATTATGGAGGAAGCACATATCTTTGGTCCCCACAGTCATCAAGACACTGAGAACAATGCCATGGAATTTCCTATAATACTATAACCAGCTATAGATTTCTGGAATACTGTAATATTACCGCCCGGAGTCGGCTTTGGCTGAGTGGGCGGTACAAAATTTTTTTTTAAAATTACTTTTTTATTAATAATCATAAAATACAAACAAACATTAAAAATATAAATACTTAAAACTAACAATAAAGAAAAAAAACACCAAGAAAAGAGAAAGGAATAACAACAATATATTCAAAATCTTGTTCACTCTTACATTCTTTCAACTTTTAAATCCGTGCAAAACCCTATTCTGCAGCAATTTCAATTGGCACAGTATACTTAAATCTTCCAAAATTGAATCATGTTAGGGCCAGGTTTACTTCCTTCTTCACTTATTAACGCGTGCTGTATGAAAGGTTTCCAGATTTCCCAAAATTGCATTTTGATTTTAAAACCCTGTTTTAACCGAATTTGGCTAGTTAATTTTTCATTTAGTGCCAGTTGCCAAACCTCTTTATACCACCTATTCTTATTTAGATTTTCGTTACTCTTCCATTCTTGGGCTATCAGCTGTCTAGCAACCAGCAACAATGTCAAAATTAATTCTTTATTACCCTCACTTAATCTCATTTTTCCTATTTCTCCTAATATAGCTAGTTTGGGTTCTAAAATCATTGTTATGTCAAGAATCTCGTTTATCTCCTTCTCTACCACTTTCCAAAATTTATTTGTTTTCTTACAAAACCACCACAGATGCAAATATGTCCCCTTTTGTTCATTGCATCTCCAACACAAATCAGATTTATTAATATCTATTTGCTTGAGTCTAATTGGTGTAAGGTACCACCTCCAAAGTACCTTACAAACATGCTCCTTTTCCTTGATTGACATAGTTTTTGTTATTCTGTTTCCCCACTTTTTCCTCCACTCTTCTTCTTCAATTTTAATATTTAAATCTTCCTCCCAAATTCGTTTAAGTGTATAGTGTGATCCTTCCCCTGGGATAAGCATTTGGTACACTTTACCTACTAACCCCTGTAATCTTATCTTCCCTTTCCTTATTTCCAAGACCAATTCTTCAAAGGGCATCTTTGCCCTAGGTACTCCTATAAGCCCCCTTATCAATTCGTCCCATTTCTCCATCCCCAATTCTTGAAGCCAATTTAATTTTAATTTATTATATACCTCCTTCCTTTTCTGATATATATTGCAATTTTTAATCCACTCTGTTATTAACAACACTTTTTCTTGCAATAGAATAGGTCTTATTTTTTGCGAGGATAATAATGGGCAACTCTGGAAATCTAAAATTTCTAAAATTGGGGAAATGTCTGGTGCCAATTTCCTCTTAACCCCTTTCCATACGTTATAAATATTCTTTATAGAAAAGCAGTTAATCTCTGTTTTATTATTTGCTTGGGCAAAAAATATTTCACCTTTTAATTTTTTAAATTCTTCTTGATCCCCTTCACCTATTACCTCATTTTGCTGAATTAATAATTTAATTAATTTCTTTATATGAAAGGCTTGAAAATACGCTTTAATGTTTGGAATGTTTAACCCTCCCTGTTTATTCTTCATGTACCATAATCCTTTACTAATTCTTGCCTTTTTATTATTATTGCAAATTCTGTTTTATCAATTTTTGCCATTTATTTAGTTCTGACTCTTTGATTTTAATCGGTAAGTTTTCAAACAAAAAATTCAATTTGGGTATAACTTTCATTTTACAAATATTAATCCTTCCAAACCATGAGGTCTTTGCTTGTTTTATCTGTTCTAGTAATGGTTTCAATTTATTTCTTAATTTATTGAAGTTAATATTATATAGGTCTTTTGGTTCCTTCGTCACAAATATTCCCAAATATTTCAATTCATCTCTTATTGTAATACTAAATCTATCTCCAATTTTTTCCTTTTCCGCCTGGGTTAAATTGCATGTGATAGCCTCAGTTTTCGTCCAATTAATTTTTAATCCTGTTACTTCTTCAAAGGCTCTTAAATGTTCTTGTATTTTGCTTAAATTATTTAAAGGATCTTTTACAACTAATAGAGTATCATCCGCAAATAGACTTATTTTTTTATTTTCTATTCCTACTAATTTCTCATTTTGCCTTATATCATTTGCTAATAATTCCATTGCCAGTATAAATAGACATGGGGACAATGGATATCCTTGTCTTCTCCCCGCGTTTATATCAATTTCTTTCCCCAGACAATTATTCATTTTAATTTTAGATTTACTTGCTTTATACAATTGTCCTATCATATGGTTAAATTTAGGGCCGAATTGTAATTTCTCACATATTCCTTTTATTTTTTTAACTTGGGAATTAATACCTCTCGACATTCCTTATAAAATTCCGAGGGGATACCATCCTATCCTGGTGTTTTATCCTTTTTTAAGTTGTTAATTACCTCTTCAATCTCCTTGTCTTTAATATCTTGTTCCATTATATTTACATGTTCTTCCTTTAATTGGTATGTCAAGTTCCTATCCAAATATGCTTGAAGTACATTATCATCAATTCTGTGTTCTGTATATAATTTTGTATAGAATTCTTCTGCTACTGATAATTTATTTTCCAGTTTATACTGCCTTATACCTTCTTTATTAATTAGAGCCTCTATATATCCCTTACTTTTTTGTCTTACTTTCTTTGCTAAATTTTTCATATCTTTATTATTGAATTCAAAATCATTTCTTTTTAAATATGCCAAATCTACCCTAACCTTTTCAACTTCTACTGCAATTGTTTCCTTTTTTAATGCCTGTAATTTATTCCAAATTGAGTTACTTCCTGTAGCTGCGTGCTTCCTTTCTAGTTCTTTTATATCTTCATCTCTTTTAATTACTTGACTTTTCATTTTTTTTCAAATATTGCCTTCTCTTGTATATAATCACCTCTAATAACCGCTTTCATTGCGTCCCAAAGAATATGTAATTTCACCTCGCCCGTGTCATTATCTTCCCAATTCTTTATCCATTTATTTATTAATCTTTTTTTATCTCTTCGTTTTTTAATAGTTTAGTATCCATCCTCCATACCTTATTTCGATGGGTGCTACTATTCAGCCGCATCTCTATTGAAATAAATGTATGATCTGAGATATTAAAATTGCCATAATTAAAGTTTTCTAAATTCTTAAGCATATTTTCTGACACAAAGAAATAATCCAAACGAGAGTAAGATCTATGTTTTAAGGAGCAAAAGGTAAATATATTTTTTTTACCTGTCAACATTCTCATCGCATCCTGTAATCCTAATTTCCCTATCCATTTGTCAATCAATTTATCTTGAGTCTTTCTAAGATTATTTTTTGTATCTAATCCTGACCTGATTAAGTTAAAATCTCCCCCTATAATTAAATTTACTGATCTTTCTTTTTTTATAATGGGTAGAATTTTATCTAGAAAGATCCCTTGATTCTTATTTGGTGAGTATACGTTAACAAACGTATAATCTTCCTCCTCTATTTTACCTTTTATTAGCTGAAACCTTCCCTCATCTTTAATGTTCTTGCTCAATGAAAAATCTAGTTTATTCGATATTAATACAGCAACCCCTCTTGAATTACTTGAACCTAGGCTTTTCTCATATATTTCCATCCCTTTCACATAAATATTATTCTTATTTTCACTTTTCTGATGTGTCTCCTGGAGAAAAATGATATCCGCTTTTTCCCTTCTCAGAACTCCTTCCACACGTTTCCTCTTAATTTGGTTCCCTAGGCCCCTGACATTCCATGAGATAATTTTTAACTTTTTAAGTATACGTATTTAGTGCTTTCTCTACTGTTACTGCAGAATTCCCCGTAATATGTGAACCAATACCTCAACCCACAACAAGTTATACTCTCCCTCCTCCAGCGCATCTTAAATTAAATAATATACAATTATCTTAAGGGAAAAAATATACAAAAAAAAAACAAAGCTTAAACAAACCAACAATCAAACAAATGAGAAAGAAGAGGAAAAAAAAGAAAAAGAAAAAAGCTCTGCCCTCCCCACTTTCTACTAAAAGTAACCTTTGAAAACCAAAGAGGGGGGGGGGTTGCGGGTAGCGAGTGGACCTTAATACTTAACATCCGTTTCTTGTTCATTGTTTATTTCTTATTACAAATGGTTATCTTAATTTGTCATAATTTATTCCACGCAGTAGATTCTCTCTTTTTATCCTTTAATGACCTAGTCTTTCCCTCCTTCTGCTCCTTCAACTTCCTCCTCTTCCCGTTCTAACATGGGTGCTACTCCCGCATTTATTAAGGCATCTTTAAGTTGCTTCCATTCTGTAGACCCTTTTTCTATAATCTTAGCTTCCATCAAAATTTCTAAGACATCAGATTCTTCCCTAATCCAATAATTCTTCCCCTTCACAGTAAAAATTAATTGTTTATGTGGTCTCCATTTATATTGTATGTCTTTCTCACGCAATTTTTTTGTAATTTGTAGTCACCAAATGCGTTCTTCTAATGAAATATCTTTATATATTTCTAGCTGTGCCCCCTCAATTTTTAAAGCATCATCCCCCGAGGAGTTAACATATTTCATTATCCTTAACTTTTGTCCCAGATTGCCAAATCTTAAAAAAACATTTCTAGGTCTTTCTTGGTTCCTTTTTTGTCCTAGTCTGTACACACTGTCTATATCCTCCAATTCCATTTCCTCCCCCATTCCCATTGCGTTAATCCATTCTACCAATCTTTGTCTCAAGTTATCCGGGTTCCGTTCTGGTATATTCCTAATAACCACGTTGCACCTTCTCCCCTGATCTTCCATTCTTTCCAACCTTTTATCGTATTTTTTCTGTTTCTCCTCTTTTAACTGTACCTGCTCCTTGACCTCTCTTAACTCATGTTTCATTTCCCAAACTTCTTTCCCAATAGCATTCACCCCCTCCTTTAGTTCATCTATTTCCTTCAATAAATTGGTACACTCTTTCTTGGTGTTCTTGAATGCTTGTGTGATACTTTCTTTTATTTCTTTTTGAAATTTCTAATTGTCTTTTGCTCGCTGATCTTCTAATGTTTGTAGTTTAGTTTGAAGTTCTTCCTCTAATTTATCAAACCTAAGCTCCAGGTCTCCTCTTAAATCATTTAAATCTGGACTTGGGCCTCTATCACCAACCTGCTCCTCTTCTACCTCTTTAACCCTCCCCTTGTCAAACCCTTTTTTTTGGTAGCCATCTGTCTTCTTGACTCCTCTCCTATCAGAATCTCTTGACCCCCCACTCCTATTTGTTTTTCTTTCTCTTCCTGTTCTAAGATTTCTTGCTGTTTAATCTTTAGCCTCCTTTCAGCTACTTTCTTCCTCAGCTCTTCTAGTTCTTGGATCTCGTTAAGTTCTTCCTGCAATGATTTTCTTCTCCTTCCCTCCTGTTCTCTTCTCTCCAATCTATTTACTCTCACCCACTTTAAATCCTGTTCAAAATTATCAATTTTTTTGCTCATTAAACTGCTGCCTTTTAACCACAGGATCCTAAACTAACAGTTCAATAGTGTATTAATATACTTATAATATAATAAATGTAGAATATATCTAATTATATACCAATAGGGAATAATAAATTCAAAATTTAAATGGAGAACAATCAAATACTGCTTTAAGAGAGCCGTTCAATTTTCCCTTTCTTAAATCCCCTCTTTCAAAAAAAAGAGAAAAAAACCCAGGTGTTCCAAAACCAAGATAAGGGGAAATATGCAAATGAAATTCCCAGCTGGTGAATCTCTGAGTCCTTGGAGCCTTGCAACCCTATGCTCCTTTTAGCAATGCTGTATACCTCTGTAGTCCTCTATCCTTCTGCTTTCTACTTCTGCTTGCAAAGTGCACAATCCTGTAACAGTCCAAATTTTAACTGGACACACAATGAAAGACTTTTTATTAGCTATTTAGTGTCCATAAACCGCTGGGAGTCCAATAGTCCGATAATCCAATACTCACTGTTTCTTCACTGCCTCCTTATAGCCACAGTCCCGTCCTTGTAATCCAACAAAAAGAGAGTCTTTTACTGTGGTATTTTAATTCTGTTAATTCTATTAACCTCAGACTCTTTTGGAGCTCCAGGATCCCTCACCTTGCTCCCACTCGATGTCTGTGCCCCGCTTTTATCTACTGTACTTTCCGTTCCTCTCAGTTTCTTACATTCCTTTCATTCCTCTTTAGCCCCCATGTTTCGCTGTATGTTTAATTGTTTATATTCCCCGAAGATGGAGGTCTTCCAACCTTTCGTCTCGAAGTATTTCGTAGATTACTGGCACATTTCAAACAGCCTGGGTGTGGAATCTTTTCAACATCAGTTTCTTAGTTCCACAATTAAATAACAAAGACTGAGTAATTAGCAAGTCTTCTTAGTTCCGCACTCATACCCCGTTCCCCTGCAGAGACAGCCCCGAGTTACCTCAGGCTGTCCTTGAGCATGAGAATCTGCGAAGTCGAGTGTTTGTTAAAGTCCTCTTGTTAGATCCCACTGTCCGACTTTTAATCTCCAAAGTTTCAGTATTCCAAAACTTAATACTTAAAGAGAAAGTTCTTAATTCTCCTTTCTTCCTTTCTTTTTCAAATAGTTTTGTATCCCAAAACTGCAGAGGCCGGTAAGCTCAGTCAGTCAGTCTTCTCAATCTCGAAACCTTTCGAGCCTGAGAGGAAACACGCCCCAAACTCTTGCGGAGAAAGTATAACAGCTTGTCCACAGCCAAAAGATCTCTGATTTCTCGGCAACCTCTCTATATTTTACCCTCCAAATTAACCTGGCCGAAGATATTGATCTCACACTTCGTTTAATATACTTTTGAGCCCAAAACGCAACTCCGAAATACCTCCTTTCCCGCTTTTAAGCAGCTCTCCCTTCAGAACAAACGGAAAACGATACCGGTCAGTCCGCCATGATGCTCCGCCCCCCGGCGGTATAAAAATTTAACAATAAGTAAATAAAATATTATCAGAGCTGCAAAAAATGTGATATTAGTAACAGCATACTATACTTTTAACATATACTAAGGTTTTTATTTAAAACTTTTTCTGTTGTATAATACCAGTTTACTTTTATAATATTGTTTGTTTTGGCTGTGTTTTGTACGCTTTAATCCTCCTACTCCACATAGAACTGCAGAACAGGAAGAGACCCTATGGGTCACTGAGTTCAGCCCCTGTTAAGGAGACACAATGGGAAATCAAACTCCCAACCTCTAGCTGTATAGCCAGATACCTAAACCAGTATTGCACTCATCCCTTTAAGCAGTGAGTAGTCCTTTTCTGCACTAACAGAAGTCTCTGAATACTTTCCAAATGTACAGTATCTGCTGTATTTTAGCTCTTTTGGACTGGACGCTAATTTGGTTGGGATCAATTTGACCCTGATGTGACTAGTTTAAATCCTGAATCCATTTTGAAATTCAGATTGCCAGCCCAACCACTTGCATACATCGAGAAATCAAAATAGCTATACTGTATTTTGTTTTTCCACACAACTGCATGATAAGCTCTAAAAACTTTCACTTCAGAATTTTCAGTATTCCCCCCCCCCCATGGCTAACTGTAAACTGTGTTCTAAAGTTAATCTCATTAAATTGTTGACTGCGCACTCTTGGAAATTAGTGTGGCTTTTGTCCTCACACCATGCTGTTGTACTTTCCTACCATACCTCGCACATACCAAAAGGTCTAAAACTGGGCTGTCCTTACCATTAGGCTGAGTTAGAAATATTTTCTTCTTGATTTGTTATATGTAATTTGTGTGTGTGTGTGTGTGTGTGTGTGTGTGTGTGTGTGTGTGTGTGTGTGTGTGTGTATATATATATATATATATATATATATATATATATATATATATATATATATATATATATATATATATATATATATATATATATATATATATATATATATATATATATATATATATATATATATATATATATATATATATATCCCCACTGCACACATTCCATTCTTCTCCTTTTAACTAATTTGACTTTGTTGAATCAGAAACTTTTCACACTTGCTCATTTTTTTCCTTTTGTGTTTGGTTGCTTAGCAAAGGTACACAATTTGCAAATCAAAGTGTTTCTTTCCTGTCCCTAATTTCCACCAAAACAAAAACATCCTGGCATGCCAGGACAAGCTAACCCACTTCCCACAATCTGACATCTACATCTGAACAGAAAAGCGCAATTACATTCACTCACACATTGCTCTTCCCAGTCATGCTAATTCTAGTACAATAATACCTCACATAATGAACATTTCATATAACGAAAAAAATCGCATAATGAAGTATTCGTTAGGCAATGACAATACCCCGCATAATGAATTTCCCCCCCGTTATGCAGGGTTTTTTGGTAGCCAGGGTATACCCGATCAATGGGAATACCGGACAACGAATATTTTTTGTTTGTTATCCAGGGCATCTCCCATTAGCTTCGCATAACGAAAAAAACCGCATAACGAAGAGCTTCGTGGAATGGAGTTTTTTCGTTATGCGGGGTTCTACTGTATTATTGTGAAGAACTGCTGTTATTCTCATCCTTAACCGGTCTATTCCACTAGGCAAACTAGAGGTTTAGTTAGTGCTACTCTGTGCTACAATGACAAGTTATCATATCAAATATGCACTGTATTGCTTGTCAACATTTTTTTTTAAAAAAAGGAGTCAACATAAGAGGATAAATTAGAGGGAGGAGTGAAGGGAAGGGGTGGAGAAGTGGTCAATGTTAAGAGGGTCAGCGGCTTTGATCCAGATGAATGTTTTTAGTAATTGAAAGATGCAGTGTGCACTCCTGCAATAAAATAAAGAAAATAAGGAGTGAATTCCCCAAATGTAAACCTAACTTGGAAACTATAACTTGTGATGAAGTTTGAATCAGTGTTTGGAGAAACGTACTTTCTGGTATACAACCTCCACGCTTCCCCTGCCAGCATGGGAGCTACAATCCAAAAGGCAACTTTTCCAATTCCTTGTTTGAACTGAGCCCCTCTCATCTCCATGGGCAAAATATTATTTCTGGCTCAGTCGGAATTATCCCTAGCCAATGAACTGCCAACTGTTCACAAGAGGGAACATTCCACCAGTCTGCAGATTAGAACATGAAAAGCTGTGCCATTTCATTGCCAGCTCCCTTTGCTCTTTAGTTTTGCAACATTCACCTAGGTCAGTCAGTGATGGCGAACCTCGGCACTCCAGGTGTTCTTGGATTGCAATTACCAGAAGCCCAAGTCAGCACTCCTGCCGATTAGGGCTTCTGGGAACTCCAAGAACACCTGGAGTGCCAAGGTTCGCCATCACTGTCCTAGTTCATTGCTGTTCTAGAAAGCTACCTGAACTCAACTAGTAATTATAAAAACTGAGCTTGCTTTTTTCTTTCTTTTCTCCCTTCTTAATTTCTTTTCCAACCTGCATCATGCCTTTTATGCTATAAACTCGAGGGAAACCATCGTCCTAGTGATACTTGTGAACAGCTCAGGAGACTCCTTTGGTTAAAGAGAAGAATTATAATGATTTAAATACATTTATCAACCTGAAAACATGCAATGGATATGTATTTTGTTGTTCAGTCACACAGTCGATTCCGACCTTTTGCGACCTCATGGACCATTGCCCGCCAGGCACCTCTGTCCTCCACCATCTTCCTTTACCTGACCAGCTCTGTGCCCATTGCGTCTACAATACCACCTCTCCATCTCATTTTCTGCCGCCCCTTCTTTTGCCTTCCACCTTATATGTATTGTTCCTCTTTTAGCTGTTGTCACATACTTGTTGTCACTGTTTGTTCACTTGTTATCACCATGGTTTGCCACAAGACTCAAAGAGTGAAAATATGGTTTAGGGTCCATAAATTAGGATCCTGATTTCATATTGTTCTGTTTGTAGCATCAAAAGCTAAGTTAGAGCACAGAGAAGAAAGAGGGTGGGGAAGGGGCAGAAAAGATGGGCACAAGCACAAAGGTAATCCTTGGTTCAATAAAACATAGCTTTATGGTTGAAGAGCATTGGCAAAGCACAAAATGGAATCTCTGTCTCTAAATTTTTGAGTTACTGCTTGTTGTTCTTCCTACTAGTAAAGGTAAAGGTTTCCCTTGCTCGAAAGTCAGTCGTATCCGACTCTAGGGTTCAGTGCTCATCTCTGTTTCAAAGCCGAAGAGCCAGCGCTGTCTGCTTCTGCAGACATTTCCATGGTCATGTGGCAGGCATGACTAGACACCGGAGCGCACGGAATGCTGTTACCTTCCCTCCAAAGTGGTCCCTATTTATCTACTTTCGAACTGCTAGGTTGGCAGGACAAAGGCGGGAGCTCATTTCCGTCCTGCAGTACTCGGGAATCGAACTGCTGACCTTCCGCCTCCCAGTCAGCGTCTTAGCAACTTGAGCCACTGCAGTCCTACTAGTTCTATCTTTTACTTCTCCATAAAGGTTCCTTTCTTTAAAGCAACATATTGGACTGAAGGGAAATTACATTAATGTTCTTATGACATTATTTTTAAATGTTAAATCACAAGCCACTGTAAACGTATAACACCAACCAAAGTCAGTACCATTTCTACCTTTACCTTTCTCCTGATAACATAAGTTTTATAAAAATAAATATTCTAAGGTATGAAAGATTAAACTCTTTTGAACTAATCACTCCTGTTCAATTTTCCACATGACCTTTTTTCCTTACAAAACTAAACTATTTTCTTCTCTTTGTTTTTATGTGCTGTCAAGTTGGAACCAACTTTTAGCAGTCTTGATAAGGCTTCCAAGGTAAGTGAGATATTTAAGGAGTGGTTTAGCAGTTCCATTGCCCCAGTGAGTTTCTATGACACAAATGGAACTAAAACTGAGGTTTCCTGAGTCCTAATCTGTCACTCTGTTCACTATACAGTATCACACTGGATAGCTCATTAATAATTGTCAAATCAATCCTGAATTATGGTAACCTTTTCCAGGATTTGTTTGTTTATATCTCACCCATCTGGGATATTTTCCCACTCTGGCCGGTTTACAACATACTGAAAAAATTACAATAAATATTAAACAAATTGAATAAATTATAAATAAAGGTTGTGTATATTGAGAAGTAGTTTACCATTTCTTTCTTCTGGGACTACTCTGTGACTGTGCAGCTTGCCAAAAGCTGCACAGCATGGCTGTTCTGGGATGCACAGTGGGGAACTGAACTCCCAACTTCTGCTTCTGCAGCCAGATAACTAACTCACTGTGCTATCCAACCATTTTCTTCTCTACTTTTCTCCTATCTCCATTCAAAACATACACACACAGAGCAGTTAAGTGTTCTGAAAAACTTGTAACATATTAGAACAATCATACTCTTGCTATTGCACTGGCAACATGGTGCATTCAACATGGTGCATTATCAAGGAATATAATCAGGACTGTCAACAGCAGATGACAGACTCTACACCCAGCAATAAAAACAATGGCAACTCTATACACTCTGTGACTCACCTTGTCAAACACAGCCAGCCAAGCCTGTTATAAACCTGTTTTTGCTGTCTGTATAGTTTGCAAGAGGAAGTGTGTCAAGAACTTGGCAGGCCACAACACATGGTAGGTAGGCTGAGTTTGGTTTGGTGTGTCAAAATGAGTTGCAAACCTGAGCAGGCATGCTCGAAGGAAAATAAAGTCTAGAAACCTTTACAGATAATTAAAAATAATTTCTCTTGCTTATTTTACCTGCTAGCTGAATAGCACAGTGGCTTATCTCTGTCAGAGGTTAGGAGTTTGATTCCACACTGTGCCTCTTGGGAGAAAAGTCAACCTCTGTGGCTTTGGGCAAGCTGCACAGGGCGACCCCCAGAAGAAAGGAATGGTAAACCAATTCTGTGTATTCTCTATATAGAAAACCCTAGAAAAGGTCACCATAAGTCAGAATCGACTTGACCGTACCAATTATTATTATTATATTGTAATTTTATATAATTTTGCTCTGTAACTTCAAGCCAGAAGGAAAAGCTAGGCATGTCACTGAGGCTTCATAATCTACCGGAAATCATACATCTCTCTCTCACTCTCTCATACACAGGCACTCTTGACTCTGAATTCACTAGTTACAACTCCATATTTCTGAATTGTGGGCAAAATGCTGTTCATGCCATCTTAACATAAAATTATGCAGGTTATGCCTCACATCCAGCAACAAGGAACTGTGCTACTGGACTGCACAATCATCATCCATGTTGAGTGTGGCCAATTGTGCATTATGCGAGGAAGCACTTTATGGATAGCACTTGTGCTTCACTGTTCCCATCATTATTGTGGGCATATGGTATGTTGCGCATACGCAGTTAACACAATAATATTTTGCTTTATGTTTATAACTACAATATAAGGGCTAGAAATATGTTTTCAAAGAAAAGCCAAGGCATTCAGGATATTGAACAGAGCAACCAGTACGAAGTCAACATGTTAATAGTACATTCAAGAATAAATACAGATCTACAGACATCTGTAGTAACAACAGCATCCTGTTTCTTTGAAGGCAAGAATGTAGAAGTCAGAGGAGATTATCAAAATAATACTACAAGTATTGGGGGGAGGGGGGAGGAGGAAAGCACATCTTACCATTTCCAATGGAATGCTTGTTTTTTGCCCAGGATGAAGCAGAACAGGCAGACTCTACTTCCAAAATGCTGCTACTATGTGATTTGGGAATGTTACGCCAAGCAGGAACAAAGCATCCTGGTCTTTTCATATGAGAATCGCTTTAAACACAAGAGAAAAGAATATGAAACATTCTAACTTTGAAGGAGAACCAAAATTCCTACAATCCTTCCATGGCTCCTTGTATGTTATATTATGGTGGTCTAGATCATAGTTTTGCATCAACTAATATATGCATACAACATACTGTAGTTCTTTGAAGCAATGTATATTATTGTATGGACATCATATTAATAATTATTTGAATTCAAAACTTTTTGCTGTACCTACTAATGTGCTCTTACCTGTTTTAAGAAATCTGTATTTGCACAAGACTGCTTTTGGGTCCAACTTAGAGACCCTATGAATTAATCGTTTCCAAAGGGTTTTGCCATTAACAGTCTTGCTCAAGTCACTGAAACTAAAGGCTGTGGCTTCCTTTATTGAGTCCATCCACCTCATTTTTTGTCTGCCTCTTTTCCTATTGCCTTTAACTTATCCTAGCACATACCAGTGAGTTTTGTTTTATCACAATATGTTCAAAATATGATATCCGTTTAGTCATATTAGCTGCTAGTGAGTTTTCTAGAACCCATTTATTTGCCCTTTTGACAGTCCATATCCGCAAAGCTCTCCTTTGCCACTTGCATTTCATATGAGCTTTTTTTCTGTCAGCTTTCTTCATTATCCATCTTTTACATTCATATGTAGCAATCCAGAATACGACAGAATGGATGCTTTTGTTCTTGGTCTCCAATGTCGAATCATTGCATTTCTTTTCTAATTTGTTCACAGGTGTCTTTCTGAGTTTCTGTCTTCTGGTTGTTGTTTTTGTTTGCAGTGTCTATTTGGATTGATGATTGAAACTAAAGTATACAAAATATTTTACTTTTTTAATTTCTTCACTGTCAAGATGAAAGTTATTTAATTGTTTATAATCATGATTTTATCTTCTTAATGTTCAACTGCAGTGCTGCTTTTCCAGTTTTTTCTTTCAATGTCCTCACTTTTGTGCCAATGAGGTGCCATCCACATATCTTAAATCACTGATATTTCTTTCACAAAGTTTTACTCCTGTTTTCTCTCTCATTTAAATTTAATTCAGGCTTTAACCATAATTAAAGCATCAATCTTATTTATAGTAAATTCTGATCTGGACTTCTATTAATTATGGTTGTTAAACAAGCAAGAACTTACTTATACTGTAGTTGAGAGGGAAGTTGTCCGGGGAAGAATACATACATGGTTGACTCACAACCCCTGCATTGATGTTTGAAGGATCAAAAAATATCAATGTACTGATATACCAAGGAACTCTCTATCTCACCTACTGTGTGAAGACAAAGTCACATCTCTTCATGCAGGAGTGCACATTTTGGTAGAGAAGTGAATTTTTATTTAATCATATAACTCTCCCCTGTTGCGCTCCTGCATGCCACATCCTTTATATACATTGTTTACAATTTTTTACCCAGGTTGACTCCACTTTCAGTATTCTTCTGTTCACTTATTCTCTCTTTGTCTGAGAGTTCACTTTCAGACCGGAAATGTCAATGAACAAAGGATTACTGGAGGTAGAGTTAATCTGGATGAGAAAATGAAAAATGTGCATCATTAAATATACAGTAAAACCCCTACTTATGTAAAAAGTCTGTTCCGTAGGCTTTTACGTAAATCGGTTTTTTACTTAACTCAAAGCAAACCCATAGGAAAAATAAATTTTTTACATAATTTGAAGCATACCCACAGGAAATTGTGTTACGTAAACCGGGACATTTACGTAAATCGGAACATGGGTTTAGTGCAGAAAGCATTATGTAAGTAGAATTTTACGTAACTCGAGGCATACGTAAGTCGGGGTTTTACTGTATAAGATTATACAGCAAGCAGGAGTGCACTTTGAGGAGAATCACATGATTAAATTGAATCTTTCTGAGTAGTTAAATCACCACTGTTACTATACAGTATTGCATTTATTTCTAAAATACTAAAATACTGAGGAGCTACCCTGTTTCCCCGAATATAGGACCTCCTCCCATAATAGGACACTCCCCCCTTTTCCCCCTGCCTTTGAAATATAAGGCCCCACCCAAAAATAAGACCTCCTTACCTCCTGGCTGTAAGGCGGCCGGCGTGGCCCATAAGAAAGTCTGCCGCATCGGAGTCTCGATTGCCTCCCCGCTCACAACCAAGAGAAGTTTCCCCTGGTGAGAGCAGGATCGAGACTCCGACGCGGTAGGCCTTCTTATGGGCCACGCCGGCCGCTTCACAGCTGAGGCCAGTCTCGATTGCGCTTCCCCACTCACAACAAAGAGAAGCGTCCCTTGGTTGTGAGTGGGGAAGCGCGATCGAGACTGGTATTCTTCTTCATGGAAAAATAAGACATCCCCTGGAAATAAGACCATGTGCTAATTTTGGAGTTTAAAAAAAATATAAGACAGTGTCTTATATTCGGGGAAACACGGTAGGAATGATTCACATGTTAACCTCCTACAAATGCAGAATCTCCCAGAGATGCATTCTCTAGATAAGGAATTACTACTCTCATTTCTGTCCACTCACTTTCAAACATCACAATTTTCTTGCAGAGAGAAACAAGCAAGTTACTCCTCAACTGTAATCCTTCCTTATTATCTCTGAGGTCAGCTGCTCTTGCCTATGGAATAAGGAACAGAAAATAGCTAAAGTAAAGGAAGGTAAATATTCCCTTGCAAGCCACAGATGAGAAGGCATCTGCCACTGGTAGATGACAGGCATCTATATTTTGCTTGTTTCTGGCAAGGAACCAGGTGAGGGCTAAACAGTAGTTCTTCCATTCTTTCACCTGTAGTGGCTGTCAGAACTTGTCATCAGTCCAGCCCTCATGACCTGTATATTATTCACTGTTCTGATTTACAGATTGTCACTCCATACAAACATCAAAGTGGTTAGGAAAGCAAGAAAGTCTTATTTATTACGAGACACTAAGCACATAAACTGAACTTTACAGTCAAACAGCAGCAGCTAATATAAAATTTATGAAACCTACCGAGATGTGCTAGAGCTCTCAGACAAAGGCATGTCCATACTGACTGGACTATTGCTGTTGCGTTCACTGCTTTCATAGCCAGATTCCATCCTTTGGATCAGACGAGGATGTTGATCCATCTTATAGTGTGCACCCCGACCTAGAGACCAATGCCTATATCTATTTGATTGGCTTGGTCTAGTTTGTAAGATTGGCTCCTTTAGCACATCTTCTGTAAGTTCTTTAGCTGGGAAAATTAGAAAAAGAAATAATTATAGAAGAGTCAAATTTTATTTGATTACACCTATATATTTGAGCTTCCCAAAGACATAGTCCTTTACTTGTAACAGATGTTCTTCAGGTGACCATCTCTGCACTCATAAGAGTCTATCCTTTTTAGATCCATAGATAGAAAACTCATCCTACATCCACCCCAAAAATGTGAGCAATCCATGTTTAATGAAGGTGGTGCTTCAATTCAGCTTTTTCTAACCTCAACAAGAACAAAAAGGGAGACACACCAAAGCTAGGGAGATTTGTATGATTACACAGAGTGCCACTCGAATAACTTTTCTTTTTTGTAATCTCTGTGAACTCACTAGCAAGAGTCTAGCACAGTGCTTTCCAACGTGGGGCCCATGCCCCAGATGGGGATCTCAATTCCTAGAAGCCTAAGTCAATAATTAGCTGATCAATGCTTGGGGGAATTGACTTAGGCTTCTGGGAATTGAAGTCGAAAAACCAAAGGTTGGGAAACACTGGTCTAGCAAGGTGATATATACCTGGAGTGGGTGTTGTGGCTTCATGTGAAGAGATCCTTCAAAGCCAATCTTCCAAAACTGGCATCTGCTCTGGAGTACACATCCACTGCATAATGTTTGATAAAGGTCAATGGAATCAATCAGGTTTCTGCTCTGCATAACAGGAGGTAGCTATATCAATTTTGAATGAGTCTTGACAATCAAAGAGATGACCAGATAGCTCATAACAGAGATTTCTGGCAGTAATAATCTGTTTAGATGGGGTTATGCCAAGAATGGGACACATGTGACCCAAACAAGCCCTTGGCACACCCATTCCCCAATGGGGCATGGGGGGCAATTTTCCCATGTTCTCTGTGTGTGTTTGTGTGTGTGTTTAATATATATATATATATATTAAAAAAATTTGACTTGTTCAGAGAGGTATTTAAAGAGATCTCATTTGTGGTCAATTAGTTCCGAGTTTCAATTATCCCTGGATGTGATGTTCTTCTGATTGAGAATTTTAAAATTTATTTTAAATTGTAACATGTTGCTCTCTTTGCTTGGGTTGCATATAGTTTTATTTTATTGCCTTATCACAATTTGTTCTGTTGCTGTAACTACTCAGAGTAGGAATCTTTTCCCAGATGGATGGTATATAAGTGTACTAAATAAATAACATGCAACAATAATGCAGAAAGCAGCTATTCTTAAACAAAAGAACTATCAAGATAGGTGTGTGTGTGTGTGTGAAACTCTTGAACCACTCTAATTATCAATGTAAAACTCTCTTATGCTTTTAAGGTATTACAAAAAATTGCTTTGGATGTGGAGCTGCCCTTGAAGATAATACAGAAACTTCAGAAGGTCCAAAATGTGATGGTCAGACTGATAACAGGTATGAACACATATCTCCAGTCGTGGTGTGTCTTCATTAGCTTCCTGTTAGTTTCCATGCTCAATTCAAGGTGCTGTTTAACTTTGGAATAAATTTCCAGTAGAAGATCACCAAGTATGCTCCCTTTCAGTGTTTAAGAATTTAATTAAAACAGAATTGTTTTAATATTGTTTATAATTGTTTTATTGTTTCATAAGTGTATGTTAGCTGATGTCTAATTGTGGTTTAAATGTGCTTTTATCTAAAAATTGTTTTGGCTAATTTAGTTTAACTGGTTTTATTGTCCACTGTTTGCCTACATGTTCATAAAATTTGTATTATATTATTTTTGTGACTGTATTAAAGGTAAAGGTAAAAGTTTCCCTTGCTCGAAAGCCAGTCGCATCCGACTCTAGGGTTCAGTGCTCATCTCTGTTTCAAAGCCGAAGAGCCAGTGCGGTCTGCTTCTGCAGACGTTTCTGTGGTCATGTGATAGGCATGACTACACACCGGAGTGCACAGAACGCTGTTTTAGTGACTGTATTAGTATGCTGTTAATCGTCCAGAGAGTCCATGGCACTAGGCGGTGGTATCTAGTCTGTAATAATAAACAGATGTGGACAAGATTTTAGCAGCTTTCAGTTGCTGATTGTTTTGCTTCTTGAATGATTAAGACAGACTGGGTTTAACTTGTCTCATTGCTGGAGGCTGCCAATGCCTCCATGAAGGAGATCATTTTGCCCATCGTTCTTTAAAAAACAGCGGTATACTTTTCTCAGATGAGCAGGACTTTTTCAGTGTTCCCAGTAGCACTACAAAATGCTCTCCACATCAACTCACCTAGCCCTGGGTATAAAAGAAAGGACTCCTCAAAAGAATGCAGCACTTCAGTGAAGCAGGAGTTAAGTCCTATTATAGGATTTGTAGGTGAAGACCTATCTTTTGAGAAAACCATTGGCATGCACTGAAGGCTAGTTGGGTTGTTTCATTCTTGCATCTGTTTTTGTATTAGAACTATCCTCCCGCCAACTCATTTTGATCTGCTGTAGCTTACCTTTTCATCATACAGTACAGTATTTCTATTCTATGTTATTTTCTTCTTGTTTTTGTTTGAACTGCATTTTCTTAGAACACGCTTCCATCTGAGCTGTAGAGCATTTTTGTTTCTGAGTCTTGATGGATTTATACTGCATCCAGGCATAGGAGTAATATGGCTTTGAGCAGCAATTACTGGGAAAGAACTGTGAGTGAGGGCTGCTGCCCTTGTCTTTTGCTTCTGGTCTTCCCAGAGGTATCTCTTTGGTCAGTGCAGTAAAGAAGATGCTGGAGCAGACAGTGTTCCTCTGAACCAGTGGAGCGGTTTGGATCTTATCTTTTAAGAGTTTATCATTTTTAAAACAGTGAATAACAGAATAAAAAGATATTAATCCAGACCCTACATCATACGATAAGTTTATTGATGCTGTCCAGAAATGTTCTACGGAATCTATCCATGGAGGTATGTACATCCAAGGTCTAATGCAGGTGTTCGCAACCTACGGTCCATGGGTTGGCCTTGGCCCCCAACGCCATTCCATCCCACCCACGGCAGCCATAAATACTCCCATGCATGCCCACACGGTTTACAGCAGCCTTTGCGGCAGGGGAAAACCATGTGTCCAGCCCGCTCAGCTGTCTGAGGGGGAGTCGTCCAGCCTGTGGTGCGAAAACCTTGAGAACCCCTGGTCTAATTCATGAAACTGTTGACTTACTGAATGAATATTTTACTCTTTTTGATACAAATCCAATTAGCGAAGAGACCATTAAAATCAGACAACAGGTAGCATCAGCTATCTCAGAGCACAAAAGGGGAAATGAATTAAACTCATAGAAGAAATCGACACAAGTTGCAGCAATCAAAAAAGCATGGAGACTACTTAATCATCTTAATAATGATTTAACCAAACAACCAGTACATGCCAATGTCTCAGCTAACCAAATTGCTCACCAGCTATTACTTAATGGGAAACCAGATTCCAATCCAAGGAAAAACAATCCACTGAAAAACAAACAGAGCATAAGAAGGAATGAGGAATGGAAGACAAGCAATCTGACTATCCCCTTTACCATAGGAGAGCTGGAAGAGGCAATAGGCAGATGTAAGAATGGTAAAGCAGCTAGCATGGATGACATTCAGGTTGAGCAGATCAAAAATTTTGGACCAATAACGAAAAAATGGTTACTTAGCCTGTATAACTGCTTGAATGTAGTCCAGATACCAAAGATATGGAGGAAGGCTCAGGTGATAGCTATACTTAAACCAGGCAAGCCACTAGAAGACCCCAAAAAGCTATAGGCCCATATCTCTTCTTAATCACCTATATAAGATATATTAATGTTTAATCCTGAACCGACTGTCTGCAATAGTAGAACCTCGGCTTATACCACAACAAGCTGGTTTCAAACCTGACAAAGATTGTATAGCATAAATTCTTAACTTAACACAGTACATAGAAGATGGTTTTGAGCTGAAGGAAACCACAGGCGTAGCATTTATAGATCATACTGCAGCTTATGACACAGTCAATCATGCAGCCTTGCTGAAGAAAGTTTCCCATATCACAAAGGATTTTAAATTCAAAATAAATAAATAAATCATAGGCTGTGTATTCGAAAACCATAGATTTTTTGTTGATGTCCAAGGACAATGCAGCCAATGGAGAATTGAAAGAAATTGACTCCTGCAGGGCAGTGTGCTAGCCCCACACTGTTTAACATATATACTAATGATCAACCACTGCCGGAATCCACTAGGAGCTTTCTTTACGCCGATGACCTGGCAACTGCCACACAGTGCGCAACCTTTGAGGCTGTTGAGAAAAAAACTGACTGAGGCTTTGAATTTAATGGCTATATATTATAGGGATTCCGTGTGCTCTGGTGCGCTCTGGTGTCTAGTCATGCCTGCCACATGACCACAGAAATGTCTGCAGAAGCAGACAATGCTGGCTCTTTGGTTTTGAAACAGAGATGAGCACTGAATCCTAGAGTCGGATACGACTGGCTTTCGAGCAAAGGAAACCTTTACCTTTAACCTTTATTATAGGGATAACCAACTGAAGCAAAACTGCCTAAAAACTCAACCCTGTGCTTTTCATTTGAAAAACCATGAGGCATCAAGAAGCTTACAGGTGACTTGGAATGGCACCAAGCTCAAACACTGCATCATCCCCAAATACTTGGGAGTTACCTTGGATCGAACACTCACTTTCAAGACCCACTGACTTAATACCAAATAGAAGTTTTTTTTTTGCCAGGAACAATATTCTGAGGAAAATAGCAGGCACAAGTTGGGGTGACCAACCACACACATTAAGAACTTCTGCGCTAGCTTTATGTCACTCTGCAGGCGAGTATACTAGTCCAGTGTGGTGCAGATCAAAGCATGCAGGGCAGGTGGATGTGGCCCTAAATGAAACAGCAAGATTGGTCACAGGATGCCTAAAACCAACCCCAATACAAAAAGTGCATTACTTAGCTGTCATCCCTCCATCCAAGTGCTGCTCAGAAAGAGTGGGTCAAAGCAAGTTCCTCAGAAACACACCTGCTATTTGATCACCAACCATCAAAGCAGACTGAAATCAAGGCATAGCTTCCACACCACTTCTGCCCCTCCGAATAACCAGCCCCCACAGACAGCCTTAGAACTATGGAAGGCAAGCAAAGAACTACCAGATAATTGGGCAGAACCACATCACTATCTACTGCCTGGCCAAGAACAACCATGGCTTGTGTGGAAAGCTTTAAATAGATTGCGTGCCAGGGTAGGAAGATCAAGGGCCAATCTGAGAAAGTGGGGTTTCCCTGTAGATGACAGCCTGTGTGAATGTAGAGAAGTTCAAACTATCTCCTATATGATACAATGCACATAATGCCCCTCAACGTGCACAGAGAAGGGCCTTATGTTGGCAAGAGGAAGTGTTGTTGATGTGGCCCGATATTAGGCAAATGTCATCTATTTTTAATTCTATTTTGTTTTTAGATGTGTTAATTTTAGCTTTGTATGTTATTATATGCTGGTGGTGCATCTGACACAAATAAAGACAGAATAAACAATTATGAACACTTGCATCTCTTGGTAAAGAAAAAACTGGGGAGGGGACATTTTCATTGGTAATCATATAGCACACTAGTTCGTGCACTTAAACTACAGCTTGCTGAGCTGCTTTTGGATAAGTCAACAGAGATGTCATTGATATATCTGGGTGAGCTTTTATTCCTATTTTATCATGGCAAAAACATGGAATCTGTAAGGGCTTACTGCCTAAAACTTTGCAATATTGTTTTCTGAACTAATAAAAGGTTAAATATTTTTTCAAAAAGCCATAGAGAATGTCTTTTGTATGGAGACTGCATTAAATTTAAATTGCCATGTTTTATGGCTGCAACAATTCATTACTAAGAATATTCGTTAGGAAAGATCTAAATAACAAATGGAAAATTTTGAAATGAGAACTAGTTATATAGGGTTTTCCCTGTGGTGCTACAAATTGCAAGAGGAATCAATCTACATTGTCTCTTTCTCCTTCATATCTTTGTTCAGATGTCTGTTACCATGTTTAAAATCATTTTTCTGTGCTCTCCAGGTTTCACAGAGCCTTCCAGTAGTTCCCTCATCAGTTCATCTGACTGCACCTTCATTAAGCAGCTTCATTTCCCTATTCTAAACTCAGTGAATCTTCTTCCATTTATATATGAAAACTCTGAACTACCTGCAGGGGAATCACCTGAAATATCCCTACCATTCATTGTACAGACTTCTGGTTTTAAAGATACCTCCCTCTTCCTAAGAATTTATTATGATCAGCACCATTAGCCAGTGTTTTCATCTCCCATTTCCACTCAAAAAGTTTGAGGTTTTTGTTTTATTTATATTCTATCTTTTTAACAAGACAAGGAACCAAGGCAGCTTGTTTTGGATAAAATAATGATTTGTTTTGTCAAAGGGAGCAATAATAATTAGATACTTTCTATTCCTAATGTACCATTCTAAGGCATTGTGCTACATAGGAAAGAAACATGAGCATGTTGTGCTGTATATACAAGCAAAGATGAACGCTAAATAAAAAAGAAGCTCTTAGGTGCCTTTCTTGCTATGCTGCTCAGAATAAAATACAAAGAATAGAACAACAGAAAATTTAGATTTCCTTCACAAATTTTCAAACATACATTTGTCACAGTAGAAGTAAACGGACTAGTCATGCACATTACACCATTATGCAAATTCACAAATGTTTCTGCATAACAACTAACAGAGAAGGCATGCATTTTACAACCCACATTTCTCCCAGATTTTTACCTGCATCTTCAGAGAAAGGGCTGAGTTGTGTGTAGCCACACTGTTTCCTCTTTTCTTTACTGAAGATGCTATCTATGTTCAGTGACTCCCTCTTGGGTCTCCAAGCCAAACGGGACTTGCTAGAAGAACTTGATTTGGATTCACTACTAGTACTCTCCATTTCCCAGTCTCGGGACTGAACAGGGAGAGCTCTGGGCTGGGACTGTATTTCAGCCTGATCTTTTCCTCTTCGTGGGGAGCTCTGGGTTGTCTGTGATGGTCTGTTGTGGATCATGTTGCTCACTGTTTCTTTAAATTCTCTCAGCCTGCTGGTGCTGTTCAGTGTCTTAGGGGCAGTTCTGGGGGCTTGTTTCTCCTTCAGTGTTTCCCCTGCAGTTTAAAAATGGAAAGAGAAAGAAGCACGAGTGATATAAAATTGCCTCCTTTCAAATTAACAGCATTGCTCACACCATCTTTTTGAACTAATGAATCTAGAAAGGGGATCCTGCCCCCTATCCCGAAATGGAGAGACTCACAGATTTAGGAACTAAACTATTCTTGCCTTCACTGTGATATCCTGATGGCTGTGAGTCATCACCCTTTCTACGAGATTTGCTTGAACTCCTTTTGCGGTCTGTCAGGGAGCCCTTTTTGGAAATATGCCTCTGATTACATTCACTGTCAGTCAGATGTCCTGAAAGAATGGAACACATATCATTTGAAAGAGCATTTCAACTGAATGTTCCGCTTTCGAAGAATAAAACAACTTGTTCACTCCCTCAAATGTCAGCTAAATAATAACTAGAAGATTATCTGAGAGTAAATAAAACAGAACAGAAAAAAAATGTTGTGGCACCTTAAAGACTAACTCCTGCATAATACTGTGAGCTTTCGTGGACCAAGTCCACTTCATTTTACCTAATATGTTGGAGCTTTTAGTAAAATAACTAGCTTTGAATAATTTGTATCTAGAAGAAAGTATTAAAAACACAAAGCAACTAATGCCCAAGAGACTGTGCTTAATTACATAGTTAATTCATAGGAACCAGAAGCATTGCATTGCATCTTGGCTCAAAATGCTCCAGGACCAGCAACTGCTTATATCAACTCTCTTCAGCACATTAAATGTACACATACAGTAACAGAATAAATGTGGCCACTGTATATTTGTTCTTTTTACACACACACACACACACACACACACACACACACACACACACACACACACACACACACACACACACACACACACACACACACACATATTCTGGCACCCATTATTAATATTTCTGCCATAACTATAGAGTTCTGGCACTAACATAGCTTTCTGTGGGCAGACTGCATCCACTAGGACTAGTGCTTCGAAATGCAGCAAATTCACATTTTATGTAAACTACTAATCCTAGAGGAGGAAAATCCAAGCTTGAAATAGTTAAATATACATTTAACAATATGAGTAACAGGTCAATGGGTAATCTTGGGGCAAGGCAAAAACCTCTGTGGGCTTTTGTAGCAGAAATCCCTGAAGCAAAGTTTCAGTCTTCACATCAGCTAAATAGGAGGGGAAAAATCTTAATACTAGTGATGCAGTAAAAGTACTGTCCATTCCTATGCATTTATCCTCACAATGACAAATTATGAGCAAGGAGTAAAAGATGTTTTTAAAAGAGATGAGATGGTGAGACAGCCATACTGAATTAAGTGCGATTACGTTTCCTTTCGAGCAAGAGTTCCACATAGAAATATTTCTATGATGTTCACACTAAATCAGGATAGGGCAAACTGCAGCCCTACAACTGTGCACAGTCCATGGCTTCAGCCCTTGAGATCCTCTGCACATTTTCCAAAGCCCTCTGTAAGTAATCAGATTGTCTTCTCCTCTACCAGCAACTTAAATGCTGTAAAAAGGAGATACACAGAGAGAAAACAGTAGATCACCTGTGGCTTCAACCATTGTTGGCTTTAGTCAAACTGGCCTCTAGAATGTAACTCTTGTCAGATTATTACAAGCAGAATGTTCTTGACAGAAACCAGACACTGTCTACCACTAGCTTGGTGATATTGCAGAGCTGTAATTTAAAAAGCAACATTTCTGCACTTGGCTCTAATGAAGAAAATGGTTACCTGTGTCTCTGCTGCTCTGTGAAGCTACATCATTTTCTACGTTGTAAATAACAGTGCCTTGAGAATCAGAAGAAAAGTGACTGACCACAGATTCATGGTGGGAATGTTTATGGGCATAGCTGTCTGTAGAGGAGTCTGTCCTAGTGTCACTGGCAATAGAAGGCTCACGTCCTGTTAAAAGGAAATTCTGGGAGAATTAGAACGGGAAATGAAGCAAGTACTAACACACCCAAAATAAATGAGGTGGGGAAAAGAAAAGCAATAAAGCAACAGCAACCAGTATTGGCCTACATTTTAGCATCTTGCACAGAACGTTGTTTCTGCTATCAGTCAAACTCATTTTCCTCCAAAATCAAACAGCCAAAATCTTCTTGCAAAATATGTTGCATGTAAGGGAAACTGCCCCAGCAGTTTTTACATTCTGCCAGCCATTTGCTACAAGGGCAGATATGTGACAAAATGTGCAACCAATTGCACTACCCAGGTTGATTATAGCATACAACATACATAGCTTATGAAACATCAGGTTTATGTTGTACAGTACCAACAGAATTCTGACAAAATTGTATTTATCTATTAAACAAAAACAGTTGGATAGCCCTTTAATACAGCACACCCTATACCAGTCAAATGAAAAAATCCTACAGGCATCTGTAAGAAGCTCTAAGTTTGGCAAATATGCATGAATTATAAACTGATGGGGTCTGAACTCTCTGCGACAAACCAGGAAAAGGACCTTGGTGTCCTGGTGGACAACTCAATGAAGGTGTCAACCCAGTGTGCCTCAGCAGTGAAAAAAGCAAACTCAATGCTAGGGATCATTAGGAAGGGTATAGAAAATAAGTCAGCAAGTGTCATTTTGCCTCTTTATAAATCTATGGTGAGGCCCCATCTGGAATACTGTGTACAGTTCTGGTCGCCATACCTCCAGAAGGATATTATGGAGTTGGAGAAAGTGCAGAGGAGGGCAACCAGAATGATTAGGGGACTGGAACACCTTCCTTACCATCTGAGGCTGCAACGGTTGGGCCTCTTCACTCTTGAACGACGGCGTCTAAGAGGTGACCTGATTGAAGTTTATAAAATCATGCACGGTGTGGACAAAGTAGATAAGGAAAAAGTGTTTTCCCTATTGCATAACACTAGAACTAGGGGGCACTCCCTGAAACTTTTGGGTACTAGTTCTCAAACAAATAAGAGAAAGTACTTTTTCACCCAGAGGATCACTGGTCTATGGAACTCCCTGCCAGAAGAAGTGGTGACAGCTGTCAGTCTTGACAGCTTCAAGAAAGGATTAGACAAGTTCATGGAGGACAAGGGTATCAATGGCTATAATTATGGATACCTAAGAACAACCTCTGGGTTGGAGAGATAGGCAGGATATCTCTCAATGCCATTTCCAGGGAATCCTAAGCAGGTGAAGGCGTTTTCTTGGGAATAATACCCTGAAACAAATGGTGAGCCACTGTGTGAGACAGAATGCTGGACTGGATGGGCTGTGGCATGTTCCAGCAAGGCTGTTCTTATGTTCTTATGAATTATGCTACCAAAAATTGGCCACCGAGAAAACTGATCCCTAAGGCCTTCCTTGCTCACACGGATAATACTGAAGAAAATAAACACATTTGTTTAATATACATTCTAGTTCTCAACATACTAAAGATGCATTATAAATGCTGAAATTAAGGCAGGAGACATAACTACTAGTAATTTACTTCTTGTGTACCTTACTTACTAAATCCAAAGTTAGCATACCCAATGAAATGCATGGGACATATTAAACTTCAAATAACATTAAGTTGTATGGATTTCAGTGAGTCTACTCTAGTTGGGTAGAGCCAGGGTGATGTAATGGATAGAGTGAGGAACTAGGACTGAGGAGACATGAGTTCAAATCTCCTCTCAAGCATAGAAACTCACTGGAAAGTAGAACTGATACAACCACTCCTTAAATATTTCACAAACCTTGAATATTCTGCTAGGATCACTATAAGATGGCTAAAATCAGACAATATTTAAGAACAACAGCAAACTCCAGGTGGGATGAAAAATAGATTTAGGCTAATGCACAGAATAACAAATGAACCTAAGAAACAAAAGGGATGGAACCTCCCTTCTTCCTGTACTGGAATTAACACACAGTAAGTTTTCCAGTTTCTTCAAGGGAGAAGGAGGGCAGTATACACAATAACACTCTAGTGACAAAAGGCATGCATACAAATGTGCAATGAGACCTTTGTTGACAGATCTCATTGCAGATTTTTCTACCAAAAGAAACACCCAGAGTCGTTTCGAGTTGGACGGCTATATAAATTGGAATAAATAAATAAATAAACAAACAAACAAACACCAGCAGACAAACATCCACCACATTTAAGTGCCTTGTAACTTGTAAATTCACATTGTTGGATGAGAGTGATTAAGCAAGTTTTTCGCTCATTTAATTTACTCTGTCATCATTCAAGAGGGAAAAGGGTATTATAGAACACTGAAATTCAGTTTTCTGACCACTAGTTGCCAATCTATGGTTTCTGATATTTCTACAGGAATTGTTCATTGTGACTACTCACAATCTATGCATTACAAAGATACAGAAAAAACTTAGAAATTGAAGAATTAAGAATATTACCTGAGTCTTCACTATCATAGTATGTTCTGCTATACTGCTGCAGATCTACTTGTGTGGGCACATCTTGCATTGATACTGGAGTTCCTCTTGGATCTGCATAAAGCAGCAGCAATGGCTGATAATGCCCTTTAATGCACTTGGTCACAACATCTTTCCATTTGGGGCCTATCTGGAATTTTTGCAAAGAAGTCCAAAACACATCTTAGAAGATGCTACTTTATTTAAGCTAAAATTATGATTTGCTGGTCATCTTAGGTTTAAATTGAACTTACATTGCATTTTAGTATTTAAAATAATGATCATTTATATTCATTACACAATATAAAAATTAAACAGATGGAAAAGATAATTAGCACGTGAAACCTTTTTCCTTATCACATGCCATGTATTAAACGAAACAGTCAGTACTTTTTTGAAATCTCCAGCACAAAGTTATGTTCTTTGGGAAGTGGGACATTCAATCAGCTGAATTTGTTCCACTGATGGAATAACTTCAGTGGATACAAGCTTTTCTTGCCAACTGTTATAAATTAGTACTTCTGATGGGTACCATTCACCAAAAATGTGCTGAAACAGATTTTCACAGCATGTAGTATATTACCGGTAACAAAGCCTTAAAAGCATAACATTATCTGTTGATAAAATAACACCAACATCTTTGTATATTGAGCATTCAAAGTCACTATTCCACTCCATATTTATAATTATTAGAACAAGCATCTGGAAAAGCAGGATTGACACACACAGATACGCACATAAAAACAACTCCTTTGGAGAAAAATGACCAACATTATGTTGCCTGAATCACACTTGCAGAATGGTGATAACATTACAAGTAGGAGATTTTCAGTAATTGAAAACACACTCTTTCTGTTCTACAGCTTATCTGACATGAGTAAACTGTTTTGTTGTGTGGGAAGCTGTTGGATAGGAGGAGGAAATCTTCAATTACTGACAAATTATATGTGCAAGTAATGCAATCCAAAAATCAAAATTTCTGGCAATTCAGGTTGCAAAAGAGTGGGTTATGTTATGAAAGAAGATGAGTTGAAGTGTGAACACTCAGGTGAAAATTATGGGAAAATGTCTGGGAGGCTGGGAACCAGATATACCTACATTCTCACCTGTCAACGTTTTATTGATTTTTCAAAAAGAAATCTGCTTTTCTTACCTCTTTGACATGCGCATCATCAAAGTACATCCACTTGCGAATCTTTGTTTGGAAGAAGAAAGTGGAATAATGTTTTCCATAGTAACAGATCATTCCAACCAAATACAGTTCACATTGCTTTGCTCTGTCATCAGTTACTCTGAAGAAAAGCTTTAGAAGAGGGAAGATAAATCAATCAATCAATCTTTATTTTGCAGACACAGACCCAATAAAGAGAACAATCTCAATATTGTACTTTTAAAAGCTGAATGCTATTGAAGACAATCTATTTAAGCTTAAGATGATATCCTGCACGTCTTCAACTCTCTTTAACAATAAAAGAACAGTGATAAAGATAGATATAGGAAAGACATATAAGGCAGGGGTTGGCAACATATGGCCCATGGCACCAAATAATCCGGCCCCTGCCCTTGCTCCAGCTGCTGTTGCCGCCACCAGAATCAACCGTGGATTCATTTATGGCCGTCGTAAACATGTTCATGACAGCCGTAAATGGCGGGGGGGGGGGACCACCAGTCCGTCCCCCATAACTGTCTGAGGGAGCATGACCCGGCCCCCGACTTAAAAAGGTTGGCAACCCCTGCTATAAGGTATTGAACTCACATCTCCAAGTTTAAGGCAGGTGCCCAGGCTATGAATGACATCCTCAGCCAGATCCGAATGATCTGAGTCCCACACCAACCCAATGGTGATGATCTGTGGAGAGTTCATTAACACACGACGAATACGAATTTTTTCCCCACAGTTGCTCTGGAAACATTTAAAAAAAGGAAGCTATAATTTGTCTAAAACTACATGTAACTTCCGACTGTATAGTATCATCCCAAACCACTTCCTAACTTCAGACAGAAATCACATGAAATGTATTTGATTTAAACAGCAATAACAACTTGGAATGCAGAAAGGACAGAAGAAATTCTTCCAGACATTCATAAGCAATTTAAGAAAATTATTCTAGTGTTTTGGAATTATGCAGGAATGATGCAAATATAGTGGTAAGAAAATTAAAACTCTTGAAGTCATGACATTTTGTGTCTTTCTTGGGGAAACAAAACTGGTTCCTTTTATCTTTTTATTAGTATAACACATTCTCAGACTTTTAAGTCAGTGTATTTTTTAAAAATGTGTACTTTCCATTTTCACTTTCTTACAAACATACTTGCACGCTGCTCCAAAATGGACATAGGCAAGAACATTTTAAAAGCCCCAATAATATGATTTAACTCATGTATGACTGGGGCTAAGATCTCAACAGCGAAGCCAAACTTCAGAATGATCTAGTGATAGTTCTATTTCTGCTATTTTTCAGTACTCTGATGAACTAAGTACTAAAAGGGCTTTTATTCAGATACAGATTTCAGTAGATGTTTCCCCTAATCAGTCTACAGCTTCTATTTAAGGAAAAGAATGTATACAAACCGGGCAGTTTCTCAAGTCACCCATGGTGCTGGCATTTTGTAACAACTCTCCAAACATATCTGGAGTTGGTTTCTCTTTTTTTTCAAGCATACAAATTGCCTGATTGCTTTAAGTAAAAAATAAAAGAAAATATAGAATATGATTTAAAATATTATACTTTCAGTTGTAATCAGCTCTTTAATCAATATTGATTATTTTGTACATGCTTATTTTTTACATGCAAAAGGCAAATAATATAACTTTCACTCAGTTCTAGTCAACAGTTAATGACTCTCTTCTGATATTCTTGAGTGTACCCCAAGCCAACATGAGTCTTTCAGAATCACAGCAGCAACACATTAATTGCCAGCTAGAAGTGAATGAATGTTATGTTATCTGCCTTCAGTATACATAGAAAAGCAACATGATTTCAATCTATGTATCCTTAAATTCGTTGTACCAGCACCAAAGCTCTGTCTGGAATTTAGTAAATAAATTTTACATTTCAACAGAAACCTGCGCATGAAACCTATGAATGAGAATCTAAAGTGTTTCTGAGAAGATTATTCAGTGGAAATGGCAGAATGCTTTTAATACTTGCAATACTTTTCATTCCCTGTGTTTCAAGTTTTTGAAATGGTAGCCGTGTTAGTCTGTGTTTTATACATATCAGAGAATAAACAAAATAAAACAGAACAAAATGTCAAAAAACCTTGTGACACCTTAAAGACTAACTGTTGTATTTTAATGTTAGCTTTTGGGGATCAAGTCCACTTTATCATATAGAAGACTCTTATGTCTGAATATTTTAAAATATAGAAAATAGCAGGAGCTATGTAGTATCATTTAGCTTGAAATGCAATTTATATATTTAAAATAAATACAGTAATACCTCATACAAAGTCCGCTTCATCTAACATCGGATTCATACAACATCACCTAATTCCTTGAATAAAGTTGCCTCATACAAAGTCGTGCGACGTTGTATGAGGCATTGCGGTTTCCCCAGGCTGCATTGTGCCTGGGCAGTATAAAAGGCAGGACACATGTGTGCATTGCTCTTGTGGGTTTTGCATGAGGCAAAGAGTGTTTAGGAGTGGTTTTAAGCGCAATTTTTATTTATTTTTATTTTTTTCTTCAGGGTGTTTAGAAGCATTCCCGGGATTTTTGCAGTATTCTTCAGGTTCTTGGACAATCAGGGTTGTTTGAAATGTTTTTGTAATGTTTTTAGCCTTTAGACAATGATTTCTTAAAGTTCTGTCAGTTTCCTGTCTGTTTCCTTGACTTTGCCCTGAGGTCTGTGCTGTTACAGTACAATGTATCTCTATGGAAACGACGTTGTATGAGGCATTGCGGCAAGGATTTGGACGTTGTATGAGGCATCGTGGCTAGGATTTTGCATGCCTCATACAAAGTCCAAATCCGTATAAAGTCCAAACTTGTGGAACCAAGTTTGGGCGTTGTATGAGGTATCACTGTACACATAAATTGTTTCATTCAGTTCAGATTTCTGATTTCCTGTACCTTATATATTTGATTTCAAGACAGTGAAGGATTCTGTTTCAAAATATGCTTTCTGCAACAGGAAAATAAACTGATTTCTTAGATAAGATTTATCAGCCGATTACAGACTGCGTTACTTTTAGACAAGCAGCAACAGCACCTGACTTACATAATGAACATTTTTTTGTTCCAGCAGTCAAACATACATGCATTTTTTCACAGAAACATTGTGAAGAGTTAGCTATAAATTATTTCAGGAATCTACTAATGACTTTGAGAGCATCCCCTATTCAGTTATTCAGATATTTGGAATATATCATAAAGAGAAAAGATTGGAAATAAGAGGAGTTTTCTTTCATAATGCAAAAATCACAAAACTCACCAGAGTGAAGTGGTTGAGATATAATGTACCATCTGGATAAAGGGCAATGGGTCAGAAGTAGCACCACAACTGGTACAGACACACTAAATAAAAGAAAAGACCACTCAACCAAAAAGATGCAAATTTTCAGCATTTTCATTTTTTCAACTCATAATTAAATTAGTTTGGAATTGATTCATGTCATACCTGTTCAAACAAGGTCATTGCAAACCTCTGGTGTGAAATGCAGTGTGGGGCAGTACAGATGTCTTCTTTAGATTCATCTGCAATGTGGAAGTGAATCCTCATTAAGAGATTTTCCTATATCCAGGGAAACATCAAAGGAAAATAAAAGTAAATAAAGAATTAACAGCAGAATAAAGGTGAAAGGTGACATTTTAAGATCAGGTGAAGCTTTTCTCTGAAGCATTCTAAAACTAAGGAGAAACAAACTGCTCTTGACATTAACTTAAATAGCTATTATGTCTCTACAACACTGGATGTTTAACCTACCTATTTTCTATAAATTTAAAATAATATCTTCAGGTCTTATGATAGTTGCTTTAGACAATAGATTTGACAGTGTTTAAACAGTGAGCTGACACAGGCTGATGAGCATGAATATTAATGTTGTATAACTTTATTCTGATCAGTAATTTGTATATCACATACAATATTGGTATGATTTCTGGTAAACCTGGTAAACACAATCATTGAAGTCAAGGTATTAAGTTTGTATAAGGTTTCAGCAGAAAACTCATTAACTATCCCTAGTCTTGACCATTTATGCCAGCCCACCAGTTTGTAACACAAATAATCATATATTATGATGGTGCAAATTGGCACAGCCTTGTTAACATTGTTAACATCCAATTGCAGGCTTCATTAGTCTTAAATTTAGATCCTTTGAGCAAATGACTATAGTTTTATATAACTAACAACCACAACCTGTTTTACAATTACAAACAGAGAACAAAATTCCAGTTTAGCATTTCATTCTGTTTTTTTTATAAGCTGAAGGCAGTAAATTTCAGAAAACTAGCAAAATAAACTAATCAATTAAGATATCCATATTGAATTAAGCTTGGATTGGATACATAAACCCTAAGAAACTGGATATACCTTAAATATTTTCATGCTAATGAGAATGACCATTGTACCTAAAGACATTTGTCTGTACTTTAACACAATGTCAAATGCCAATGAAGTGGCTATGGCAGGGCCGCCATCAGGGCAGTACTACCAGTACTGCCGTATAGGGCCCGGAGCTGACAGGGGTCCTGCTGCAACAGAGAAAAGTGTGTGTGTGTGTGGTTTTTTTTTTGGGGGGGGGGGTAATAGGATTGCTCAGTATGGGGCCCAGAAATTTCTGATGGCGGCCCTGGGCTACGGTGATGTGAACATTTGTATGATGACAAATGACAAATGAGGAGAATCCTACCCAGCAAGCAAATACTGAGAAACATGTTTGCATATGTCAGGCATGACATTTATTTTTCAGAGTCACAAACCCAGTAATAGGCTACAAATTTTACTCTACATTTATGTAGAAAATAAATTGCCCAAATCACTCACAAACATACAAAAAGGACCTTAGCATAGTAAATCAGACTAGAGTAAGCACACTGATTATTGAATAACAAACTAATGGATTTTGAAGGGGCCTATAAGGTTACTGATTTCAATCTCCTGCTCAATGCAGGAATCCAAACTACTGTACATTGTATTTGACAGATAACAGTCTTCCTCTTCAATGTTTCCAATGCTGCATTGCAATCTGGTGAGTCAACTCTTCAGTAAGGGCCATTTATTCAAATAGGCCTACTTTAGTTGCAGCTTAATCTAGCACAGTAAGAAGCAGTTAAAGGTGGGCCATTTGAATCAATGGCACTTACTGAAGAGTTAAATCACTAAATCCCCATTAATTCAACAGACTTATTCTAGTGAAATTTACGATGCTAAGGAAAAAGACTTTGGACTATATATGTTACTAGAAAAGCTGAATAATTTGGGTAGGAGTTTCTCAAAAAAATCTCTACATTTTACAATAATGCACTCTCAGTGGAACTTAATAGTATGGTGATTGAAGTTCAAAGGGGCGCCTTCTTATTTCACCAAATGTGCAGCTATTTAAAATATATTGCTAACTTATAAATGAATGCTCATTTTTACAACAGTACCGGGCAGAAACTTGTTGGTGCAAATTTATGGCACTGCAATCCAGATCAGACAATGGACCTACAGGTGAAACTTGGAAAATTAGAATATCGTGCAAATGTTCATTCATTTCACTTAAAAGGTGAAACAAATATATGAGATAGACTCACTACATGCAAAGTGAGATATGTCATGCCTTAATTTGTCATAATTGTGATGATCATGGCGTACAGCGTACATATGATTATGGGGTACATGAGATTGGGATGGGGGTCGGGTTTTCATAAACTGTAAGCCATAAGCATCAATATTATAACAAAGTAAGGCTTGAACTATCTCGCTTTGCATGTAATGAGTCTATTTCATATATTTGTTTCACCTTTTAAGTTGCATTACTGAATTGAATGAACATTTGCATGATATTCTAATTTTCCAACTTTCATCTGTATTTAAACTAATAGAATAGCAATTACACTTATATACCACCCCACAGTGCTTAGTGAACTCTCTGGGTGTTTCAAAAGTTAATTAGCATTTCTATAGCCCACTTTCAGGTTCTGGGTCTGTCTTTTGCCATGAGGAAACATTTGGAAGCCATAAAATGGTGGAGGAGGCCTTTAACAATAAAGAAATTGTTGCTAGATCACCGCTGCTGGAATTGGCATAGCAAGCAGTGATCAGTAAATTCCTATTAAAGGCTTCTCACCCATCCTGAAGCTCCAAAATCCTCCATGTCAAAAGGGAGTCCTAGAGAACTCCAAACTTGAAAGTGAGCGATAAGCAGCTTTCCAATTGTTTAAATTAAATATTTTAGGATTACAGTATGTTGCCATAAATTTACACGAGAAGGACTGTGCTCACTAAATAGTTTTTTCTAAGTATACTATCAGAAAAAGTTAAGTATTGTTTTCCCCCTTTATATTATGTTATATACTGTATTTATATTATAAAGGGAAATGCTTTCCTTGCTGAACACTGGGTACTGTATCTGTTAGGCACTGTTTAGCAATGTGAGGCATTTTTATTTATTTTGCAAAGACCTGTCACCATTCCACAGATGTCATACTCACAAAGCATTCAGCAGCATCATCCATAATGCCCAGTTGGAAACGCTGTTCATCTTGAAAAGTCTTTGCAAGTGCACTACGAAGAGCATCAGAAGGTAATACTTTCTCACTGCTGCACTGAAACTGGTTGAAGATACCCTAAGGAAAGGGAAAAGAAATAAAAATTTGTTTCTATCATAGAATGATTACAGAATTTTCAATGATTTCTACCAGAATGTAAGTTACATTTATCATAGCCTCTTAAATGGATGGATATATTAGCTGAAATCTGGTTTCTTAGTATGGCAAGTTGCATTAGAATAGCACTACTAAATCTGCGGGGATTTGGTGAATCAACTCTTTTTAAAGTTCCACCTACTCTAGCTGCGACTTTAAACACAGTAACTGGGATAGATCATTTGAATTAATGGAACTTATGGAGGAGTTGGCCCACAAAATTCCCATTGCTATAATGGGCTTACTTAAGTGTTCCTTAGAATACTAAGCAACAGGAACTCAGTTAATTAATGAATCAAGTTACCAGTATCTTCCAGCTATTTTATATTATTCTTTGCTGCATTTAGGGAGGAATATTGCCTGGTATTGCCAGGCTCTTCGCTTCACTTTATCATAAAGCCTTTTTTATATAAAGGGGAGTCATTGCAACTATTGACGGGAATCCTACTTTGGATTTATGTCAGGGTAAGTGCAACTGCATAAATTACAGACAGTGCATTACTGCAAATTACTGAGTTCATGCTCACATGCTCACCAAAATGTTTGACTGGCATACAATAAGGAAGCTGAACAGCAACAGTTTAATTAGCAGCAATTCAGTGCTTCAATTTACACAATTACACTTACACTAGTATAAATACTCAAAATGACTATGTCATTATGTGAACAATTGTTTGGAAACATACAGTCCTGTAGGATATTTGGAATATATCATGAAGGAAAAGAATGAGTAGAGGAAGGTAGTGAGGAGTTTCTAGTTGTTTGTTTTATTGTATTTATGCTCTGTCCTCCCTCAAAAAATCTTTAGAATATCACCTTAGGTTTGCATATAATGTACTTCTTTTATGTATAACAGAAGCTCCTTAGGATATATTCTGACCTTAAAGAAAGGTCCAGTATATTGTGGGATATAAAAATGTTACACATCCAAAGTAGTGTTTCTCTGTATAGAATCAAGTATATTTCAGCCAACATCTACAGTTAGAAAACATAAAGTTGAATTTCCTAATCCCATTGAATTCCAATATCCCTTTAATGGAATGAATTTCCATTTTCCCAATTGAGTGCTTATCTTTGTCTGTTTCTCTCTCACACACAATGGCAAAAATCAATATATTTGGGTTTTTTTTAAAAAAAATCCCATATATTTTTGTGTATCAAGAAAACAATATAGTATGGGAAATAGCCAAAACACTGGGATTTTTATTACTGTGCAGCTAACAATCTTACAGTAAACCTGTGGTGTACCTGTAGATGAACCTCTGTGCAAAAAGTACATATACCTATGTCAGACAGTGAACACATTTTTGCTATAATAGATTTTTAAATGTATGCATGTATATTGGTCCATTTATGGCTTTGTGACTTAGAAAGTCATATTGTACCAATATACTGTACAGGACATGTATAGATTTAAAAAAATCTATTATAGCAAAAATGCTTTCACTGTATAGATCATTTTCCTATAATCTCATCTTCTCTGTTCTAACTGTAAATATATGTTTTGTACTTTTACAAAGCTTGCTGGGGCAAAAGCTTAATAATAACAACAGTAATAATAGCAAAAGGACACACTATTGCGTAACACATAGGTTGTGACAATGGAAGAATCTTAAAAACCAAAATAGAGCTTTTAGCCTCTGATAATAAAGAGGGTGTCTAAAAAGATTCATTTCTATATTATTATTATTTTCACAACATGGATTTCCTCATCAAAACCATTAAAGTATTATTAATCTTACTGCCAATCAACCAGATTGTGCCTTGTTTTTGGCCTCCTCTATGTAGAAGTTGATTTTCATTTATATGGAAAACTTCTAATACAAATGCATCTGAAGATGTACACAAAACACAGGACACAGAAGTATGCATATGACAACTCTTTAACAGCACAAGCTTCTAATGTGCCAGGTGATTCTCTATTGTTATGTTGCAAAAAATTAACACAGCTAACTCCCCTGAAATTTTCTAATAGAAACAGTAACAGAATCTACAAATCAATGTTGCATTCTTCTCAACCAAGAACAAAACGCTCTGTGTCCTACATTCTGGCACTATAATCCATGAAAGGCAAACAAACAAACTCTCTGTTGCATGCTTAGCACACCACAGGCTAATTTCCCTCCTCTCTTTCCCAGAGCAGAGATAAACCAACTCAAAACATAGTACAAACATTAAATAAAATCGGGGCGGGGGAGGATCCCCCCAGGACTGTGTACAGCAGACCTCAATTCCTAAACTCAACTCCTAGGCTCATTCTAGGACAAGGTCCTCCATCTCTTTCTGTGTGGTCCTCTAACCTGCTTGTTTACCTCTAAATGTTCACTTTTGATCTAAATCAGTAGGTTAATAATTTTGTTACATTTTGATTTAACTTGTGGCCCTCTTTTGGCACTGAGTCCTCTAATGTAGCCCCAATGTCCTAAAACAGGGGTTCACAACCTATGGCCATTGAGTCGGCCCTGATGCCGTTCAATCCAGCCTACAGATGTGCCCGTGCATGGGCAAACATGCCCGCCACCACTGCATCCAGCCCACTCAGCTGTCTGAGGGTGAATAGTCCGGCCCATGGTGTGAAAACTTTGAGAACCCATCCTAGAAAGTTGTGGACCACTGTTTTATGTAGGTCACAGATGCTGACATGAAGAGAACGCATCACCCTAAGAACGTCTGTCCATCCAACCAGAGCTCCCTAACTGTACCATCAGCTAGAGGGGCTCGTCTCTCTAGCACAAGAAGGAGGGCCTTCTCCGTGTCCGCACCGGCCCTTTGGAACCTCCTGCCAGTAGAGCTATGGTTGCAGACGGAATTGCTGTCCTTTAGGAAAGGTCTCAAAACCTGGCTGGCGGGGCAGGTATGAGGACCCTGAGGGTAATGTGGCTCCTGCCCGCTGTCTTTTATAATAAGATGCAACTCTCCTCTCTTCTATGGGGTGGGTGGGTCATTTAATGTGGGTGGCTTTTTAACGGTTTTAACTGTTCTTATATTTATATTTTTATTGTATGTGTTTTTAGATTGTTTGTAAGCCGCCCTGAGTTGGGCTTGCCTGAGTGGGTGGCATAAAAATTGAAATATTACATTAAATTAAAATTAAATTATGGAGAATTTAAATTTTTTTAGACTTAATGTCATATTATGATTTATATTTAAATTGTGTATTTCCATGATACAAATATAAACTTCAAAGGACAGAGAGAAAGAAGCCACGGTACACCCAGAAGAAGGGAATAGTAAACCTATTTAGTCTCTATATAGTTGGAATTGACTTGACAGCATAGAATTAGTATTATTTTATAGCTCAAATAATTAATCTTACTCCAATTTAAGTAAGTTTTAGGAAGCTTTCCCCATGTTTCAGAAATCACATTGGCAGCTAAGACTATAAGAAAAGAGCAATGTTGGATCAATGGCTTCAATGTAGTGCACATTTGTAAACTAGATTTAACTTAATTTGATAGATTTATATACCAACCCTATCCAATGGACTCTGGGCGGTGTACACAAGTCAAAACCAATATAAAACAATTTAAAAACCCTTAAAAACATAGCAATATTACCCCCCGCTGTGCCATTTACTACCGAAAAACAAATATAAAATCTACAAAACCTTAACATTAAAAAGTTAATTACAGGAGGGGGAGCCTCAGATGAGCCAGAAAGGGGACCTTGTTGACAATCCTGGCCCCCAGACCCATTTTGCCAACCACATCTTCAATTCTTTCCTAAATGGTAGCAACTGTGCCTAGAGGCGTAGTTCTACCAGGAAGAGGTTCCATAGTGTGGGGGCTACGACTGAGAAGGCCCTTTTCCTCATGCTGGAGAGGCGAGACTCTCAGTTTGCTCTTGTGGGATGGGTTCTAGGGATAATGCGGTCCCTGAGGTATCCTGGTCCGCTACCATGAAGGGCTTTAAAGGTGACAACCAGCACCTTGAATTGCACCCAGAGACATATAGGCAGCCAGTGCAGCAGTGGCAAGGCATGGGTGAAATGACTACATGCCATCACTGCGCGGGCTGCTGCATTCTGGACCAAGTGCAGTCTCCGGATGGTCATCAAGGGCAGCCCCATGTAGAGTGCATTACAATAGTCCAAACGGGAGGTGACCAGGGCATGGGTGACCATGAGCAGGGCCTCCCCGTCCAGATGTGGGTGCAATTGATTAATAATACGTACTTGCCCAAAGGCCCTCCTGGCCACGGCTGTAACCTTCTCCTGGAGCAGAAGCCGTGAGTCCAGGAGGGCCCCCAGGTTGTGCACCAGGTCAGATTGGGGCAACGATGCCCCATCCCAAACCAGTGGTGATAACTCCTTATGAAGACCAGGTTCCCTCACCCACAGCCAATTGGTCTTGCCGAGATTTAGCTGTAGTCAACTAGGCAACTGGCCAGGACCTTGACTGCATCACTGGATCACCGTGGGCAGAGATATACAACTGAGTATCATCTCACCCCATGGGATCAGATAATCTCACCCAGCAATTTCATGTAGATGTTAAAGAATAATGGCAAGAGGACAGAGCCCTGTGGCACCCCAAATGTGAGATGCCTAGGACTCGACCCCACGCCCTCCACCCACACCAACTGGGTCCGGCTACTCAGGAAGGAACACTCCCTCCCTCAGTGAAGCATTGACCACCACTTGAATCCAACCATCCGTCATGGTCCTGCCCACTTTCACGAGCTAGGCCAGACACAGGTCTAACTCGTAGGTGGTGGTGCGTACACTCCTCACGATGCTTGCTAGAAACCCACAATAAGAACAGGTATAACAACACTTCCTCATTCATGATTCCAATTGACTGTTATTCAGGAGCCTATTGTCTCTGACAATATATAGCTGTAATAAAGAACAACCAGTGGTCTCTTTGTCTCCCATGAGTATGTCCTACTGTCATTTAAATCCTGGTTACTTTTTTCAGTCAAAATTTAGAAACAAAATAATTGAGGCAAGCCTCGATGAAGGTTTGATAAAGATGGGATACCTGCCTTCTCTCATTTGACACTTCTACTTAAAGAAAATAATTGTTTTATTACATAAGAGCTCTATGGAAGGAGACTCATCTTTCAAAGGGGCTGGCCAGAAGATACACAAGACTTTTAAGGTTAAAAGCAGCAGAAACGGACTGTCAGTCAATTTTGAATGCAAGGTAGAGGTGCAATATATTTAGTGCCAGTTAATAACCTAGCTGTTCAACTAAAGTTTCCATACCATTTCCAAAGACAGTTGTATGTATAAGACATTATAACAATCCAGATAAAGTGATCAGCCAAATCGGAGATTAGCAGAACATGAATAAGAATGACAAAGCCATGTCTGTCCAAATTAAAATAATAGTTAATCCACTACATTGCACTAACAGAAATCTTCCATACATTATTATTATTATTTTGTTATATGCTGATAAAAATACTCTGAACAAACAAGATCACCAGTGCCTCTGGTCACTATGTTAGATATATTGTTTTCTCTTTCTCAATTGTAGAGAGAATACATTTCTAGGGAGGGGCGAATCTAATATTGACTTGGAGATTTATTCCCTTTTCAGATGAATGAATGTTTATTAATTGATTAGTCTTACAACCTTATCAATAACATAGTAGAAGAATTAAAATCTGTGCAATACAACGGAGTGCAATGAAATACAATAAAAATACAACAAAATAGAATAAAAATACAATATGTACATACCTGAGCTGCTTTTAAAAGAAATGTAAACTGGAGAACATGCCTTAATACAATTAATACATGCATATCTATAGTCAGAGGGAATTGCATTACTTACTTTGAGAGCACAAAATATACAGGAATCTCCCATGCATTTGTGCGTTGTAAGCTGTCGAAAACTGCGTCGGAAAATGTCAAGGTGCCAGAGGACCTGTAAAACAAAGCAGAATGATGAATTATTGTTTTTACCATCTGCAAACTGTCTTTGGTAAATAGTATCTCAATGTCCAAGATAAATCAATTCAAGAATGTATTATTTTATTTGTAGCTTTAACTTTATCTCTTCGAGTTTGTTAATATCAGCAGGGAGGGGGGAAATAAACATAAGTCCTTGTGGCACATTGGTTAAATTGCAGTACTGGAGCCAAAACTCTGCTCATAGTCTGAGTTTAATCCCAATAGGTTCAAAGCTGATTCAGCTCTCCAGCCTTCTGAGCTCAGTAAAATGAGTACCCAGCGTGATGAGGGCAAAATGTTAATTACCTTGTGAACTGCTCAGAGGGTGCTCTAAGTACTATGGGACAGTATACAAGTGTAATTGCTACTGCTATTTTCAAGTGGCAATAAGAGATCGAGGATGTGTAAAATACATTATACAGTATAGTATATGCCAGAGTAAAGTAGAAAGTAGTACAGGTATTTTAAATATACTGGTGTGCTTCAAAGTTGATAACTACAGTTTTCTAGCTTGGACAGAAGAGGAAACTATGGTTAATGGGAATTTTCTCAGCTAAATAGGGGCACACCAAACAGGAAGGAGGGAAGTCTCCAGGCATAGGTACAAGTACAGTTCCTGTAATTTATTAAGTGAACACATATTTATTTATTAAAAAAGCCATACTAGCACTTGTAACTTGGATTTAAAACAATAACAACAGGAGCTTCTAGCATCACTGATGTTTCCGCCCTTGTAATCTCAATCCACACTACTGTAATTAACAATTATGTAATTATTTATTGTTAAAAATTAAGGGAAAAAAATCTCAATCCACACTACTGAAAGCTTTATTGAAGTATGTGAAGAAAGAGAACTACCCTCTATTTTGTATTTGATTTGGCTTTTAAGGTAAGTTAAAATGTGAGTTATAGTCTTGTTTGGTTTATTTACTGATTTATTTAATGTTTCTATCCTATCCTCTATTGAAAGATCTCAGGGTAGGTAGGGTACAGTCAGCAAAACAAATTACTTTTAAAAACAGTTCCATAGTATAGCATTGGAGATTTTTGCTCGTATATCTCATAGGAATTGTTTGCTACTGTTTCTTCAGCATCTTGCCTTAAGAAACTGTCATCCATCATGGGCTCCTATCTGAGCATTTTTGATCACTGAATCAAATCCACTATTTTCTTAAACTTGCTTAAACTAGCTTTCATAAACAGCGCGTTATACTACTTTCTGCCTTCCTTTTTCATGGAATAACAAACCCCAAGAGAGCACCACCCTTTGCACCCTAAGTTGACTTAATGGGCAAGCTCTGTCACATCCTGGATCTTTATTCCAGGGAAGCAGGACACTTCCAAAACATCTGATCATGTCCACAAACTACTGCCTCTCTTAGTAGGGAGCACCCTACTACTAATATGCACCTCCTTCTCCTTTGGGTCTTGGCACAAATCCGTCCATCCACAAGTTGCACCCTAAGTTGACTTAATGGGCAAGCTCTGTCACATCCTGGATCTTTATTCTAGGGAAGCAGGGCACTTCCAAAACATCTGATCATGTCCACAAACTACTGCCTCTCTTAGTAGGGAGCACCCTACTACTAATATGCACCTCCTTCTCCTTTGGGTCTTGGCACAAATCCATCCATCCACAAGTTGCATCCTAAGTTGACTTAATGGGCAAGCTCTGTCACATCCTGGATCTTCATTCTAGGGAAGCAGGACACTTCCAAAACATCTGATCATGTCCACAAACTACTGCCTCTCTTAGTAGGGAGGACCCTACTACCAATATGCACCTCCTTCTCCTTTGGGTCTTGGCACAAATCCGTCCATCCACAAGTTGCACCCTAAGTTGACTTAATGGGCAAGCTCTGTCACATCCTGGATCTTTATTCTAGGGAAGCAGGACACTTCCAAAACATCTGATCATGTCCACAAACTACTGCTTCTCTTAGTAGGGAGCACCCTACTACCAATATGCACCTCCTCCTCCTTTGGGTCTTGGCACAAATCCGTCCATCCACAAGATCATTCATGGCCCCTTTTTTGCTCCCTGCTACTTGCTGACTTTGTACCAGCAATTCAAATTACTGAGTGTAAAGAGTGCCTGGGGAGGTTATCTTTGCTGTAGTAGAACCAAATCACAGTCTATGAAGAGGACTGAGTACTGCTGTTCTTCTTCCTGTAGCCCAGCATCATTGTAGAAAGGTTCTCTGAAAACCTGTCTTCAGTTTATGTTTAGAAATAATATTCTAAAATGTATATATATTGCAGGGATTTTTCACGGAATATTTTTGGACCGATGGATAACTGAAACTGTAGATACTAGCTTGTAGATATTGTGGGGGAACTGTACTTCCATTTTAGAATATTATTTCTAAAAATAAACTGAAGACAAGCTTTCAGAGAGCCTTTCTACAACGATGCCTGGCTGCACGAAGAACAACAGCGGTACTCAGTCCGCTACATAGACTGTGATTTGGTTCTGCTGCTGCAAGGACAATCTCCCCAGGCACTCTTTACAGTCAGTAATTTTGAATTGCTGAAACAAAGGGAGCAGGAAAGTGGTCATGGATGATTGAGAATACATACAGTTCAGTGGTACCTTGCTTAAAGAGCATAACGCGTTCCACAGGATTGCTCTTTAAGCGAATTGCTCTTTAAGTGAAACACTTGGGAAAAGGGCTGCTGCTGCCATTGTAAGTGACCGATTGTGACTTCTGGCGGGCGGGAGGGGCGGATTTTGACCCCCAATTTAGTTGTTAAGCGGGTTTTTGGTTGTTTTCAGTTAAGCGAGGGCGACCATTCAGAGAAAATTCTGCTCTTTAAGCAAGTTAGTCTCTAAGTGAGGTGCTCTTCATGCGAGGTTTTACTGTATATTATACTGTATGTATTTTCAAGGTGCATTACCAAAGCTGGCCACTATTTACAATGTAATGTAGAGAAGGAATGGATTGTGTTTCCAGGGAATCATTTCCAGAGTAGACCTGAAAGATTGACAGAGATTTACACCCCTTACCTGTATGCTGTTATGGGGGTTGGCTATTTTCCACGGTTTCAGGTATCCACATAAGATAATAGAATATATCTCATGTGGATACTTGGGGAGGGGCAACCTGTACAACTATTTTTAAGATAACTTAATGTGGACACATGCTCATACAGTTAACAGAGCTTATACTCCTCTCACTGAGAGAAAGTTAAACTAACTTTATATTTTTCTTCCTTCTTGGCTTGCGGTTTCCCCATGCCCCGCGGGGCAGGGAACGGCCCGCCAGAGGCCACCGCGGTGAGAGACGCTCCCAGCCCGTGGGCTCTGCGGCCGCCAAATTAAGGGGGGTGAATAAAATATAGGGTTTGATTCACCCAATTACCGTGACCTGACCTGCGACTCGGCCAAGTAAGCAGATAGCTGACTCCTGTCAAATATTAAGTGCATAGTTCATCTCCCGGCTCGGGAAATCCCTGGCGCAAATAAGCCATGTTTGTCCCTGCCTAATCCCCAAGACAATGAGGTCCCCAAACCCATGTTTGCCCCAGATAATTAACTTCCCTTTGAAGAATTCCCCATTAACCCGTGTACGTGGGTGAGGTAATTTTCCTGTCAGGTGACAGCTTGCCACCGTTGCGCTTTTTCCCCTATAAATGATGTTGCCTTTTTCCAATAAAGTACTGATCTGATCTCGCTCCGTTTGCCTCGTGTCGTTACTTGATCAGTCCTCCTCCGGGCTCCTCCGGCCCCCAGTGGCCCTGATTCCTTCATCTGGTGACCCCGACGTGATTTACTCGTGAGTAAAGGGGCCCTGGAGAGGTCTACTCGCGAGTAACGATCCACGCGGTCCGGTTCTGCGCTTGAACCGCGACCAAAACCAGCCCGGAGGACAGCGCGGCGCTCTGGTCGGCAGCCAGCCGGACAGAGAGACGGCCAGCGGCGAGGCATTCCAAAGAGGCATTCCTACAGCTTGCTCCCAGCTTTCGGGGAGGCTTGCGCAAAGGGAAAAACGCGTTCCGCTCAGGGCAGGCTGTGAGCCCCTGACAGCGCAGAGGCCGCCGAGGGCCCGTGGCAGAAGGTCCACGCTCCGAGGTCTACCCCAGACACCCGACGCCCGAACCTGTTGCCTGCAAAGACGCGTCGATCTTCGTCCCGAGGAGGAAACTTCAGAGGACCATCGCAGGTAATATGGGGACTTGTTCTCATGGACCAAGTCCGGCCGCTAGCCAAAGAACTCGGGAGCAAGAGTTCAGAATCCTGGCCAGGGTATTTCAGTTACGATTTCACAGCAGGGAACTAGCGAGACTTTTGGCGTACCTCAGGGAACACTGCCTACTTTACCCAGAAGTAGGTACGTTAACCCTGCAGCTCTGGGATCAGATAGGAGACTGCATTCAGCAGCCCCCCAAAGCTCCAGGAGGGATAGTTCGTACTTGGAGGAAGTGTAGGAAGCTCTTAGAACAGATCAAGCCAGTCCGGATAGAGGCCAATGAACCCCCGTTAGAAAAGTCATCAGGCAGGCCAGTCGAGCCGACTGCGCCCACGGCGCTCTATCCGTCAATCAGCTATCAGCATAGTAGCGCAGGGAGCATTCCCGCGGTGACAGCTGCAGACGTCACCGAGGGAATGCAAGGAATGAGAAGCGCAGGCGCTTCTCCGACAGCTCCAAGCTCCCTAGTCGTGAAGAGTGCCCTTCAGCGCACCGCAGAGATAGAACTCAAAAAGGGGGAACTGTCAGCGGAAGAACTAGCTGAGCTTAGACAGATATGCCCAATCCGAATGGAGATGGACGCGCTCACAGGCGCTCAACAAATCGTCCATTCCCCAGTCCCGTACAAGCTTCTCATGGCTTTGCGGAAAGCAATCTCAGAGACAGGGCTCCAAAGCCGTTTTACCAGGGGCACGCTTCAGCAGGCGTGCGAGACCACCATGTGGATTCCCCATGACTGGAAAGCCGTCATGAGGATGATGCTGACCCCTAGCCAGTACATGATCTGGGACAGCGAGTATCGGCTCGAGGCTCAGGCCAGAGCCGCCAGGATGGGAGGCGCGGTAATTGCCGAACAGCTATATGGTTCAGGTGCCTTTGAGTCAATCAACGCTCAGATCAACCTGCCTCTCGCCACCCTCGAGATGTCAGCCGAGGCAGCCTTTAGGGCTTACTTCAAGGTCCCAGCGTCTGGCAAAGCGGCCAAAAATTACACCTCCATTAAGCAGGGAGCCCAGGAGCCCTACATGGACTTCATCAATCGCTTGGAAGAAGCAATCACCAGGCAGATTGATAACGAGCAAGCCCAGCAAGAGCTCATGATTAAGCTAGCCAAGGACAATGCCAACTTGGACTGCCGTAAGGTTTTGCAGTCGCTAGGCAATCGTCCTGACTTGACCTTAACGGACATGATCCGAGCATGTGCTGACGTTGGCACAGATTCCTATAAAATGGGTCTGCTAGCGGCAGCCGTGCAAGGGGGTAGAAGATCTCATCCTAATGGAAAGACCAAAGGGGCATGTCACACTTGTGGCAAGGTCGGCCACTTCGCTAGGGAGTGCCGATCCAAGGGAGGCGGACAAAAGTCCGGCCATTCTAAGGCTCCGAATACCCTCTGTCCGAAGTGCAAGAAAGGCTATCATTGGGCCAGGTTTTGTCCGAGTTCGGGAAACCGGAATCCGGGCACGTCTCTGGCCCCAGTCCAAACAGAGGCTTCCTTCACCCAGATCCAGAACTCCCCAGACCAAGACTAGATTCTAGGCACATCCCAGGCACTGCGAGGGCACAGGCCAGCCCCAAGGGTAGTACAGGGCTAGAATTGACTTGCCAGGCGGACGTTACATGCGACCTGCCAGGCACAGTCTATCTGGTCGACACCCAGTACATGGGACCCCTGCCCAGAGGCTTTTTAGGTTTAGTTTTGCCCCGTAGTGTAGCTGGAGCACGCGGAATTTTCATAATTCCAGGAGTCATTGACTCGAATTTTTCAGGCATTCTCCAGGTCCAGCTTTGGACACACCTGCCCCAAACAATCCACAAGGGAGACACGTTAGCGCAACTGATCATGGTTCCTTGTCACTCGCCAGCAGGCAGCCAAGGAAGGCTCAGGGACAGCTCAGAGTCCGGTTCAGCAGACCGCTCGAGCGCGAGTGAGGCAGTGCAAGGATACCAGGTCTTAGCGACAGTGGAGACCAACATTGAGTGGAAACAGCGCCCCGTTATCGAGGTATTTTTGAACAAAAGAGTGTTCTCAGGGTTGCTCGATACCGGAGCGGATGTGAGCGTGATAAGCAGGAGCCAGTGGCCTAGGGAGTGGGCCCTTGAGCCGGTCTCCGATGTGTGGGGGGTAGGTGGAGTTCAGGAAGCGTTTAGGAGCCGAGAGTGGGTGGAAGTCACAATCCCAAAGGCTGAGGGCACAGCGGTAATTCGGCCGCACATTCTTGACGTGCACGTCAATCTTTGGGGGCGAGACATTCTCCAGCAGTACGGTGCTACGCTTACCTTCGGGTAATGGCGTTGCCACTTAAATGGCTCACCGATACCCCGGTCTGGGTAGAACAATGGCCGGTAGTGGGAGAGAAATTAGTTGCCCTCAAGCAGCTAGTGAAAGAACAGCTAGACGCAGGACACATAGAGCAGTCCACAAGCCCCTGGAATTCGCCAATTTTTGTGATTAAGAAGAAGTCGGGGAAGTGGCGACTCCTCCACGATCTCAGAGAGATCAATAAATGCATTCAGCCGATGGGTCCGCTTCAATGCGGCATCCCAAATCCTAATATGATTCCCGAGGGGTGGGAGATCCTAGTTGTAGATCTCAAGGATTGCTTTTATACAATCCCCCTAGACCCCAGGGACCGGGAAAGGTTCGCCTTTACAGTGCCGGTCGTGAACCACGGAGAGCCCACGCAGCGTTACGCGTGGAAATTTTTGCCACAGGGCATGCTCAATTCGCCCACCCTGTGCCAAATATATGTTCACGGCGCACTGGCAAAGTTCCGAAGCCTTTACCCTAAAGCTATTGTTTGTCACTTCATGGACGACATCTTAGTAGCGTTGCCGCAGCTTGGCAGCGAAATGTTTTCCGACCTCCAGGCCAGCCTGGGGGACAAAGGCTTACTTATTGCCCCTGAGAAAGTGCAGAGAACCGAGCCCTTCTCATACTTGGGTCATCGGCTTCTCCGCTCTTTCGCAGCGCCAGTCCTGCCTCAGATAAATTTACAAGACTCAGTCACCCTTGTAGAGTTGCAGCAAGTTTTGGGGAATATCAATTGGGCCAGACCGTATTTTCGTTTAGATACGGATCTTCTGAAACCGCTCTTCTCACTGCTAACCTTAGGTAAGCAGCCGGCAGACCGGATAAAAAATCTCTCGAGACGCGCGCTTGGCGCTCGAGAAGGTGAACCAAGTTCTCAGCCAGAGGTGGGTGGATAGGATCGCCCCGGGGCCATATGCCCCGATCCTGAATTTGTACATCGTACGGTCAGGTTCCATGTTCACTGGGGCGCTAGGAGTAGACTCAGAGAAGGGAGCGAAGATTGTGGAATGGGTCTACTTGCCTAATACATCTTCACGGAACATCGTTCCGCCCCAAGAACTGGTCTCCGCGGTGGTCTACCGCGGCAGGCTGAGAGCTAGGGACATTTCAGGAAATGATTTGGCCAAAATTGTGGTTCCGTTTACCAAGGAACAAATTCATCAGCTGATGCAGCTGGGTGACTCGCTTCCGATAGCTTTGGAAGGTTTCACCGGCAGTTTAGCATATCACTTGCCCAAAGACCCCAGGCTTGTCTCACTGCAAACAGGAACAGTCAGCTTGTTCGAATTGCTCTCGCTGGTCCCGCTTCAGGGGGCCAGAACAGTTTTCTCTGATGGCGGTCGCACCTATGGTGTTTTGACCTGGCAGGAGGGCGAAGCTTGGCACACGCTGTTAACTCTCCCACAGAAGTCCGCTCAGCGGGCAGAGTTGGCAGCCGTGAACCTTGCCTTGCGCACCTTCGCCAAGGAACGTTTAAATATCATTACTGACAGTCTGTATGTAAGGAATTTGCTTCACAGTCTACCGGGAGCCTACATCACTCCCGCGATAGACAGAAATTTGCTTAGTCTGTTTCTCACTGCTCAATTTCACTTGCGAAACCGCACGGAGCCGCTCTATATCGCCCACATTCGAAGTCACCAGGACCTACCGGGTCCGATTTCCGCGGGCAATAGCAGAGCGGACGCGGCCGCAAAGGAAATTCAGCAGCGTTCGGTTTTGGGAGTTTTCACTACTCCAATCCAAAGTCATGCCTTTTTTCACCAAAATGCCAAGGCACTCGCCAGACAGTTCAATCTGCCACTTTCTCAAGCCCAAGGCATAGTTCGCTCTTGCCAGCATTGTGCAGGGGCACCGGGGGGGCCCTCGTGGGGGGTCAACCCACGAGGGACAGAGGCTAATCAGGTATGGCAGATGGACGTCACGCATGTGCCGCAGTTCGGCAGGTGGCAATACATGCACGTCTGCATTGACACCTTTTCCCAGTTCGTTTGGGCTACGGCGCAGAAGGGGGAAACTGCGGCCCATGTGGAGCAGCACCTCCTTTCCTGCATAGCTGCCATGGGCAAACCACGGCACGTGAAAACAGACAACGCGCCATCTTACAGCTCTAGGCAGTTGGCCGCCTTCATGGCAACATGGGACATCAAGCATACTTTTGGAATCCCCTACAATCCGCAAGGGCAAGCGATTGTAGAGCGGGTCAATCGGACGCTAAAGTCCTATATTGATAAACAAACAGAAAGGGGGGAGCCACCAGCCCTCCCCAAGTCACAGGGAGAAGCACAGATGTGTCTCAACAAGGTATTGTTCACTTACAATCACCTTAATGTTTTTTCGGACTGCACGCCGCAGGAGAAGCATTTCCGCCGTTCGGAAGCTCTCCCGCGACCTATGGTCCGGTACCGAGTGCCACCAGACCCTTCTTGGAGGGGCCCGGTGCCGCTCATAACCTGGGGAAGAGGGTATGCTGCAGTTATGTCTCCTACAGGTGTCGTTTGGGTTCCAGCCCGGTGTGTCAAGCCCCACTTGGAACCGCATGGCGTGGAACCAGGCCGGCCCGAGTCCGATCCCGGAGATGGAGGACCTCGCCCTGACCGGGAGGACCCGCCGGAGGAAACGGCCGCCGATGCCCAAGATCACCTGGGGGATGGTCAAGGCTCTTTGCAGTGACGCCCAGGACGCCGTTCAGCGCGAGGAGAAAGAGCCGACACCGGAGAACCTCACAGCTGCAGTTTTTGCCCTGATTCACGCCAACACAGCGGCGATCACCATCATCCTGGCCCTTTCCCTGCTCCTGGGGGGAGGCGTTCAGGCTACTCCGATCCAGGCCGACGGTTTGCCGCCTGGCGAAGATCTTTCCGCACGAATGCGGTACAACTTGTGGGAAAGGTTGGCGGGTCTCGTCAACCAGTCCGATTTTTGTCTACAGCAGGACATTGGTTCTGCATCTATCCTCAGCACCTGTCTCATCCCCGTGTGCCACACTCTGGACGCGCGCACCAAGGATGGCGACTGGCTGCTGAAGGCGTTCTTTGGCCCACACACTCCTACCACCTTCTCAGCATACGCACGCTGGGGGGGATTGCGACTTGTGTCAACCTTGCCGGCTGACGCCGCCACTCTTCATACCCCTCGAGTGGCGATCAGCCCGGACGCTGCTTGCACCCGAATGACCGGCTGCACCTCAGGCGGTCAGACTCGGCGCCGCTGCCTTGACCCCGGCAGCGGCAACTGGACTTGTAATAAACCAGAGACACTCACTTCGCTGTACGCTCACGTCACCCTACCTTCAGGGTGGTTTTTCACCTGCAACCAGTTCACATGGAACTATATTCCTGCGAATCTGTCGGACTCAATGTGTTGTATCAGCCGTCTGACACTGTTACTTCCCACTAAGGACATGATTGCCCCAAGCACAAATGTTTCTAATGTTCCACATGTTTCCAATGTTTCAAATGTCTCCCCGCTCATACGGCACACACGCACAACCCAGTTAGACAGCTCTTGTGACAGCAGCTTCAGAGTACTGAGTCCCGCTGAGTATGTATCCCTAGCAGTCAGCCTTGTCGGCGTGCCAGGCTTGGCCGTCGGCAACGCACGGAGGATTGGCTGCTTGGCTTGCGGTTTGGCCAAAGCCATTAACCACACCTCCACAGCGATAGCGCTCCTCAATCAGGAGCAGGCAGAACTTCGCCATGCTGTTCTTGACAATCGAGCGGCTATCGACTACCTCCTCTTGCTGCACCACCTGGGTTGCGAGTCTTTTCATGGAATGTGCTGCTTCAATCTTACTGATAACTCCCGTAAGATCCAAAGCCAGATCACGAACCTCCACACCATAGTCCAGGGTATCACTGAGGGTTCCGCATGGGGGGCTTGGTGGAGTTCCCTGTGGAATTGGATGTGGTCATGGATCCCCTGGGGGTGGCTGCAAACGGTGCTTAAGGTAGTGGTGGGGATAGCCATACTAGGCATTACGCTTTGTTGTTTTGCTCAGTGCATTCCCTCGCTGCTCTCCAAGTGCCGCCCCAGAGAGAAACTCCGTGACGTCATACCCGCTCAACAGCTGATGCCGCTCTTGCGCAAGGTCGCCAGTCAGGTCCTTAAATAGAAAATAAAGGGGAGATGCGGTTTCCCCATGCCCCGCGGGGCAGGGAACGGCCCGCCAGAGGCCACCGCGGTGAGAGACGCTCCCAGCCCGTGGGCTCTGCGGCCGCCAAATTAAGGGGGGTGAATAAAATATAGGGTTTGATTCACCCAATTACCGTGACCTGACCTGCGACTCAGCCAAGTAAGCAGATAGCTGACTCCTGTCAAATATTAAGTGCATAGTTCATCTCCCGGCTCGGGAAATCCCTGGCGCAAATAAGCCATGTTTGTCCCTGCCTAATCCCCAAGACAATGAGGTCCCCAAACCCATGTTTGCCCCAGATAATTAACTTCCCTTTGAAGAATTCCCCATTAACCCGTGTACGTGGGTGAGGTAATTTTCCTGTCAGGTGACAGCTTGCCACCGTTGCGCTTTTTTCCCTATAAATGATGTTGCCTTTTTCCAATAAAGTACTGATCTGATCTCGCTCCGTTTGCCTCGTGTCGTTACTTGATCAGTCCTCCTCCGGGCTCCTCCGGCCCCCAGTGGCCCTGATTCCTTCATCGGCTACTGATCAAAATCCAGCTTTTTAACAGCACGATTCATTATCAACTTACTTTGCTTATAGCAAACAGGCTACTTCCAGATGAGACTTCAATTATGTAACTGTTTGATCTCATTCATGGAATTTGATGCACCTCACTGCCTCTCACTTACCCCTCCTGATTTTCCCCACTGCTTTTTGTATCTTCTTGACTTGCAGCTACAAAAAGGCAGGGCAGGAGAAAGAATAGCTGCATGATGTCTTTTGTTTGCTATTGGTAGAATGTATCCATCTGAAAATTCTCAATTTCCTCAAAGCAGCCAAAGAGAAAACATGCAAAAAGAAAGTTTGACTAGAAGTACAGACTACTGTCCAGCTGAACATTACAGTGTGGTAAAAAAGCAGCTTGGCCACCCAAACATACCATGTTTCTAATATGCAGTTCCAGCAAGGAGATTCAATTATTTATCACTTTGCACTTGTTACGTTGACCATCGTGTACTTCTTGCTCCAACAATTGTCTATTATACATCCTTCACTAATGTCTCTGCAGGAGTGGCATATCAAAATCAGTATGACACCATCTACAGTTGAAACTTGGAAAATTAGAATATCGTGCAAATGTCATTCATTTAACTTAAAAGGTGAAACAAATATATGAGATACTCACTACATGCAAAGTGAGAGATGTCATGCCTTAATTTGTTATAATTGTGATGATCATGGCGTACAGCGTACATGAGATTATGTGATGATTATGGGGTACATGAGATTGGGGGTTGGGGTTTTCATAAGCTGTAAGCCATAAGCATCAATATTACAACAAAGTAAGGCTTGAACTATCTCGCTTTGCATGTAATGAGACTATCTCAAATATTTGTTTCACCTTTTAAGTTGCATTACTGAAATGAATGAACATTTGCACGATTTTCTAATTTTCCAAGTTTCACCTGTATAAGTCTGAAGCAACCAACATCACCACCAACAACAATGTCTCCTGTCCTAGTTGTTCCTAACCAACATGAACACATTACAGTACTCTCATGCAACTTTCCAGCTACTCTACATGCCACTCTTCATACCAACAACCTCAACAATTAGATAAAACTAACTGAAAATCTATCCCAGTTCTTTCACTGACTGGGTCCTGATAAAGCATTAGATCAAAGGTTCTGCAATTTATTTATTTATTTATTTATTTATTTATTCAATTTATATCCCGCCCACTCAACACAAGGCCGACTCTGGGCGGCTAACAACATAAAAAGTAACCCCAGGGCAACCCAAGGAGTTTACAGACAATATTCACAAATACAACAATAATCCTAAAAACAGTTAAAACAGTAAAAAAAAAGTTAAGACTACCCACCCCCTAAAAAGCAAGGGCTGCAGGATCGAAAAGGCACCATGGGGAAGAGTTCCTCTACACCAACCACCCCATGGTGGTTACCCTTCCACCCGCACCCCACACTTGACCTGCCAGCCAGGTTTTAAGATCCCTTCTGAAAGGCAGCAACTCCGTCCGAAGACGTAATTCTGTTGGCAGGAGGTTCCAGAGGGCCGGTGCAGACACGGAGAAGGCTCTCCTCCTTGTGCCAGAGAGGCGAGCCCCTCTGGCTGATGGAACAATTAGAGAGCCCCTCCGGTCCGCTCTGGTTGGACGGACAGACGTCCTCAGGGCGATGCGGTCTCTTAGGTAACCTGGCCCACTACCATATAGGGCTTTAAAGGTCAAAACCAGCACCTTGAATTGCACCCGGAGACATACTGGCAACCAGTGCAGCTCCCGGAGCAGTGGCGAAGCATGAGCATAACGGCCACACCCCATCACCACCCGGGCAGCCGCATTTTGGACCAGCTGTAGCCTCCGAATGGTCGTCAAGGGCAGCCCCATGTAGAGCGCATTGCAATAGTCTAGTCTGGAGGTAACCAGAGCATGGGTGACCATGAGCAAGGAGTCCCGGTCCAGGAGTGGGTGCAACTGGCGAATCACCCGAAGTTGGGCGAAAGCCCTCCTGGTCACAGCCGCCACCTGTTCTTCTAGCAGTAGCCGTGAATCCAGGAGGACCCCCAAGTTGCGCACCGGGTCTGTCTGGGGCAAAATAGCCCCATCCAGAACCAACGATGGAAGCTCCCGGATTAACGCAGGACCCCCTATCCATAGCCACTCAGTCTTGCTGGGATTCAATTGTAGCCCGTTAGCCCCCATCCAGACCCCCACAGCTTCCAGGCATCTGGAAAGGACTTTGACAGCATCACTGGGGTCCCCATGGGCCGAGATGTACAACTGAGTGTCATCCGCGTACTGATGGTACCGCACCCCATGGGAACGAATGATCTCACCCAGCGGTTTCATGTAGATGTTAAATAGGAGAGGAGAGAGCACCGAGCCCTGAGGAACCCCCCATTTGAGGGGCCTAGGACTGGACCTCTCACTCTCCAACCACACCGACTGGGACCGACCCTTCAGAAATGAGGAAAACCAGGACCACACAGTACCCTGGATTCCCAAACCTCGGAGCCGTTCCAGAAGGATACCATGGTCAACGGTATCGAAAGCCGCTGAGAGGTCAAGAAGAGCGAGGACGGATGGGTGACCACCGTCCCGCTCCCGCCAGAGATCATCCATCAGTGCGACCAATGCCGTCTCGGTACCATATCCAGGCCTGAATCCTGACTGAAAAGGGTCCAGATAATCCGCTTCATCCAGTACCCCCTGCAGCCGACACGCCACTGCCTTCTCCAACACCTTCCCTAAAAAGGGGAGGTTTGAGACAGGCCTATAGTTAGTTAGGACAGCTGGGTCGAGGGAAGATTTCTTCAGGAGGGGCGCACCAAAGCATGTTTTAAAGGTGCAGGAAACACCCCCTCTCGCAATGATGCATTGATCACAGCCCCAACCCAGCCACCTGTCACTGCCTTGGAGGTTTTCACCAACCAGGTGGGACAGGGGTCCAAGGGGCAGGTAGTGGTGCGCACAGCTGCAAGGAGCCTGTCCACTTCATCAGGGGCAACTGGATCAAACCGGTCCCAGATGGCATAGCAAGACTGTGCTCCGGCTCCCTCCGGACTCTCCCCATCCACGCCAGGATTAAACCCAGAGCGAATCCTTTTTCTAAGCGGAGCGCAATATCTATTACTGTACTTGACTAACTTCCACTAAGCATACTATTCAATTAAACCAAAGGGCTATAACTAAATTACCTGACATTAAGCCATATTAATTAGCTGGCAATAAATGTCCAAGTCTAGTTACTGAGTGTGACTCTCACAAGGTGGCGAGTCTGAAACCTGTACATCAGGGATTCTCAACCTGCGGCCCATGGGCCAGAGCTAGCCCACGGTGCCATTTCATGTGGCCCCCCACCGCCTCCACCACACCAGGAAGTGCCAGGTGGTGGAGGAAGGGCAAAATGGCCGTCTGGCCCCCAAAGCTATCTGAGGAAGTGTGACCCGGCCCCCGGCTTTAAAAAGTTGAGAACTCCTGCTGTACATCAAGACTACTCTGAACCAATTTCACATCCAACTCTATTGCTAGCAATTTTGTTCTCTTGTGTGATTTCCAAGTCATACTTGTGATACTACTCTGAAACACAAATACATGGACTCATACAAAACAAACAACTTTTACAAACACAAAAAATTGAAAATTGTAACAGAAATCTACACAGAAGAGCACACAGAAGTAGAATAGACTTGCATAAATCCCTTTTTTTGACTTAGTGTACTGAAAACATTTAAAGAGGGTACCATTGTAAAATGCCCGAGATATTTTTAACAGTGCGACATTCTTACAGTAGAGGCCAGGATTAAGTTCCAAGAAAGCAAACATTTACTTGTACCTGGGAGTCTTATAACTGAATTACAAGTAAATTAATTTATAGGAGCCAAATTATTTGTACTCTTATTCTGTTTTTAGGAGCTTTCAAATAAATATCTTAGCAATAACGTAGGAGGGAAATTAAAATAAATATTATATAAAGAACATATACATTATTTTAAACTTCTTACCTGTAATGCACTATTCAAGAAGCAGCTGTTCTGTCCCGGCTCATTGCTGAGACCTTTACTTGGAGCTATAGATGTTGCATTACGTGGAGTGAACATTCCTTGTACAGTGCCTCGTCCCACTGAAAAATAATTTCTTTTCCAAGACATGTTTCACATTTAGATTTGTAGTGTTTTATTGCTGCTTTCGATTTAAATGTTTCTCTTGCACAAAAAACAGAACTTGGTGGCAAAATATTAAAAGAGAATTTTCTTTCCAGATTGCTCACTTTAACTTCACAAAGTCATAGATTATTTTTCTCTTGAAATCTAGTCAGTTATACAGCACAAAAACATATGTAAACAAACACTTGCCTTAGTACCTCAAAAGACCAAAGCAAACTAAAAACCATGGTGTTTCAAAGGGAGATGTGATGCTGTGCCAGCATTTCATTTAAAAATATAATAATTCAGTAGAGTCTATCTGCAAATATTGTATTGTTACAGTTCAAAAACGACTGAAAGCAAGCTTGTTCATATTCTTCTCAGACAGATGAACAAACCCCAGCAGGAAAAACAGCTGGTAAACAAAACTCCAAGCACATGCTGTTAGTTGTCAAAAGTTTTCCACAGGAATACTGATGCTGGAAAGTTTTCTTCTTATAAGCTGAACAAAGGAGGAATTTGAGAATAACATCCTTTAATTTGAGTAGAAAAGGTCTTCTTGAAATTCTTTTAACTTCCTGAACTGACCTTGAGTGGTTTCTTCTACTGTTTCTTCTCTTGCAAGTGCAGTGAGCTGTGCCGGAAAGTTTGAGAGAGAAAGAGAGAGAGAGAGAGAAATAATCAAAGGATTGCGTCAGTTAATTACTCATTTGGTTTTGTTCTCTACTGCCAAAATCATTGTTGCTTCACCTCCTACTAGAAACTCAGGGACACAGTCAAAATGCAACAAAACAACATTGCTACTGAAATCAAACCACTGCAGCCAAACAGATTTACCATCACCGAACATGTAGCCACTCCTAAAACTTGCAGCTTCGTCTGAATGGTACATTAAGAAAAAATGTCCTACTTTACTATATTAGCTCTTGATAAAAAAATTCTACCAAGTATTTCAAAGTAACCAATTGTTTACTAGAAGTATTTGGTAAATCCCCTCACAGGGATAATACTCAGTATTAGAAGGTATAATTTCTAAAGCAGTATATGCTTTAAAAAGTAGATGGTACGTTCTTCAGAATACACAGCAAAACTGCAAATGGAATCTGAAAAAATCATGAGAAAGAACAATTGTTGAAGCAACTAAGGGCTACAGGGAGCATATGAGACCGAGCTGTTCAGTGCAAAAGAATTAATGAACGTCTCTACTCTAATGGACATAAATCTGACATTGATACGGCAAGACATGGAAACTTGTATCAGAACATTTCAGTCTATCTGGATGCTCTTTGAATGACCTGAAAGAGACTTATCTCAGAAAAAAATGACTACAGAACAAGACTTGAAAGAGAAACAGTTGAGATATAGTATGTATCAGGAGTTTTCAACCTTTTTAAGCCGGGGGCCGGGTCACGCTCCCTCAGACAGCTTCGGGGGCCAGACAGCCATTTTGTCCTTCCTCCACCACATGGCACTTCCTGGTGTGGTGGAGGCGGTGGGGACCACATGAAATAGTGCCATTGGCCGCAGGTTGAGAATCCCTGATATATGGATGCTAGAGTTCATTCAAAATGATTAACATCAATCAAGGATTCTAACTTATTACCAATTGTGAAATCCTACCCTGATTCCCAAAGCTTGTCACATGTGTCAACAATGCTATTGTTACCTTTTAGAGACCGAGAGGGTGATACTTGCAATTATTCACGCAATAATAGTCCTATTCCTTTAAGAACAGATCATTGTCATTTAGTCCATTATCTGTATCCTCACCTAGTCATGTAGTCATATATAAATATGACAGTCATACTGCGTCCATGAATGAAGTAGACTTGATCCATGAAAACTGACATTAAACTATAGCAGATAGTTTTTAAGGTAGCACTACATTTTTGGCTCTTTTTGTTTGATTATTTTGATATTGTTGGTGTTCATATTGCTGGTACAGTACTGTCTTTTTTAAGATACCAAATTACTGGTTACATCTTAACCTATAAATCCAAGGGTTAACCGTTGGAACTGGCTATAGGTTGCTATGCCTCGCCCTACTTGCCTGCACTCACCCTTCCTGCACACGACCGATCTGGGTCCGCAGGTCAACAAAGGATTGAGAAAACCGGCAGTGGGGCAACAGCCCCACAAACGCGAAGAAAGGGAAACAACTTCACTTCCCAACATTCCTTGCGCCGCGCCAGAGCCAATCAGGCTGAGAGGCTCTCGCACGGCGCAGCGTTCGGAAACGCGCCGCAGCCAATCAAAATAAAAACCATTTTAAAAAAACGCAGCACAAACACAAAGCACCAACCCATAACTACAAGCCCCAGCGTCCTGCGCGCCATGAGCACGCAGAACACTGAGGAAGCCGGCACCCAAAAAATAAAACAAAAACAAAAACACCAGGAGAGCAAGTCCGCCAAGCCGCGGGAACCAAAGCCCCCCTCCCCAATGGCGCCTGAAGCTCCTAATCGGATTTTCCCCTTTAATATCACTGGGTGTGGGGGGTGTTGTGCTCCGCCTCTCTACTGGCTCCCCTGGGGTTGAGAGGGTTGGGGGGACCAAAGGAGCCTGTCTCCCCAACCCTCCTGACCCCAGGGGACCCGGCAGAGAGGGGATTCCCCTCCCCCCCCACACGCCCCATATTAAAGAGAAGAAACCAAGTGTTACTTCTCTTTAAAAACGGAGGTTGGGGGGGGGGAATCCCCCTCTCGATGGCTCTCCTGGGTCCGGAAGGGTTGGGGAGACAAACCCCTTTTCTCAACCCAACCCTCCCAAACCCAAGGAAGCCAGCGGAGAGGGGGATCACAACCCCCCCTGATATTAAAGGGGAAACCACAATTGAGATTTCCCTTTTAATATCAGAGGGTAGCCTGGATTCAATCCCCTCTCCTGGGTCCCATGAGTCTGGAAGGTTTGGGGGCACAAAGGGAGCCTGTCCCCCCAAGCCTTCCAGAGCCAGGGGAGATGGCAGAGAGGGGATCCCCCCCCAGGACACCAAAAAACACAAAAACCAACAATCAAAAACATTCAAAAATACACAAAAACAAACAAAAATAACACCAAAAAAGTAAACAACAACAGACATTTCCAAACACATCCAGCACCCAGCCAAACACCACAAAATCCAACCACCACCACCACCCCAAATAAAGAAAAACAGCTAACTCACCACCACACGACCTCATACCACAATGACTGGAAAATAAATGAATAAAGAAAGAGACTACTTACTGGAAGAAGCTCCACCCAGAGGCCACGAGAGAAAAAACAGTCAAAATACAAGATAACCCCTACCAGCAGCACTTGCTGCCCACAATAATAAAAAAAATTCAAAAAGACACAATAGCCCCACACAAAAGGCCCCAAGAGTTTTTCGAAAAAGTATATCATCCTTTATTCTTTTTTTCATCCACAAAACCAAAACACCAAACAAAACTCATCACAGTTTATAACAGGCCATCAAAAAACATTTGTATAAATAAAATTTTAAAAAATTTCAATTATAGACTAACCTCTTCTTTACAAACATTAGCAACAACAACAAAAACTTTCCAACACCATTTAAAACAGCCCGGCAACGCCGGGCAACCTTTGCTAGTAACTTATAATTTTAGGGCAATTGCCACTGCTTACCTTATTTAAAGCAATCTTTTAATTTTCACTTTAAAACAAATGCCTTGTTCAAAGGACCCTTGCTGTCACCCCAAATCCCACACTTTATGGCATGGAGAAGAGCAAAAGGATATAGGAAAAAAGTGACATTGCATCAATACATCACAAGCTAAACCAGGAAATGCAACTGAAAGCCAGGCTCTCGACTGAACAATGTATCATTGTGTTTCATTGTGTTACTCCAACATCCTATAAAATACAGAAGTCTGGATGGCAAAATGGAGAGGGCTTTCACTTGATTTAAAGCCTAGTTTTAAACCCTACCTCAACTACACTGGTGTTGTCCCAACAATACTTCACCATGCTATCCACAGGGTCAAACAATGAACAGTACAGGTATACTTTATATATTACTAGCTGGTTACCCAGCTTCGCTTGGGTCCTCCGTCTCTCTCTTCCCTCACCCATCCTGCTTCTCTATCAACATTCATGGCGCCTCCCCTTTGCGTCTTGTGACCCTCACAGTGCTGAACTCGCATGCCCATTTGTCTTCTACCTACTGTGAAAACTTCAGCTGAGCTCAGAGGGAGAGGCAAATGATGTCACAATCCCGGTGACATCACCCCCACGGTGCTGAACTCGCATGCCCATTTGCCTCCACCTACTGTGAAAACTACAGCTGTGCTCAGAGGGAAAGGCAAATGATGTCACAATCCCAGATAATGTCACCTGCCTGGTGACATCAGCCAACTCATTGGGCAACAGATCATTGGGCAAAAGATCAATTTGGGGGGTGTACGCCCACCCATGGGGCTTGTGACCCCCCCTTGACCATCTTGCCAGGCTAAGGTAGGTGTGTGGCAAGTTTCAGCAGGATCGGTCCAGGGGTGTGGGAGCCCATTCCGGACAAACAAGACCACACCTCAGTTTTATATATACAAGATCCTTCTTGCTTATGGTATTTCTGAGCCAAGTATCCCCCATCTTGTAACTGTGTGTTTGTTTTTAATCGCCTAGGTAAAAATCTTATCCCTGTTAAATTTCATTCTGTTTATTTCAGCCCATTGTTTAAGCCAGGGGCTCTCAACCTACGGCCTGTGAGCCCCCTCTGGCCTGCAGCGCCGGTCCATCTGGCCTGAGCCCTCGCTCCCACCATCGCCGCTGCCATCCTTTTCCCCTCTGCCTGGCTTGCCATGTCCTTAACGTTGCTCCATAGTAGAGCGGATGTTGGTGGACTGGGCTGGTGTTACCCCCCACTGCCGCTGATGCCATTGGGGGGCTTGGTGTGGTGGTGGGACACCAGTCTGGCCCACCAACATCTGAGGGTGCATGATCTGGCTCCTGGCTTTAAAAGGTTGAGAACCCCTGGTTTAAGCCTATCAATCTTTTAAAAAAAATCAGCTCATGTCTTCCAAGGTATTAGTTATTCCACCCAGTTTTATGTCATTCCGCAAATTTGATAAATATTCCTTGCACTCCATCATCCAAGTCATTTATGAAAATATTGAAGAGCACTATGTACAGGACTGAGCCTCATGTTACTCCACTTGTTACTCCTCACAGCTTGAGAAGGAACCATTAATAAGAACAGAACTCTTTGAGTAATCAACTGTATATCTACCTAACACTTGTACTATCCAGGCCACACCCAGTTAGTTTGCTAATCAGAATATCATGGGGCACTTTGTCAAAGATTTTGCTGAAGTCAAGATATATTACATCAACAGCATTCCCACTGTCCACCATGAAGCTTACCTGATGAAAAAATATAGCCTTCAACATAGTAATGCAAGGAAAACGTAAGTGAATTTTTTTTAATGGTATGAGTAGTACTAGAGTTCTGCTGGCTAGCAAAACATCTAGAATGGCCAAAATGTTAGTATGGAGGGTAAGGTCAAGAAGGGGCTGACAGAAGGAACCAAGGTGACCAAAAGAAACAATGTTGCTACTGTGTTTTTTGTAAGAAAGGGACAGCAAAAGATGGTGCTGTCTGAGACAGAGAGAACAATGTAGATCAAAGAGAAAATGCCTTGAGTGAGAGCAATAAACAAGAAGGTTGGAGGATTGCACAGAAAAGGTTTGGGGGCCACATGGAGCCCACAGGCTGCAGATGGAGACCCCTGATTTAGTGAATTGGCTCCCAAACGTACAGTTGCCCATCTTTAAATTAAACTCATTATTTCCTAAAAGAACACAGAAAACAGCAGAGTAGGAACACAGATGGAAAGCAAGCGTGACTTTGCATCATTATCTGTCGATGGGAATTTTTACCTTTTTACAGATTAAATTATACAAGTATTAATTAAGTCTCAACAGCTCTGTAAAATATGAGAACATAATTCAGATTCTGTAGAGCAGACCTTCTTCCCCAAACCATAACTATTTGTCAACATTCCTTTAGGGAATTAAAGTACAAATAGTAACAAACCAGTTGGCCAGCATTCCTTAACCCATAATGATATAAAATAATTATTACAAAGCAGCTTCTAAAATTAGTATAATTTATGCTCCAGCTCAAAGCCGATTTAAGAAACACTCATGCAATAGATTCAGTGATTGCTGTTCATTTCCCAACCTTAAAACCTAGCCATGTTAATTAAAGGTATGCTAAAAGGAAGAAAGCTTCAAATCCATACAGACTGATGCATATAAATAATGTTGCAAGCAAGAATTAAAATGGCAGGATGTGTCCATTCCATCACCAGTCCTCCACATCTTCACAAGACTGAAACGTTCAGCTTTGCACTTTAAGCGAAATGGAGGAGAAGCCAGAAGTTAAATATAGTCTGTCTTTTTATTTAAAAAAATAATTTTATTATAAGAGTTTTGGAAAATGACAAAAAAACAATTACATATTTAGAATGTATATAATTAAACAACACTCTCGATGTATTTAAAATCCACATAAGGGACCATGTGCATTACTAGATTCAGCTGACTGTGAACCAGAAGAACTGTGGATTGAAACCTGAGATATTATTAGGAAAGAATGCAAAAATATAATTCCTACAGTAAAAAGGAAAAAAACCTAGATGGAGGACAGAAAAAACACTTAGCATTGTGAAAGAAAGACAGGACACAAAAGTAAAATGAGTCAAACTCTGAATGCAGCTTTTTAGGGACCGGCATGTAGAGACAAATATCGGTAATTATGATATCAGTGCAAAGAATAGAGAACAACAAAAAGGGTAAAACAAGAGAAGTCTTCCAGAAGAAGAAAGAAATCAAAAGGAAATTTAAGCCTAGATTAGGAATGCTGAAAGACCAACAAGAAAGCACACTACATAACCAGAAGAAAATAAGGAGAAGGTGGAAACAGTATACTGAAGATCTATACAGAAGAGATAAAAGAATGACAGACTTCTTTGAAGAGGAATCCTGTGATGAAGAACTTGCAGTTCTAGAAAGTGACATGAAGGCTGCTGTAAAAGTACTGAGGGAAAATAAATCACCAGGGGTAAATTGGATACCAGAATAATTATTTACAGCAGGGGTTCCCAACCCCTGGCCTAATCTGGCCCATGAAGTCGTGCTATATCATTTACCTCAGTGGCGGTGGCTGGAATCATATGGCTTTTGCTGCTTCATGCACAGCCTCCACTGCTTTCCAGGGCGGCGGGAAGCTTTTCAGAGTAGTTTCACGCTGGTTTTGTAATTTTCCGATGCTCCTCCGTTGCTCTTCGGCAGCTAGAGCGCTCCAAAAAGCCTGTCGCTGCTCTGGGAAGTGGGGGAGATTGTGCACAAAGCAGCAAAAGCCGTGCAATTCCCACTGCCCGGCCAATGACGACAAAAATGTAAGTTGTGGGTTCAGGCACGCCTCCAGCTCCCACAGCTGACTGTGGTGGCAGGAACTGGCCCGTGGCAAGAAAACATTGGGAACCCCTGATTTAAAGTCACAAAGATTGAATCTTTCAAAATCCTAGCAAAAATATGCCAACAAATATGGCAACACTCAGGATACATTCCAGTCATTAAGAAAGGAGACGTCAAGAACTGCTGCAACTATAGGAACATAGCTCTAATTTCCCATGCAAGCAAATCGATGCCCATGATGCTGCAACAAGAGCATTTACATTACAGTAATACCTTGGATAATGAATGCATCGGACGCTAAAATGGGATAACGTTGGGGAATTTGAGGAACACTTTTGTACTGCATAACATTAAGATAACGTTGTGCAATGCAAAAAAATTCCTCAAATTCTCCGACGTTGATCTCTGCCCCAAAGTCCGGTTTTAGGGCAGAGACCTCCGGAGGCCCCCTTGCTAGGGGGGGGAGGCAAGGGGGTCTCCGTAGAGCCAAGCGTTGGGCCGCCAGTTTCCTTAGGGTGAGAGCGTGCACGGCCGCTCTTCCCCCAAGGATACGTCCAGTCTGAGTGTTGGGCCATCGGTTTCCTTGGGGTGATAGTGTGCACGCTCTCACCCCAAGGAAACCGGTGGTCTGAGCGTCGGGCCTCCGGTTTCCTTGGGGTGATAGCGTGCGTGCACCCTTACCCCAAGGAAACGGGCGGTCTGAGCGGTTTCCCCCAAACCAAGCCAGTTTATCTCCAGCTTGGTTTGGGGAAATGCGCACGGCGCGCCCACCCAGTTTCCCCCAAACCAAGCCGGGGATCACAGCACGCACGCACGTTTTCCCCCAAACCTAGCTGGGTGCGCCCTCGCACATTCCCCCATACCAAGCCAAGGATCACAGGGTCTGATCCCCGGCTTGGTTTGAGGGAAAGTGGGTGAGTGCGCCCACGCACATTCCCCCATACCAAGCCGAGAATCACAGCGTCTAATCCCCATCTTGGTTTGGTGAAAAATGGGCGCGTGTGCCCACGTGCATTCCCCCAAACCAAGCCGGGAATTAGACGCTATGATCCCCGTCTTGGTTTGGGGGAAAGTGGGCGGACGCACTCACCCCCGGCTTCCCCCAAAGGAAGCCGGCTTTTTAAAAACATTGTGCGATAAATGTATCACATGTTAAAAATTAGATAACACTAAGACTCGTGGAACCAGGTTTTAACGCTATCCGGGGTATTACTGTATATGGCATGAGTAATTTCTGATGTTCATCTGGATTTCAAAAAGGAAGAAGCACTTGAGTTCTGCTGGATACTGAAGCACACCAGAAGATTTCAGATCAGACTATACTTTACAGTCTACACTACAGCAAAGGCTTTGACTGTGTGGATTATGAGAAACTTTGGGTTGTTTTGAAATACTGTAAATGGGTATGCCTCAGCACTTGATTGTCCTAATGCAGAACATCCTGGACAGAATATGGAGACAGAATGGTTTCCCATAGGCAAACGTGTCAGACAATAGCACATTTTATCCCCTTATCTGTATAAACTGTGCAAAATAATCTAGTCCAGAAAGCTGGATTAGAATCAGATAGAGGCGTGGAAAATGGTGGAAGAAAATCATTTTAAGATATGCAGATGACATCATCTGACTGGCAGAAAGCAGCAATGACTTAAAATTACTTTTAGTTTAAAAAAAGAAAGCCAAAAACAGAACTGCATTTGAATATTAAGATAAAAATCATTACCACAGAAGAGCTAAATAATCTAATATTAATAATGAAGAAATGGAAATAATGAAACAAAAATATTGAAATTGAGGCTGTCATATTTTGGGCATATCATAAGAAAACTCTCTGGAAAAGTTGAGGCAGCAGGAAAAAAGGAAGACCAATAGTGAAATAGATTGACTCAATGAATGAAGTCACAGTCTTGCCTTTACAAGAGCTGAGCATGGCCATTAAAGATAGGGCATTTTGGAGGCCGTTCATTAATAGAGTTGTCATAAATCAGCAGCAACCTGACAGCAAGAAACAATAAATGAATGAGTGATCTCCAAATGCTCTATTGCTTATATTCTAGAGTACACAATGTGCCTTCTGTATCATTTGTCCTATCAGAGATTATTTTTTGTTTGTGAAAATTGAGGATATGATTCTGAGTCATTCTCTCTAGGAATAGCATCTGCTAAAAAGGTCATATCTGGATCACACCAAATAATTGTTGGTCAGCATAAAATAGTTGCAAGTCTGGCCAAGTTATCCTGCTATGATAATAAAGTAGACTATACTGCCAGTGACTCAATGCTGACTGCCAGGTGGCAGTGAACTAACCTGACAACTCTGAGGACTAATGGCCTTGAGTGGTGAAGTTCACAGAGAAGGGTGATGGTCTCCAAGTGGATTAAATCTCACTTGAATTCATCTTGATGGAAGGCAGCCGCTTCATCAATACTGGCCTGAGCTGAGGAGGACTTTGTGTGCCAAAAGGGCTCAGGATCAGAAAGTGACTTGCAGAGCTGGATCCATGGTACTGGAGTCATGCATCTGTGATGCAGAAGGCAAATGGAAGGCTACTGCTTTATATTGGTCCCAGGAGCATCTTTATGGTTGGTCACTATGATGATACACAATATATGGAATCAGGTATGGCACTTAAAGAAGTAGTAGTAAAACACTTAATTTTTGCCTCAGTGGATAGAGATAAACCAACTCCAAAAATTATTGTATGAAACTTACTTTCTATGTGCATTTTCTATGGTTTGGTACATTTTTGTCTATTTTGGTCATCTTAATAGAGTGTGTTACAAATTTTTTGTCTTTTTTGTGGTTTGGTTTGGTTTAATCTTTAATAGTGTGTGCAGTGCATCCCTGTTGATTTTGCTGAACCTCTCATTAACCTTTGATGCTCCATCAATCATGGTACCTTTCTGGGAAACCTTGCAAATGATGAGTATTGGTTCCATGAAGAGGACAATTTCCTCCTTTTGCAGTAGGCTGAAGAGAGCAATTCAGTCTACACAAGATGCGTTATTCACATATGACATCAGAAGTAGAGAACATGTGGGACGGTGCCAGCGGCTATACATTACAAGGAGCATCCCCGTCCATTAAGTCTGTAAGGTTCTCCGGCCTGATAACTACAACTGCTGTTGTGGAGAAGAGTTACATGATAGGTGTTCACCCAACATCAAGAAAGACACATTGCCACATATTTATATCCTTTTCCTTAAGATATAATCTCACTGAGTGGGACTTTTATGCTAGTGATACTGGTAGTATGTCATGTCTGAGTACCAAGCAAATCTTATGGGGTGTTATAGCAATATAGATAGGACAATTGTTGACAAAGACGATTCTCCACATGTAACTCATATCTGAGTAATAGACAATGTCCTGCTTCTGATCTGGTGCAGGTGTGAACTCGCAGTGTGAATGGGATTTAATGAGATGTGGCCTTGAATGTAGTAAATATACTGAACTACAGACAGGATCTGGCCTAAGTGTGTTCCACCCATTAGATCCTGTTTTGGCTGTTCTTCTGGTATACTGAGGATGTACTGCTGCTGTACTTGCCATAGTAAAAAACTGCCCCAGTTATCAGAATGCACGGGGAGCACAGTAATATAAACCATTTCTAACACATGGAATTAAAAGCTTTTGATTCCACTGTTTCTGCATTAGCAAAGACCCTCACTTTGCCTGGATTAGAAATACCTTTATCCTCATTCCTAAACCAATGCTCCTTTCTTCTAACACTCCATATTGTTTTTGCTCCTCTCACCTGCCCTGTCTTCCTCAATATCCATCCACTTGCCCGAGTGCTTTCTCTTATCCATTCTTATGAACGTCTCCTCCTTATAGCCCAGCTAGCTATCATTCTTTTCTTTCTCAATTTTTCCCTTTTCTTTACTACCTTCTACATTCACATTGGTCTTCCTCTACCCTGGTATTCATTCAGCCTTTCCTTTGGCTCATTCTTCTCTCCCCTTCCACATGCTTAACAAGGCAAAAGGACCTTTTATCTGTCTATTTTCCCACATTGATGTTTTGAAGGGTCCAGAGTCCCTGAAGAAGAAGGATGGTGAGCATTTATTTTTCTTTATTGTGCCTCTGAATCAGTGATGCTACCCGGAAATCCTCTTGTTAATCTCAAGGCCTATCTAGTTGAACCTAGTTGAGCAGGGTGCAGAGAAGTTCAGAAAATGAAAACCACCATTTACTAAAATCTGTGTGTTTTGAAGAGGCAATAACTCATAACTGATTTATAACAGGACCAAGAATTTGATCTCTATATATTTTGATAATATTGCAGAATATTTGTGCTATTGCTCTGCTTACTTTCAGAAGCAGACACAGAATATATTTATATCCCAGTAATGCTACCTACTAAATTAAGACAGGAAACAAACTATCCAAACAATTTCAGTTGAATGGCGCTGCTCCTGGGACAACAGAGCTGTCAGCAAAGTCAGTGATTATACAACAAATCACATAGTTTCCTAAAACATAAAGTAGGCAGGCAGACCCAATGAGATGGAAACTCAGAAGTGAGCTGGCAATATTCATTATTTATTTATTTAGAGTTTTATCGCTGCCCCTTCGCCAAGGCAACTTCGGGCAGCTTACAATCTAACTAATAAGAATACTAAAATATAAAAGCAACCCCACAATAACAATTAAAACAATAAAAGCATTAAAAACCGTTAAAATACCCCTCCACATTCACAACAGTTAAAAACTAAAACCCAGATGGCCATTCATATGAACCATGTGTGTGTGTGTGTGTGTGTGTGTGTGTGTGTGTGTGTGTGTGTGTGCACGCGTGCGCTCCATAGGCAGCTAATAACTCTGGCTGGAGGAGGAGTTCGGTTGGCAGGAGGTTCCACAGGGCCGGAGCGGATACCGAAAAGGCTCTTCTTCTAGTGCTAGAGAGGTGAGTACCGTTGGTACCATTAGGGAGCCCCTCCGGTCCACTCTGATGGGCAGATATCCTTGGGGTGACACGGTCTCTTAAATAACCTGGTCCACAACCATGTAGGGCTTTTAAGGTAATAACCAGAACCTTGAATTGCACCCGGAGGCACATGGGCAGCCAATGCAGCTCACTAGCATGAAATTCCCACTCAGTGAGATATCATAGAGAAAAGGATATAAATATGTGGCAATATGTCTTTCTTGATGTTGGGTGAATACCTATCATATAACTCTTCTCCACACGTTATAATTATATACACATTATAAAGATTCAGAATACAAATCTACAGTACAGTATAAGCATTCACTTAGAAAACCCATTTGGGCTTACTTCTGAGTAGAACTCAATATAATTGCCTTGCTGGTTTTCACAGACATTTTTTGCTGTCTTCAGCTCTTCCTCTAACTGTCCCCCTTCATAAGAACAGCCTTGCTGGAACAGGCCACAGGCCATCCAGTCCAGCATTCTGTCTCACACAGTGGCTCACCATTTCCTTCAGGGTATTCCCAAGCAGATGCCTTCACCTGCTTAGGATTCCCTGGAAATGATATTGAGAGATATCCTGCCTATCTCTCCAACCTGGAGGTTGTCCTTAAGTATCCATAATTATAGCCATTGATACTCTTGTCCTCCATGAACTTGTCTAATCCTTTCTTAAAGCTGTCAAGACTGACAGCTGTCACCACTTCTTCTGGCAGGGAGTTCCATAGACCAGTAATCCTCTGGGTGAAAAAGTACTTTCTCTTATTTGTTTGAGAACTAGTACCCAAAAGTTTCATGGAGTGTCCCCTAGTTCTAGTGTTATGCGATAGGGAAAACAGTTTTTCCTTATCTACTTTGTCCACACCGTGCATGATTTTATAAACTTCAATCAGGTCACCTCTTAGACGTCATCGTTCAAGAGTGAAGAGGCCCAACCATTGCAGCCTCAGATGGTAAGGAAGGTGTTCCAGTCCCCTAATCATTCTGGTTGCCCTCCTCTGCACTTTTTCCAGCTCCATAATATCCTTCTGGAGGTATGGCGACCAGAACTGTACACAGTATTCCAGATGGGGCCTCACCATAGATTTATAAAGAGGCAAAATGACACTTGCTGACTTATTTTCTATACCCTTCCTAATGATCCCTAGCATTGAGCTTGCTTTTTTCACTGCTGAGGCACACTGGGTTGACACCTTCATTGAGTTGTCCACCAGGACACCAAGGTCCCTTTCCTGGTTTGTCGCAGAGAGTTCAGACCCCATCAGTTTATAAATGTAATTGGGGTTCTTTGCCCCAACATGCATCACTCTGCACTTACTAATGTTGAAACTCATTTGCCACTGTTTTGCCCACTCCCCCAGTGTCGAGAGATCCCTCTGGAGCTCCTCACAATCTCTCACAGTTTTCACTACCCTGTATAATTTAGTGTCGTCAGCAAATTTGGCTACCTTGCTTTTTACTCCTACCTCTAGATCATTTATGAAGAGGTTGAAAAGCAGGGGTCCCAGTACTGAACCTTGGGGGACCCCACTCTTTACTTCCCTCCACTTGGAGAAGTGTCCATTTAGTGCTACCCTCTGTTTCCTGTCCCTTAGCCAGTTGCTGATCCAGGACAAGACCTGTCCCTTTATTCCATGACTGGTAAGTTTATTCAAGAGCCTTTGGTGTGGGACCTTCCCAAAAGCCTTCTGAAAGTCCAGATAAACAATGTCAACTGGATCCCCCTTATCCACATGCTTGTTGACACTCTCAAAAAATTTTTTTGGCTTTTAGTGAAACCAGATCAGTATTGGTGATAGCCAAGTTCTAATACAGATAGGTACACAACAGGACAATGGTAAATGGCATCAGTAATAGCTCACTTCTATTGCTTGCATGTTGATGTGGAAGGTTAGTGAGAGAGGAAAGCCTGTTAAAATAACATACAGTGATACCTCATACAATGTCCAAACTTGGTTCCACAAGTTTGGACTTTATATGGATTTGGACTTTGTATGAGGCATGCAAAATCCTAGCCGCGATACCTCATACAACGTCCAAATCCTTGCCGCGATGCCTCATACAACGTCGTTTCCATAGAGATACATGATACTGTAACAGCACAGACTTCAGGGCAAAGCCAAGGAAACAGACAGGAAACTGACATAACTTTAAGAAATCATTATCTAAAGGTTAAATACATTACAAAAACATGTCAAATAACCCTGATTGTCCAAGAACCTGAAGAATGCTGCAAAAATCCCAGGAATGTTTCTAAAAATTCTGACGAAAAAAATTCAAAAACATCCAAAAACGTGCTCAAAACCACTCCTAAACACTCTTTGCCTCATGCAAAACCCACAAGAGCAATGCACGCACGTGTCCTGCCTTTTATACTGCCCAGGCACAATGCAACCTGGGGAAAACCCAATGCCTCATACAACGTCACACGACTTTGTATGAGGCAACTTTTTTCCAAGGAATTAGGCGATGTTGTATGAATCTGATGTTGTATGAAGCGGACTTTGTATGAGGTATTACTGTATAGCAGAGATACAAAAAGGCTAGAGAAACAGACTGGTAGACAGAAGACGATACTGTATAGTCATACTCGGTGAAGAAACTGAAATCACAACCCTCAAGAGTGCTGAGCAGATTGCTCTGTCTCAAATTCTGCCACCTTCTGTTTGGTAGGCATCCTGTAAATACAGTACAGGTAAAACCATTTGCCCACATTATGATTAGAACGTGTTATTGTTTATTAGAAATAAAAAGGCTTTCAGAATCTAGTGTAGTCACTTATGCTTTGAGGAATTTGTCTGTGACGCTTTAGAATAGTCAAGCAACCTATGAGTTGTTTACTTGGACCTAGCTTCATGTGACTTATTGACTACATGTAGTAATTCTAACTACCTTGAGTCATGCAATTCCTCCTGAAAATATCAGTTTCTGGATTAAGATGACCTCAGTTATTCCTGGCCAATGACCAATACTCCCTTCTAAGATGCTGTGCTTGAGCAGATGCATGCCACCCAACTCCAATTTGGAACAATTTCAATCTGGTTTTTAAAGTGCCAGCTCTTATTTTTCCCCATAACTGAAACATTCTTGGTCATCTTACTGGATGACTTAAGCCAGCAGCCAGAGAAGGGAATACAAACATGTTGGTTATCCTGGAATTCTGCATGGTTTTTATTATTATCCTTTCAAACCATTGTGTAAAGCAAAATTGAATGCACTACAGTAAAGTGGTCGAGTTTCAACCCAACTGCTGGGTTTCACAATGTGCTTCTGAGAGGTTTTTTGCTATGATTCAAATATCTAGTTTTCTACATTTTCTGTACAATTATGTATCAGGCTTAATTTTTCTTCCTGAAACTGCATTTCATTAGGACACAGCTGCTCTTGACTATTTCCTAGAGTTGTACAGGAGATGGTGAAAGGTTGAATACCAATCAAATTCCATTCATTCCCACTCATCAGCACACCTGTTTGAAATGTACTTCCTAGTCCGTGGTTCCCAAACTTTTCACGCCGCAGGCCGGACCACGCCCCTCAGACAGCTAAGCATGCCAGTCACATGGTTCTTCCTGTTGTAAACATTGCCATAAAACGTGTCCGCGGCTGTCATAAATGTGTTTACGACAGCCATGGGTGCATTTATGCATGCGCGGGCAGATTTTACGGCTGTTGTAAACGCATCCACCTCCACTTCCGGTAGCGGCGAGGGTGGTAGCAGGCCACTTGAAATGGTGCCACAGGTTGGCCAACCCTGTCCTAGTCCATCCTTTTATGTGTTAATATAATCGTGTTCCTAGTTCACACCTGTATCTGTTTAGTACATGTTAATACATCCTTTATTGTAGCAGCTATTGAAGGCACTGTTCACACACACACAAATGATAAACTTGCTGCTTTTCCCAATAATTTATTTATTTATTTATTTATTTATTTATTTATTTCTGCACATTTATATCCCACCCTCCTGGTGGGTACACCACTCAGGGCAGCTAACAACATAATAAAAATTACAATAAAAACAATTAAGCAACAATAGTTAAAACAGATCTAACAGCCCCAGTTAAAACCAACATTAAAAACACAAACAGATCATTATTAACAAACAACCCACCCCCACCCTACCCCCATTAAAACAGAATAACCAAGCCAGGGAACAGCCCACCACATAGGCTAAATCAGCCACCGGGCTTGACTGGTAGAGTCAAGCATGCCCCAAACCTGCTGGAAGAGCCATGTCTTCAGCCTCTTTCTAATGGGCAGTAGTTCCGTCTGGAGCCGCAACTCAGGTGGTAAGAGGTTCCACAGGGCTGGGGCAAACACGGAAGAGGCTCTTTTCCTGGTCCCAGTAAGATGTACCTCTTTCACTGATGGGACCACCAGTGAGCCCCTCCTGTCTGCCCTAGTAGGATGGCCTAAATTCCTTGTGGCGACGCGGTCTCTTAAGTAACCTGGTCCAATGCTATAAAGGGCTTTAAAGGTCAAAACCAGCACCTTGAATTGCACCCGGAGGCACACCAGCAACCAGTGCAGCTCCCGGAGAAGTGGTGAGGTTCGAGCATGACGCCCGCACCCCATCACAACCCGGGCAGCCGCCTTTGAATGGTCACCAAGGGCAGCCCCATGTGCATTACAATAATCCAATCTGGAGGTGACCAGAGCGTGAGTGACCATGAGCAAGGAGTCCCGGTCCAGGAGCGGGCGCAATTGGTAAATAACATGAAGCTGTGCAAAGGCCCTCCTAGCCACGGTTGCCACCTGCTCTTCGAGCAGTAGCTACGAGTCCAGGAGGACCCCCAGATTGCGCACCGGATCTGACTGTGGCAAAGATGTTCCAGTCACGACCAAAGATGGTAACTCCCGGGATAACACGGGACCCCACACCCAAAGCCACTCAGTCTTGCCAGGATTCAACTGAAGCCCGTTGTCCCCCATCCAGACCCAAACAGCCTCCAGACACCTGGTCAGGACTTCAACTGCATCACTCGGGTCCCCATGAGCCGAGATGTACAGCTGGGTATCATCTGCATACTGATGATACCTCACCCTGTGGGAACGAATGATCTCACCCAGCGGTTTCATGTAGATATTAAACAATAGAGGTGAGAATACCGAGCCCTGAGGCACCCCACATGAAAGAAACCTAGGGCTTGACAACCCACTCTCTAAAGACACCGACTGAGTCCAACCCGTCAGAAATGAGGAAAACCAGGACAACACAGTGCCCTGGGCCCCCACTCCTCGGAGCCGTCCCAGAAGGATACCGTGGTTGACGGTATCGAAAGCCACTGACAGGTCAAGAACAGCAAGGACCGAGGGGTTGCCTCGATCCTGCTCCCGACCAAGATCATCCAAGAGTGCGACCAATGCCGTCTCGGTACCATAACCGGGCCTGAATCCTGACTGAAACAGGTCCAGATAATCCGTATCATCCAGAACCCCCTGGAGCTGCCGAGCCACTGCTTTTTCCAACACCTTCCCCACAAAGGGAAGGTTGGAGATAGGTCTGAAATTAGAAATAACAGTAGGGTCGAGCGATGGCCTCTTCAGGAGAGGGCGAACCAGCGCATGTTTGAAAACTGCCGGAAACACCCCCTCCCGCAAAGAAACGTTCACCATCGCACCGACCCAACTGCCCGATGTTGCCTGAATACCTGGCAAAGATATTCACCCATTGTTCATTTGGCCAAAAGTACTTCATAGGATTTGCTCTTCCACTAGTCAACCCACAAGAACCCTTAAGAAGAGTTTAGAGAAGAACCAGGAAGAAATGCTTGTTACTGGCTGTAACTGTGTATAAAATACACTAAGCCAAAATCTATAAACCATAGAAATTGTGTCACAACTAAGGATGGCATGTTCAAATAATACTACTGTAGTTCAAATGTTTTACACTAACTTGACGTTGAAGTTTTAATGTGCCAAGTCTTTGACAACCTCCTTTTTCTTTTCTTTTCTCTTCTTCTTTTTTTTGGGGGGGGGGAGGTTTGGAAAGAAATACAATGGCTAGCTTGATAAGAGGCATGGAAACAAACATGGACAAATAGATTGATGTCATCTCCCACTAGAAATGTGTCAGTAGAATGGAGTAGCTCAGCAACTGTTCAAATAATCAAAACATCAGCTTGTCTACTTGCTTAAAGAACTAAAAATCTCTTGTCTTTCTGATTTATTGTAAGTGTACCATTAAATCACGGTGGAGAGATAGCTGTAGAGTTAGTATAGTAATACCTCATACAAAGTCCGCTTCGTACAACATCGAATTCATACATTGCCTAATTCCTTGAAAAACGTTGCCTCATACAAAGTTGCTGTGGCTTTCTATGAGGCATTGGGGGTTTCCCCAGGTTGCATTGTGCCTGGGCAGTATAAAAGGCAGGACGCATGCGTGCATTGCTCTTGTGGGTTTTGCACGAAGCGAAGGGTGTTTAGGAGTGGTTTTGAGCGCAATTTTGGATTTGGACGTTGTATGAGGCATCGCGGCTAAGATTTTGCATGCCTCATACAAAGTCCAAATCCGTATTAAGTCCAAACTTGTGGAACCACGTTTGGACGTTGTATGAGGTATCACTGTATTTTGAATTTTTTGTACGAACAAAGCAATTGATATACCTCAGATCTAGAATGGGCCAAAGGCACCCATCTTTTTTCGAAGGCACCCATCTTTTTTCGAAGGCACCCATCTTTTTTCGAAGGCACCCACATCTTTTTTCAGTATTGTAAAGTGCCGGGAATAGAAGTTGTAGGTCAGGATTGGCTTTATCGCTCCTTTCTGCAACAGAGTGAGGACCTCCTCCTGGAGTAAAGCTGTCAGTTTTTTAGGTCAAAGATAACTCATGGGAGGGGGAGATCTAAACTCTCAAAGTTCACCATCACTCCTCTATGGCATAGCAAGTTTTGATAATAGTAAGGGTCCACTTGTCTGATGTTATATGGATCCATTTCTGTAGAAAGTCTGATAAATGAGGTACACACAGAACATGTGTAGGTGAGGGAAGAATGCTTCGACTTCTTTTCTGGTGGAGGAATCAAAGACGACCTTGATTCTGCGCCTGATGTGGAACTGGGAGTTGGGAGAATTCGACCTCTCTTGCTAGAAGTTGAAGAAGCCCTGGAGTATGAACTAATCACTCCAATCTTATGGGTAAGATATATATTTTTGTTAAAAGATTGGAAATTACAACATTTGAGTGCGTGAAGATAACACCATTAAGAACTCATGAATGGTTGATGTTTTATTTCTTAGTAATGCCTAGAATTCAACGTTTTTGAATAATTTCTTTCTAGACTTCAGGTTCTGTTTCTGGAAATGTCAGACAGAAAAATCTGCCCTACATCTTTATTCACCTTCCATTCAACCTACTTAGTAAATATCTGTTGTACAACAATCCCGCTAGTTCTTTAACTTGCCCCTTGCTTTTAATGTAATTTTTGTTCTTTGTTTGTTATTACTGCTTCTTCTTCCTCTTCATTTCCCCATTTATTTGATTGCATGCTTCTACAAAGCTTTTGTTCCTTTTATTTTCACGTGGTCAAGACTTTTGCCTTCAAAAAGAAGTTCTCTTGCCTCTTAACAGTCTCCTTATGGTGCCGCTTCTTCGTGCATTTCCAATCAGAGGTATGTATTCTAGATGCTTAAATTAATGTAGTTTCAAGCACTATGAAGAGATTCAACCTTCCACATTTTCACTTTCAATTTTTTTAATAGACTCCCTTAGTTTGAGAAGTTTCCTCTTTTGAAACCAGTGTTTCCCTGGTTTATGCCAATTTATCTAAAACCCAATTGTCTCCCCCAAACTCATTTAAACATAGTCTTAGGTAAAGGTTTCCCTTGCTCGAAAGCCAGTCATATCCGACTCTAGGGTTCAGTGCTCATCTCTGTTTCAAAGCCGAAGAGCCAGTGCTGTCTGCGTCTGCAAACATTTCCGTGGTCATGTGGCAGGTATGACTAGACACTGGAGCACATGGAACGCTGTTACCTTCCCACCAAAGTGGTCCCTATTTATCTACTTGCAATTTCTTGTTTTCGAATTGCTAGGTTGGCAGGAGCTGGGACAAAGACGGGAGCTCATTCTGTCCTGCAGTACTCGGAAATCAAACTGCTGACCTTCCGCCTCCCAGTCAGCGTCTTAGCCACTTGAGCCACTGCAGTCTTACTCTCCCCATAATTTTTAGCAATAACAATTTAACCTGTATTTTGCTCCATAGTACTTAGAGCACTCTTGGACCAGTTTATAATGTAATTAGTATTTTGCCTCTGGAATGCTGGGTACTAATTTTACTGACCTTGGAAGGACAGAAGGCTGAGTCAACTTTGAGGACATAAGGATCAAACTCACAACATGAGCAGCTTGGGCTGCAGTAGTCCAGCTCAACCACTGTCACACAACAGCATTTTTAATCAGGTTTTATATATTGCTAATAAAGCATTATCTGCAAATAAGCTAATTTAATTCTATTTCTAGTACTGATATCTAAGATTTCTTTTTCTTTTCTAATAGTATTTCCTAATAGTTCTATAATTAAAGCAAACAATGCCAGAGAAAGAGGGCATCCTTGTCTAGTCCTATGGCCTAGAGATATATGTTCTGCTATCTCATCATTTATTAATAGTGCTATGGTATTCCTGGAATACAATTGATCTTATTCTCTTAAATTGTCCCACAAGACCTAAAATCCTATTATCATTTTTAATGTTGGTTATTCCATGCAATAGTAAATGTAAAGGTTTCCCTTGCTCAAAAGCCAGTTATATCAGACTCTAGGGTGCAGTGCTCATCTCTGTTTCAAAGCCAAACAGCCAGCGTTGTCTGCTTCTGCAGACGTTTCCGTGGTCATGTGGCAGGCACGACTAGACACCAGAGTGCACGGAACACTGTTACCTTCCCACCGAAGTGGTCCCTATTTATCTACTTGCAATTTCTTGCTTTCGAACTGCTAGGTTGGCAGGAGCTGGGACAAAGATGGGAGCTCATTCCGTCCTGCAGTACTCGGGAATTGAACTGCTGACCTTCCGCCTCCCAGTCAGCATCTGAGCCACTTGAGCCACTGCAGTCTCATTCCATGCAATATACATCTTTAAAATATCTAATGAGTATACTGTATAGCCATCTTCACCTTTTATTATGTTTTGTCATTTATTAAATTTAACACTCTTTTAGTCAGATTTGCCATTTGTCTTCCTGGCATAAAGCCTCTTTTAAATATTTAGTAATAAAATTATTCATTTTTGCTAGTATTTTGGTAACTATCTTAGCTTTCTCATTTATTCAAGAAATCGGTCCATAAGTTCCAGGATTAGTAGAATCCTTATTCATTTTAAACATCAGTATAATTACTAAATGCTTCCACGATAATGGGATTTTCCCACGTTCCATTATTTTGTCAAAAAGGGACTTTAAGTTTTGTACCATCATTTTTCTAGCATATCAGAGAAACCTTTATAACACTCTGGTCCCAGCCCTTCCATTTCTAGGCTTTTCTGGAGTTCTTATTTATTAATTATTTTCTCCATTGCCTCTTTTCTTATTGACTGTTCCATTAAATCTTAATCCACTCCTTGGAAACTATTCCCAACGTTTTCCTCAACGTATTCCTTATTTTTTCCTAAATAAACTTCTCACTATGGTACTGTATACTTTTTTGGGAGAAATAATGAAAGATCTCTAATTTATCTTTCCTGTCATTTTTAATTGCTCAAATATGGATCTTGATATGGCACGGGCCAACATTCTCAAATGTTTGTTAGTGTATATCCTAAACAGCAACTTTCAGACTTCTCTGTGACCATTTTCATGATCATTCCTTTCTCATAGAAGTTTGCACATTGAACCACATTGTCTCTGGGAGCCATCCTTCTCTTTGGTCCCACTCCATACAATCTCTCCTGGTTATCTTCTATACAATCTAGTCACGGAGCCACAGTGTTAATCCATTGTAGTATTGTATATCTTCAACTCTACCTTCTGGAAATCCTCGCAATTTTACATTTTCCTCTGGCCTCTATCTTCCAAATCATATACTCAATTGTGTAGTAATATCAAACCTTCTTATTATTTTATCTTTTTTAAAATAAAACTTTTTGGTTTACAAATCCAGTTTCTTAAGTTTGGAAATAGCTCTCACAAGATATACCACACATACCTCTGCTGAGCACAGAAATACAAAATAAAGATTGCATCACTAAAATAACATAGGCTAGGTGTGTTTCACCCAAAAGTATGATTCTGTTTTTGAAAAAGAAAATATAAATTCAGCCCTTGATCGTGACAGTGTTTAAGCAGCAGTGGAAAGAGAAACTGGCTAGTCACTTGGTTTGATAAAAACTATATTCCAGGTGAAGAAGACCAGTTACAGGCTGAAATGCAACCACAAACTTATCAAAGAGGTTTGGGGGTGGTGGTGGTGACAGTAGATAGAGGAAGGCATGGTAATTATCACACTGAAGTACCACCCTTAGTATGTCTTTTCCTAGTCTTCCTACAGAACTTTTTAAAAATTAGAAATGGTAAAACACAAACTTTCTCCAATATGTTTTTTTGTTATACTCACAATATTTATGTTCTGGTTCAAAATCAAGCAATCCAACCTCCCCACTTTGACTCAGAGAATTCTATATTTACTAGATAAATATTTATGCCAAGTATCCTTCTCCATTTATCTCTGGAACTATGTATTCTTCCCAGCAGGTTGGCTTCTTTGACTGCCTCACATGTTCCACCATGTGCTCACTGTATAGTTCTACTTTGTGGGTTGCCCGTGTGAATAATTGGCCAAACCTTTCCCAAGGGGTTCGCCCGGTCTTGAACACATCTGGGTACCAACCGGACTTTGCTGGAAAGACAATTGGGGTTCGGGCTAGTTAGATAGTTGGGGGGGGGGGCAATTCATAAGGCCTTGGCTGATGGCTACGACAGAAGTAGGGCAAAAGTCAAAGGTGATGACTCTAATGGAAATACACAATCCCCCACTTCTGGCTGCAGATTAGGTTGGGCAAATAAGCCGCGCTAGACACCAGAAGAATTAGGCACCTGGAGTCAATAAACATGGACTCCGAGATTAGGGCAGGAACAATGGGTTTCGCCAACCCAAGGTAATCAGGTACGAGTTGTCCAATTAACACCTAGGTACCTTCCTAAGAACCGGCATGGCAGCTGGGCCACCGGAAGAGGTCACGTACTCAAGCCTTCTGTATCAGGGGTCACGCGCATCCTAGGCGCACATCACCCCAAGGCAGAGTAATAAATACGTGCCACCCGACCCAGATCGAGACTGGACTTCACCACACGATTGTCTCGCGTGTCTTCCTTGTGGCCAGCCACTCCAACACCTGAGAGCCATTGCAACACTACTTCATAACTGTTTGAACAAAGAGAAAAACCTCTGTCCTGATACTGTAACAATAACTTACCTTGAATAAAACACTTTCCACCTCTTTCAGCCTTCATGCTTTCTCTTTACCAGAAGCCACAGCAACTGAATTACAGATCCTGGAGTCACGTTCTTGGTGTCTTATTTACTATATCATCAGAGCAGTTCATCAAATCTCCTTTATATCAACAGGCAAGAACCTCAAGCAAAACCCATCTATCCAAGGAATCAGGTAATAAAGATGAATTAATCTCCTCCTGCTTCCTCATGTGCTTTTCAAATTGAGTAACTCATACAGGAAGACAATTCAGTTACTTCTTGGCAATGCAGGCCTGTTTCTGCCTGTACATCAGCATTTTGCTGCATATGATCACTTTTCTCATCAAAGCATAACTCTGTTTAGCCTTACTTGAATGATAAAGAATGGGTACACTTATTTACGCCCACTGCTACCTAATGGAAGATACTGCTGATAGAAAGGAATCAAACAGAATATACAAAAAGCCCCACGCGAAACAGCCAACAAACGAGTTCTGTGTTTCTACCTAAGCATGCATTCCCTTCTCTAAACTCAAGCTACAATAATTCATTCATTCAAAAGAAAATCCTTTACTTCCTTCTGAAACACATAAGTATCAGAGTGAATCTAGTGAAGCCACATCTTACAACATTTTTTTCTTAGTACTAGTTTAAGTTTGGTTTTACATTGCACGCCTATGCCTCTTAGCAATAAAACCCCTATCTTTTGAAGTGTAAAGAGCCTGCCAAGGTCTATTTGTTCCTTAAGGAGAAGGGGGTAGCAGGAGTGGCTAAGAAATCACTATGAATTTACCAATAATTAATAGCAGGACGGAATGAGCTCCCGTCTTTGTCCTAGCTCCTGCCAACCTAGCAGTTCGAAAGCAAGAAATTGCAAGTAGATAAATAGGGACCACTTCGGTGGGAAGGTAACAGCGTTCCGTGGGCTCCGGTGTCTAATCATGCCTGCCACATGACCACGGAAACGTCTGCAGAAGCAGACAGCGCTGGCTCTTCAGCTTTGAAACAGAGATGAGCACTGCACCCTAGAGTCGGATACGACTGGCTTTCGAGCAAGGGAAACCTTTACCTTTAATAGCATATTAAGAAACGCTCTCTTTATCTGTTCTCTCATGTAGAAATTTTTTTTGCATTGTACTACAGTATTGTCCCATTATAACAATTACATGTGGATTCTAAAACAAGGTTAAAAATAACCAACTTTATTTTGCAAGCCAGTGCTTTGGAACTAATAACATTTATCACCACATATCTGACTATATTATACTACATGTAAATGCTACAGTACATGAAGGCAGTACTGTAGCATTTACATGTAGTATAATATAGTCAGATAAGCGGTGATAAATGTTATTACCTTCATGTACAAAAGAGAGCATTCATCAGTAAATCACATAGCATGCCTATTTCTAGGAAGAAGGCACCCCATGCACCACGATTGGAACGAACCCTCTGAAATGTCACCTTGAAGCACAGGATATTAGTCACAATTTCTTTAAAAAAAAAGAAACTCCTTTTCAAACAAAGCTGTATCTTTCTACAGTTCAGAATCCTGGTGTTTGTGTCACCTTCACATAGCAAGTAATCCCTAAAAGCTGCAGATAAATGACATTTTTTAATACAGTCCTGTACTTACAAACTGCCTGTGCTCTTTCCATGTTTTATTCCTCCCAGCTAGGTATGTGCAATTAGGAAATCATTCCCTCTTCTTCTGCATCTCTCTCTCGCTCTCTACTAGCAGGTCTACTTAGAAAGATGACATCATTGCTACAGACATGCACCTGATTCTCAGGAAAATGCGCCTCCTCTAACAAGCAGGTCATTTTTTTTTTAAAGTGACAGTCAGAGACTGCCCTTGCCAGCGTGCCGCACTTCTCGGCACTGCAGAACACACTCCCATCATCATTCAATTTCTGCATTTCCCCTGCTCCGCTTCACCCAGTCAGGATTTAAATTGCTTTCTCTGAATAAACAACGGCAAAGAAATGTGATGTCTCGATGAAAGGCGGGTCAGAATTCACAACTCCTCCAAATCAAAGGCAGCATGGCTTAAGCCTCACTCTTCCGCTCCAAACCTGTACAAGATATAACACACAAGACTAAAAGATTAATTCCTCGGATTTTTCACTTAAATAATTCAGCTCCAAATAGGCTCTGTTCCTTCTTACACATTTGCTACAAAATCTCTCTACCCTACTATCATTAATGCAGCACATCCCTAGCCTAACAGTATCGCTGCAATGTATAAATATGAACGGCAGTCACAATTCAGCAAGCAAACAAAATAAATAAAACCAGGCTTCTCTTTGCTCTTCTTGAAACAGCTGACCGCAGCGGGATATATGTAGCCTTGCCAAATTTCCTGAAGACTAAGAACCCATGACTCTGCCTCTCGGCAAAACACCCAGATTAGGAAGCTATGGCTGCCTGCCGGTTTGCCTGCAGGACGGGGAAGATGACTGTGGAGAATTTAGACGGATGACCTCTGCCTCTCCTTTCACTGGAAACAAGTGTATGCTGCTATTCTACCACACCATTTTCTTCTTTCAGGGCACTTTAATTTTTGTATGAAAACAAATGGTGTGGATGGGAAAGAGGTGGCGGAACAGTTGCAATTTGGCTTGGAAGGAAAGAGGTGGAAGAAAGAACAGAGTTAAAATAGCAGGACATTCTCACTTTATTTCTCGTTGGAATGGCTTCTGCCAAACAGTGCGGCTAAGACGGGATATGTGCTGTAGTCCAACAATTACCAGTTACAGCCCAGCTTCATACCTGTCAACCTTCCCGGATTGGCTGGGATTTCACCGTTTTCGGCGCCGATTTACACCTTTCCCGCCCCATGCTGCCGAAACCACGGGATTTGGCAGCGGAGGAAAGGTACTGCGCAGCCCTTCTGCGCAGGTCACCTTCTATGCCCCATGCTGGGGCCGTCTAGGTTTTACGCTTGCGTAGCTCCATTCTACGCATGCATAGAAGGGTTTTACACTTGCGTAGCCCCGTTCTACGCATGCGTAGAAGGGTTTTACACTTGCGTAGCACCGTTCTACGCATGCGTAGAAGGCGACCTGCATAGAACCGTCTGTACAGGTCCCGTATTTTCCGGAGCCGCGGTTGACAGGTATGCCCAGCTTGCCTTATAAGACAAAAAGAAACACCAATTGCAACATCAGACGTTAGTCCAAATGAAGAGGACAGCACAGACAGCAAGCATTAAAAAAAGAGGGAGAGGAGGGAGGGAAAAAGTGATCATCAGAGTTTAAATGGGTCTCCCCCAGAACAACTGGTTGGATAACTGAGTGAGCTGAAGTACAGTACTTGGAGTTTTTCCTGAGAGCAATGCTACCCTGTATAATCCTGGGCAAGCTGTGCAGTCTTAAGAGTGCCACTAGAAGAAGGGACTGGAGGCAAGCAACATCTCAGTACTTTATACCTAGGAAACTGCAGCAAGGGTCAGCATCAGAATCAACATGACAGTACAGTCTTGTTTTTATTATTTTTCCAGAACAGATTCTATGTTGCCTCATTCACTGTCACCATACATTTGTTTTATGATAAAAAAAAGATACAGTATTTAAAATCGTTCAAGAGCACCAGGAGAGCTACGGGTTGTATCTTCTGCCAGTATAAATGATTCCATAGTCTGTAATTTTCTTTTTAACCTGATCCAAAGTGTTGTGGTATGGAATATTAAAAGAAAATGGGACCTGTAGTGAAAGTATGTTTGCTGGTCTTTTACTTGTTGTTTACATAGTATGTTGTAAGATCCAAAAAGATCTTTTCCAATTGTTATCAGGCAAAGTGAGACTGTATCTATCATAAGTATGATGTTGCGAGAGAAACACAACAGCTATTGTTATTTGGTAGACATGTACAGTTATAGTAAGACACAAAGACTTCATCAAAAATGCAGCTATTCCTGTGGTAGTGATATCAGCAATATAAGACCATCCAGTCATTTATTTCAAGCCTATAATCATGAGTACAATTATTTTCATGTGTTAAGCACCATGTATGATCAGATATATTCTCACCATATCACAATAGTTTCACTAGGTTATTTAACCAAAATGCTTGGTCCAGCACAGAGGCACAGACATGTGCCATGATTCAGCTGCTGAACTGTAGCCTTAACTACAGGCATCAAATGCATTGGTATGGAAACAGAATATGTAAATTACAGAAACAGAGGCGTTAGCACACTTGACACAAATTGTACAAAAGATGGTCGCAAATAAGTTGTCCATAAGATTGAGTTACATTTGTTGAGCTCTGGATTCTCAAGTAGCTAGCCCCAATTTTAAGACCCTTTTAATAATCAACTGAATAGATTAGGAATTTTAAGTCTTAGGGTCCTATTTTAGAAGGTTACATTGGACTGGCGTTTGTCAGAGAACCTGGAGGTAGAATGTCAAATAAAGCAAGCTGTGAATTAACTTCTTTCTCCTTCTGCACATGCCTAACTTTGGCTTAGCCATCAAATGGTACTTCTTTAATTGCCACTATCAGCTACTGCTTTAAGAAAATGCAGATACTGAAGAACCGAGCTGCTGCTTCTCCTTCCATGACTAGGCCAGACGTGAAACTGCCAAGAGGAAAACACCTTTTGGTGAATATATTCTGCAGTTTCTTTTGCCTAACCCAGTGTGAGAAAGATTAGCCAGCACAAGGTGGATGTTGCCCGGAGTACGCTTGGTTGTGGTTCAAAAATACCACAATCTTTAAGGAGACTCTTTCTGTGTACCAAAAATGGAGCTAATGTTATAGCCTAAATTCTGGTTTTACCTTAAAAGCTCTAAACCAGTCTTGCCCAACCTTTGGTTTTTGGACTTCAATTCCCAGAAGCCTAAGTCAATTCCCCAAAGCACTGATCAGCCAATATACTGACTTAGGCTTCTGGGAATTGAAGTCCAAAAATCAAAGGTTGGGTGTGTGCCCCTTGTTGGGAACCACTGCTCTAAATGGTTTAGGACCTCCATACTTGACAGAAGACCTCTCTTGGAGAGGTTTGGCCTGGAGAAGACAATCCTCCCAGGCTTCAGGGCTGCAGATATCCAACCTTGAGGGAGGCCCATAAGGCTTCAACTAAAAATAGGGCCTTTTCCTTAGTGGGCCTGTGGCTCTGGAATTCCCTCCCGTTGCAAGTCGGCTAGGCTCCTTCCCTCTTGATTTCTAGAAAGTTGGTGAAGGCCAAGTTTTTTAAAATTAGGCTTTCCTGTACATCTTGCCCCCGTGAGAATTTTGCTCTCACTGACCAATAAGTTTGCTGCCGTTATTCGTTTATCTTAAATGATTTAAATATTCTTGGATAGACCTATTTTTTGTGGGATAGTTGGGTTTTTAAGTTGTTCTTGTAAACTAATTGTACAAATGATGGTTTGTGCAACTGCCCATAGTGATGCCAATGTCAGATGGACACCTGTAAAAGGGACCAAATGAATTTATACAGGAGCCGGCTATCACGGCACGACTAATCATGAAAGAAATCAAGTCACAGTACCATAAATAGTATGCTTCTATATATCAGTTGCTTCGGAGCAGAAGCTAAAGTATATTGTTGTATTCATATCCTTTTTCTAAGCTTTTCACCACTGAGTGATGCAATGCAGGACTAGATGGGCTTTTAGTGTGATCTAATGTAGCTCTTGTTATGCTCGTTTGTGGTCAATTAGATCCAAGTAGGTTTTGCAATGAAAACAGAGTTACTATGTTACTAAAACACAGAATAAATAACAATTCGTGATTAAAAAATAAAGATCAGATTTTTAAATTTAAATAGATTTATTAATTTTATTTATTTATTAAATTTATATACCGCAGTTCTCTGCCCAATGGGAGACTCAATGCGGTTTACAAAGTACAATTTACAAGTTACAGTATAAAAATATCACAAAAATATCACAAAAAAATACAACATATCAATATAATCATAACAGCATCACAATAAAGTATCAAAAATCAATATCACAGTAAACAAAGCATTACAAAAGCAAAATCACAGAGCATCAAATACAATGTTAGAAATACAGATACAATACAGTAATTTAAACAGTAAACTATGCAATAAACATTCAAGCTTTGGTATAAATTGTTCTTTGGGAAAAAACCTATCAAAATAGTTTTTTAAAATTGATATATGGTAGCCTGAAGGGTTTTCATCATGAAATTAGGATTACGTTTTAACTACACAGTATGAAACAACAAATATATTGGGTTCACGAAAATGTGTAAAATCATTAAGAGCAAGGGGAAAGCACTTGCTTGAGTTTAATCCAAAACGTCAGTGAAAACATCCAGTTCAACTGGCAAACAGATGGCAGCACAGTGCCTATAAGGTACAGATAGCCACTACTAAATTCTGTCCATTTAAGAAATCACAATAAAATAGGTATATAATTGTCCAAACAGCTTTGTCTGCTCATCTTTTCGAACTCAACTTGAAAAGAAATTAACTATAATTTTTCTTTTAAACAGAAACGAGCTCTGATTGTGTTCAAGTAAGCTCAGCTAAACACGAAATAAAGCAGCACAATTTAAACCATCTCTTTACCACAGGAAAGAAATTATTACATCAATCATACAGACTGCTACAACTGTTTTCAGTATTATTTTAATCAAGTTTATACTATCTTTCAATTTATTACAGCATTTAGTAGCCTAGGAAAAATTCATCACAAGAACTATGAATTCATTTCACAGGTAATAACAACAAGCAAGCTCTCTGTTAATGGCTTTAAGATAATGCTGGGCTTGGCCATATGGTTGGGTTTATACAGTGATCCCCAAGGACTTCTGACAGAAATCTTCACTATTTAAGAAACTGTTACTATATTTAACCTTCAATCTACTCGTTTCCAGAATGGACAGTCTTAAAGTGTTGTAAAAACATATGACACACGTTCCTTAAACAGACTCCATTTACAATTTGAGATGAGGCATCCAAGAAAGATGTTAACTCTAGTGTTTCCCAACCTTTGGTTTTTGGACTTCAATTCTCAGAAGCCTAAGTCAATTCCCCAAAGCACTGATCAGCCAATGGACTGAGACTGTGGTGGCTCAGTGGTTAAGAAGCTCTCTATGTTAGCTGGAAGGTTGGCAAGTCGGCAGTTCAAGACCTGCGTACTTCGTGATGGAATGAGCACCCGTCTCTGTCCCAGGCAACCTAGCAGTTTGAAAGCAAGACATTGCAAGTAGATAAATAGAGACCACTTCGGTGGGAAAAGATCTTGGGGACATGAAAGGAGACTCATTCGGGCATAACCTTTCAACTCAGAAAGCACCTTTGTGTGCTTCCGACATGATTTTTTAAAAAGCCAATGTACTGACTTAAGCTTCTGGGAACTGAAGTGTCCCTGTGGGGTGTGGGCCCCATGTTGGGAACCACTGCAAGCAATGAATATTTATCCTAAGCAGAGATACACTGTTAATTGTTCTATAACAATCAATACGTTGGTTGGGGAAACTGACCACTTCCAAATTTAATAGAACTATTATTTTCACCCTAGATAACAGGTGCAAAGATTTCATGAATAAAATTAAAAATAGGACCAACCATCTTAAACAATAAAAGAAGATATCGACATTTGTTTTCTTATCTGTTATCCAAATAAGAAATCAATGGCTTATATGAAAGCTTTCAGGCTACTTCCCATTTAGACTAAGATAAACATGCTTGACATTAGCAAAGTAATGTGCTGTGACATTATCTTCTAGGTGACATTGCAGGTTTCTAGGTCTCAAACAAGAGCCGGCAGTTCACATAAAAAACGAACAGTATTTTATCATGATTTTAATATTCTGCATTTTTTGATTCCAAAGACTTATCAATACAAGATAATTTGTAAAAAGTAATTAAAATAATAATGCCTCATCATCATTAGCAAGATCTTGGAGAATCAGTTAAAAAGCACAGCCTGTTAAAAGCAGGTAAAATAGAGGAAGGCAATTTTGACAGACCTGAGGATCAAATTGTTGCTTTCAGGACCTTTTATGAGCCATACCAGACCAGGAAATGGATGGGTATGCTCAAGAAAATAGGAAAAACCCAACTCAAAACTAAATCCATAAATGTACAGACCACCACATCTAATTTGATTTTGAGGTGGGGTGGGGAGACCTTTGGGAAATCCCCCTCCGAACTCCTACAGCAAAATCTAGAATTTATGTAGGGTGTCACATTCAATCTGCAGGCCATATCTGGCTCATCCCTACTTTAAACTGACTCTCTGTTCACCAAGAAGTCTCTTGCTGCTACTGTTGTTCTGTGCCGCCAAGTTGTAACTGACATATAGCAACCCTCAAAGTGAATGAGATATTTAAGGAATGGCTTTACACCAGGGATTCTCAACCTTTTCAAGCCGAGAGCCAAATCACACTCACTCAGACAGCTTTGGGGGCCGGGCAGCCATTTTGCCCTGCCTGCCACACATGGCACATCCGGGTGTGGCAGAGGCAGTAGGGGGCATCTGGCCCCCGGGCCATAGGTTGAGAACCCCTGTTTGACACGTTCCATACACCCCCAGTAATCGTCCATGGCTGAGCGAGAATTTGAACCTACTTCTTCTTACCCCTAGTTTGTCACTCTATCCTCTACACCACATTGGGTATTGCAAGAGGTCTCGAACCATGCCTTTATGGAATTTTCCAAAGTTGGGTTGCGCACATGAAGGAACCATGTGTCATCTCTGAAGTCAAGAAAGCACAGACATAAAACTCAGAAATTTACTTGCAGGTGTGATAGAAAGAATGTGGTAGAAGCATGCTGTTCTATCAGCTACCTTCACCAACCACCTAAGAGTTCAAATCATCCCATAGTTCTCAAACAGAAGCAGAAAAAATGTTTAAGTCTTACTATACGTGCAGTGGTCCAAGGGGTTGCAAAGGGTCGGACTCAGCTATGCGACTGAACAACAACAACAACAATACATAAAACTCAATTTTAGGTGAGAAAGCACCTCAGCAATTCCACATGTTGGTGTTAAGTTTAAAAGTGCAGTTGGGCCAGCACAAGTTGATTATCAGCCGATTTCTTGTTTATGAAGCATAATAAGTAGATATCTTACAGATTTTATTGGACAACTAGGTTCTACCAAATAATGGACTGACAAGTACTTAACTATTAGCTTGCATTCTTTTAGCTGATCTGAATTCCCCAACTTTGAATTCTGGTTTTCAACTTGACTTACTAACATTTTCTTACTTGTATTTTGACTGAAATAGGTAGGGATAGTCTGAGTTAATCTATTTATTTAATAACTGTTTCTGCCAAACTGTTTTATCATTGAACTAATGACCAAATGAGTGGGATACGCCTTCAATGAGCTGACTTTCCCCTCTTATAATCTAATTCCACTCAACTCATTCTGATGAACGACTAAATAACCGAACTGATCTTTAATGGAAATAGAAATTTTGTTGATCTTAGTTGAATTTTCAAGCCAGTACTAATCAGATTATTTTAAGGCCATGCTAATTAGTCGAATGGCTGGACTAAATGAAACATCTTTGAACTGTATTAATTGAATCTATTATTTGAAATATTATTTGACTAATATAAATAATATTTTTGTTCTCTAAAGTATTTGAACTATTGAATAACTGACCAGAGCCTTTAGAGATATAAGTAAGAGAGAAATCAGAAAATAAATTTAAAAAATCATAAATTTTATTTATATACATTAAAGCAATCTGAAACTATTATTACAAATTATGGGCTCCTGGGTGGTTATAAATTAACCATTGATAAGGTAAAACATCTGTATATAAATAAAGAAGAGGAAAGAATACTTTTTAAAAACTTATACTGCTAAAAATATAACCTTGTAGGGTATCTAAACATAAATGGAAATAACAGTAAGCTTTGTAAGAATAACAATGGTTAGTTTTATAAAGTACAGTAGAACCTTGGATAAAGTCCTAACTCTGTTCCACAATTTTGGACTTTATCCAAATCAAATGGGCAATGCATCGGATAATGTCCAAAAATGGACTTTATCTGAGGTTCTTATACCAAATACCTCGGATAACATCCATTTTTAAGCAATTTTGGACTTTATGCGATGCATCACGTGTGCATGAAAACTGTGACTTTATCCGAATCGGACTTTATCCAAATCGGACTTTATCCAAGGTACCACTGTATCTCCTTCTGTAATTAATGGGGGAGGGGTAAAATTAAAAGTCTTTTTAAAAAATAGGACAGCCAGAATATGATACTTCTGAAATCAAACTCTCCCCTTCTTTTTTCCTGTTTGAGTTAATAAGTTTAAAAATTAAAGAGTAGTTCAAAAATTACTTCAAAATAGTTTCCCATTGAGTCAATATACTAACAGGAATAAATGTAATACCAGTGGTACTAGAATAATTGCTGAATTATTTTCCAGGGATATTGCTGAATCATCTTCCAGGGCTTACTGGGGAAATAGTACCAACAGATTATTAATTTACTAAACCATCCAGAGTGGGAACTTTCTCTCACATGAGTGGTATAAAAATATAATTAATAAATAAAATGAGCTGGGATTGTTCTGGCAAAGTGGAGGCAGGCTTCTGAGATGCGTTATGCCCATCCTCATCTCTGATGAAAGAGACAAACAAAGAAAAGCACAGGTTGATGAACTGAAACTACAGACAAGCAAGCATGAGAAGGGACAGTAGGTGCCATTATGAGATCTGGGCTGGTAACAAGTGGGTTTATTTTTATTTTTAGTAAAATTACAAAAAAAAGCATATACAATAACTGAGAATATCTACATGCTCTCTCCTTCTGTAGGACTTTATAATTATTATATAATTGTTTTCCATATTCTTACATTGTTACCCTCCGCCCCTTTCCCCCCACCTCCCAAAAGGCTCTATTGTTCTGCCGTTCTCCTTACGTGTCGCTGACACATAATCCAAAAATTGTCCCAATATATCTTTAAGTTTATTTTCCTTCACCAATCTTTTTTTACCTTAACTCTACATGTTAATTTATCATTAATAGGTATATTTCATACATCTTTAAACCAATCATAAAGTTCAAAATAAACTCTTTCCATTTTTAATTATAATTAATCTTACAGCTGTAACAAATATTACAATCGCTTCTTCTTCTTTTTGCCATTCTAATTGTACATTTCCAAAACAACAATGCTATTCTAGTACCCAAGGTTAAGTTAATAAATCATATTTCATTGATACCCACTGAAAACCTTTTCCCATATTTTCTTCAGTTTTACATTCCCACCATAAATGAAGTTGCAATCTTATTCACATTTCCAACTTTTTTTTAGTACAGTGGACCCCCACTTTACGAAATTAATCCGTTCCGCCAGTTTGTCCTTAAAACAAATTGCAGTTTCCCATAGGAATGGATTGGGGTGGGAGGAAAAACGTTCTGGAGCTCAAGCCAAAAATAATGGTTTGTTCAAAACTCTTTATAAAGTAGCAAAAAATTCCAAAGTATATTTTATGAGGAATTTTAAACAGAAAAAATTAGGGGTTTTGGCTCCCCCCCCCGACTTTCAGAACAGAAGGTATTGATTTTAAATGCATTCCTATGGGAAACTGTGCTTTGCGCCCACTAGTGGGCAACTGTGGTAATGGCCCAACAGTCAGCTGTTTTCACCACCACCACTACTCTGGAAGCGCAGAACACTAATATTAAGCTGCCGAATTGCACCGAAAACACAACAAAAAATCCAAGAAACAGAGCGGAAATGCTCTAAATACACTCCCGCTGCTGTGGAAAGCGGTAGGGGGTGCCTGAGCAGCCCAAAAAAGCTTCACACACTAGGGAAACCCAGTCCACACCCACGTGACATCACCAGCACACATGATACCTGCCCTCCATCTCCCCCCTCCCCCCGGTCTCTAAACAGTTCACCACCACTGTGTTAGACCATTCCTTCTATTTAATATTACCTCCTAAATCTGTTTCCCAACTTATTCTTAGGCCCTGTTGTTCTCACCCAGATTCTATCAAAGCTGGCAACAAGTGGTTAAGAACGAGCTCTTGGAGTTCTAGTTAGAATATGCATAGTTACTGGAAAAAAGCATATTTCATATTGGGCCTAGTTAAAGGAACTGAAAATAGAACTGCCAATACCATATTGTTCTCATATAAATTTAAGGTGTAACCATGTTGAAAATACCGTGTATAGCTGTGATTGTCACACCTAGAAAAAGATACTATACTGTTGGGGGGTGGGGTGTAGAAAAGTGCTACTAAAATGATCAAGAAAATGGAGCAACTTTCCTGGGAAGAAAGGTTACAACTTTGAAAGCTGTTTAGCTTTGGGGGGAAAAGAAGCAAGCGTTTTAAATTCAACCTGGCAATAACTTTTTTTTAAATTAACCCACCCCCACCCCATATCATGGCCTACAACAGCTTCTAAAAAATGAGGTGAAAGGGAAAGTATGGCTTCTAGGGGAAAATACTGTAGTTGATATCAGCTTTATATAGTGTGAACTATGTTGTTGTATTTCAGCTAATACTGTACATACCTGTCAACCATCCTGGATTGGCCGGGATTTCACAGTTTTCGGCGCCAATTTGCGCCATTTCCCGCCCCGCACTGCCGAAACCCCGGAATTTGGCAGTGGGGGAAAGGAGGTACTGCACAGCCCTTCTGCGCAGGTCGCCTTTCAACGCATGTGTAGAAGGGTTCTACGCTTGCGTAGCCCCATTCTACGCATGCGTAGAAGGCTATGCCGCTTGCGTAGCAGGCTACGCCGTTTGCGTAGGAGGCTACACCGTTTGCGTAGGAGGCTACGCAAGCGGCGTAGCCTTCTATGCATGCGTAGAAGGTGACCTGCACAGAACCGTTTGCGCAGGTCCCATATTTTCCGGAGTCGTGGTTGACAGGTATGATACTGTATTATATAGAATTATGTACAGTGTATCAAGTGGATAGGAAGAAAATTTTTACACCTACTCTCATAATTCTCATTTGAATTCTTCCCATTCTCACTTAAATTCTTCTCAATAAGTATTCAGACTTTAGTTTTACATTTCTTCAGTGTAACAGGATTTGTTAAAAAAAAAAAACTTCCATCTATAGCTACTGGAAAAAAAAATATTCCAAAAGGAAGCTTCCTTCAGTACTTAACCACATATAAACCATAGAGTTCTTCTTAACAGGCAGATTTTCTGTTATTGCATTAATCACATGATGTATTTCACATGTATGTTACTTGTATATGTAAAACAAAAGCCATAAACAAAATGGAATTTCAGATTAGTTCACAAAATATATTATCTTGCCTGCTCAGCCAGAGCTAGTTATTTGTGACATATGCAGTCACGTAGCAAGTCTTATGCACATTTACTCAAAAATAAATCCCAGTGTTCATTGGGGCATACCCATCAGATGAACAGCCTGGAGGGGGAGGAAGGGAAAGCTAACTGTGTCAATTGAATATGTTACTTATATGCAGCCAATGCTTATATCAGAAACAATTAGGTGAATTACTTCTGATGGTAAGAATTAGCTCACAGCTATAGCAAAAAAAAAGTTATTGAATTCAAACACATAATGATGATTTTAAATAACTTATTTTTTCCATTCATGTACATCCCACCTTTCCTCCAACAAACTTAAACCAATGTATATTCTTCTAGCCCTGCAGTGAATAAAATTTGCTCATCCCAAATACATTATTTTGACTTTGAAACCGGAACAAAGCAATTTGAATTTATCCATGGTCTCAATGCTGGTATCTGTTAGAACAGGGGTCCCCAACCTCCCCCCACATACACACACAGACCGTTTTCATGCTAAACAATTTTTCCAGCGACTGGTATCACATTGCACACAGGAGGGGGCAGAGCCCCACCATAGTTAAGCAATGCGGAGGAGGGGCATGGCCACCTGCTTATCTGATGTGTCTGAAGCCCATGCTCTTGCTCTGCAGAGCAGACCCCACGGAGCATGTTGAGAGTGGAAGGCTGCCATCGGGGCCATACCTGTCAAGTTTTGGATTTGGAAATAAGGGAAATTTCCTAGCAAATAAGGGATACTTGACAGCTATGCTTATCCTGTGCTGCCCTCCAATGGCGGCAATAGGGCATTGCAGTCTAATTAATAAGGGATGACGGCGGGAAAGAGGGTAAAATAAGGGTTTTTCCTGGCAAATAAGGGATACTTGACAACTATGATCGGGGCTCCCAGCACCACCCGCCCCCACAGCCCAGGGTTAACACAGGGTTCTAACACAGGGTTAACCCGTGTTAGAATATGTCACAATTAGACATAGAGATATACAAGATGTATAGATCATTAAAACAATGTGTGTAGCAGAACAATGGAGAGGTCATTGGTTACTCTCATCTCTGAAATGGATGTAGGGAAAAACCATCACAGCACCCACAAAGAAAAAAGCATCAAAGAAGCTAAATGCCTATAACAGGAGTTCACAACCTACAGCCTGCATCCGGCCCATGGCGCCAAATAATCCAGCCCCTGACATCGCTCCAGTTGCCTCCGCCATAAATGAGTCTGTGGCCATTGTAAATGCATTTACTACAGCCATAAATGTGTCTGCGACTTTCGTAAACGTGTTTACGACAGCTGTTGACATGTTTTACAGCAGCGTTTACGGCAGGGGAACCACCAGTCCGGCCCGCTCAGCTGTCTGAGGGTGTGTGGTCTGGCCCATGGCTGAAAAAACATTGAGAACCCCTGGCCTACAACCTTAACCACAAATGATCCAGCTTGATGCTTAAGAAAGAATTACTGTACTGTATTTGCCGGCGTATAAGAACCATCAGAGTTTAAGATGCACCCTTTTATTACCAAAACAGCCCACTATAGGCCACTATATTCAGTACAAGATGCACTCCATTTTTTCAGTGTATTTTAATGGGGGGCAGGAAGTGGGGCTTATACGCCAGCAAATACAGTAGATGCAATTTGATTATAGCTCAAATTCCAGCTGGAAGAATTATTATTGACAATCATATTCTTCATGATACTGTATCAACCTCTGCCATAAAAGCTCTTAAACTTAAGAAATGTGTCCATCAGATTTCGTTTGGCAAGAATGTTGAGGAAAATTGCAAAAAATAATAACAAAAACACTAACGACATAAAATATATCAACTCAGCAAATCACTTGCCAAGAAAGCTGCTTTCAACAACTTTTGGCATGAGCTGAAGTCTAAATTGTACGAGATGCAGCACTTATGACTCAGCAGTAATGCGGGGGAGATTCACGACTTTACTGAGCATGGAGAAAAATTTCAAAGCTGAACAAAAATCTATGGCCCCTAACCTATTGGCATGTCCTCTTTTCTTAACTCCAATGACTCAGTAGAAATCACGGAGAAGTCACAGATTTTGCAGAGATGGGTGGCGCATTTTCATCTGAACCATCTGAAATTAGTGAGGAGGCTCCCACAAATCAACTGTTACATGGACCAGTTCCAACCCATCTCTGGAAAGAGCTTCCAAAGGAAAGAGCCTCAGAGGGAGATGCAATACCAACAGAGACATATAAAAAGGTGTCAATAAACTTTTCCAAAAATCAAGGCAAAAAATGTGGACACAAAGTAAAATCCCCAAGGATTTCAAAGATGTAAGAACTATCTACCTTTCTACAGTCTGTAACTGAAATCTTGCTTTGCACAGTAGGTGAGCTTTTATACGTTGATAACTGTACTCTCAATGCAATCCTGGCAAGACTGAGCGGTTGTGGATTAGGCCCCCCCGCGTTATCACGGGAGTTACCATCTTTGGTTCTGGATAGGGCTTTTTGCCTCAGACAGACCCTGGGGTCCTCCTGGACTCACGACTCCTGCTCGATGAGCAGGTGCCAGTCATGGCTAGGAGGGCTTTTTCACAACTTCATGTGATTCGCCAGTTACGCCCACTCCTGGACCGGGACACCTTGCTCATGGTCACGCACTCTGGTCACCTCGAGACTTGACTATTGTAATGTGCTCTACATGGGGCTGCCCTTGATGACCATTCGGAGGCGGCAACTGGTCCAGAATGCAGCTGCTTGGGTGGTGATGGGGTGCGGGCGTTATGGCCATGCCTCGCCATTGCTTCGGGAGCTGCACTAGTTGCCAGTGTGCCTCCGGGTGCAATTCAAGGTGCTGGTGATTAACTTTAAAGCCCCACATGGTAGTGGACCAAGGTACTTAAGAGACTGAGTCACCCCAAGGACATCTGCCCGTTCCACTAGAGCAGACCGGAGGGGCTCCCTGATAGTTCCATCTGCTAGGGAGTCTCGCCTCTCTAGCACAAGAAGGAGAGCCTTCTCTGTGTCTGCTCCGCCCTGTGGAACCTCCTGCCAACCGAACTTCACCTCCAGGCAGAGCTTTTATCCTTTTGCAAGAGTCTTAAGACCTGGCTGGCACAGTGGGTGTGGGGCGGCAGCTGGGGAGATAGCCACCCTGGGCTGGCTTGTTTAACTATTGCCCAGGCTGTCAGTTTTAGTATGTGACATTGGGAGGGCATTTTTTAAAAAAAATAACTTTTTAAATTTAAACAATCTAATTTTAATGCTACTTTTAATGTTTTTGCAAGTTTTTATTTGTTGTAAGTCACCCGGAGTCGCCTCAGCAAGAGGGCGGTGGTAGATATGCGAGCAATCAATCAATCAATCAATCAATCAATCAATCAATCAATCAATCAATCAATCAATCAATCAATCAATAAACACACTTCTGCATATGCAAAAAAAAGTCTTGATCCGGTCTCTTCCACCTGTTATAATTTCAGCTGAAGATGAATATTGATAAGACTGCAGTGATGTACCAAGTATATCTTGTAAGGAACCAATTAGAAAAGTATATGAACATCCCTTTAGTGCAATCAGTAAATTAATTCACATATCCTGGCAGTACCGTCTCCTACTGGATTGTCATTGACGATGAAATAGCCTCACAGGTCTCTAAAGGTAGCACTGAGTTCAGAAGGCTTTGATGCTTCTTCTTCTGTGTCTAGGCCAGATGTGAAGCTGCCAAAACGAAGGCACTTTTTGGCAAGTTCATTCTGCAGTAACATATAGAAAGCTGATGTTCTATTTCCTCCACTTCATGGAATAGAGATCTGGACTATTTAGCTATGCCATGTCTGCCGAGAATTCTCTGGAGATAAAGTCTGAAACAACATAGTAAGAAATGTCTTCCAATTTTAAAACAAAGACAACTTCAGAGAGGTGGCCATGGCATCAGGATGTCAGATGTCATCTCCCAAAATATCTATTCAATGGAAAGTTTGTTACAGGTATTCAACTGCACAGTAGACAAAAGAAATGATTCAAACATATTCAGAAGAAACACTGAAAGAATATAATAATTACTATGTCAGTTGCGGAGCAAACAAAATGTCTGATGAAACATCATTAAACAAAGGTATAAAGAATTTAAAATTTAAAAAAAAAAACAAAGATGTAGAAAGGAAGAGAGAAGTCAAAAAGCAAGGGTGTACAATACTGACAGCCCAATGAGCCCAGGATCAGCTAACCTGTTGCCACTGCTTCTGTACGTTCCAGACACATGGATTAGTTAGTCACATGCATATCCATCAATGTGATATTGCTCAACCTTAACTGCTCATTTCCTTTTTCTCCCTAAGTGGTGAATTTGATGGAGATGGCTTTCTTCAAAAATGAAGGATGAATTCTGTATGTTCATCCTCATAATAATGTGACACACATTAGAAAGAGGAACAATGGCTGACTCAAGGTAAACATGTGAACTCCACAGCTAAGTAGGCACCTGACCAAGGATATCTGCAGTCTTTGTCTAATCGCTGGCTCATTTACTACATCAGTTGTTGGTTATATGAAAAACATAAATGGATACTGTAATTAATTGATCTGATATCACATGAAGAATAGCAAAATCATGGTGCTAAATGAGTTATGCTCCCAGTAATCACCATTTTTATGAATCTATGCACACCAGCTAGATTTTGTCAGGAGAAAAAAGAGGCACATTCCCCTTTGTTATCTGTTGTCTGTAATTCACAGCCACAAACTATGGTTCAAGAATTAACTAGCACATCTGTTGATAGGGAAGGTCTCCAACATGCTACATCTCTAAACTAACTCCAATAAACCTATAGAAAATCCAATAGAACAGAGGAAATGTCATCCTAAGAAACAACAAAATCCTCCCAGCTCCGCTGCAGTACCATGTAAATGAATTTTCCTCAGGAAGATACTCAAGTTTTCTTGATGATACAGTCCTTCTACAGATACGTAAATAGATGTTCAGGAACCACTGCAGGGCAAAATGACATCAAAGGGGGAATCTTAACCTGTTGACTCCACTAGATTTAGGAAAGCATGGGTCGAGGGGTGGGTGGAATCAACTAAATATATCATAACTTATGGTACAGGAGGGATCACAACACACTTTCCTTGGATGAATGTGTAGGAGTAGACATAATCTGTTATAGCTGAATCCATCCACCGCAGAGCTTGTTTCACTCTAGGTTTTACACCCTAACAGTTTATTGAGCAGCTTTGCAAATAAAGTATAAAATGTTTTGACACTTGTAAATCAAAAATGTTCACACCTAAGTCAATTTATTTCCTTCTAACAGCAACTTGATCCTACTTGTCATTCATCTTTGTATGCCATTTTGTGTGCATCCCATATTCTTTTTCTCTTTTAGGAGTGTTAGCCATGCTAGTCTTTTTCTATTTTAACTATCCTATAAAGATAATCTCACATATGCCGTTTTATTCATTAAGAAGTCTGATAATTATTTTGATTAAACCCCTCAAGTCATAATCTGTAGAAAGTATCTTTACTTTCTCTACACAGAACAATTTATGGACCAATAACTGAATTGGTTTCATCTGGGTTAACAAAAATCTAAAGAAAATAACTTTAACTAACAGTCAAAAATGTTAGTTCTACCCTAAGCAGGGATTCAGCCTGCTCACATAAAGGCTATAAGTATAAAGGACACATAAGAGCCTTCCTCAGCGTTCCTGTCTGCAAACTCTGACTTTCCCATGTTGAGCTAGATGGTCTCAGAAAATTTCTACATGCATCTGTTTGAATGTGATTGGGGAGGCCTAGACATTTTATAAAATCAGCATACCAGAATTCTATAATGGCACTCAAGTACATTTTCAACTTTATTTATTTATTTATTTATATAAATATAATATCTTTTATATAAAAATAAAAATAAAAAGACCTATAGTAAATGAAAGAAGGCAATAAAGGACATGTAGCCGGACAGTTGACAAAGTGCCCCAGTGTGTGTGTGTGTGTGTGTGTGCGCACATGCACACACGCACACATATACTGGGGCACTTTGTCAACTGTCCGGCTACATGTCCTTTATTGCCTTCTTTCATTTACTATAGGTCTTTCCACTGTGCAAAGGAAAAAAAAGAAAATGTTAGATGTAATACAAAGAACTAGTGGAACCGCTAAACAATGGAGGTCAGATGTGCTGCTGCCTCAGCATAGTCCCCCAGCACTATCTAAAGGAATACTACAGTCAGTAGTAGGCAACCAGTGTGGTGTAGTAGATATAGTTAATGGAATAGGACTCAGGAGACCTAGGTTTGATACCCTGGTTCTGCCTTGAAAACTCCTGGTGTGTGTGTGTGTGTGTGTGTGTGTGTGTGTGTGTGTGTGTGTGTGTGAGAGAGAGAGAGAGAGAAACTGGTTAAACCACTTCTTAAAATAATACTCTTAATTAGGGTTCTTATAAGTCAGTTCAACTTGATAGCATATAACAACAGTCAATAGCATCAAAAGCCACAGAAATGTTCAAGAGCATTTGTGTGGCCACAAACACCAAGTACTGACAATAAAACCATCAAGACAACAAATAAATCAAGCACAGGCTGGAGTTGTGTTGCAGAACCATATGATATGGTTCTTTATTCCACATATTATTATTATTATTATTATTATTATTATTATTATTATTATTATTATTATTATTATTATTATTATTATTATTATTATTATTATTATTATTATTATTATTATTATTATTTGGGGGGTGGTACTGTTGCTCTTTGTGAACTAAAAACACACACCCAGCACTCTCCTATAGCTGCACACTGCAAAGAAAAGTTGACAGTGACAAGTGGTTTCTTTCAGTGAAAACATGATTGCCATTTCTCATCTCACCATGGATGAATCCCCTGCTAAGCTTTTAAGTAAACCCACACATCTATGGAACAAAATTTGAAGGCTGTTGCCAAAGAGAGTGTATGGGGCTATTATTTCAAAACATCCTGATTCTTTTGTGTGGAACTGAAGAAATTTAACATACATTTTCAAGGCTGTACCTTCAAAATTTAGCAAAACCTGGTGTACACGGTTAACTCTTTGCTATGATTTTATCCATATCATTTACCATTCTAGCCATTTCCCTTACATTCAACAGACTTTAAACACTAGGTGTAGAACCAAATAATTAATACAGAGGACACAAGTGAGGATAGTAACCACCTTCCATCCTGAGTACACTACAAAATCTATTGCCTGCAGCCAAGGTCTTAGCTGTAATCACATCTGCTCAAACCACAAGTCAGAAACTCCTAGATTCTCAATTTACAAAGAGAATTTCTCAGACTGCAATGCCCATGCAATATAATTAAAGAATAAATTAACCAAATAAAGCAAATACCCAGAAGCCACCTACTGCAAGACAGATCCAGAAGAGAAAATGACCAAATACCATAAATCGCCACCTTTCAGCCCACAACTGGTACCACTCACAGGCATCATGAACAACGTACAACCCATTCCTGACAAGAATGCTTCACCCTTGCAAGCCCTCAGTAGCAGACTGGTAGCTGCTTGCAAAACAACCTCCAAATCTCATGCAAATACTGACACACAACAAACTACACAACACTGATACAAAGATAGGCACTAAACATTGCTACAAATGCAGATGGTAGCTCTGTCCCTACATCTACTCTAGGAGCAAAATTACAGGCCCCAAAAACATCACTTACCACATTAGGGGTGTGTTTACTTGTTCCTCTGCTAATACAACCTATGCCCATCCTTTTGCCAACAATGCACAGGACAAACAGGACAATCTCTACACAGAACAATTTATGGACATATAACTGACTTTGTCCCAGCTCCTGCCAACCTAGCAGTTCGAAAGCAAGAAACTGCAAGCAGATAAAAAGGGACCACTTCGGTGGGAAGGTAAACAGCGTTCCGTGTGCTCTGGTGTCTAGTTATGATCAGGGAAATGTCTGCAGAAGCAGACAGTGCTAGCATTTCGGCTATGAAACAGAGATGAGCACTGAACCCTAGAGTCGGATACGACTGGCTTTTGAGCAAGAGTGACCTTTACCTTACTAACTGAAATCAGAAATGGTAATAGATGAAAACCTGTTTCAGAACATTTCAATCTGCTTGGATATTCTTTGAGTCACCTGAAAGTGACTGTTTTAGAAAGAAAATCACTATAGACTTGAAAGAGAATAGCTGAGATAAGGTATGGTGAAGACACACTCAAAAGGATCAAACATCAATCAAGGTTTCTAACTCACTACCAACTGCAAAATCCTGTACTGACTCCACTTGTGTTAATGTTATTGTTACCTTGTAGACTGATAACTTAAAATATTCACAGCCACATAGTTCTATTGCTTTAGCAAAAAAAAAAATTGTCATTTTGTCCATCTTTATCCACACAGCGGGGACATTTATAAATGCGATTGTCTAAATCTTATGCCTGTGGAAGTAGTCTTGCTCAATGAAAGCTCACATTATCATACAGAAGATCATCTTTAAAGTGCTATAACATTTTCTCTCTTTTTTTGTTTTTAATGGGTTTTTATGCCAGAAATCAATGGGACTTAAAATCAAATAAGTGTGAAATGAGTTTTAGTTCTCACTCATGGCCCATCAATTATATAATTTCATAGCAGTAGTACATCACAGAGCAGGGAACTACAAAAGTGGGAGGAACGGGGAAAGGCTTAGACTTTTAGAGTGGAACAAAATGTAAAGGTAAAGGTCTCTCTTGCTCAAAAGTCAGCCATATCCGACTCTAGGGCATGGTGCTCATCTTCATTTATAGTCAAAGAACCAGTGCTGTGTCTGTAGACATTTCTGTGGTCATGACTGGCAGGAATGCCTAGATGCCGGAGTACACAGAACACTGTTACTTTTCCCGCCAAACTGGTACCTAATTATCTACAGTAAAACCTCGCATTAAGAGTGCCCCACCTAGAGACTAACTTGCTTAAAGTGCAGAATTTTCTCTGAGTGCAGAAAATTCTCTGAATAAGCCTCTGCAGTCACTAAATTCTCTGAATTTTCTCTCTTAACAACTAAAAACAACCAAAAACTCGCTTAACAACTAAATCAGGGTTTGCAATCCCCCCTGCCAGGAGTCACAATCGGTCACTTACAATGGCAGCGGCGGCGCTTTTTCCAAGTGTTTCGCTTAAAGAGCAATCCCAAGGAACACATTATGCTCTTTAAGCGAGGTACCACTGTACTTGCAATTTCTTGCTTTCAAACTACTAGGTTGGCAGGAGCTCTGTCATGTAGAGCTCAGGTCTTGAACTGCTGACCTTCCAGTTGTCAAGTTCAAAGTCTTAACCACTAAGCCTCTGCAGTCACTAAATTCTGACATAAAGTATTGGAAACCAGCAAATGTATCATGGCCTAAGTTCTGTAGACCACAGCACACTTCATCCAACGAAGTATTTTTTTTTATTGGTGGACTACCACACACAAGTTCAAAATTTAAAAACACACATACAAAAGCACATGTCTACGGAAATGTCTGCAGATACAGACAGTGATGGCTCTTTGGCTGTAAACGGAGATGAGCACCACACTCTAAGAGTCGGATACAACTGGCTTTCGAGCAAGGGCGACCTTTACCTACAGGTGAAACTCGGAAAATCAGAATATTGTGCAAATGTTCATTCAGTTCAGTAATGCAACTTAAAAGGTGAAACAAATATATGAGATAGACTCATTACATGCAAAGCGAGATAGTTCAAGCCTTACTTTGTTATAATAGTGATGCTTATGGTTTACAGTTTATGAAAACCCCAATCCCCCAATCTCATGTACCCCATAATCATTACATAATCTCATGTACGCTGTACACCATGATCATCAATAACGAATTAAGTCATGACATCTCTGTAGTGAGTCTATCTCATTTCCCCCCACCTTTTAAGTGAAATGAATGAATATTTACACGATATTCTAATTTCCGAGTTTCACCTGTATATACAATACATAAATAATGTAACCAGAAGATTGTGTTAACCTAAGAGGCAGTAATAGGTCCGCAAAGCTTAACTTTATGCCTACAAAGAAAATGACTCAGTATGCAATAATACTCATGTGACGATAAACATTGTCATAACATCTTATTCATCTGATTCCTCTTCCGTGCCTAGGCTGGACATGAAACTGCCAAAATGAAGCCGCCTTTGGGTGAGTTCATTTTGCAGTTCCTCTCATCCGCCCCAGTGTGAGAAAGATTACCAGGGCACACCCGATTGTGGTTCAAAACTACAGTAGACCCTCACATAACGACGTTGCTCGGTTCTCCAAGTAGCGCCGTTATGCGGAAAACATCGTTTTGCGGGTTTCTATGGGAGATCTCCCGCAGGACGTCAAAAAAAGTCGTCATTTGCACAACGGCGGTAAAAAAACCCCGTCATTATTCAAATAACTACGTTTTTTCGTCATTGTGCGCGAGATCATGTGGGGGACATCGGTAGCATCGTTAATCAAAATGACGCTATTCGCATGCATTGTTAGTCGGGGGTTCACTGTATCACAATCTTCGCGGAGGCTTTCGGTCTACCCCCGTTCATCGGATGAGGGAGACTTTAGACCACAGCTTTAGGCTGCCCTTAAAAGACTCACGGCTGTGTCTCCTGGGGCCCTCCTTCCTAGCTCTGCTAAGGGGCTGCGTGGTGGCTCGGTGGTTAAGAAGCTCGCCTTGTTAGCTGGAAGGCCGGCAAGTCGGCAGTTCGAGAGCCAGGTACTGCATGACGGATTGAGCGCCCCGCCTCTGTCCCAGCTCTTGGGGACACAAAAAGGAGCCTCATTTGGGCGTTCCCCTGAGCGGAGTTTCTTCCACAAAAATTGTTGTTGTTGTTGTTGTTGTTGTTGTTGTTGTTGTTGTTGTTAATAATAATATTATTATTATTATTATTATTATTATTATTATTATTATTATTATTATTATTATTATTATTATTATTACCACCATACTTGCTGGTTCAGGAGGGGTAGGAGAAAGGTGGCGGAAGCGTTGTGGGGAGGCCGAGCGAGCAGGAGGCACCTGGGCGTCTAAGGTGTGGGTGAGAGGGATTTCCTCACACCTGGAAGGAGGGAAGGAGGGAGAGAGAGGAGGAGGAGAAGGGGCGGGGAGGGAGGAGAACTCTCTCTCACATACACAAGGCTGAAGCCCTTTACGCAGCCAGGTCCGCCCCTCCTCCAGTTGGGAGGGTGACTCGGCTCAGGAACCAAGACCCGGCCGGGCCCCAACTCGAAGCGGAGTAACCCGGCGCCCTCATTCCACTTCCCAAAACCCCAAGCGAGCCGCGAACTTACTTACCCTCCAGCCCGCCAATTCCCCTCAGGAACCGCTCGCAAGAGAGCATCGCATCCTCCTTCCTTCCTTGCCTCTCCCTCCTCCTCCCCCTTTGCTCGTCGTGTCGCTGCTATAGCTACGGGGAGCCAAGGCAACCGCGTCTCGCGATAGCTGAGGCGTGACCCTTCGGGGACGCGAGATTTTCCTCCCCGGCGCTGCCCCAGCCCCAGCTAGCCACAGACAGACTATGGGCTGCCTTCGGCGGCGGGAGGCGGGGCGCGCGATGGGATGGGAACGTCGCGAGAATGGCGCGGGGTTTCCTCCACAGGTTCTCAACCTTGGGTCCCCAGGTGATTTTGGACTTCAATTCCCAGAAGCCCCGGTTAGCTGGTGTAGTGACTTAGGCTTCTGGGAACTGAAGTCCAAAAACACTTGGGGACCCAAGGTTGAGAAGCACTGCGTGATGCCTCTCTGGGGTGAGGGTCGGAGGGTGCTTTTTTGCTTGAGGTTATCAAAGAGTAAACAAAACAAGACACACACAAAATGTTGTGGCACCTTAATAGCAATTACAATTAGCAATAGCCATTACACTTACCCTGCCGCCCCATAGCGCTTACTGCACTCGCAGGGCAGTTCACAAGTTAATTCGCGTTTTTGCCCCCAATATGCTGGGTACTTGTTGTGTTCTAACAGTGTAACCTTCTGCATGTGATAACAATGTATCTGAACAATGTAACCTTCAGCTGATCACTATAAACCCTGTAATAGGACGCGAGCTAATGACCACCAGCTGGCAGCAGCGAGCGTCCAAGCTCTCTTGGTTCAAACCCACCAAAAGGCCACAGCGCGGGAAGTTTCCCGCCGCTACCTACACCTGGACAAGAAGGGCGTGACCAGCCATGACGTCACGCGGGCAGTAGCCAATGGGCTATCGTGGAGCCACATTCAAATACGTTACTACCATATATATAGAGCTGTTCGTCCGCCATTACCTCATGTTCCCTCTGTCCACCATGCAATAAACCTGAGTTAACCCAGCCCTTGGCTGTTCCCTGTGTTCATTTGATCCAATCGCAAGGATTGAAGGCTTAGTCAGCTGTGACCCTTTGGTGTATGCAAACCAAGACACAGGACACAGCCTCGGGCTGGGTTAACTCAGGTTTATTGCATCGTGGACAGAGGGAACATGAGGTAATGGCGGATCGATAGCTCTTTATATACAGCAGTAATACATTTGAACGTGGTGCCATGGTAGCCCATTGGCTACTGTCTGCGTGACGTCATTGCAGGTCACGCCCTTCTTGTCCAGGTGTAGGTGGTGGCGGGAAAACTTCCCGCGCTGTTGCCTTTGATGAGTTCGGACCAAGAGAGCTTGGACGCTCGCTGCTGCCAGCTGGTGGTCATTAGCTCGCGTCCTATTACAGGGTTTATATGATACAGCTGAAGGTTACATTGTTGCTATAGGCAAGGTTACATTGGCTCAGATACATTGTAATCCATGTGTGCAATAAAACCATCAGAACACAACACCCCTCCCCCCTAGGACGAGACAAAGTCTCGAGCCCACACTTAACACACTCCCCCCCCCTTAGGAGACAAAGTCTCTCAGCCAAGATGGCTTATTTCGAACACGCTGGGGTCTCGATGCGGGCTGCCTCTCCCCGGGTTTGCTACCTTCTCTTTGTCCCCTGGTTTCCTGTCCTGTAATTGGAGAGGGAGACTCGTTAGTGACTTGCCGCGGCTCCGCGGCGTTGTTGGGAGGTGTGCTCTTTCTTAGGGAGGAACCGGGGGCACTGGGGGCTAACGAAAAACCCCTCTTCTCGCTTGGATGGGTGGGGGAACACTCCTGAAAACCCCCCCGGCTCGCAAAATCAAAATCAAAATCACAATCGGGGGCAGCGGTCGCGCACTCCTCTCCCCCTTCCCCGGCCCCTGATAGGACTGGCGTATCAAAAGGGTATGAGTCGGGGCCGCTGCTTCTGCCTTCCCCCCTTGCTTGGGACTGTTGTCCACTGCTGTCTCCCCCTTGGGTTAAGCGGGTGGGGGAGAACCCTAACGCTGAATCCTGTTGCTGAGCCCCACTGACTGGCCCACTCACTCGGTGCTTCAGTTGATCAGTGTGCCTCCTCCAGAGGAGGCCGGTGGTAGTCTCGACCCGGTACGACACTGGCCCCGTCTGTTCTACAACCGTCCCTGGCACCCAGGCTGGCCCTGCGCTGGAATAGTTCCTGCAGTGAACAGGGTCACCGGCGGCGAAACCTTTCGAGACTGCCAACCCTATGTTTTTCCCCTTATCCTCGACTCTCGTCGGGTCTAGCCTGGACAGGATCGTGGTCAGTTTTCGCCGCATCAAGAGCTCTGCCGGCGAGTAGCCTGACGCTAAGGGGGTTACCCTATACGCTAAGAGGAACTGGCATACTTGGTGATTCAGGTCCCCCGGGCCCATGCGCCGCAGCGCGTCCTTTGTTGTACGCACTAGCCGTTCCACTTGGCCATTCGTGGCCGGGTGAAACGGTGCGGATGTGACATGCCGAATGGCGTTTGCCTCCATGAATGCTCCGAACTCAGCGGAGGTGAAACAACTAGCGTTATCGCTGACTAAAGTGTCGGGTAAACCGAACGTGGAAAAGACTCTCCTTAGCCGGCTAATTGTCGTGGCGGAGGACGTGCTCTTTACTGGGATAACCTCCAGCCACTTGGAGAACGCATCCACCACCAGGAGAAACATGGTTCCTCGGAATGGGCCAGCGAAATCTACGTGCACTCTGGACCATGGCCCCCGTGCTGTGTCCCATTCCCTATGCGGAAGACGGGCCGCCTCAGGTCGGGATCCCTGGCATGCCTCGCAAGTGCCGACCATGTGCTCAATGTCCGCGTCCAGCTGTGGCCACCAGAAGTAACTCCGGGCCAGCGCTTTCGAACGCACAATGCCCGGGTGGCTGACGTGCAGCAGTTCGAGCACCCTCGTCCACAGGGGCGTAGGGACCACCACCCGTTGGCCCCACAAAAGGCACCCCCTTTCTAGGGACAACTCTAGCTTTTTCCGAAAGAATGGGTCGAACTCTGTACTCGGGGACGATGCCGGCCACCCCTTCTGTACCCATGAACTAACTTTCTCCAGCGTTCTGTCCTTGCCTGTCGCCCTAGCAATGTCGGCTGGTACTATTGGGGGTGCGTCTAAAACCTCAATTAGCAACACCTGGCGGTCTCTTTCAACTCTCGCCTTCTGGTCATCCGACAAGGGCAAAGGGGATCTCGAAAGTGCATCAGCATGGCTGATCTCCTTTCCGGGCCGGTACTCCAACTCATGTTGGTATGCGTTGAGGAAAATAGCCCATCGCAGCATTCTCGGGGACAGGATCTGCGGCGTGGGCTTGCTCGCCGTGAAAATCCCTAACAGTGGCTTGTGATCGGTCACGATTTTGAACGGGCGGCCATACAAAAAATCGTGAAATTTTTTGGTTCCCGCTACTATCGCTAACGCCTCCCTGTCGGTTTGTGCGTAATTTCGCTCCGCTTGGGACAGGGACCTTGAGTAAAAAGCTACCGGGGCCTCCCTTCCGTCCTCCAACACGTGGCAAAGCACCGCCCCCACCCCCACCGGGGATGCATCACAGACTAGGACCACTGGCCGTTTGGGGTCGAAGTGCGTCAGGATTGCCTCAGATGTTAGGAGTTGCTTTAGCTCTTTGAACGCCCTCTCGTGCTCGTCACCCCACATCCATGGCTCCTCCTTTTTAAGTAACCGATGGAGCGGTTCGGCCACGGACGCCTTCCGCGGGAGGAATGTATGGTAAAAATTGAGGAGCCCCAGGAAAGACTGTAGCTCGGTTTTGGATGTGGGGCGAGGGGCCTTTTTAATGGCTGCTACTTTGGATTTAGACGGCTTAATCCCCTCGGGTGTGATCCGGAACCCTAAAAACTCGACCTCGGTTTCGAAAAAAACACATTTGTCCTTCCTCAATCTCAGCCCCGCTTTCTCGAACACGGTCAGTACTTTGTCCAACCTTTTTGCCAGTTCAGCCTCACTCCCCCCTGTTATCAACACGTCATCAAAATAAGGCAACACCCCCTCCAGGCCCTTTAGGAGGCGTTCCACAAGCGATTGAAAAAGGCCGGGTGCCGAGTTCACGCCGAACTGTAACCGCGACACCTGGAACGCTCCCTTATGTGTAACTATCGTTTGTGCCGCGGCCGTGGCGGGGGTCACAGGAAGTTGCTGATAGGCTTGTGCCAAATCGAGTTTAGCGAAACACTTTCCCCCATTCAGCCTGGCCAAAAGGTGGCTGATCACTGGCACCGGGTATGCATTAGGGCGGATCGCCTTGTTAATTGTACACTTATAATCAGCGCAAATGCGCACCTCCCCGTTAGCCTTTAGAGCCGTTACAATTGGAGTTTCCCACTCCGCGGAATCAACAGGAATAAGAATCCCCTGGCCCACCAGTTTGTCCAGTTCCGCCTCTATCTTGTCCTTGAGTGCGAACGGCACCCTGCGCGGTTTGAGTCTTATCGGGCGGACCTCCGGGTCTATGTCGAAAGCTACAGGGGGTCCCTTGAACTTTCCGAGTCCTTTCTTAAAAACGGCGGGATGCGCATCGCAAACCGCTTGTATTGGGTCCCCCCCCACGGTATGCACCCCCCCTATGAACAAACCTAAAGGCTGAAACCACTGTGTCCCTAGGAGGCTACAGCTTCCCCCCTTGAGGACAACTAGGGGCAGTTCCGCAGAATGTCTCTTAAAATTGACCCGAAATTTCCCGACCCCCAACACCGGAATGCTGTTTCCCTGTACGTCCCGTAGCGTGGACCTCAACGCTTTAAGCTTGGGCCGCACGTGGGGGTCGATTTTCAGGAACTCTTTCTGGGGAATTATGGAATAGGAGGACCCCGAGTCAATTTCCATCTTAATAGGGGCCCCTTGTACTAATACCTCAACGAAGTAATGGGACTGTCCCGCGGACACGCTGAACACTGGGGCGTCGTCCTCGCTGTCGTCCGAGACGCGGCCCACGCCGTCCTGCTTCCTCGTGGTCTGGGCGCCATCTTTGGGCCTCGCTGGACGGTCCGGTCTGGCCGCGCGGTCTTGTGACTGCCTCCGGCCCTCTTTTCGTTTTCTGCATGCCTTGGCGATGTGCCCCCGACGGCCGCAGGTGTAACACTCGGCCTTCCTGAACGGGCATCTCGCGCGCTCGTGGGCCGCTCCGCAACCCTCGCAGCGTCGACCACCCTTCCGGACCTTCTGGACCTCCTCGCCGTCGCTGCCTTCCGTAGACGACTTTGAGGCCCGTCGAGTCGCGTGCACCGACTGTCCGGTCTTCCCGTGCACCGAATTTTCCGCCTTGCCGGCTCTAGGACGCCACTCACGCCACTGGTGCATCTCGTCCACTCCAGCATTCGTGGACTCTGCGGCTTCCGCGGCCTCTATGACCTCTGCCAGCGTGGGTGGCGGCTCCTTATTCATCAAGCTGCGCTGTACCTCCTTGTCTTTCAGGCCACACAACACGCCGTCCCTGAGGACCATCTCCAGGATATCGCCCCATTTACAGGGGGCGGCGGCTATCCTCATGGCGGCCACGAATGCCTCAACCGACTCATCCGGCGCTTGGACTCGCCTCCAAAACGCGCTCCGAGCGGGAAACATTGCCCTCGAGGGGCAGAACCGCTCTCGCAGCAGTTTCATGATGTCGCTCGCCTTAAAGTCGCTCACCTTCTTCGGAGCGATTATGCCCACCAGCGTCCGCTTGGTTTCCATCCCGAGCATTCTGGTGAGGATGGCCCTCTTCCTCTCCTCGTCTTCTCCTTTGACTCTGAGTTCCACCAGGGCCGCCTGGAAATCCATCTCAAGCAGCTCCCAGTCTTGCGGTTTGGTGATGTTGAAACCGCTCTGTGCCCTGGCTGTTCCGTGGGGATCCATCATCCCACCTTCGTCGCCAATTTGGTGTATGCAAACCAAGACACAGGACACAGCCTCGGGCTGGGTTAACTCAGGTTTATTGCATCGTGGACAGAGGGAACATGAGGTAATGGCGGATCGATAGCTCTTTATATACAGCAGTAATACATTTGAACGTGGTGCCATGGTAGCCCATTGGCTACTGTCTGCGTGACGTCATTGCAGGTCACGCCCTTCTTGTCCAGGTGTAGGTGGTGGCGGGAAAACTTCCCGCGCTGTTGCCTTTGATGAGTTCGGACCAAGAGAGCTTGGACGCTCGCTGCTGCCAGCTGGTGGTCATTAGCTCGCGTCCTATTACAGGGTTTATATGATACAGCTGAAGGTTACATTGTTGCTATAGGCAAGGTTACATTGGCTCAGATACATTGTAATCCATGTGTGCAATAAAACCATCAGAACACAACAGACCCCCAGTTAGGATTGAACTCACAACCTTTTGGGTGCAGTCCAGCAGTTTAACCACTTCACCAGGGCTCTTAAAAGACTACTGTGCTTTAAATTTATTTAGGTAAAGGTTTCCCTTGCTCGAAAGCCTGTCGTATCTGACTCTAAGGTTCAGTGCTCATCTCTGTTTCAAAGCCAAAGAGCCAGCGCCATCTGCTTCTGCAGACGTATCTGTGGTCATGTGGCAGGCATGACTAGACACCGGAGCGCTGTTACCTTCCCACCAAAGTGGTCCCTACTTGCAATTTCTTGCTTTCGAATTGCTAGGTTGACAGGAGCTGGGACAAAGACGGGAGCTCATTCTGTCCTGCAGTACTCGGGAATCGAACTGCTGACCTTCCACCTCCTAGTCAGTGTCTTACCCACTTGAGCCACTGCAGTCCCTAAATTTATTTATTGTAAATAAATAGAAATAAAATTTATTTATTTATTGTATTTCTATACTGCCCATTTGGGTGGTATCCCACTCTGGGCGGTGAACAAACAAATAACAACACACAGCAAATCAAACAGCTGACAAATACACCACAAACTCTCTCTATATATCTGTGTGTGAGTGTTGATTTGCTGTGTGTTGTTATTTGTTCACTGCCCAGAGTGGGATACCGCCCAAATGGGCAGTATAGAAATACAATAAATAAATAAATTCTCTCTCTCTCTCTCTCATATATATAAACATATCTATATCTATATCTATATCTATCTATCTATCTATCTATCTATCTATCTATCTATCTATCTATCTATCTATCTATCTATCTATCTATCTATAGATAGATAGATAGATAGATAGATAGATAGATAGATAGATAGATAGATAGATATAGATATAGATATAGATATAGATATAGATATAGATATAGATATAGATATAGATATAGATATAGATATAGAGATAGAGATAGAGATAGAGATAGAGATAGAGATAGAGATAGAGATATAGAGATAGATAGATAGATATAATATAGATATATAGATATATAGATAAACATTGTGGCATTACATACCTACTAATGAGTTTATCTTTCAGACTTTGATGTAGGGAGATTGATTGCACACGGAACCAGCAGGCGGGCCAAACACTTCTTTATTGCAGCATGGTCAATCTGCACATACCCAAATGGCAGAAACGCAGCTCCTTATATATCATACATTGTATTTGAATTTTGCCCCAAGGACGCCCATTGGTTGCGGTAGCAGTGACAGTTCTGGTCGCCATACCTCCAGAAGGATATTATGGAACTGGAAAAAGTGCAGAGGAGGGCAACCAGAATGATTAGGGGACTGGAACACCTTCCTTACCATCTGAGGCTGCAACGGTTGGGCCTCTTCACTCTTGAACGATGACGTCTAAGAGGTGACTTGATTGAAGTTTATAAAATCATGCACGGTGTGGACAAAGTAGATAAGGAAAAACTGTTTTCCCTATCGCATAACACTAGAACTAGGGGACACTCCATGAAACTTTTGGGTACTAGTTCTCAAACAAATAAGAGAAAGTACTTTTTCACCCAGAGGATTACTGGTCTATGGAACTCCCTGCCAGAAGAAGTGGTGACAGCTGTCAGTCTTGACAGCTTTAAGAAAGGATTAGACAAGTTCATGGAGGACAAGAGTATCAATGGCTATAATTATGGATACTTAAGGACAACCTCCGGGTTGGAGAGATAGCCAGGATATCTCTCAATATCATTTCCAGGGAATCCTAAGCAGGTGAAGGTATCTACTTGGGAATACCCTGAAGGAAATGGTGAGCCACTGTGTGAGACAGAATGCTGGACTGGATGGGCTGTGGCCTGTTCCAGCAAGGCTGTTCTTATGTCATTGGGACGTACTGCATATGTGACTAAGGTTTACCTGTGGCGGGAAGGTTTCCCGTGCTTGTTACTGATTGGGTGATTTGAATCACGTGGGCTGAGCTCCTTCAGCTGCGCTATAGTTGGCAGCTGAGCTGCGTGCAGTGACAGATGCTGTGCTATAGCTGGCAGCTGAGTTGCGTGCGGTGGTGGATTAATTCATGCATACACAACATCTCTCCCCCCTAGGATGGGACGAAGTCCCTCAACCATTGTGGGGGCCGGCGGACGCGCTGCGGTCGACCGGCTGGTTCAATGGCACTGCCGGGTTCGGCTCCTGCACTCGAGCCTCCCCCCCGGGAGAACTGCAGGGTCCCATCGAATCCTGGCAAGGGAAGGGATGGGGTGTCTCTGAATGGGGGAGGATGAGGGGACCTTTGGGAAAACTCAAAACCCCACTGCTCACTGGGACCAGTGGGGAACACTCGCGAACCCCCCCCCTCCTGAAACAAAAAGTCAAACTGGGTGTCTTCATCTTCGGGTTGGGGAACTGACTCTCGTGGTTCTGGGCAGCCTGTCATGCTGAGTCCTATATTCCCCCCTTGGGTTAAACTGGTGGGGGGTAACCCTAACGCTGACTCTTCTAGATCACTTTCCCCCATGGTTTTCGTGACTCTTCTCCTAAGCTGATCAGCGTGTCTCTGCCACAGCAACCCTGACCCTGTTTTAACTCCGTACGATACTGGCCCGGTTTGTTCCCCGGATACCCACGCTGGCCCTGAGCTCACATAATTCCTGCAGTAGACTGGGTCGCCTGCCCTGAACACTTTCCTCTGATCTACTGCCACATTCGTGCCTCTATCCTCCACCCTGGAAGGATCCAAGCGATCAAACAACGTTGAAATTCTTCTCCGCATCAGGAGTTCCACAGGGGATTGCCCTGACGCCAGCGGAGTGACCCTATAGCATATGAGGAATTGGCAGAGCTGTAGCTCCAGGTCCCCGGGACCCATCCTCCTCAGTGCCTCCTTTGTAGTGCGGACCAGGCACTCTACCTGGCCGTTTGTGGCAGGGTGAAAGGGGGCAGAGGTGAAATGCCTGATCGCGTTCTGCTCGAGGAACGCCTGGAATTCTGCGGACGTGAAAATGGGTGTGTTATCCGAAATTAACATGTCAGGCAGGCCAAAGCATATGAACACCTTCCTCAGGTGTTTGATTGTGGTCGCGGAGGACGTGTTTCACATTGGAATGACCTCAAGCCATTTCAAGAATGCGTCAACCACAAGTAGGAACATTGTGCCCCTGAAGGGCCCCGCGAAGTCCACATGGATTCTTGACCACGGCCCGCGGGCTGTGTCCCACTCCCTAGGGGGTAGCCTATGCTCCTCGGGCTGTGAGAGCTGGCAACTCTCGCAGGGGCCCACCAACTGCTCTATGTCCTTATCTATGTTGGGCCACCAAAAGTAGCTCCTTGCCAGATTTTTTGACTTCACGATTCCCGGGTGACTCGTATGGAGCACCTTCCCCCCGGGAAAGAAACCTGTGACCTTGGTCTGTGATGCATCACGAGTGGGGGTGGGGGCTGTACTGTGCCACATGTTAGAGAATGGACGGGAAGCCCCGGTTGCCTTCTATTCCAGGTCACTCTCAAAGGCGGAGCGCAATTATGCGCAAACAGACAGCGCAATTATGCGCAAACAGACAGAGAGGCTCTGGCCATAATCGCGGGAACAAAGAAGTTCTACGATTTCTTGTACAGCTGCCAGTTCACAATTGTGACCGATCACAAACCCCTTTTGGGGATTTTTACCACATGCTAGCCCACCCCACAAATCCTGTCCCCCAGAATGCTGTGTTGGGCGATTTTCCTCAATGCCTACCAGTATGAACTGGTCCACCGCCCAGGGAAGTAGAGCTCCCATGCAGATGCGCTGTCCCGATCTCCCCTCCCTTAATTAGGAGACCCCAAATGCGAGGTGGAGCAGGATCACCAGGTCCTGCTGATCGAGTCTCTCAACTCACCCCCCATTGTTCCCGCAGACCTTGCCAAAGCCACAGCAGCCGACATGGCCCTGTCCCTTGTCAGTTCCTGGGTTAGGAAAGGGTGCCCACAACTCCCCCCGAGGAGGAATTCAAACCGTTTTTCAGACACAGGGTAGAGCTTTTCATTGAGAGGGGCTGCCTCCTCTGGGGCCAACGGGTGGTCATCCCAGAGAAGCTACGGCCAAAGGTGCTCAGGCTACTGCACACCAGCCACCCGGGGATAGTGCGCTCCAAGGCTTTGGCCAGGAGCTATTTCTGGTGGCCCCAGATAGACGCAGATATAGAGCATTTGGTGGGGACGTGTGAGAGTTGCCAGAGCTCTCGGCCTGAAGAGGCCCGGCTACCCCACAGGGCATGGGACACGGCCCGCGGGCCATGGTCCCGGGTGCACATCAACTTCGCTGGCCCTTTCCGGGGTTCCCTTTTTCTGATAATAGTAGACTCGTATTCCAAATGGCTAGAGGTCATCCCTATGTCCAACACCTCATCTGCCGCAACCATTAAACAATTGTGCAAAGTGTTCAGCTGTTTCGGCCTGCCAGACGTGCTCGTGAGCAATAACGCCAGTACTTTCACGTCTGCGGAATTCAAGGCGTTCATCGAGAGGAATGCCATTTGGCACATTACCTCTGCCCCGTTCCACCCCGCCACAAATGGTCAGGTAGAGCACCAAGTGCGAACTACGAAAGATGCACTGCGGCGCATGGGTCCCGGAGAATTGAACCTCCAGCTATGCCAATTCCTCATTTGCTATAGGGCAACTCCCCTGGCTTCAGGACTTTCGCCGGCTGAGCTCCTCATGCGGAGGAAGCCGGTAACGCTTTTTGATCGGCTGGATCTGACCAGGGTGGAGGATGAGGGAAGAAATATAGAGATAGAGAGCTCCAAAAGTTTTGCGGTAGGGGACCCGGTTCATTGTAGGAATTACGCAACCTCGGATCCAACGTGGGTTCCAGGGGTGGTTATTGAACAAACAGGGCCAGTGTTGTACAGGGTTGAAACCAGTACAGGTCTGCTGTGGAGAAGGCACGCTGACCAACTCAGACGGAGAGTTACCAGTGAAAATGAGTCAACGTTAGGGTTCTCCCCCACCCGTTCAGCCCAAGGGGGAGACACGAGGATCCTCCCAAATACAAATGCATATCCTGGGTTCTCACATGGGGAGAGAGGAATGAGGAGCCCTCTGATGATTTTGATTTTATGTTGCCATACCAGGGGGGTGTTGCGGAGTGGTCCCCCACCCATTTGAGCGAGAAGAGGGGTTTTAATTCAGCCCCTGGTATTTCTAGTACCCCCAGTCCTTTTGTTCTAGAATTCACCCATCACCAAGACCCCTGACTCAGGCAGCAGGGGGAAGTACAGGTATGCCAGTTTCCCTCTCCAAACGCAGGGCTGCCACAGAGTACCCGCCAGGCAACTAATGAGTCCCCCCTTTCCGTTGCAGAACGAGAGTCTGCGGAAGTCGGAAACCCTAGTTCCCCTGAGCTCAGCCAAGCAGCTGTACGCCCCAAGCGCACATGCAGAAAGCCACAATGGTTGAGGGACTTCGTCCTATCCTAGGGGGGAGGAGTGTTGTGTATGAAACAGTATTGCTTCAAGAATGAATGTAACCACTGCAATGTCCGAATGTAACCTAACAATGAACACAATGTATCTCAGCTGTAATGGAACACGAGCTAGCTACCCATAGAGGGCAGCTGCGAGCATTCAGCTCACATGGTACAAATTCCCCAATTACCGGCAGCCGCGGGAACCTTCCCGCCCAAGGAACATTTGGAGAAGAAGGGCGTGACTCCCGATGACGTCACGCAGGTAGCAGCCAATACGCTACTGTGTAACCATGTTCAAATGTATTGTTGCAATATAAAAGAAGCTGTACCTCCGCCATTACCACATGTTCAGTCTACCGGTGTGCCAATAAAGATGTGTTAAGACAGACTTCGGCTGCTTCTATTGTCTTGGTTCCAGTACATGTCACTGCTATAGCTACAGGGACCCTTAGCTACTGGCAGACCAGTCCAATGGTCCATTAGCTAAGAGGTCACAACTACCTTGTTGATGCTCTTAGATCTCTCAGCAGCCTTTGATACCATTGATCATGGTATCCTCCTGGACAAGTTGTTGGGACTGGGATTATGGGCTTGGCTTTGGCCTGGTCTCAGTCCTTTCTCAGCGACCATGTCCAAATAATGCATCTTGGGGATGTTGTGTCAGACTCTTGCGTTCAATGTTATTGGATCTCACAGGTTTCAGCCATTTTTCTCATGCTGTTTAAGATCTGTGTGGTGCCACTAGGCAAGGTCATTCAGAGATTCAGGTTTCACTATCATCAGTACAGCTCTGTGTCTCCTTTTCCATCTCAACAGTGGATGCTGTTCCGGTCCTTCAGCAATGCCTAGAGGCAATTGGACTTTAGATGAGGGAGGATAAGCTAAAACTAAATCCCAACAAGCAGGATACATGGCTGTAGACTGAAAGAAAGCCTACTGTAAAATCTCTCTGTATTTTAATTTACAGAGAGATGGGTACATCTCAGATATGTCCAAATATGGATCAGCTTCAGTAATAACATTTTACTCAATGCTTCAGTGAGAAATATTTCTGAAATTTCACCATTGAAGAAGCACAGTGATGCAACTAAATGCTAGAGGTGCTTTCCTTAGAACGAATTAGGAAAATATTTGTGTGATGGTTACCTTTGTGTGTTTCTGAGACATAGACACACAAAATCTTATTAGAGTACAAATAATAATTATAGCCAACAGGGGGCAGCTCAAGCTTCATTCATATTTGTTGTCACATGCTGTCAACTCATCTCAGACTTATAGTGACCCTATGAATGAGAGATCTCCAAAATGTCCTTTCTTCAGCATAGCTCTTGCAAACTCAAGTCAGTGGCTTATTCTGGACTTCAGTAAGGGAGGGATTCCCTAATGTCATCTCTGCAGTACATTTTAAAAGCAATATTGGAAACACTAAAATGAAGAATACTGGAAACACTAAAATGAAGAAACACTTATTCATTTCTTGTTATCTTTAAATGTCAAAGTCAAAAACCCTTATTGCTCAATAAGCAGGTCATTGCAATGTTAAAAACAGTAGTAGTAAATATGAAAATAAAATAATCATACAACTAAAACATAATTAAAATTATCTCGAAATGTGTTTACTGACCCAGTAAAGCTGAGAAGGCGATGTCTTAAGTTTCTCTGTGGAATCGAAAATAATTAAGGCAAATATTTAGGAAGCGGAAATACAAGAAAGCTATGAGTCTGCATTTGCCTCAAGGTTGTTGGAAGATGCATGTGTGTTTACAGTAAACTGTGGAAGTGATTACTCATCTAGTAGGGACTATGGAATTCAAATTTGGCACTGTGTTAATATGCAGTGTAATTGAATTTGTGCAGCATCTGTGAGAAGTTTGGCTTCTTCTACTAAAATTCTTGTAGAGCCTGTGGATATCCCATACATTTACAAAATAAATGGTAAATTTTCTTTACTATACACCTTTTTCATAAAGTTAACATGAAGAATGTTTCTTATGGCTTGAAATATAAGGGAGAAAATTTGATCAACATTGTCGCCCGATGTTAGGGCTAGTCCTGCAGACTGTAAGTGGGATCATAATAGCTCCATATGCAAAAGACAGAATGTTTAGTGATATACTGTCGGAACTTTGCAATGTAACTTTTCTCAGGGTGTATGTTGCCTCAGCTAATGGTAGCAGACCAGTACAATGGTCTGTTAGCTAAGAGGTCACATATCAATGCTGCTTGTGCCAGTCCAGGTTGTTAACTATCCTACTATCCCTGCCAGCTCCTGTGCATTTTTGCTAACAAAGTGAATAGGGCCATTCCAAGAAATGCCGCCATCTGAGCAAACACCTCCTTGCCTTTGAAGCACAAAAGCCAAGTCAATTGAATGGTAGAGCCTGATACACTGGCAAATACTGCAGGATTTGCTCTACTTGAAATGGAGGAATTCAGTTTATTTTTCGTGCCCACATGGATCTGCCACTGACACCACTTTTTTTTTTTGCTTCTAATGCATTTCTTTTCTCTCTCTGCTGCTGTGGGGCTTCTATTTTTTCCATGCTGGAAGGACTTGCATGAGCCTTTCCCCATGTGATAATCCTTGTAAAGTTGAGGGCATGTCTGTAGATGATGTTTTGATGACATTGGTGGTCAGGGCATGATGTTCAGGACTGGGACAACACACCCCTCTGTTCTTTCTTGTCCAATCATCCTCTGTTTTTAAGATGATTTTTAATTCTTACATAGAGGAAATTAGCACTAGAGCACCCTATCACCTCATTTCTGGCTCATTGTTATTAGTCTTCCCCATATTTATACCCCTGTGCTGTGTGCATGTATGAGAGTGAAGGTGAATCTTAACCTATAAAACCAAGGGTTAACCTTTGGAACTGGCTATAGGTTGCTATGCCTTGCCCTACTGACCCGCACCCACCATTCGTGCACATGGCCGAAGTGGGTCCGCAGGTCAACGAAGGTTTGAGAAAACCGGCAGTGGGGCAACAGCCCCACAAATGGCAAGAAATGGAAAGAACTTCAATACCCCAAAACCATTGCGGTTTGCCACGGTTTGCCGAGTGCCAGCCAATTACGATCAGAAAGAGAACGTTCTCAGTCATTCTCAGGCGCGCCACAACCAATGGAAACAAACGTTTTAAAACATTGCCGAAGCACGAACGCTGATAACAGAAGTAAAAATACATATCCCAGCATCCTATCCGCCGTTACCATTTAAGGAGGTACACTACAAATCACACCACCCTACGCATTCACAGTAATGTAGCCAATCAACTGCTTTGGAGCGAACGCATCAAATGTTTTGAAAAATAGTGAGACCAAAAGGTACAAAAGGAGCTGCATTACACTGCAAACCCCTCATAGTTACGTACTTTTGCGATTGCGTATTGGTACGGAGCTAAGACAATTGCGAGCTTGGAGTGGAGAACTTTGACTACGAAAAACCTACTTCTTTCTTTCTTATTACTTTCTTATTTTACATTTACCTTCGACTTTTAAGTTTGTCTTCTACTTTAAATTACTGTATTTTCTGGCGTATTAGACTACTTTTTAACCCCGAAAAATCTGTGCCAAAGTCGGGGGTCGTCTTATAGGACAGGTACTTAACTGCAGCTTGTTTCCCCTTGCTTCATATGTCCGGCGCATATGGTGGGGGGTGCCGCGGCTGAGTCCCTGCTCTGTGCGGGGAGTATGAAGCAAGGGGAAGCAAGCTGCACACATCTTCCTGTACCTCGAGGAGGAGAACGTGAGCGTGGATTGGCTCTCCACCAGAACCTGCCCATTCGACTCGGAGGGCTGCGCATCTTCGGGTTGAGTGTGGGTTAATTTTTATTTGGTGTGCATTGGAAGAGAAGTAGTCTTATACGGCAAGTATATTCCAAACTCTATATTTTAACTGGAAAAGTTGGGGGTCGTCTTATACGCCCAGTCATCTTATATGCCGGAAAATACGGTAGTTAGAGTTTTTTATTTTGCTGAGCATAAACCACAATTACGGTTATCATCAATTCATTTACTATTTAATTTATTTACGTAACTTTTACTTTACTTTCTCTTTATTTAATTTTGATTTACGAATATACTATCAAAACACATATAGTTTAAAAATACACATCCCAAACCAATTCTCAACACACGTAACCACAATGCATCGGATCAATTCCAACTCAACCACATATCGTTATGCAAACCGTCATGCATCGGAGCAATTCGAAATCAAACTATTGACGGAGCACACTCAATTCTCTAAATTAATCATTTAAGTTCCAAAAACCATCGAAAATAATAAATCCATCGAAAATAAATTAAATAACCTTTAATACACGTTGAAATAAACCAAACACGTCCGAAATAAACGTTACAGCAAACAAAAGTGTGACGCATTTTAAATAGTTATGGAGCAGTTTAAAGTAAAAACATTTACGGAACATAATACCTTAGCTATTTCCGAAATAACTCTGGGAAAATTAAAATACATTTAAATTAACAAACATATATATCTTAAAAATATTAACAGTCATATTGAACGTTTCAAACAGACTTTTATAATTTAAAAATATTTTAATAAGAGCATACTATTCCTTTAAAACAACAACGGAGCACTTTGCACTCAAATTTAAAGAGAAAACAGCCTTTAAATACAGAAAACCCACTTCATACCATAATATTTTTTGAAAAGTATAAACAGTAATATTATTCGGTTCCAAAATACTTTTCAAGTTTTAAAACATTGAAATAATAGGACACTATTTCTTTAAAACAACAACGCAGCAGTTCTCACTCATTTTAAAAGATACATCCCCATTTAAAGAGTGCAACCTTCTACTTCAGAACATAATATAAACGATTTTAAAAATCCAAAAGACTTTAAATTATACCTAATTGAGTAAAAATATTACACTACAACAAACAGGAAAGGATCAAAACTATTCACTGTGCAGATTCCATTTTGTCTGCTGCACACTCCATTACTCTGCTGAAAATTTAATTCCACAAATATTACACATTATTTTAAAATACTATAAAACTCAAATAAATCCATTACATTGAATATCAAAATGCTACCAAAGAAAAGAGTAAATATAGTGCAAAGAACAAGTGAAAGATTAAAAAGAAAAATGCAAACCATACAACAGACAGCACAAGAAAGGGAAGAAAATCTTAGTAAACGTAGAAAGGCATATTCAGAAAAAGGACAACAAACAAATTCTGAGGAACATGCAAGCATGTTAACACAACGTAGAGAAATTGATAGTACTTCAAGGGCAAATGAAACTACCAAAAGACATGAAAATAGATTAAAACAGAATAAAGAGACAAGAGAAAAAAGAAACAGAGAAGTAAAGATGAGAAATTAACATTAAAAATGGCTGCCTTTTCCTATGATCCAGAAACTGATTATTCACAACAATATAATTTACACATTGGAAATCTAGACAACATTTGCAAATTCTGCCAAGCCAGAAAATTTAAAACTGAAACAAAATCCTTATGTTGTAAGGAGGGGAAAATCAAAATTCAGCAACAATTGCCACCACACCAACTTATAGAATACACCAGTGGAGTATCACAAGATTCAAAACATTTTTTTAAAGAACATTAGAAAATACAACTCATGTCTTCAAATGACCTCATTTGGAGCCACAAATATTATACAACACAAGGGTTTCAATCCAACATTCACCATACAAGGACAGGTTTACCACCAGATTGGATCACTTCTACCACTACCAGAAGAAGATCCAAAGTTCCTTCACATTTATTTCATGGGAGATGAGGGAAAAGAATCAGCCCAACGATGTACATACATTGAAGGAACCAAAAAACATATAGTACTAAACATACAGAGAATGCTACATGAACACAATAACCTCATCCACACTTTCAAGAATGCAATGGAAAACATGCCACAAAATGAATACCAAATTGTCATAGCTGCAGACAAAACACCAAAAGGAGAGCATATACGCAGATATAATACCCCAGAAACAAATGAAGTGGCAGCCCTCATTTCTGGGGACACTTTCCATCCAAGAGATATTATACTTAAAAGACATGATAAAAAACTCCAACATATTTCAGAAACACATTGCTCTTATGATGCTCTTCAGTATCCCATTCTTTTTCCATACGGTGAAGATGGGTATCACTTTAATATGAAACACATTGATCCCAAAACAGGAACAGAAACTTGCAAAAAAATATCAGCAATGGACTACTACTCATACATTTTAATGATTAGAAATGAAGAACAAAATCATATACTGCACTGCTAAAAATTGTTAAACCAGTTTGTGGTTGATATGTATGCTAAAATTGAGTCTGAAAGACTACTTTACATTAGAACCAATCAAAAATCACTCAGAGCAGAACAATACATATACTTAAAAGATGCTGTGGCACAAGATGGAAACCCAGCTAATGTCGGAACACTACTCATACTGCCAGCAACATACACTGGAAGCCCAAGACATATGCATGAATACACTCAGGATGCCATGGCCTATGTTAGGAAACATGGAAGACCAGATTTATTCATTACTTTTACATGCAACCCAACATGGCCTGAGATCAAAAATAACCTCAGAAATAATGAAACATCTAATGACAGGCACAATTTAATTGCAAGAGTATTCAGACAAAAACAAACACAATTAATCTGATCACCAAAAATGAATTATTTGGAGAATGTATTTGTTATATGTACACCATAGAATGGCAAAAGCGTGGGCTGCCAACATGCTCACAACTTAATATGGCTAAAAAACAAAATACATCCTACTGAAATTGATAAAATAATATCTGCAGAAATACCAGAGGAAAATGAAGACATTGAATTGCATGAAATAGTGAAGAAAAACATGATTCATGGTCCATGTGGACTTCTTAACCCACAAGCACCATGTATGAAAGATAAAAACTGCACCAAAAGATATCCCAGAGCATTATTGAAAGAAACACAAACATCAGAAGATGGATACCCACAATACAGAAGACGTTCTGTAGAGGATGGAGGGAAAACAACAAAAATAACAATGAAAACACAAGGAGAAGTAGTAATTGACAACACATGGATAGTTCCATTCAGTCCTTTACTATCTAAAAATTTCAAGGCACACATAAATGTGGAATACTGTAATAGTGTTAAATCAATAAAATATGTGTGCAAGTACATAAATAAAGGCAGTGACATGGCCATTTATGATGTCAGAAACCTTAACAAAAATGATGAGATTTTACAGTACCAATGTGGAAGGTACATTAGCACAAATGAAGGTTTCTGGCGTATTCTAGTCTTCCACATTAATGAAAGACATCCCACAGTCCTTCATTTAAGTGTCCATCTGGAAAATGGCCAAAGAGTTTATTTTACACCAGAATCAGCAACAAGTGTGGCAGAAAATCCAAAGGAAACTACTTTAACAGCATTTTTAAAATTGTGCCAGAATGATGAATTTGCACAAACGATCCTATATAATGATGTGGCTACTTATTATACATGGAATAAAACTAAGAGACAATTCTGCCGCAGAAAAACTGGCACTTATATACCTGAACTTGACATGTATCAAAGTGATGCAATAGGAAGACTATATACTGTGCATCCGAATAATAGTGAATGCTTCTATCTAAGAATGCTACTCCACACAATACCTGGTCCTAAATCTTTCCAGGAACTAAAAACTGTGGATGGGAAAATTATGGAAACATGCAGAGAAGTTTGTCAGCATATGGGATTGTTAGAAGCGGATCAACATTGGGAAACAACTTTGGAAGAAGCCAATATATTTTCTATGCCACAACAAATGAGAACATTGATAGCTATAATACTGACTTCATGTAGTCCATCTAATCCACTACATTTGTGGGAAATGTTTAAAAACCCACTAAGTGAAGATCACCTCCTCAAAGCAAAGAAAGAAAATCCATCTTTAAACATTGACTATACACCACACATCTACAACATGGCCTTAACAGAAATTGAAGACCAATGCATACGCATGGCAAACAAAACACTAAAAGCAGTTGGCCTTCCAGAAGCTACAAGGAACGAAGGAGATGCACTAAATGCTGATTATATAAGAGAGACCACATATAACATAGACAGATTAAAAGAATACATAAATGAAAATAAACCACTACTAAATGATGAACAGAAATCTGCCTATGAAAAAATAATGACACAAATAAATTCTGAAAATGGAGGAATAATATTCTTACAAGCTGCAGGAGGAACAGGAAAAACATTCCTTATAAATCTAATTCTTGCAGAAATACGATCAGAAAGCCATGTGGCATTAGCCATAGCATCGTCTGGAATAGCAGCCACATTAATGGAAGGGGGTAGAACAGCTCATTCTGCACTCCAAATACCACTTGACATAGCAAAACAAGAAACACCCACATGTAATATTACAAAAGATAGTGCACGTGCCAAAGTACTTAAAGAAGCGAAAATAATAATATGCGATGAATGTACCATGGCACATAAGAAATCTATTGAAGCTTTACACAGAACTCTACAAGACATTAATGACAACAAAAAAATAATGGGAGGACTTCTATTACTTCTTTGTGGAGATTTCAGACAAACACTCCCAGTAATTCCAAAATCTACACCATCAGATCAAATTAACGCATGTATAAACCAATCCTTTCCATGGAAACATGTTCAAAGCATAACATTGACAGAAAACATGAGAGTAAGACACAACAGTAACACTAAAATATTTACTGACTTTCTCCTAAACATTGGTGAAGGGAAGGTGCCCAAAAATGAAGAAAACAACATTACATTTCCAGATTACTTCTGCACCATGGTACCCTCAGAATCTGAATTTATCAATGCCATATACACAGACATTACCAACAATTATCATCATCATGAATGGCTGACAGAAAGAGCAATCTTAGCTGCCAGAAATGATGATGTTAACAATATTAATCAGGAAATTCTAGACATGTTGCCAGACCAACCAACTGTATATAAATCAATTGATACAGTGGTTGACAAAGATGATGCTGTAAATTTCCCCACAGAATTTTTAAACTCATTAGAACTGCTTGAAATGCCATCTCACCACCTATTACTAAAATAAGGCGCACCTATCATTTTATTTAGAAATACGAATCCACCAAGCTTATGTAATGGGACAAGACTATGTGTGAAAAACCTAATGCCAAATGTTATAGAAGCTATAATTATTACAGGGAAAGAAGCAGGTGAATCAGTATGCATTCCTAGAATACCACTGATACCAACTGATCAAACAATTCCATTTAGAAGACTCCAATTCCCAGGTAAACTAGCATTCACAATTACAATAAATAAATCACAAGGACAGACACTACAACATTGCGGAGTTCACCTCACCAAACCTCATGGACAATTATATGTTGCCTGCTCTAGGGTTGTTTCAGCAGATAACTTATTCATACTAGCACAAAACGTTGAAACCAAAAACATAGTCTATCAACAAGTACTGCAAAAAATAAAAGAATAAACTACACATTTAATCCTTTGAAGAAGCAACAGAAATTACTTATTTTACATTTTTAATACAGGCAAATATTAAAACTCAGAAATATCACAGCACCATTACAAACGATTTAATTAAAACACTCACACTTACCCAAACACGAGCAAAGACTCCGTGGCCAATCTTCACACAGCCTCAAAAAGGAGGAACATTATCCTTTCAAAAATACAAACCCCATTTCATTCTTCCCTAAATTATAAAAGGTATAGCATAAAAATAAAGAAACAAACCAGAGAGTCGCGGCTGCTAACATTTTTAAAAAGCGAGCCAAAGTACACTCACGGCGACTCCAATAGGAAGAAAGCCCAACAAATATAGACACGCCTACTGTAACACCAAAATACGAACTCAGTTACAGCAACGTCTACTCAAAAGCAAAACAGCGAGGTGAAATGGAGCCACACCTCCTCACATGGAAAACAGCGAGGCTAAGCTAGCTCCAATAACATCGCAAAACTGTGAGGGAAAAGAACGCGAGAACGAGAACTTAAAAACACACAGACTACAAACAGCAAAGAAACGAAACCAATCCAGCCACGACACCTTGGGAAAGTAGGGGAGAATATTGAACTTACGGAACTCAAACTCATAGCGACATTTAATAAACAGTAATGGAAGGAAGCACGGAAAAAAAGGCAAACGAAAGACCTTCCAAAAATGACGATCTTTGGGAAGCACAACTTTCAGAAGAAAATTATAGAACAGGACCCTTAAGCGCAAAGAAACAAATACTCCATCATTCAAGCGGAAAGGAATGGAGTAAAATTATTACAAATATCGAATATGAAACGGAAGACTCTCAAATTATTTTCATGCAGGAATATTACTCAGACAGTGAAGAAGGTGAAGAAGAAGATCAAGAGCAAAAACCAGGTAAACATCTTTACAATAATAATACTGAGCCACAATATCCATATATATCAGAAGACTCCCAAAGAAAACTAAAAGAAATAATTGGAAAAATTAATCAAAAACAAACAGCAGCAACTGATTACAAACAGTACACAACAAGAACAGATGAACAAAACAAAACCACAACAACAAATAAACAATTTCATAACCAAGAAATAGAAAAATCTAAAACTGAAGACACTGCAATAGTTAGAAAAAAGAAACACAGAAAATAATTGATGAAATTAATCAAAAACAAACAATAACAAGTGAATCCAAAAATTGCAGAGCAAACACAACTGAAGAAAACCACAACACAACCACAAACAAACATATTTACAAACAAGAAATGGAAGATTCTAAAACTCCAGAAGTACAAGTTGTGAGGAAAAAAGAAATACAAACAACATCCAAACAAAAAGAAATCTTGCCATGGAAACAACAAACAACAGAAATCACAGAAAATATTGTTCAGCCAACAAATAACTTTCCAAAAAACATAAAAGAAAAGGACACAGAATTAAAACAACAACAGAAACAAACATTAGAAGAAATAATACAGCAAATAAACAACAAACAAACACAACAAAATGAAACAAGTAACAAAAACAATGACAAAAAAGATCAAATAGAACAACCGCAACAAGAAGATAACCCACAACTACAAATAAACCAAAATATTCTCATAGATTCCATACTACAAAGACATCTCCTCATGATGATGAATCCATCCAACCCATTCAACCTGCCATTAGCATTAATAATGCTAAACCATTTAATCAACATAAAATATCTACAGTCAAGAAAACACAGGTAAATAACATTATTTTTTTATTTACAAAAAAACACTATTTAACACCACAATACAATTGATTTCTCTAATTTATCTCATTTCATAGACTCCACAACAAAGCCAAACTCAAACAACTTTCCTGCAAAAACCAACCACAAAGAAAAATAAAGGTAAATAAAAATATGTTGATAAACTAATTTATGCAAATATATATATAGAACAAAATGTATAACATTAACAATTATTACACTTACAAATCAATCAAAATAAACCTTAATTACAACTACTCCATACAAAAGGTAAACCATCATTACTAAAATATTGCACTAAACAATGCAAATATCAATATCTCTCCCTATGTATTCTCTTTTTCAGATGCAACACAGACATGGATGGAACAAAACAACAAATTTCAATATTAAAAAATTAAAAACATAGTTAAATTTATAAAAATGTTTAACAAATTTAATTAACAAAGTTTAGCATGCACGTTTAAGTAACATTACTACAGTTTAAAAAAATAAGTTTCAATTTTTAAAATATATTTTTGTAACAAAAAAACCCTTACAAACAAAATGTACAATTACATGCAAAAAACCAAAAAAAAAAACATTGTTAACAATAAAAATATTTTAAAAGAAAAAAGTATCCTCATTTAGGGGAAAAAAGCCCGGCAACGCCGGGCAACCCCTGCTAGTGATTAATAAAAAGAAGCTGTTCTTGCCAAAAAAAATATATGAAAGGAAAATTTGTTCTGCCACTTCCAAGAAAGGAGGAGGCAGAATGGGGCTGAATGTTTACAGCAGAAATTTAGATGACAATATCACCTTACTCTGAGAGAGTCAAGGTGTTCCACCTACAAATAGGGAGAATGAGGGAGGGAATTCCAAACATTTATGTGTGCATTTTAAGGCCTTGATACTTTTTCCTTAGTGGGACATTTTCCAAACATCTTGGCCTGATATTAATAAAATCATTAAGGAAGTTCCTTTTTGTGGTTTTAATTAGATCAGCTCTAAGGTTGTTTTCTTTAATTCCACATACAAAACCAGCAAGACACTGGACTATAAACAGATAAGTTGAGGTGGGGCCAGAGGAAAGAAGAATAGCTCAGGAATCACATCTAGTACAAATGTTACCTGATGGAGAAATTGACCAGCCAGGTTAGATTTTTAGAGAAGAAATAAAACATGAAAATATGGCACCCTCTATTGGTACTAAAGAAAAAAAAATACGGAATGAACCTTGAAAAATTGGCTGAAACGTTGGTCGACTATTTTTAAACTAGACTATTTTTAAGCTAGACTATTTTTAAGCTAGAGAGCTCTCCAGTGGCTTAGTGATTAAGATGCCGAGCTTGGAGACTGGAAGGTTAGGTTTCAATACCCAAGGGCTGCATGAGGACATGAAAGGAGCCTCATTCAGGCGTCCCCCGAGCGGAGTTTCTAGAGCAAAAATCCTTTCAACTCAGAGTAATCTCTGACACAAAATTATTATTATAAGATAGACACAAGATATGATTACTAAGCCATGGGGGGGGGGGGAGAAATAGTGAATAGATAGAGTTAAGAGTGTGCATGAGAACATATACAAGATTCTAAGAAAAGATTATAGTGTTACTAGCATAGGTTGCCCGGCGATGCCAGGCTGTTATAAACTGTGATCAGCTTTTTTGGTTGTTTTTTTTTGTTGTGGATTTAAAAAAAGAACAAAGGATGATATAATTGTTTCAAATTGTTGTATTTAACCAAATAATGTTTTAGTTTGTGTTTATTTATTTTTTTGTAAATAGTTGTACCATAGGGAAATAGTTGCTCCGGGAAAGAAGGCTGGCGGGTGTCTCACGGTGGAGTTTTGTGGCTTGTTTGTTTTGCATGGCTGTGAGGCACTGCGTCCGCCTGCTGGGGACTTGCGCTCCCATTGCGTTTTGTAATTTTATTTTTTGTGTGCTGGCTTTCTCAGCGTTCTGTGCACTCACGGCACGCAGGACACTGGGCCTTGTAGTTTTGCATTTGTGTTTTCCGTTCGTGCGGCTTTTTTTCCCTGCGGCTCAATTTTGATTGGTGTCTCATAATGTTCTTTTTGCCAGCACCTCTCAGCCTGATTGGCTGTGGCACGGCACAGCGCAAAGAATGTTGGGAATTGATGTTCTTTTTCTTTGTTTGCGTTCGTGGGTCTCTTGCCCCACTGGCGTATTTCTTAACCATTTAGTGACCTCCATACCGGGTTCGGGCGAGTGCAGGAGACTTGGTACGGGATAGGATGGACGGGTGCAGAAACGTATAGCAAGTTCCAATGGTTAACCCTTTGTTTTATAGGTATAGATGGGAAAATAAAATAGTTATTTTAAAAACCTCCTGAATCGATCTTCAACCTGTGAACACTGACTGTGATTTCAAATGTAATAGCCACTGTAAATCAAATTGCAGCAAACAATGAACCACTATGAGAGAGCCTCCTCAAGCACACATAGAGAGCCTCCTCAACCACACATAAGGTTAGTTTATTTGGTGCATTTGGACTATGTGGCACACATAACCATGTCCTCTAAGAGGCAGTAGTGACTAAAGAGCTCAGGTGGAAGAGCTGGGAGGCTGCTGTTGCTACTACCACTACCTCCATTATCTCTCACGAGGTGGTTGCTTCATGCTGCCTAGTCGTAGTTCCCAATTTTATCTTCTCAACTAACCAAGAAGATAGAGAAGGTGATCAGCTCTAGGTCACTTGTAGAGCACAGTGGCAAAATGGCTTTGATCTTGGTCTTCTAAATCCTACCCCATCACAAATCATCAGGATTCTCCTGATCTGATTAGTTTTTTTTTTAACCAGAGCAAACTGTCCCACTAGCAGCCATATTTTGTTGTCTCAAACACCTCTTGAGTTAAGTGTCGCTGTTCCTGTTTTGGTAATACTTTACACACCCAAGGCTTTACTGTATACATATAAAAACAGCCACCCAGACCACCACTACAACCAAGGATGTTTTGACAGTGCTCAAGTGAGACTGTCCCCTGAGAACAACAACACCCGTTAACCATTAGGTAATGCTGTTAAATTGGCTACAATTGGCTTATCTAGGATGTAGACTAAATTTTATCACAGCTTCTCTAATCAAATTGACACATTTCTGAGTATCTCTATCCCCACCCTAAAAAATAAAATAAAAATAAACTGTATGATTCTATAGAGGCAAAGGAGGAATGAGGCACCAAATGTTTGGAAGCCCTTTTGTCTAAGATGCTTGGGAGGGACGTTGCAACTAGACAACAGTACCCATTTTGAAATTTGCTTTAAGGAGAGAAATGTGGTCTGCATCTGTGGCCAATTTTTTTCTGCCCCATACGTGGTGACTAGCTTAAGGGAGATTTGTATGGATCAAAAGTTAACTTCTGTTTGTAATTTTTTTAAATGTCTAATTAAGTTAACATCTTCCACCCAACCTTTCAGCTTCATTACACTCTCTTTCCTGTTTGTGTGGGTGTATGTGTTTGGGGAAAGATAAATTCTATCTTTAAACCAGTGTTACCAGCAGACTGGGTATTTAAGTGCAGCTTTTGTCTTAAACGGAAATGTCATAATCCGACTCTTAAATAAGATTCAGTATTAATTCTCTGCCACTACCACCACCCCCCCAGCATTGTTTCATTCTCATGTTGCCAAATTCCTTCAAAAATGCTTTTGGATGTGAGTTGATTTTCTACAACATTATCAAAGCTTCATTCATGGTATTGAATTGTATTGGTTTACGGGACTCTGTCATCTATGAGATGATTCGCTATTAGAATTAATACTATTTCCCAGTGAAATTGTGTATAGTTTGATTCACTCATGTTCACTGGCTGCTGGACTGTGATATTGATAAGATTGCAAGCTTCCTTATATGCATTTGTCCTCAGAATGTGTGTGAGTTCACAGATGTTGTCTGGAGAGCACACCTGTTAATAATGGTACACAGCTTTCTGTTAGTAGGAAAGCATTCCTGGTTTGACTCCAGAATTACCAAAATCACAAAATGTAATGACATTTTGAATTAGCTTGCCTTTTAATTCTGTATTCAGTTCATAAACCATTTAACAGAGAGCATGTTGTAATAGCTTTATTTTGCTATATGACATATGGCCTATACCTCTGTTCTTGAAGTAGGGGCATATGTAGAATTCTAAATATAAATGATAAAAGCTATCCTTAAGTTGCCCAATTACAGTACTTTCAAATTTTATAGCTGGATTCAAAACTAGCCACAGGTAGGGGCCTACTTTGACAAAGCCACTGCTATCAGGCAATTGCAGTTTTGTTTAATTCAGCAATGCTTCCAGAACGATTTAACAAATACAGCCTCAAATCCTATTGTTGTTTGCATAATTTGCCATGACTGTTGAAGATAACTGACAAAGCACTGGGGCATCTCTCAGATGTGTGCCTCCTTATGCACTTGATTACACAACCAAAATAAACTCCATGCACGTCATCAATTCATTGCAGTTAGCTACAGGAAGCTACATAAACCTTACACTAACAATAGGATTCAGGCTATATACATACAAAAACATCCCAAAAATAAGATATAGGTTATAACATGGTAAGATCTCAATCCTAATGTTAAGATTTTAAATATTGTAAGCAGCCTTGGGTTCTCTTGAGGAGAAGGGTCGGGTATAAATATTTGAACTAAATAAACTATCCAGTTTTGGTGTAAGGGACCAAAGACAATGAAACAGCCAAAGGGTTGGCTTAACACAGGTTTATTGCATGATGATCCGGAGGAACATGTGGTAATGGCGGATGGGTAGCTCAATATATACAGCTGGCTATACATTTGAAAGTGGCTCGTCGACAGACTATTGGTTGCTGCCCGCGTGACGTCGTAGAGGTCACACCCTTCTTGACCAGGTGAAGAGGTGGCGGGGAATCTTCCCGCGCTGCTGAACCAGGTGAATCTGAGCCATGAGAGCTGGACGCTCGCTACTGCCATCTAGTGGTCACTAGCTCGCGTCCCCTTATCAGGTTTACATTGATACAGCTGAAGGTTATAATGTTGCACACAGAAAGGTTACATTGTTAACACATGGCAATGGTGCATTGTTAAAGGCACAGCTTTACAGAACACAACATCCCTCCCCCCTAGGATGAGACGAAGTCTCTCAGCCAAGATGGCTTGTTGCATGTGCGTTTGGGCCGTGAAGAGGGCTGACCCCCCCCGGGGGCGCTACTGCTTCTTTGTTCCCTGGTCCCTTGTCCTGAAATGGGAGAGGGAGACTTGTTAGTGGCTTGCCGCGGTCTGGCGGCCTTAGGGGAAGGGAAAAACTCCATTGTGGGCAGACTGGGGGCAATCGGGGCTAACGAAAAACCCCTCTTCTCGCTTGGACGGGTGGGGGACCACTCCGAACCCCCCCCCCCGGTTCTGAAAATCAAAGTCTAACTTAGTAGGGGTATCCGCATTTGTGGAGACATTCCGCGAGATATGTATGGGGTCGGGTTCCTCCTCCTCCTCAGAAAGATCCCCTAGGATATCTACGAGAACATCCTCCTCCCCCCTTGGTGGGGGCCCGCGGTCCCCTTTTCCTCCCCCTTGGGCTGAACGGGTGGGGGAGAACCCTAACGCTGATTTTTTCTCTGTTTGGTCTGTGCCCTGCTCATCAGAGACCGTGCGTCGGAGCTGGTCCGCGTGCCGCCTCCACAGGAGCCCTGTACTGGTTTCTACGCGGTACGACACGGGGCCGGTTTGCTCCACAACTATGCCCGGTACCCAGGCTGGGCCCGTGCTGGCGTAATTCCTGCAATGCACGGGGGCGCCTACACTGAAACTCTTTGTGGCCTCCAGCCCGATGTTCCTTCCTTTGTCCTCTACCCTCGTGGGGTCTAGCCTAGTAAGGATGGTGGTCAGTTTCCTACGCATTAAGAGCTCTGCGGGGGAGTATCCTGACGCCAACGGGGTCACCCTGTACCCTAGCAGAAACTGACACACTTGTAGGTTCAGGTCCAGGTCCCCTGGGCCCATGCGCCGCAACGCGTCCTTCGTGGTGCGGACGAGGCGCTCTACTTGGCCATTGGTGGCTGGGTGAAACGGGGCGGAGGTGATATGCCGAACGGCGTTAATCTCCATGAATGCCCTAAACTCGGAGGACGTGAAACAACTAGCGTTGTCGCTAATTAATGTGTCGGGTATGCCGAACGTGGAAAAGAGCCTACGCAAATGCCTAATGGTCTGGGCCGAGGAGGTGCTCGTGACTGGGATAACCTCCAACCACTTGGAGAATGCGTCCACTACAAGAAGGAACAGGGTGCCCCTGAACGGGCCCGCGAAATCAACGTGCACCCGGGACCACGGCCCCTTAGCCGCGTCCCATTCCCTGTGGGGAAGGCGGGCCTCCTCTGGTCTGGAGCATTGGCAACTTTCACAAGTGCCGACCATGTGCTCGATGTCGGCGTCCAGCTGGGGCCACCAGAAGTAACTCCGGGCCAGCGCCTTGGATCGTACGATGCTGGGGTGGCTGACGTGCAGCAGTTTGAGCACCCGCGGCCGAAGGGAAGTGGGAATCACCACCCGCTGCCCCCACAAGAGGCACCCCCTCTCTAGGGACAGTTCTAGCTTTTTTCTGAAAAATGGGGCGAACTCCTCCGCTGGGGAGGACGCCGGCCACCCTTTCTGCACCCAGGAGCTAACTGCAGCTAACGTCTTGTCCTTCTCTGTCGCTTTGGCAATGTCGGCGGGCATTACGGGGGGCGAATCCAGCACCTCTATCATGAGAACCTGATGGTCCCGCTCCCCCTTGCTCACCTGGCTGGGCGTTAGGGGGAGGGGAGACCTTGATAGAGCGTCCGCATGGCTGATCTCTTTCCCGGGCCGGTAGACCAACGCGTGCTGATACTCGTTGAGAAAAATGGCCCACCTGAGCATCCTCGGGGACAGGATCTGAGGGGTGGGCTTGTCTGCGGTAAAGATGCCTAGCAGGGGCTTGTGCTCCGTTACAATGGTGAAGGGGCGGCCATACAGAAAATCGTGAAATTTTTTTGTCCCCGCGACTATTGCTAGTGCCTCCCTGTCTGTCTGTGCGTAGTTTCTCTCCGCTTGGGACAGGGGCCTGGAGTAAAATGCTATCGGGGCCTCCCTTCCGTTTTCCAACACATGGCACAGCACCGCCCCCACCCCCACCGGGGATGCATCACAGGTCAGAACTACCGGGCGTTTGGGGTTGAAGTGGGTCAGTATTGCATCGGATGCTAGGAGGCTTTTTAGCTCACTAAATGCCCTTTCTTGGTCATCGCCCCACTTCCATGCCTGGTCTTTCTTTAGCAGTTTGTGTAGCGGTTCAGCCACCGCTGCCTTCCGGGGGAGGAAGGAGTGGTAAAAGTTGAGCAGCCTTAGGAACGAATGCAGCTCGGGCTTGGAGGTGGGGCGGGGGGCTTTCTTAATGGCTGCCACCTTGGACTTGGATGGTTTTATTCCCTCAGGAGTCACACAAAACCCTAGGAACTCAACCTCGGTTGCGAAGAAGACGCATTTGTCCTTTCGCAGTCTCAGCCCCGCTTTTTCGAATATTGTCAGGACCTTCCCCAACCTCTTGGCCAATTCAACCCAACTCCCCCCCATTATTAACACGTCATCAAAATAAGGCAACACCCCCTCCAGTCCCTTCAGGAGGCGTTCCACGAGTGACTGGAAAATTCCAGGCGCCGAATTCACGCCGAACTGGAGGCGCGTCACCTGGAACGCCCCCTTATGGGTGACTATGGTCTGCGCAGCAGCTGCGGCAGGGGACACCGTAAGCTGCTGGTAGGCCTGTGCTAAGTCGAGCTTAGCGAAACACTTTCCCCCGTGTAACCTGGCCAGCAGATGGCTGACTACCGGCACCGGATATGCATTCGGGCGGATCGCCTTGTTGATGGTGCACTTGTAGTCGGCGCATATGCGGACCTCCCCATTGGCCTTTAGTGCGGTTACAATTGGAGTTTCCCACTCCGCGGAATCAACAGGCACAAGGATTCCCTGCCCCACCAATTTGTCCAGTTCCGCCTCTATCTTGTCCGTGAGTGCGAACGGCACCCGGCGTGGTTTAAGGCGAATCGGGCGGACCTCCGGGTCCAGGTCGAATACCACTGGGGGCCCCTTGAATTTCCCCAGTCCTTTTTTGAAAACTTCGGGGTGCGCCTCGCACACCTCCTGAATTGGATCAGTTCCAACGGCGTGCATCCCAACGGCGTGCACCCCCCCAATAAACAAACCCAGGGGCTGGAACCATTGAGTCCCGAGGAGGCTGCAATCTCCCCCTTTGAGCACGACTAGGGGGAGGGACGCGGCGTGCTTCTTGAATTTAACCTGAAATTCTCCAACCCCCAACACTGGAATGCTGTTCCCTTGCACGTCCCGTAGTGTGGACCTCAACGCTTTGAGCTTGGGTCGCTTGTGGGGGGCAATTCCCAAAAACTCCCTCTGGGAAATGATAGAATATGAGGACCCCGAGTCAATTTCCATCCTAATGGGAACCCCTTGGACTAGTACCTCAACAAAGTAGCGGGGGTGTCCTGCAGACACGCTGAACACTGGAGCGTCGTCCTCGCTGCCGTCGGAGATGCGGCCCACGCCGTCCTGCTTCCGCGTGGCCTGAGCGCCGTCCTTGGTTCTCGTTGAGCGGTCTTGTCCCGCGGAACGGTCTGCTGAGCTCCGCCGGGTCTCGCGCTTCTTCCTGCACACCTTGGCGATGTGCCCGCGGCGGCCGCAGTTGTGGCACTCGGCCTTCCGGAACGGGCACTTTACACGGTCGTGGGCCGCTCCACAGCCGTCGCACCGCCGGCTCTCCTTCCGGACCCTCCGGACGTCCTCGTCGTCGCTGCTCTCTGTGGACGACCTCGAAGTTCGCCGGGCCACCTGTACCGGAGCCTCTGCCTTGCTCGACTTCGGCCGCCAGTCCTGGAGTTCTTGGACCCCGGCCTTTGTAGCTTCTGCGGCCTGGGCCGCTCTGACGACCTCCTGCAATGTGGGAGGCGGCTCTTGGTTCATTAATGTGCGCTGGGTTTCGGCGTCGTTCAGGCCGCACAGCACACAGTCCTGGAGGGTGATTTCGGCATTCTCCCATTTGCACGGGCCGGCCGCCAGCCGCAGGGCCGGCACGAATGCAGCGACCGTCTCCCCGGGCGCTTGGACTCGCCTCCAGAACGCACTCCGAGCGGGAAACATCACCGTGGCGGGCCGGACGTGCTGACGCAGCATCTGCATGAGTTCCTTGGCCTTGAATTCGCTCACCCTCCTCGGTGCAATCAGGTCCACCAAGGTCCTTTTGGTTTCTTGTCCGAGCATCCTGGTGAAGATGGCCCTTTTCTTTGCCTCTTCCGTGACTTCGGACTCAATCAGTGCTGCCTGGAAGTCCATCTCGAAGATCTCCCAGTCGCCCGGTTTCCTGATTTCGAAACCGGCGCATGTCTTGGTCCCGTGGGCTGCCATATCCCACCTTCGTCGCCAATTTGGTGTAAGGGACCAAAGACAATGAAACAGCCGAAGGGTTGGCTTAACATAGGTTTATTGCATGATGATCCGGAGGAACATGTGGTAATGGCGGATGGGTAGCTCAATATATACAGCTGGCTATACATTTGAAAGTGGCTCGTCGACAGACTATTGGTTGCTGCCCGCGTGACGTCGTAGAGGTCACGCCCTTCTTGACCAGGTGAAGAGGTGGCGGGGAATCTTCCCGCGCTGCTGAACCAGGTGAATCTGAGCCATGAGAGCTGGACGCTCGCTACTGCCATCTAGTGGTCACTAGCTCGCGTCCCCTTATCAGGTTTACATTGATACAGCTGAAGGTTATAATGTTGCACACAGAAAGGTTACATTGTTAACACATGGCAATGGTGCATTGTTAAAGGCACAGCTTTACAGAACACAACACCAGTGTAAATTACAAATGTAAATGTAGGATGCAGTTGCCTCCTATATGAGCTGATTAATCCAAACCACAAGATAAAAAGCCTTTGGAGATCACTTTGCACTTTTGGATGAAGTCATGTTCAGTTATTTTCCACTTAAACCTGTCTTTGAAATTATTTTGTTCAAAGGTGGCCATGCTGTAAATTGGTTCTTTCTGCATTTGGTTCTTATGCAGTTGGAGGGGAAATATGTAAGTCCCATTCAGTAAATGAGCTGGGCAGTTGTCGTGTCTAGCCCTTGTAAAGAACAGTCCAGCAAACGATGGAACCATGCTGTCCCTGGCGACTAAGCTACACTTGCGTGTGAGCGCACAGAGACGACCCAAGGCTTAGCCTGGCTTGGCTAACCTGCAGAGATAATGAGAAGCATAGATCTGGCCCTGGCCTCACCCTTGTTTACTCGTGGGGCTTATATAGTGTCTACCCGGCGGTGACTCTTTGATACAACGTATTAACCCGCCGGACAGTCTTAACCAACCAATCATAACATGATATACGAGTTTCAACCAATCACGAACAGGATCCAAAGTTGTACCCAATCATAGAACTCTAATTAACATAAAGGGTGCGCCCAGTAGGGAAGAGCTACTCAAAGCTTTGCTAATCATGGGTCATGGCAACAGCTGAGAGACAATTTATGTGTACCTTGCTAGGAATTTCTCCAAAGCAACCTAAGCAGTTTCACAATTTTGTCAGATTGTCATGGAAAACTGAACTCTAGTCAGGGAGGCAGAACTTAAATGTTTAAAATTAATAAATCATGAACAGAACAAAACAGAGAGGCAAGATTTCTCTCTTCTAGATGCTTTATTTGCCGTTATCCAATGACAGAACAAGATCAAACTCGGTGCACAACAGGCAGGCAGTGTATAATATATCTAATGATCCTACAGCTGTCTTTGTTGTTGTTTTCTTGACGGACCCATATATAAGCCTTATGTGTATGTATTGCAATGTGCCTTTAAGTAAATGCAACCACACGAATGAGTGAATGTAACAATCTCTAAAGTAACATTGTAACCGTCTGTATTAGGACGTGAGCTAGTGACCACTGGGGGCAGTAGCGAGCATCCAGCTCACATGGTACAAATTCTCCAAATGCCTACAGCCGTGGGAAGATTCCCGCCACTCCCTCACCTGGACAAGAAGGGCGTGACTAAGGGTGATGTCACGCGGACAGTAGCCAATGAGCTACCGAGGAGCCACATTCAAATGTATAGCCACTGTATATAATGAGCTGTTCGTCCGCCATTACCACATGTTCCCCCTGACCATCATGCAATAAAGATGAGTTAAGCCAGACTTTGGCTGTTTCTATTGTCTTGGTTCTTGAACACTAAATTGGCGACGAAGGTGGGATAATGGCTTCCCACGGAATCAAGACAACACAGACCGGTTTCGACATCAACAAACTGGAGGAATGGGAACTGTTTGAGATGGATTTCAAAAGTGCACTGATAGTGTCTGACATCTCAGACGAGGGGAAGAAAAGAGCTACCCTCATCAGGATGCTCGGTTTCCCGGCAATGAAGATTTTGGTGGACCTGGTGTCTCTAAGAAAAGTAGACGAGGTCCCGGTTAAACAGCTCCTGAAAGCTCTGCGGGACCATTTCCAGCCCACGGTCTCGATGTTCTCGTCCCGGGACGCTTTCTGGAAGAGGGTGCAGTCCCCTGGTGAGTCCGTGGCTGCCTTTGCAGTGGCCCTCTGTTTGGCTGCAGGCCCATGCAAGTGGGAGAACCTAGAAATTGCCCTCATGGACCGCATGCTGTGCGGCCTGTGGGACGAGGAGACCCAATGGAAGCTGATGAACAAAGAGCCGCCCCCAACATTACAAGAGGTCCTGAAGGAAGTGCAGGCGGCAGAAGCCACAAGAGCCGGGGTTAAGGGGTTCAGAACAAGGCCCCCACAACCCGACAGGGCAGCAGCTCTGGTGCAAGTGGCCAGGCGGGCGCCACACTCCTTCACGGAGAGCAGCAAGGATGAGAACAACCGGAAGGTGCAGAAGGACGGCCGACGTTGTGATGCTGCGAGGCGTCCCACGACCGTAGCAAGTGCCCCTTCCAGAAGGCCGAGTGCCACAACTGCAGATGGCGGGGCCACATCGCCAAAGTTTGCAGGCAACGGTGCGGAGAGCACATGGGCTCAGCAGACCATACCCCAAGGAAGGATGGCGTCCGGCCCTCGAGGAAACAGGACGGCGTGGGCCGAGTCTCCGATGACAGCGACATCGAGGTGCATGGAGTGTACCAGCGAGTCCCCAGCGATGACAACGCGGCGGTCCAAAGCGTGTCCTTGGGACACCCACGTTACTTTGTTGAGGTACTGTTGCAAGGGGCCCCGTTAAGATGGAGATAGACTCGGGTTCCTCTTATTCCATTATTTCCCAGAGGGAGTTTTTGCGAATTTCCCCCAACGTGCGGCCCAAGCTCAAAGCACTGGTCTACTTTGCGAGACGTGCAGGGAAAGAGCATTCCGGTGTTGGGGGTGGGAAAATTCAAGGTGCAATACAAGCAACACGCCCCGGAGCTCCCTCTGGTCGTTCTCAAGGAGGAGGCCTGTTTCCTCCTGGGGACACAATGGTTTAAGCCCCTGGGTTTGTTCATAGGGGGTGTGCATACTGTTGGGACTGATCCAATACAGGAAGTGTGTAACACGCATCCCAAGGTATTCAAGAAGGGATTGGAAAATTCAAGGGGCCCCCAGTTGCATTCGACTTGGACCCGGAGATCCAGCCGATAAGGCTCAAACCGCGAAGGGTGCCTTTTGCACTAAAGGACAAAATAGAGGCGGAACTGGACAAGTTGGTGGGCCAGAGAATTCTAGTCCCAGTCGATTCTGTGGAGTGGGAAACTCCTATTGTAACAGCGCTAAAGGTTAACGGGGAGGTTCGAATTTGCACTGATTACAAGTGCACCATCAACAAGGCAATACGCCCAAATGCGTATCCGGTGCCGGTAGTCAGCCACTTATTGGCCAGGTTACATGGGGGAAAGTGTTTTGCGAAGTTAGACCTGGCGCAGGCTTACCAGCAACTTACGGTAACCCCAGCTGCAGCTGCTGCGCAGACGATAGTCACCCACAAAGGGGCTTTTAAGGTGACGCGCCTACAGTCTGGCATAAATTCGGCTCCAGGCATCTTCCAATCATTAGTGGAGCGACTTTTGAAGGGTTTGGAGGGGGACTTGCCATATTTTGACGACGTTTTGATAACGGGGGGGGGGGGGAGCGAGTCAGAACTGGCCGAAAGGTTAGACAGGTTACTGACCGTATTCGAGAAAGCGGGTTTGAGGCTGCGTAAAGACAAATGTGTGTTCTTCGCAAAAGAGGTAGAGTTCCTAGGTTTCCGGGTAACCCCAGTTGGTATAAACCCTCTGAGTCAAAGGTGGCCGCTGTTCAAAATGCTCCTTGCCCCACCACAAAACCCGAATTGCAATTGTTCCTGGGGCTCCTGAATTTTTACCATTCCTTCCTGCCTAGGAAGGCGTCGGTGGCGGAGCCACTTCATCGATTATTAAAGAAGGACGAGGGTTGGCGATGGGGCGAGAGTCAAGAGAGAGCATTCAATGAGCTGAAACAACTTTTATCCTCAGAGGCCATCCTGACCCATTTCGATCCCAAGAAGCTGGTGGTTCTGGTATGCAATGCCTCATCAGTGGGGGTGGGGGCGGTCCTGTGCCACGTGTTGGAAAGCGGGCGGGAAGTCCCAGTGGCGTTCTACTCCAGATCCCTGTCAAAGGCAGAGCATAACTATGCACAGACAGACAGGGAGGCACTTGCAATAATCGCTGGTACAAAGAAGTTTCATGACTTTCTATACGGTCGCCCTTTCACCATCGTGACTGACCACATGCCACTGCTAGGCATTTTCACCGCAGCCAAGCCCACACCGCAGATTCTGTCTCCCAGAATGCTGAGATGGGCCATGTTTCTAAACGCGTACCAGAGCACGCTGGTTTATCGCCCCGGAAAGGACATAAGCCATGCGGACGCACTCTCGAGGTCGCCTCTGCCTCACGTGGGCAACCCTGCGTGTGAAGTGGAACAAGATCACCAAGTGCTCCTGATAGAGGTTCTGGATTCACCCCCAATAGTACCCCCGGAAATCGCCAAAGCGACAGGGAGGGATAAGACGTTGGCTCGGAAGAGCTACTTAAAGCTTTGCTAATCATGGGTCATGGCAACAGCTGAGAGACAATTTATGTGTACCTTGCTAAGAATTTCTCCAAAGCAACCTAAGCAGTTTCACAATTTTGTCAGATTGTCATGGAAAACTGAACTCTAGTCAGGGAGGCAGAACTTAAATGTTTAAAATTAATAAATCATGAACAGAACAAAACAGAGAGGCAAGACTTCTCTCTTCTAGATGCTTTATTTGCCGTTATCCAATGACAGAACAAGATCAAACTCGGTGCACAGCAGGCAGGCAGTGTATAATATATCTAATGATCCTACAGCTGCCTTTGTTGTTGTTTTCTTGACGGACCCATATATAAGCCATTCTCTCTCTCTTTCGTTTCTCCTCTTACTCCCCCCCCCTCATACTTCAGTGATTTCCTTTTACCTCAGGTATAGATAAATACTGCAGGAAAGATATGTCTGAACCCTATGGGAAATTTGACTGTTTTAAGAACCAAGATGAGGGTGAATCCTTGCATTTTCAGCTCCTTGTAACAGACTTGCAAGAAATGACAGAAAGGAGAGGGAGGTTTTACAATGCTTCTGTTTCACCTGCCAGAGGCACATTTACATGTATGTTGTATTGAGTAGGTTCTCCAGACCCCTGCCATGGTACAGGGGTCCTGTTGAAAGATGGTCTGTTGGTGACTTCTTGACTGTAAACAATGATAGGTTCAGGTACAAATGGGCCAACATCAAATTCAGGCATTTGGTAGGTCATCAGCTTGATTGCTTTCTCATACCCCCCATAAGGCATTGCAGTCCTAGGGGGAAAAACACAGACACTAGTAGTCAAGGTTTATGGAAATGACAGATGGACAATTATTATGTGAGTACATCGGCTGGGCAAACCTTTCCTATAAATGTCACTTTGACAAAAACAGCAAGCTACTATACTTGTAATTGAGCTACAGATTAAGATAGTTAGCCATATAATCAGAAAAACTGCCAAGAATAAAACCACGGTTTGAAATATGTGAGAAGGGGAGAGAAAGATCTGCCTTTGGAGTTAAGACACTATGGACAGACAAAGCTTTAAGCACCTTTCCATTCCCTATTCAAGGAAAAGATCACTTCAGACAACCACGGTACAAAATATCAACTATAAATAATAACATAAATAAATAAAAGCATAAATAAATGAAAAGGCTAAAAAAAGGCTCTGTAAGAAATATGTTAGGCCAAGTACATACATTTAATTCTGCATTATAATGAATTGCAGAAAATATACAAAGATAACACAGGTCTGCAAAAAAAAAAATCGGCTGTATAGGATATTTTTGGTAAATTTTATGTTTTCTAGTGTGCTGAATCCAAAAATGACCTCAATTTTCCCCATCACATACATTTTTTTCACAGAATATGAGGGTTTTGCATTAAAAAAGCATTAGAGTGATAAGAAAATCACTATTTTATTACAATGAACTAAACATATTTTTTCTTATAATTAAACAAACAATTTATTCATAATATATACTGTATTTTCTGGCGTATAAGACTACTTTTTAACCCCGAAAAATCTGTGCCAAAGTCGGGGGTCGTCTTATAGGACAGGTACTTAACTGCAGCTGACAAGTATATTCCAAACTCTATATTTTAACTGGAAAAGTTGGGGGTCGTCTTATAGGACAGGTACTTAACTGCAGCTGACAAGTATATTCCAAACTCTATATTTTAACTGGAAAAGTTGGGGGTCGTCTTATACGCCCAGTCGTCTTATACGCTGGAAAATATGGTACTTAACATTCCGTGTTCACTCTTTTTGTCTGTGAAACCTTTTCTTCTTCTCTTTTATGCTCTCCTCCAAATACACTTTTGCTTTCCATTTTCTGTTTCCTGTTTGAGCATCCAACAGTATCTGCTAGCATACTGATGTTCCATCTTCCTTGGTCTCTTGATGTCATGGACATCCTGGTGAAATCTTTCAACCTGTTCTTCATTGTAGGCTCCCAAGTTTTCAGGAAAATAGTTGACATGGGAGTGTAAGAAATGAACTTTTAAGCTCATCTTGCATCCTTGATCTTTATATGCATTCTACATGTATTGTACAATGGTTTTGCAGTGAGGGTCTTTAGTATTCCCTAAAAACCTGTGAACTATGTCTTTGAAAGAGTCCCAAGCTTCCTTTTCTTTTTCTCCCATTGTTTCTTAAAAGAGGGGATCGGATAACAGTTTTCATATGTTGGGGCCAGTAAAAACTCCCTCTTTCAACTTGGCTTCAGACAGTTTTGGGAACTTGGAACACAGATATCTGAAACATTCCCCATCTTTTGGCAATGATTTAACAAACTGCTTCATAAGCCCTAATTTAATATGGAGAGGTGGCAATAAAACCTTTTCTCTTAGAACCAAGGTCGTATTCATGACGTTTGGTTTTCTTTTTTGCTGGGGATTAAGGCATCTCGAAGTGGCCAGTCAGTTTTTGTCCAATGGAGGTCTCTGGCTTGACTGTCCCACAAACATAGGTAGCAGGGATATTTTGTATAACCTGCCTGCTGGCCTAACAACATGGTTAGTATTTTAAAGTCTCCACAACCATCCAACGATGTTCTTGATATTTGATTTTGTTAAGAATCACAGTTAAGTCATTATAGTTTTCATCCAAATGCACCGAGTGTCCTATAGGAAGTGATGCAAATGTATTTCCATTATGCAGCAAGACTGCTTTGAGGCTTATTTTAGACAAATCAATTAATAGGCGCCATTCAGATGAATCATATTCTATTTCAAAGCATTTCATTAGCCCTTGAACATCACTACAATAAACGAGATTTCCATCTTTGGAGAAAAACTGAGTGAATTCTTTCTCTCAGTGCCTGTACCACGAAAATGATGTTCCAGGTGACAGCAGGTTTTTATTTGTTAGTCTTGACTCCAGCAATTTGGCCAAGTCTTTGGAAAGGCCTAAATCTCTAACTAGGTCATCAACAGAAAAATCTGAGCTAGATTCGTCTTGGGAAGGGAATGTGTCTCCGTCCTCTGAATCGCTCAGGATATTATCCAAACTGGAAGGTGGGTGTGGAACTGGTATTTCAGAGCTATGAAGCACTGGATGAATAGCTGAATTAAGGTTTGGGTAAGATATCTTCTTTTTATTTTTTGTATTAAAACCTTTCACATCTACTGAACAGAAATAGCAGTTGATAGTGTGATTTTGCTGTTCACACCACACTATAGGAATGCCAAAATGGAATGAGGTTTTCTTACCTTTAAACCACAAACAAAAGAATTTCATCTTAGTTTTTAGTGCCAGAAATATGCCTCAATGAGGACTTAAGTTTGGGCAATGGCAAAGCCAAGAAAGTGGATTCATTTTGGCATCCAGGGTTTGAAGAAGAAGAATCTTACTCTTGCTTATTTAGCTTATTCCAAAGCCTGATCCTTTAAACCAAAGACTTGTGGTCAATATTTTAATCTGATGCAGAAAACAACCAGGGTCATTGTGGTACTTATCTTGTTATTTGTTATTTATTTATTTAATTGGTGTTTAATTGCATAATTTGTATTGTATATTTTTGCAGCTATTATATTTGTTTGATATATTGTACCACAGAATTTGTATCTATTTGTAATAGCATTTTGAATATTGTATTTATTACTGTATTTTGAATTTTGTATTTCATCTGTAAACCCCTTGGGTTACCTTGGAGTTATTTATATGTTGTTAGCCGCCCTGAGTCGGCCATGTGCTGAATAGGGCGGGGTATAAATCGAATTAACATAAACAAACATAAACAAACAAAGATCTTCTTCACGCCTTCTACACACTTTATGAGAAGCCAATGCTTTCTCTTCATCCCCAAGTTTCAACTTGAAGTAAGCAAAATACACTTTCTTCACATAATCACTTATGTTTCTTTGTTGACTTTTAATAGTGTATTCACCACAAATAAAACAAAAGTTGACTGGAGAAATAACACAATCTCTTGGAGCCATAATACAAACAAAATCTGACAGTAGGCATGTTTATACTCATTTATAATACCCCAGAGAACATGTCAAAACTGGCTCAACCCAGCCAGTAAGATTCCTAGATATATTCACCTTTTGCTACAAACAAAATAAACCTGTTGGGACATGATCATATGAGCTTCCTCACACCACTAAACCTACAATACGCCCAGTTGTGGGCTCCAAATTTTTTTTACTACCACACTGTGGGTGTGGTATGGTGGCCGTTGTCATGGGGAAAACCCTGTATTGCACCCAAATTAGGACTACTTTATTTCAAAACTTGGATGGGCACAGCCAGCCAGAATTTTTGCTACTGATTCTGGCAAACTGGTGTGAACATGCTGACGTCCACCACTGACTACGCCCCCAGCCACCATTCTTCTTATTTTCTCTTTGCATTATTCTTGATTCTAGCTCTAATAAATATTAAATGAAAGTAAGAAATAATTTTTGATGAGTTTCACTAAGTAAAAATCTATAAGAAACAGTAAAAAATCCTATGCAGTTTTTTGGTTGCAGACCTGTGCAATAATTAGATAGCTAGAATATATACATAATACAGTGTATAGATTGTGTATAATTCTAACGTTAACTAATACAAACATTTTTTTCAATGGGATGTAGATGTGATATGTAGCCTGAGCAATCCATCTTATCCATGCTTTCTAAGCAGGTGAATCTCAGAAGAAGGCACAGCTGCACAACTCTGATTAGAAGTGAATGTAAGAATATGTTTCAATATACCTACACAATCTGGCAGTGTTACAAAATACTAGTGTTGTACTGTTTTGCACAAGTAAGGATCATTATATGTTTCTCTTAAACTAGCCTCTGAAATGAATATTTTATATGTTCTACAATTAAAGTAAACACTGAGATAACAATTAATTACTACAGGATTTCAGGATTGTTTTTGTTATGTTCTGTCAAGTCGGAACTGACTTCTAGTAACCCTGATAGGGCTTTCCAGGTAAGCAAGCTATTTAAGAAGTGGTCTTAACAGTTCCTCTCCTCTACTGGGTTTCTATGGCTGAAAGAGGAATCAAATCATGGTCTTCAAAGTCGTAGTCTATCACTCTGGCTACTAAACCACACTGGGGACCACTGTTTCAGGGATATTTCATATTCTAGAGCAGTGTTTCCTAACCTTTGGTTTTTGGACTTCAGTTCCCAGAAGCTTAAGTCAATTCCCCAAAGCACTGATCAGCCAATGTACTGACTTAGGATTCTGGGAATTGAAGTCACCCTGTGGGGTGTGGACCCCACGTTGGGAACCACCGTTCGAGAGTTATTGCATATACCATCTTCACCGAGACTCTTGTCTGTAATGGCTCCCTGTTCAGTTTAGGGTGGGGTTTGTGATGTACTGTGGCTGAATTACATCTTAATATTGAAAATAAATGACACCATCCCAGTAATTAAATCCCCTTCACTGGAAACAAGAAATTGACTAATTGCATGTAATTGAGTTGCAATTCATTGTTAATGCTGCATTGTGCTGAACTAGAAGCAACTGAAGGGGGACACTATTTATTTGTTTGTTTGTTTTTATTTATAGCCCTCCCATCTAATTATAACAATTACTTTAGCGGTGAGACTTTTATAATGAGATGCATTCTATTTCCACCTTTTTAACACTATTTCGCCTCATGGGCTTAATCAGGAACTAGAGTTATCTGCTTATCTGTGATAGTACTAAGCGGTTTTACAAATTATTAGCGACACACAAGCATTGACCTGTTTTTTGGGGGGGATCCGTCAGGCAAGAGAAATCCACTACACCTGTGTAATTAGGTTGTGAATATATATGGGAGTGAGGACCTACACCTTTAACGTCCACAAGTTACAGTTTATGGACAGAGACGACGGACGCACAAAAAAGATTCCATCTCTATTTCAAAAGATATGTTTGTTATCGACCCTTACTAGGTAAGCAATAAGCGATGAATTTATCTTACTAGTGACTACTATGGAATGAGGAATTTTGTTTGAACTTATTTAATGGTTACAACTTGGCTGGAGATGTATCAATTAGCTTAAAGGAATTGTTGTAAATATTGATGTATTCATGTATACTTGTATAAGTTTTATGCTCTACAATTCTGAATACTTTTTTTGTTAATTTGTTATATAAATTTCCTGAAGAAAGAACGCATGTTCTGAAAAGCCGCATATTAACCGCATAGGCTTCGAATTTGCTTTATTTGTGAACACTTTGAAATTAGTAAATTGTATCAGTTGGAAGAATTTACTTTACTCAGGATCATACTGAAATCAGTAAGTTTGAATTATTGGATATTACTTGAATTTGCTTTATTTGTGAACACTTCGAAATTAATAAGTTGTATCAGTTGGCAGAATTGACTTTACTCAGGATCATACTGAAATCAATAAGTTTGAATTGTTGGATATTACTTGGTCTAAGATTACTTTAATAAGTTTGAACTATTTTTGAAAGCCACATATAGTATAAAAGATTGAATCTTCGATAAAGAATTGGACTACGTCATTACTTTCATTTTATTAACAATTGAAATTGCATACACGCAAACGGTTTTTTCTTCTTCTGGTTATACACTGTTTGGCCCTATTGCTGTTATCTTCAATGTAGTTTGTACTACACTAACTGCCATGTGAAGTCACAATTTTAATGTTGCTCCCATTTAGGAGAGGTAGTGCTTCATAGTGTTTAGTGTAAGGGACCAAAGACAATGAAACAGCCGAAGGGTTGGCTTAACACAGGTTTATTGCATGATGATCCGGAGGAACATGTGGTAATGGCGGATGGGTCGCTCAATATATACAGCTGGCTATACATTTGAATGTGGCTCGTCGACAGACTATTGGTTGCTGCCTGCGTGACGTCGTAGGAGGTCACGCCCTTCTTGACCAGGTGAAGAGGTGGCGGGGAATCTTCCCGCGCTGCTGAACCAGGTGAATATGAGCCATGAGAGCTGGACGCTCGCTACTGCCCTCTGGTGGTCACTAGCTCGCGTCCCCTTATCAGGTTTACATTGATACAGCTGATGGTTATAATGTTGCACACAGAAAGGTTACATTGATAACACATGGCAAAGGTACATTGTTAAAGGCACAGCTTTACAGAACACAACATCCCTTCCCCCTAGGATGAGACGAAGTCTCTCAGCCAAGATGGCTTGTTGCATGTGCGTTTGGGCCGTGACGAGGGCTGCCCCCCTGGGGGCGTTATTGCTTCTTTGTTCCCTGGACCCTTGTCCTGAAATGGGAGAGGGAGACTCGTTAGTGGTTTGCCGCTGCCTGGCGGCCTTAGGGGAAGGGAAAAACTCCATTGTGGGCAGACCGGGGGCCGTCGGGGCTAACGAAAAACCCCTCTTCTCGCTTGGACGGGTGGGGGACCACTCCGAAAAACACCCCCGGTTCTGGAAATCAAAATCTAACTTAGTGGGGGTACCCGCATTTGTGGGGACCTTCCGCGAGATATGTATGGGGTCGGGTTCCTCCTCCTCGGAAAGATCCCCCAGGGTATCTACGAGGATATCCTCCTCCCCCCTTGGTGGGGGCCCGCGGTCCCCCTTCCCTCCCCCTTGGGCTAAACGGGTGGGGGAGAACCCTAACGCTGACTTTGTTTGTGCCCGGTCTGCGCCCTGCTCATCGGGGACCCTGTGTCGGAGCTGGTCCGCGTGCCGCCTCCACAAGAGTCCCGTATTGGTTTCCACGCGGTACGACACGGGGCCGGTTTGTTCCACGACTACGCACGGCACCCAGGCTGGGCCCGTGCTGGCGTAATTCCTGCAATGCACGGGGGCGCCTACACTGAAACTCTTTGTGGCCTCCAGTCCGATGTTCCTTCCTTTGTCCTCTACCCTCGTGGGGTCTAGCCTAGTCAGGATGGTGGTCAGTTTCCTGCGCATTAAGAGCTCTGTGGGGGAGTATCCTGACGCCAACGGGGTCACCCTGTACCCTAGCAGAAACTGACATACTTGTAGGTTCAGATCCCCGAGGCCCATGCGCCGCAACGCGTCCTTCGTGGTGCGGACGAGGCGCTCTACTTGGCCGTTGGTGGCCGGGTGGAACGGGGCGGAGGTGATATGCCGAACGGCGTTAATCTCCATGAATGCCCTAAACTCGGAGGACGTGAAACAACTAGCGTTGTCGCTAATTAAGGTGTCGGGTATGCCGAACGTGGAAAAGAGCCTCCGCAAATGCCTAATGGTCTGGGCCGAGGAGGTGCTTGTGACTGGGATAACCTCCAACCATTTGGAGAAAGCGTCCACTACAAGGAGGAACAGGGTGCCTCTGAACGGGCCCGCGAAATCAACGTGCACCCGGGACCACGGCCCCTTAGCCGCGTCCCATTCCCTGTGGGGAAGGCGGGCCTCCTCTGGTCTGGAGCATTGGCAACTATCACAAGTGCCGACCATGTGCTCAATGTCGGCGTCCAGCTGGGGCCACCAGAAGTAACTCCGGGCCAGCGCCTTGGATCGCACGATGCCGGGGTGGCTGACGTGCAGCAGTTTGAGCACCCGCGGCCGAAGGGAAGTGGGAATCACCACCCGCTGCCCCCACAAGAGACACCCCCTCTCTAGGGACAGTTCTAGCTTTTTTCTGAAAAATGGAGCGAACTCCTCCGCTGGGGAGGACGCGGGCCACCCTTTCTGCAGCCAGGAGCTGACTGTCGCTAACGTTTTGTCCTTCTCTGTCGCTTTGGCAATGTCGGCGGGCACTACGGGGGGCGAGTCCAGCACCTCTATCATGAGAACCTGATGGTCCCGCTCCCCCATGCTCACCTGGCTGGGCATTAGGGGGAGGGGAGACCTAGATAGAGCGTCCGCATGGCTGATCTCTTTTCCGGGCCGGTAGACCAACGCGTGCTGATACGCGTTGAGAAAAATGGCCCACCTGAGCATCCTCGGGATCAGGATCTGTGGGGTGGGCTTATCAGTGGTAAAGATGCCTAGCAGGGGTTTGTGGTCTGTTACAATGGTGAAGGGGCGGCCGTACAGAAAATCGTGAAATTTTTTCGTCCCCGCGACTATCGCTAGTGCCTCCCTGTCTGTCTGTGCGTAGTTTCTCTCTGCTTGGGACAGGGACCTGGAGTAAAATGCTATCGGGGCCTCCCTTCCGTTTTCCAACACGTGGCACAGCACCGCCCCCACCCCCACTGGAGATGCATCGCAGGTCAGAACTACTGGGTGTTTGGGGTTGAAGTGGGTCAGTATGGCGTCGGACACCAGGAGGCTTTTTAGCTCGCTAAATGCCCTTTCTTGGTCATCGCCCCACTTCCATGCCTGGTCTTTCTTTAGCAGTTTGTGTAGCGGCTCAGCCACCGCTGCCTTTCGGGGGAGGAAGGAGTGGTAAAAGTTGAGCAGCCCTAGGAACGACTGCAACTCGGGCTTGGAGGTGGGGCGTGGGGCTTTCTTAATGGCTGCCACCTTGGACTGGGATGGTTTTATTCCCTCAGGAGTCACACAAAACCCTAGGAACTCAACCTCTGTTGCGAAGAAGACGCATTTGTCCTTTCGCAGCCTCAGCCTCGCCTTTTCGAATATTGTCAGGACCTTCCCCAACCACTTGGCCAGTTCAGCCCGACTCCCCCCCCCCCCCGTTATTAACACGTCATCAAAATAAGGCAACACCCCCTCCAGTCCCTTCAGGAGGCGTTCCACGAGTGACTGGAAAATTCCTGGCGCCGAATTCACGCCGAATTGGAGGCGCGTCACCTGGAACGCCCCCTTATGGGTGACTATGGTCTGCGCAGCAGCTGCGGCAGGGGACACCGTAAGCTGCTGGTAGGCCTGTGCTAAGTCGAGCTTAGCGAAACACTTCCCCCCGTGTAACCTGGCCAGCAGATGGCTGACTACCGGCACCGGATATGCATTCGGGCGGATCGCCTTGTTAATGGTGCACTTGTAGTCGGCGCATATGCGGACCTCCCCATTGGCTTTTAGCGCGGTTACAATTGGAGTTTCCCACTCCGCAGAATCGACAGGCACAAGGATTCCCTGACCCACCAATTTGTCCAGTTCCGCCTCTATCTTGTCCTTGAGTGCGAACGGCACCCGGCGTGGTTTTAGGCGAATTGGGCGGACCTCCGGGTCCAGGTCGAAAGTCACTAGGGGCCCCTTGAATTTCCCCAGTCCTTTTTTGAAGACTTCAGGGTGCGCCTCGCACACCTCCTGAATTGGATCAGTCCCAACGGCGTGCACCCCCCCAATAAACAACCCCAGGGGCTGGAACCATTGAGTTCCGAGGAGGCTGCAATCTCCTCCCTTGAGCACGACTAGGGGAAGGGACGCGGCGTGCTCCTTGAATTTGACCTGAAATTCTCCAACCCCCAACACTGGAATACTGTTCCCTTGCACGTCCCGTAGTGTGGACCTCAATGCTTTGAGCTTGGGTCGCTTGTGGGGGGCAATTCCCAAGAACTCCCTCTGGGAAATGATTGAATATGAGGACCCCGAGTCAATTTCCATCCTAATGGGAACCCCTTGGACTAGTACCTCAACAAAGTAGCGGGGGTGTCTTGTAGACACGCTGAACACTGGGGCGTCGTCCTCGCTGCCGTCGGCGATGCGGCCCACGCCGTCCCGCTTCCGCGTGGCCTGGGCGCCGTCCTTGGGTCTCGTTGGGCGGTCTTGTCCCGTGGAATGGTCAGCGGAGCTCCTCCGGGTCTCGCACTTCTTCCGGCACACCTTGGCGATGTGCCCGCGGCGGCCGCAGTTGTGGCACTCGGCCTTCCGGAAGGCATTTCACGCGGTCGTGGGCCGCTCCACAGCCGTCGCATCGCCGGCTCTCCTTCCGGACCCCCCGGACGTCCTCGTCGTCGCTGCTCTCTGTGGACGACCTCGAAGATCGCCAGGCCGCCTGTACCGGAGCCTCTGCCTTGCTCGACTTCGGCCGCCAGTCCTGAAGTTCTTGGACCCCGGCCTTCGTAGCTTCTGCGGCCTGGGCCGCTCTGACGACCTCCTGCAACGTGGGAGGCGGCTCTTGGTTGATTAACGTGCGCTGGGTTTCGGCGTCGTTCAGGCCGCACAGCACACAGTCCTGGAGGGTGATTTCGGCATTCTCCCATTTGCACGGGCCGGCCGCCAGCCGCAGGGCCGCCACGAATGCGGCGACCGTCTCCCCGGGTGCTTGGACTCGCCTCCAAAACGCACTCCGAGCGGGAAACATCGCCGTGGCGGGCCGGACGTGCTCACGCAGCATCTGCATGAGTTCCTTGGCCTTGAATTCGCTCACCCTCCTCGGTGCGATCAGGTCCACCAAGGTCCTTTTTGTTTCTTGTCCGAGCATCCTGGTGAAGATGGCTCTTTTCTTCGCCTCTTCCGTGACTTCGGACTCGATCAGTGCGGCCTGGAAGTCCATCTCGAAGATCTCCCAGTCGCCCGGTTTCCTGATTTCGAAACCGGCGCATGTCTTGGTCCCGTGGGCTGCCATATCCCACCTTCGTCGCCAATTTAGTGTAAGGGACCAAAGACAATGAAACAGCCGAAGGGTTGGCTTAACACAGGTTTATTGCATGATGATCCGGAGGAACATGTGGTAATGGCGGATGGGTCGCTCAATATATACAGCTGGCTATACATTTGAATGTGGCTCGTCGACAGACTATTGGTTGCTGCCTGCGTGACGTCGTAGGAGGTCACGCCCTTCTTGACCAGGTGAAGAGGTGGCGGGGAATCTTCCCGCGCTGCTGAACCAGGTGAATATGAGCCATGAGAGCTGGACGCTTGCTACTGCCCTCTGGTGGTCACTAGCTCGCGTCCCCTTATCAGGTTTACATTGATACAGCTGATGGTTATAATGTTGCACACAGAAAGGTTACATTGATAACACATGGCAAAGGTACATTGTTAAAGGCACAGCTTTACAGAACACAACATCGTGTGGTGGACTTTGTGTTCATATAACGAGGATCTTTCTATGCTTTATCCCCATACACTTACACTTCACTCTCTCTGCCACTTTCTCACACATAGTGACTCCAGCTTTCCATGATTTCCCTTGTACATTCTGAATGTAATTCTTGCCATTCTGGGCATTTTCTCACTCAGCATTCAAATGATATGCAAAGCGTAGCTTAGTTCTGTACATGTCAACTCAAGTAAACCCCAGTACAACTGCTTTCTTACATAAAAAGCATAGCTGAAGATGGTGAAAGAAGAGATTATTAGATGTTTCAATGCCCTACTTGGACAGACTATTTTAAATGTCAATGCTTTAAAACAGCTCCTACTTCCAATCAGAAATAAAGAACAGTTTCCCTTGCTTAGCAAGCAGCTAAGGCTCAATCTGGTTACTAGAGCTGCTAATTGCAACAGCTTTCCCTGCAGCCAGCGGATCATTTGTACAGCAGCCAAAACTAGGCCAGTTCTGTACAACCAGCAGCCAAGGGCCACTTGCAACTTGTGAGCTATGGGTTGTGCCCTCTTGGTTTAAGATGGGAAATATGATTGGAAGGAAACAAAAGGGGGCTGGAATTGTTTAAGAACCAAAGGACAGTCCAGGGCCAGAGAGCCACATAGTTCCTCTTTCAATTTCTTTCAGGTCAGTAGAGAAAGGGATTCAACAGCGATGTAGTGTATTTGTTAAGGCCATTTGCCACTGACCCTTGTACCTAATGCCAACACTTTGAAAAAGCTCTTTTTCAGACAACAGGCACAAGAATCCCCCATCCAGCATTCACAGTGGCTGGTATTCTGAAAGTTGTAGCCAACCACAATGACGCTTCCGAGTTGTGACTAATACTCATATAGCTCATCTCATCTCGCTCCATTTAAAGAAGAGGAATTTCTTCTCTAGTATGCATACTTCCTCTTCCCAAGTCAAGTAGCTTAGCTTTCTCTTACCTGTTGAAAGATTTGTAAGGATGAAACTCCCCTCTTTGGCCATAAGACAAGAGGTCAAGCTCGAATTGACTTTTCTCTTGTGGTGTAAGGCCCAGAGCTTGTTCCCAAGGAGAGAGGTAGGTCTTAAAAATAGAGACCTGTTTCCCACTCCCACCTTTGTTGTCACCTAAGAAACACAGGAAGAGAAGAAAATGTAGGGCAAATGAGAAAATGAACACGAAAACAAGGTCCTTTTATGCAAAGCCTTGGCCAGGGCTTTCAAAGTCCCCTCTATACTCTGTCTCATTTTCTACCCCGTGTAAAACTCTTAGTGATGCAGAGTGAGGGTCTCTCGACCATAGCCATTTGTAAATGCATAACCATTTTTAAATGGTCTGATTAGCAGCTCCCCTGGTGACTTAGTGGTTTAGGTGCTGAGCTGGAGACCGGAAGGACAGGGTTCAATACCCAAGAGCTGCACTTGGGGACATGAAAGGAGCCTCATTCAGGTGCCCCCTAAAAATCCTTTCAACCCAGAGTAATCTCTAACACGAAAACACAATGGTCTGATTCATAAGAATGCATAGCAATCAGTACTGAAGCCCCTTAGGAGATAGCAGCAGACCTGAGAAAGTTTTAGAAGATATTATTTGGATGCCATCAAAAGCATGAAGTCAGTTGTGCTGCGTACATGTGGCTCCTTTGCTCAAACAAGGCACCATAGATTACGTGTTCAGAAAATAACTGTACTCCATATTATATGAGATTTTTTTTTCAAAGTACTGAATTCTAGATTGCTTCTTGATCAGTTGGAAGACATTAAACAGTAATTGAAGCTGACAGTCCAGTGAGAGATGCTTTCCCTTGTTGAGTCTTGTATTGGTGTACTGTTTGTGAGTAGATACTTGCCTTTTCCACCAGTTGTGTCATTTCCTTCGCTGTCCACTCCTCCCCCTGTGCCAGCAGATCGCTCAGAACCAGCTCCAAATCCCCCTGCACTTGCCCCAGTCCATCCAGGTCCACCTTTGCTTCCAGGCTTTGGGGGAGGGACAGGAGGATAATGTAGTTTACCGGATCCATGTTGCCCTACAGTTACACCGCTCACCATCCTCCCGCCACTCCGTGAGTATCCATAAGAATCAACTCCATAGTGTCCAGATGGGATGAATTTTTGAAAATGATCCTGCAGTGGAGGGAGGGAAGAAAATGAGAAAGAGAGGGGGCAAGAATGATACTTAGATCAACTTCCGTGGAAGTCTTTCACCAAACAAAAGTACTTAGAATCTACTGAGTGAAGGAGATTAGCAGAAATGGTTGAGACACAAATGCATGGGGTTGCTGGCCTCAAAGACTATCGATGAAAGCTGATGCTGGTAAGAATGTCAATGTCTTTGCCAGATTTACACAGAGCAGGGGGAGCAACATGTCACCTCTCAACTACATTTAGCCCCTCCTCTGCGGTTTCCCCATGCCCCGCAGGGCATGGAACGGCCCGCCAGAGGCCACCGCGGTGAGAGACGCTCCCAGCCCGTGGGCTCTGCGGCCGCCAAATTAAGGGGGGTGAATAAAATATAGGGTTTGATTCACCCAGTTACCGTGACCTGACCTGCGACTCGGCCAAGTAAGCAGATAGCTGACTCCTGTCAAACATTAAGTGCATAGCTCATCTCCCGGCTCGGGAAATCCCTGGCGCAAATAAGCCATGTTTGTCCCTGCCTAATCCCCAAGACAATGAGGTCCCTAAACCCATGTTTGCCCCAGTTAATTAACTTCCCTTTGAGGAGTTCCCCATTAACCCGTGTACGTGGGTGAGGTAATTTTCCTGTCAGGTGACAGCCTGCCACCGTTGCGCTTTTTTCCCTATAAATGATGTTGCCTTTTTCCAATAAAGTACTGATCTGATCTCGCTCCTGTTGCCTCGTGTTGTCATTGATCAGTCTCCTCCGGGCTCTAACGCCGCCCTAGCGGCCAGATATCGCTACAGCTGGTGACCCCGACGTGATTTACTCGTGAGTAGGAGACCCCGGAGAGGTCTACTCGTGAGTAGCGCTCCACGCGGTCCGGTTCTGCGCTTGAACCGCGACCCGCCAGCCCGGAGGATAGCGCGGCGCTCTGGTCGGCAGCCAGCCGGACAGAGAGCGGCCCGCCGCGAGGCATTCCAGAGAGACATTCCTACCGCTTCCTCCCCGCTTTCGAGAGGTTTGCCATAGAGGGAAACGCGTTCCGCTCAGGGCAGGCTGTGAGCCCCTGACATCGCAGAGGCCGATAGAAGGGCCCGTGGCAGAAGGTCCACGCTCCGAGGTCTACCCCAGACACCCGTCGCCCGAACCTGTTGCCTGCAAAGACGCGTCGATCTTCGTCCCGAGGAGGAAACTTCGGAGGACCATCGCAGGTAATATGGGGACTTGTTCTCATAGACCAAGTCCGTCCGCTAGCCAAAGAACTCGGGAGCAAGAGTTCATAATCCTGGCCAGGGTTTTTAAGTTCCGATTTCACAGCAGGGAGCTAGCGAGACTTTTGGCGTACCTCAGGGAACACTGCCTACTTTACCCAGAAGTAGGTACGTTAACCCTGAAGCTCTGGGATCAGATAGGAGACTGTATTCAGCAAACCCCGAAAGCTCCAGGAGGGATAGTCCGCACATGGCGGAAATGTAGGAGACTCTTAGAGCAGATCGAGCCAGTCCGGGTAGAAGCGGAAGAACCCCCGTTAGAGAAGCCATCAGGCACGCCAGTCGAGCCGACTGCGCCCACCGCACTCTATCCGACATTCAAGTATCAGCAGAGTAGCGCAGGGAGCCTTCCCGCGGTGACAGCTGCAGACGTCACCGAGGGAACGCAAGGAATGAGAGGCGCTGGCGCTTCTCTGACAGCCCCAGGTTCCCTAGTCGTGAAGAGTGCCCTTCAGCGCACAGCTGAGATAGAACTTAAGAAGGGGGAATTGTCAGTTGAACAGCTAGCTGAACTCAGACAGATTTGTCCCATCCGCTTGGAGATGGACGCGCTCACGGGCGCACAGCAGATAGTACACTCCCCAGTCCCGTACAAGCTTCTCATGGCTTTACGGAAAGCGATCTCAGAGACAGGGCTCCAAAGTCGTTTTACGAGGGGCACGCTCCAGCAAGTGTGCGAAACCACCATGTGGATTCCTCATGATTGGAAAGCCGTCATGAGGATGATGCTTACCCCCAGCCAGTACATGATTTGGGACAGCGAGTTCCGCCTAGAGGCGCAAGCTCGGGCTGCCAGGATGGGAGGCGCGGTAATCCCTGACCAGCTGTATGGTTCAGGTGCCTTTGATTCCATCAACGCTCAAATCAACTTGCCTCTCGCCACCCTAGAGATGTCAGCCGAGGCTGCCTATAGGGCATACTTCAAGGTCCCAGCGTCTGGCAAAACGGCCAAAAACTACACCGCCATTAAGCAGGGAGCCCAAGAGCCCTACATGGACTTCATCAATCGCCTGGAAGAAGCAATTAGCAGGCAGATTGACAATGAGCAAGCCCAGGAAGAGCTCATGATTAGGCTAGCCAAAGACAACGCCAACTTGGACTGCCGTAAAATCTTGCAGTCCCTGGGCAATCGCCCTGACATAACCTTAATGGACATGATTCGAGCATGCTCCGACGTTGGCACAGACTCCTACAAGATGGGTCTGCTAGCGGCAGCGGTGCAGGGGGGAAGAAGACCTAATGGCAAGAACAAGGGGGCATGTCACACTTGTGGCAAGGTCGGTCACTTCGCTAGGGAGTGCCGATCCAAGGGAGGCGGACAAAAGTCCGGCCGTCCCAAGGCTCCGAACACCCCCTGCCCGAAGTGCAAGAAAGGCTACCATTGGGCCAGGTTTTGTCCGAGTTCGGGAAACCGGAATCCGGGCACGTCTCTGGCCCCACTCCAAACAGAGGCTTCCTTCACCCAGATCCAGAACTCCCCAGATCTAGACTAAATTCTAGGCACATCCCAGGCACTGCGAGGGCACAGGCCAGCCCCAAGGGCAGCACGGGGCTAGAATTGACTTGCCAGGCGGACGTTACATGCGACCTGCCAGGCACAGTCTATCTAGTCGACACCCAGTACATGGGACCCCTGCCCAGAGGCTTTACAGGTTTAGTTTTGCCCCGTAGTGTAGCTGGAGCACGCGGAATTTTCATAATTCCAGGAGTCATTGACTCGAATTTTTCAGGCATTCTCCAGGTCCAGCTTTGGGCGCACCTGCCCCAAACAATCCACAAGGGAGACACGTTAGCACAACTGATCATGGTTCCTTGTCACTCGCCAGCAGGCAGCCAGGGAAGGCTCAGGGACAGCTCAGAGTCCGGGTCAGCAGACCGCTCGAGCGCGAGTGAGGCAGTGCAAGGATACCAGGTCTTAGCGACAGTGGAGACCAACATTGAGTGGAAACAGCGCCCCGTTATCGAGGTATTTTTGAACAAAAGGGTGTTCTCAGGGTTACTCGACACCGGAGCGGATGTGTCAGTGATAAGCAGGAGCCAGTGGCCAAGAGAGTGGGCCATTGAGCCGGTCTCCGATGTGTGGGGGGTAGGAGGCATCCAGGAAGCGTTCAGGAGCCGAGAGTGGGTAGAGGTCACAATCCCAAAGGCTGATGGCACAGCGGTAATTCGGCCGCACATTCTTGACGTGCACATCAACCTTTGGGGGCGAGACATTCTCCAGCAGTACGGTGCTACGCTTACCTTCGGGTAATGGCGTTGCCACTTAAATGGCTCACCGACACTCCGGTATGGGTAGAACAATGGCCGATAGTGGGAGAGAAATTAGTTGCCCTCAAGCAGCTAGTTAAGGAACAGCTAGACGCAGGACACATAGAACAGTCCACAAGCCCCTGGAACTCGCCAATTTTTGTGATTAAGAAGAAGTCGGGGAAGTGGCGACTCCTCCACGATCTCAGGGAGATCAATAAATGCATTCAGCCGATGGGTCCGCTTCAATGCGGCATCCCAAATCCTAATATGATTCCCGAGGGGTGGGAGATCCTAGTTATAGATCTCAAGGATTGCTTTTATACAATCCCCCTAGACCCCAGGGACCGGGAAAGGTTCGCCTTTACAGTGCCGGTCGTGAACCACGGTGAGCCCACGCAGCGTTACGCGTGGAAATTTTTGCCACAGGGCATGCTCAATTCGCCCACCCTGTGTCAAATTTATGTTCACGGCGCACTGGCCAAGTTTCGAAGCCTTTACCCTAAAGCTATTGTGTGTCACTTCATGGACGACATCTTAGTAGCGTTGCCGCAGCTCGGCAGCGAAATGTTTTCTGACCTCCAGGCCAGCCTGGGGGACAAAGGCTTACTTATTGCCCCTGAGAAAGTGCAGAGAACCGAGCCCTTTTCATACTTGGGCCATCGGCTTCTCCGCTCTTTTGCAGCACCAGTCCTGCCTCAGATAAATTTACAAGACTCAGTCACCCTTGTAGAGTTGCAGCAAGTTTTGGGGAACATCAATTGGGCCAGACCGTATTTTCGTTTAGATACGGATCTTCTAAAACCGCTCTTCTCGCTGCTAACCTTAGGTAAGCAGCCGGCAGACCGGATAAAAATCTCTCGAGACGCGCGCTTGGCGCTCGAGAAGGTGAACCAAGTTCTCAGCCAGAGGTGGGTGGATAGGATCGCCCAGGGGCCATATGCCCCGATCCTGAATTTGTACATCGTACGGTCAGGATCCATGTTCACTGGGGCGCTAGGAGTAGACTCAGAGAAGGGAGCGAGAATTGTGGAGTGGGTATACTTGCCTAACACCTCTTCTCGGAACATTGTTCCGCCCCAAGAACTGGTCTCCGCGGTGATCTACCGCGGCAGGCTGAGAGCAAGGGACGTTTCGGGGCACGATTTAGCTAAGATCATAGTCCCGTTCACCAAGGAACAAATCCATCAGTTGATGCAGCTAGGTGACTCGCTTCCGATAGCTTTGGAAGGATTCACTGGAAGCTTGGCATACCATTTGCCCAAAGACCCTAGGCTTGTCTCACTTCAGACAGGAACAGTCAGTTTGTTCGAATTGCTTTCGCTGGTCCCGCTTCAGGGGGCCAAGACAGTTTTTACCGATGGGGGACGCACATATGGTGTCCTGACTTGGCAGGAGGGCGAAGCTTGGCGCACGCTGCTAACTCTTCCACAGAAGTCCGCGCAGCGGGCAGAGTTGGCAGCCGTGAACCTTGCCTTGCGCACCTTCGCCAAGGAACGTTTAAATATCATTACTGACAGTCTGTATGTAAGGAATTTGCTTCACAGTCTACCGGGAGCTTACATTACTCCCGCGATAGACAAGAACTTGCTCAGTCTGTTTCTCACTGCTCAATTTCATTTGCGGAACCGCACAGAGCCGCTCTATATTGCCCACATCCGAAGTCACCAAGACCTACCGGGTCCGATTTCCGCGGGCAATAGCAGAGCGGATGCGGCGGCAAGGGAAATTCAGCAACGTTCAGTTTTGGGAGTTTTCACTACTCCAATCCAGAGCCATGCCTTTTTTCACCAAAATGCCAAGGCACTCGCCAGACAGTTCAATCTGCCACTCTCTCAGGCCCAGGGTATAGTCCGCTCTTGCCAGCATTGCGCAGGAGCGCCCGGGGGGCCCTCGTGGGGGGTCAACCCACGAGGGACAGAGGCGAATCAGGTATGGCAGATGGACGTCACGCATGTGCCACAGTTCGGCAGATGGCAATACATGCACGTCTGCATTGACACCTTTTCTCAGTTCGTTTGGGCAACGGCGCAGAAAGGGGAGGCTGCCACCCACGTGGAGCAGCACCTGCTTTCCTGCATTGCGGCGATGGGCAAGCCGCGGCACGTGAAGACGGACAACGCGCCGGCCTACAGTTCCAGGCAGTTGGCCGCCTTCATGGCTACTTGGGACATCAAGCACACATTTGGAATTCCCTACAATCCGCAAGGGCAAGCGATTGTAGAGCGGGTCAATCGGACGCTAAAGTCCTATATTGACAAACAAACAGAAAGGGGGGAGCCACCAGCCCTCCCCAAGTCACAGGGAGAAGCACAGATGTGTCTCAACAAGGTATTGTTCACTTACAATCACCTTAATGTTTTTTCGGATTGCACGCCGCAGGAGAAGCATTTCCGCCGTTCGGAAGCTCTCCCGCGACCTATGGTCCGGTACCGAGTGCCACCAGACCCTTCTTGGAGGGGCCCGGTGCCGCTCATAACCTGGGGAAGCTCTGTCAAGGCAAGTAAGCTAGATGACGGGTAGGGAATGGAAAAGGGAGAAGACACAGCACATACTGGTAATTTGCAAACAGAACTTTCCAGATTCTATACCTGGCATCTTGGCCTTTAAAATAATGTCGTTGATTGCATTTGATACTTCTGCATGAAGCCATGGAAAGCTGCTGCCAATCAGAGTAGAAAATAATAGCTTATGGTTGAATTACTCAATCGGTGCAATGGATAAAGTAATTGACTAGGACTCAGGAGGCCTATCTCAAATCCATGTTCAATCATGGAAACTCACTGGGAGTGTGGAATTGGAAAAAAATATACCTTAAATATCTCACTTACTTTAAAAGCCCTGTTAGGGTCGCTATAACTTGGTTCCAAGTTGATGGCACATAAGCAAAGCAAAGCAATCACACTTATATACTGCTCCATAGCAATTAGTGCACTCTCTGGGTGGTTTACAACAAGGTTGCGATCCTAACTAGCCAACATGGCTGAAATCTTGCTCTGCTGATACTTTATGTATTTATTTATGCATTCATTATTTATTTATTTATTCAGATTTATACTCACCCTTTTGATACAAGCACCATTCACCATTTTTATATCAATAGCTCACCTACAATAACTTATTACTTTCTGTCTTACTGATGGCTTACCAAAAGACTATGTGTTCTGCCTGTGTACAATCTTTGATAGGAATCTTAGTAACTCTGTCTTAAAACTAAACTCAGATAAAGTGCAGGTTTTGGAGACAGTAAGAGAGCTCTTCCAAGGACCTTGGAGGACCACTACTAGTAATTCAATTTTCTTCTTCACTGTTTTACAGTACTCCCCAAAATATGTACTCTATACTTGAAATTCTGGGTAACATTTCATGCATGCCATAATAAATACAGTACAGTGGAACCTTGGTTAACAAATGGCTCAATTAACATAAAAATCACATAACAAAAGGTAATCCATAGAAAATATTGGCTCGGTTTACAGAATTTTTTTCAGAACGGATTAATTGGTTTTTAATGCATTCCTGTGGGAGACTGTGTTTTGGTTAAAGTATTTTGCTTTTCAATGCATTCCTATGCGAAATTGCATTCAATACATTCCTATGGGAAATTCGGTTAAAGTAATTTCCGCTGTAAGAAATGTCCCAGAGAACACATTAATTACGTTAACCAAGCTTCCACTGTATGCTAAATAAATATGAGTAGCTTTCCTCATCTCAGAAAATACTCATCGAACAGGCAACCAGGACAAGAATATATAGTTACAGAACCGAAGTGCCCGTTGCATCCTGACTTGACCGCCTAAATTCCAAAAGAAAGCCTGGTGGAACCCTTTGTGGTTGCTTTTAACTGGTGAAGCACCTTCCTTGCTGCTACATGTAGTGCTGTTCAGGCAGGAGATTTCCAGACTCCCAATGCCAGCTGTTCTGTCAGCTAAATATAGGCAGGGCTCAGTGAAACCCACCAAGCTGAGTGTAGCATTATCTAACACTCCCCTTAATGCATTCTGTTGCAGTCGCCAGGGCTTCGCGGCAGGTCATCCAATCTGCAATCTCGGCACAGAGCCACCAGCAAACTAAACTGACAGAGCTCTAGGGAATCTCCCTCCTTCCCCTCCCCTGGATACATTTCCCATTTTAAGAACAAGGAAGATAAATTTCCTTTGAATGTTATGAAATTTGGGAGTGGAGTGGGGGTGGGGTGGGGTCTCAAGCAAATCAAGACTTCATCTCCAATGCTTCACATGGTGGCTATCCAGGCATTTTTTGTTCTGGTAACTGAGCAAGGAACATTGGAGTAGCTAAAATGTGAACTGAAGCCAGGGGCTGGTTTCCAAGTGCAAGAGGCTTGCCATCCTGAAGGGCAAGCATGTGATGCCTGCTGCCTACATCTGCGGGTGGACTCTTTTCCTCCTTCTACTTACCCTGGTCACAGAATATTTCTCTGGTCTAAAAAAGGCTGGGGGACCTTCAGCCTTCAACATCATTCTGTACTGTTCTGCCATTCCCATATGCTCCCTAATTTGCCAGGCTGAAGTCCCTACATCAGTCTCGGGAAAGTCCTTGCAAAAGTACTAAACCACATGCAACCAAATCTGGGTTTACCCAGCAGCCACAAGAATTAGCACGAGCCATCAATCTAGGTCAGGGATTCTCAACATGTGGCTCATGGCACCATTTCATGTGCCTCCCTCCCCCACCGCCTCCACCACACCAGGAAGTGCCATGTGGTGGAGGAAGGGCAAAATGGCCATCCGGCCCCAGAAGCTGTCTGACGTAGCGTTACCCGGCCCCTAGCTTTAAAAGGTTGAGAACTCCTCGTCTAGGTCATGGAAAGGCTATGCCCCTACATTCCATTGAGGGAACATTCATTGAAATGTATTCAGCACATTTCAGCTGTGACAACCTCAGAAAGAATTAGTTTCCACCTGAACTTTTTTCCCCCAAGCCTTGCTAAAATACTATATGTTGAAGGAACTGCATTTTATATTCCATTTTTATTCACCTGTGTAGCAATCGGTTTTTGTATGCTTCTGCTTCCAAGCTTACCACTATTCTTAAATGAGGGGGGCGTGGCTAAGATGGCCGACGAGTAACATCTTGAACTGGACGCTCGCGCGTATTAATGTGGTATCAATGTGATTGAGCGAATTGGGAAAACTCTAAAGTGGTAATTTTTGTTGATAAGATTCCTGCTTGCCTTTTGGAAAACTTTGGGAACTTTTGAGGTCAGACGGTCGAAGTTCGGGAGGCTTTCCTTGGGCGGACAAGGCTCGCGACGGTAGTCGCGGCTTTTTCTGCCGAGGAGCTGAGAACGGGACCAGCGAGACGGCGGAGATTTGTGGCAGTACTGGATCTGGCAAGAAATTGTTTGGCAGGAACACAATCGCATGTAAGTGCATGAAAGTTAAAGTTAAAGTTTAAAGTTGCTGGGGACTTGGCTTAGAAGAGCCTGGACTTGGAAATGGAAATGGGTGGAGAAGAAACCGAGTGGTTGTTCCTTTAATGGCGGCGGTCCTGGAAAACGAAAGTGATCGTTTTTGGGTTTATGGTTTCTTTGCGCCCCAGGCGAACCGCGGCGCTTTTTGGCGATAACAAATTATTTCAAGCAGTTTTTGTTTGGGCTCAAGTATTGGGAGCTTGCAGTGCCTCTTCCAGCTTAAAGCGTGTGGGAAAAGTTTGCCGTTCCACAGAGGAAGAAGGGGGGTTTCCACCCCGAAGTTAATGCAACCGCTGGAAAATGGCGCTTTGATCTGCCCACCTCAAGAGAAGGATTAATTGGTTTTCTTTTTTCCCCTACACCGTGTGGATTATAAGTACTATCTTTTCTCTTTTTTGAATACATTGCTCCTCACGTATTTTTTCCTTCCTGCTTGGAGTTGGACTGTTTTTCCCTTTCATTTCCCCCTCCCCCCTTTTTTTTGGTGGTTTGAACTCAAGCGAGAAGTTCTGGGGGACTGTTTCCTTGGAGCCTTTGCTTTCGTGGTTTAGAAGAAGATCAGTTTGACCGCTTGCCTTGGGGAAACGGATCCGATGTGGATTATTATTATTATTTTTTTCTTCCCTTTTTTGCTGTTTGCTGGGAGTATACTTAGGTTCCTTCTGTTTTCTTTTTGTGGATTATAGTATTCAACTCTTTGTTGGATTTCTTCCTCCTTATAAGTTTTGTCCGTCTTGGAGCCGTGGTACCAGTGGTTGCAGCGTTTTGTCTGATTATCCATTTTCTACAACGCTCTGCAGCATTGGACTCTTTTATTGTGTATCAACATGGATAAAGGCACAAGAGGGAAAGCAAAAGAGGAAGAGCCAGTCGTGAAGTCTAAGAGGAAGGAAAAAACACCAATGGAAGAAGCCTCTCAGTCTTCATCTCCGTCTCCAGAGCCCTATGATCAAACCCAAATTATGGTGGAAATTGGCAAGCTGTTTCAGAAAATGGAGAAGAATGAGGAATCAAGGGTGAAAGATAGAAATGAAATGATGAAAAAGCAAGATAAGGTGGTATCATCTGTTGCAGACTTTTCAAAAAAGGTGGACTTAAGTCTAAAAAAATTAGAGGGAAATGTCAAATTAGTTCAAAATGAGGTACTTGCCATAAAAAAGGATATAAAAGGGACTCAGGAGGTGGTGCGGGAGAATAAGCTGAAATTGGATGAGCAAGAGAGAAGGATTGATGCTGTGGAAGATATGATGAGAAAGCAGAATATTGTGATCCGTCAGGTGGTGGAACGGACACCGGATTTGTTAAGAGAAAGAGTGGTTCAGTAGTTAAATGGTTTGAATATGGGAAAAGAATTTGTTCAGGAAGATTTTGTAAGCGTATTTCGGGTAGGCCCAAGAAGAGGGAGGGTGATGCAAAGAAATGTTTTGGTAAAATTTGCAAATTGGGCCGATAAGCTAAGAGTAATGGCCCATTTGAAACAAGCTGGTTCTGATGCCTTGAAATTTGATGGTTCTGATGTAGAAGTTTACAATATTTCATTGAAAGAAAGAACATGGAGATATAAGATGAGGCCTGTAACCAAATTGTTGATGAGTAAAAATATAAGGTATAATTGGAGATTTCCACAGCAACTGCGCTTTTATTACGACAAAAGAATGCAAGTAATTGATGAAGGGGCTAATCCATTGGAGTATTTGAGCTTGTTGGAGCTGGTAAAAGTAGACTCGGAAGAATGGATAAATCTCAAGAAGGAACTGATGGAATCGGGAGCCTTGGGGAGGGAGTATGAGAGGGCGGAGGCCGGTGGGGCAACAGGTGGAACACCGCAGCGAAGGGAAGAGGAGGAGGAGCTGTCGTTGATCATGGTGGAGGAGGAGACAAGTAAGGAGCAATGAGAATTAGACTATTACAATTTAAAGTAATTAATCGATATAGAAGGGTGAGTAGCGCGTAGCACTGGTAGGAAGGCACATCTTGCATGTCCCCCCTCTCCCCTCTTTGGTTGTCAAAGGCGGCTTTTTTTTTAAGAGGGTGGGGAGAGAGATAGTGTGTGTTATATGTAGTTTTGTGTGGTATGGGGGTAAAGGGTTGGAGGTGGCACGCCCGATGGAGAGTTTAGAGTCTAGAAAGGAGATAGGTTATGGGAAATATTAAAATATTATCATGGAATGTGAAAGGTACAGGTTCTGTTTTGAAAAGACGGAGGCTGGAACTGGCGTTGAAGAAAGATAGACCTGATATATTGTTTTTACAGGAAACACATCAGAAGTCAAAAGACACGAATAAACTTTTCTTGGGATGGATTCAACATTATGAGATGGCGTTTGGAACTTCAAAAGCGAGAGGGGTGGCAATCATGATTTCTAAAAAATTAGGATTTGAGCTTATAAAAAGTGTTGTTGATCAAGAGGGTAGATATTTGATTTTAAGAGGAAAAATAGAGGATGAGGAAATCATGTTGGTAAATATTTATGCCCCAAACGATCATCAAGCGGATTTTTTAGAAAAAGTTCAGAAAATAGTGGAATTAGAGAATGTTGCAAAAACCATTGTGGCGGGAGATTTTAACTTGATAAGGTCGGGGTTAGATTGTACGAATATAGCAAGAAGTGGAATTGGCTTGAAAGGGAAGGTTTTGGATAAATGGATGGATGCTATGGGTTTGAAGGATTCTTGGAGAGAGTTTAAGGGCTCTGAAAGGGCTTATTCCTTTTTCTCACATGTCAATGGGACCTATTCGAGAATAGACTATGTCTTTCTTACGGAGAACTTGATTAAAGATATAGAAGGAATGGAAATTGGGATCATTAAGGAATCAGATCATGCCAAAGTACTTTTGGAATTGAAATTACAAAAAGTTACCCGAAGAGGAAGAAGTTGGAGGTATGATCCTAATTTATTTAAAGATCAAAAATGTAAGGAGCAGATTATGCAAAGGTGGAAGAAAGTTGGCAGTGGAACGATAATAACGAGGTTAATTTCAATGTTGTATGGGATACCATGAAGTCGTTTTTTAGAGGGGAAAGTATAAAGTTGGCGAGTTTTAAATATAAAAGACATAAGGTAGAACAGATGGAAAAAGAAAGAGAAATAAAACAGTTACAGGAGGATCACGCGAAAAGTAAAGATAAAAAAACCCTTACGAAATTGCAAAGGCTCAAAGCAGAATTAATGGGTAAAGATATTGATAAAGTTAAACGAGACCTGATTTATTTAAACAGAGAATACTTTGAATTTAGCAACAGAAGTTCAAAACTATTAGCAAGAGCAGCTGAGGCCAAAAGGGAAAAAGAGAAATTGGGGTATTGGTTAATAAACAAGGTTTAAGGTGTAATAAGAATAGAGATAAATGTAAAATTGTGAGGGAATTTTATCAAGCATTATACGCAAAAAAGGAGGTAGATCTGGAGAGGCTCAAAAAGATAGTGGAAAGACAGTTAGGGAGAGGAATAAAAAAAGAACATAGAGAGAAAATGGAGGAAAAGATCAATGATAAAGAGGTAAATGAGGTAATCAGTGGGTTGAAGATGGGGAAAGCTCCGGGGGATGATGGACTATCGACAGAGTTTTATAAAGAATTTAAAGAAGTGGTGGTTCCAAAATTAGTGAAGCTTTATAATTATATTTTAGATTAATTCCGACTTCATGGTATAACACTACAATTGTTCTACTGCCAAAGCCTGGTAAGAACTTGGAAAGAGTGGAATCATACAGACCAATCTCTCTTATAAATCAGGATGCCAAAATCTTCACAGCAATATTGGCCAATCGTTTAAACGGTTTTATGGGGGAATATATAAATGTAGATCAAGTTGAGTTTTTAAAAGGTCGGCATATGGCGGATTTGACTAGAAGGGTATTAGACTTAATTGATAATGTTAATCAAACGAAGGAAAAGGTGGGCTTATTATCATTAGATATTTTTAAGGCATTTGATTCACTACAATGGTCTTCAATTAAGGAAATAGTTAAAAATTACGGGTTTGGGGACAGATTTAGAAGGGTAATTGATTTATTATATCAAAAAGGGAATGCTAAGATTAGAGTAAACAAAGAGGTTACTGATGTGGTAAAGCTTGAGGCTGGCACTAGGCAAGGATGTCCACTATCTCCTATCCTTTTTATTATGGCAATGGAAATATTAGCTAAAAATATAAGGGATGATTTAAATATAGAAGGGATATTAGGTAATAAAATGAGCATGTATGCGGATGACACACTGCTTATGGTGAAACATCCGGAGTTGGTAATGGATAGGATTAAAGATCACCTACAGGTATTTGTAGCTATAACCGGATTAATGATAAATTGGGATAAATCAGAACTGATGCTGTGTAATTCGGGGGTAGGTGAGATGGGAAGGATAGTGGGGACACTTAATATACAAATTAAGGATAAGTTGAAATATCTGGGGATAATTATTTCAAATAAATTGGAAGAACTTAAACGATTGAACTATGACAGTCTGAAAGCCGAATTTAAGAGTAAAATACAAGAGTTCCAGAAGTTGAATCTGTCATGGTTCGGAAGGATTGCAATTTGCAAAATGATATTGTTGCCAAAGATTAATTTTTTATTTGATGCACTAGCGATTTATTTGAAGGAGAAGGAAATTAATGAGTTTCAAAAGATGTTTAATAGTTTTTGTAATGGAGGTAAAAAATCTAGACTTCCAAAAAAGCTCTGGTACTTATACCAGAAAGAAGGGGGTTTGGGTATGCCAAACTTGTTGGCATACTATCGAGCATTTCAAATTAAGAATGTTGTGAAGATCTTGACAAGGGAAAAGGCAATTTGGGAGGAATTGGAAATGAAATATAGGAATATTGGTAATATGATCTTTCTGGGGACAAAGGATAAGCCGAAAAAGACAAATAATACTATGATGAAAGGGCTCATGGATGTGTGGAAAAAGGTAAAGAAAGATATGGTCCCAAACCTCTCTCCAATTTTGGAATTGACTGATATGGTGTGTTTTCCAATAAAATTAGATAAAGAAAAAAAAGGAAATATTGGATAAAAACGAGATGCTTTTACTTAAGGACTGGTTAAAAGCTTGCGATGATGACATCAAGAGGAAAAAAATATTTGAAAAGCTAAAATTGGATTGGTTTCAGAAATTAAAGGTGGATAACTGGAATAAAAAATATAGAAGAGAAGTAGCGTTAGATAGAATAAATACCGAATTTGAAGAATTGGTAATAAAGATCAGAAAAGGGGAAAAGAGTATTAAGGGTCTAGTAAGCAAACTGTACATTATACTGAATAAGGGTAAAGATCCACAGGAATATTTGAAACGGAAGTGGGAACAAAATTTGAATATCAAAATAGGGGAGGCTGAATGGAGAAATAAATGGAAAAAGAGGATAATGAGAACAATGTCTGTTAGAATTAAGGAACACAATTTTAAAATGTTGTGGCAATGGTACTTGACACCACTAAAACTTTATCAGATGGATAATAAAAGGGATAAGTTATGTTGGAGATGCAAAGAAACGGATGGAACATATGAACATATGTGGTGGAGTTGTAAAAAAATAAAGGATTTTTGGGGAAGAATAGAAGGGGAGCTTGGTGAAATAATGGGCAAAAGTGTTAAGTTGGTGTCAGGTACCATTCTTTTAACAAATGTGGAAGGCTTGGGTTTGAATAAGGAGGAAAAAGAATTATTGGAAATTGTACTAACTACAGGTAGACAATGCATAACTAGAAATTGGAAAAATGATATTGATATACAGATTGGAGAGTGGTATAAAGAAATGTGGAGCTTAGCATTGAACGACAAACTGACATGGGAGATCAAAGTAAAAAGAGATAAATTAAAAGTGAATAGGTTTTGGAGTATTTGGAAACCGTTTGTGGATCATTCTCTTATGGTAAACGATAGCACAGGACCTGCACCATCTCTCCGGGCATTGTACATATTCACAGGGTGATGTGTAATTACTTAAAAAATAATAATAGTGGTAGCACAGAAGTTTATACTGTTATGATTATAGTAATAATTTACAATGCGGTATTTAGTATCGGGGGTTATATGGTAAATGATTAGTTTAAATACAACTATGTGCTAGCCCTTATGAATTTGAGTCAACATTGTATTGATGTTGTTTTTGTTTTATTATTATATTGTACTGTAATGTTTTTTTGTTTTTGTATGTTTGTCAAAAATTTAATAAAAATGATTTTTTTAAAAAAATGAAATCAGTTTGGTTTTTATACAGACTTAGACTTCCCCGTCTCTTATGCACAAAGTGTCTTTTTGCTCACTTCTGCATCCAACCTTTCCTCAAGGTAGCTTCACAGGGATTTCTGCTATCTGAAATTTACAACTCTATGAAGAAAAATAGTATGAGAGCCAGTTATCCCCCCACCAAGCCAGAGAATTAGTGAGCATCATTCCTAAGTGGGATTTGAACATGATTTTTCCTAGTTCAAATCATACAGTCTAAATCCCATACTAAATGTTCACTTCTACTGAATGACTTTTTCTGTCAAGATTTGCACCCAATGAATCTAACTTCCTTATTAGTTACTTACTAAATAATATTTCTTGAAGTTAATTTTCTTTACCTTTTCTTTTCATACTATAATCATGCACATGGTCACTTCTTGATTTGGTTTCAGATCTTTATGTCAACTAGTTCCTCCTTTCTGATAGGTACCAACTCTAAATAACTTTCCACAATTTATGTTGAGTGGCTGTCACCATATTTTGGAACAAAACATTGCCGCCTCCCACATTTCCAGGATTCTGGAATAACATTTCATGTTTAATTTTTCCTCCTTTAAATATCTCAGGAGGGGAAAGGCTTGCATTTTGAAATTGATAAATCAATAGTCAAGGAATTTTTTATTGCATTGAGCAAGTTCAGATCTCCAGGGGGCAGTGAACTATATTCAAAAATATTGAAGGAACTGGCTGAAGAACTATCAGAACCACTGTCTATTATTTTCTTGAAATCGTGGATGTTGGATGAAGAAGTGCCAGATGATTGGAGGAGGGCTAATTTTGTCCCCATCTCCAAAAATTTCAAAAAGGAGAAACCTGGCAAATACAGATAAGTCAGCCTGATATAAGTCCCTAGAAAAATTCTGGAGCAGATTATAAAGCAGTCATTATGTAAGGTCCTTGAAAACAATGCAGTTATAGCTACAGTATAAGCAATATGGATTTGTCACAAACAAATCCTACTAAGATCATAATTTTTGATTGGGTAATGTTCCTGTTAGATAGCGGGGATGTTTTAGATGTAATGTATCTTGATTTCAGCCCTTAATTTTGACAAAGTACTTCAGAATATTCTGATCAGCAAGCTAACTCGGTGTGGACTGATAGAACAACAAAATGACATTTAACAGGGATAAGCGTAAAGTTCCACACCTAGAGAAAAAGAAAACAAATCCACAGTTAGAAGATGAGGGATACTTGGCTCAGTAGTACTAGGAGTGAGAAGGATCTTTGAATTGTTGTAGATCACAAGCTGAATATGAGTTGAAAGTGTGATGTTGGCTGCAAAAAACACCAATTCTATTTTAGGTTACACTAGCAGAGGACCCGGTGTTGCCCGGGGGTACCCTACCTGGGCAAAGAAGAGACCCGCCCCCGCCCCCAGCTGCCTTACCTTTTTGTCTGCTGTTGTTGCGGCCGATCTCTCAGCCCCACTGTGAGGTGCTATCTCAGCCTGACTGTGGCCGCCACCACTGGCGTCCCCAGCAACTACAGTCAGTGGGTAGCCATCACAGCCTGGCCCCTCCGTCCTCCCATGGGTTGTGTCAGGCGGAAGGGAGGCTTCATTTGGGTGGGTGGGCAGAGGACCCATTGAGGGGCAGAGGCCTGTGGAAGGCAGCAGTGCGGTCCCATCCTCTGCCCACCCCAGGCTGTGGGTTCTCCATTCCCCCCCCCTGAGGTGTGCTTCAGGAGTGCAGAGGAGCCATACCGCAGTGGGCGCCCGCTGACAGTAGTCGCTGGGACGGGGCGGGGGCAGCTGTAATGGCTGTAATTGCTGCCGTCCATACTGGCAGCTAGGCCATGCGCCACCTGGAACACTGGGCAGACTTTGGTGCATGCGTGGAATTTCGTGCATGCGCCACAGCCTGGAACGCCAGGCAAGGTTAGCCACATGCGTGGATTCTTGTGCATGTGCAGTCACCTCCCCTGGTCATTTCTGCCAGCTGGGGGGCATTGCAGCCCCTTTTTGGGGGCAAGGACCCCAAGGCGGGCTGCTGGTTACTCACGCCAGCCACCCCAGACGTTGAAGGTAGGAGTGCACACAGTTTCCAGTGCAATCGGTGCAGGGGTGTTGCTTTGTATGAGGGAGCCCTGTGATGTCACAGAGCCCCAGATCTGGTCAGCTGGGAATTGGTTGAGCTGTGGCGATGACATCACAATCCCCCCTGGTTGGCTTTTTTCCCTTGCTTTTTCTCCTGTCGGTGGGGGCATCCCCTTTGTGGATTGATTTAGGGGGTGTACCCCTCCCCATGGGACTTGTCACCCCCCGCAGTGACAGTCTCTTCGCCCAAAGTACGTATGTGCTGAGTTTCAGCGCGATCAGTGCAGGGGTGTGGATTTGTTTAAGGAACATACAGCACCGGACCTTGATTTTAGTTATATAGATTAATTAATAGAAGTATAGCTTCCAACTCACATGAAGTGCTAATTCCTTCTATTTAGCACTAATTAGGCCACATCTAGACTACTATGTCCAGGTCCGGACACTGCAGTTTAAGAAGGATGCTAACACAATGGAATAAGTTCAGAGGAGACCAACAAGGATGTTCAGGGGACTGAAAACCAAGCCCTATTTGGAAAGACTCAAAGAACTGGGCATTTTTTGCCTTGAGGAAAGAAAGCTGAGGGAAAATATGATAATACTCTTTGAATACTTGAAAGGTTATCATATAGAGGAGGGGCAGGTTCTGTTCTGAATCACTCAAACATTCTAGAGTGCAGGATGCATAATAATCGACTCAAGTTACAAGAAGCCAGGTTTTGGTTGAATATCAGGAAAACATTCCCAACTATTAGAGCAGCATGACAATGGAATAAATTTCCTCAGAAGATGGTGAGCTCTCCAGCACTGGAGACATTTAAGAGAAAGTTCAACATCCAGCTGTCAAATATACTACAAATTGGACTCCTGCATTAAGCAGGGGACTGTATTTATGGTTTTATAGGCCCTTTTCAGCTTTGTTACTTTATGATGCTAAGAAAATATCTTCAAATGCTGAATCATATGTCTTGCTAGCATTCTGAAGGAGAAAAGCTCTATCATATTTCTTTTGCAAATCCAGTTGTTTGCACTAATAAAAGCATAATTACTTATTAAGTGTCTCAGTGTGTTATCATTGTGGATCATTCATTAACCTGACTCTGATTGTCATACCTCCATTGCTGAGCAACCATATTTATGTGTCAGATCAGACCATAATATTGATAGCCGTGACTTATTGTTACTCCTCTACATATTATGCATAGACTTTGGTGGATTAGGACATATATGGCTTGCCATCATAGCTGATATCCACTGATAGAACATTCCATCTTGGATCCAAGAGCTAGTGTTAGTTTTGCTTTGCAGAGATTACAATATTTGACTAATAATTGATAAAGGTATCTGAATAACTAGCCATCACCACAAAATCCATAAATTAATGATACTAGCAGAGGATCCAGCATTGCCCAGGGGTACCCTACCCAGGCCAAAGAGAGACCTGGGCCTGCCCCTGAGCTGCCTTACCTTTTTGTCTGCTGTCATCACGGGCACTCTCTCAGCCCTGCCGCGAGGAGCCATCTCAACCTGACTCTGGCTGCCTCTGTCGGCTTCCCCAGCAACTACAGTCAGTGGGTAGACATCACATCCTGGCCCCTCCGTCCTCCTGTGGGTTGTGTCAGGCGGAAGGGAGGCTCTATTTGGGTGGGTGGGCAGAGGACCCATTGGAGGGCGGAGGCCTGCAGAAGGCAGCAGCCTGGTCCCGTCCTCTGCCCGCCCCGGCTGTGGGTTCTCCCTTCCCCCCGAGGCGTGCTTCAGGAGTGCAGAGGAGCCATGCTGGGGTGGCCGCCCGCCAACAGTAGTCGCTGGGGTGGGGGTGGCCGTAATGACTGTAATTACTGCCGTTCATACTGGTGGCTAGGCCATGCGCCACCTGGAACACCGGGCAGACTTTGGCGCATGTGTGGAATTTCGTGCATGCACCACAGCCTGGAACGCCAGGCAGGGTTAGGTGCATGTGTGGATTCTCGCACATGCACTGTCATCTACCCATGTTACTTCTGCAACCCAGCAGGCAGGGGGCGTTGCAGCCCCTTTTTGGCGGCAAGGACCCCAAGGCGGGTTGCCGGTTACCCACGCCAGCCACCCCAGACGTTGAAGGTAGGCGTGCCCGCAGTTTCCAGTGCAATCGGTGCAGGGGTGTTGCTTTGTATGAGGTAGCCCTGTGATGTCACAGAGCCCCAGATCTGGTCAGCTGGGAATTGGTTGAGCTGTAGCAATAACATCACAATCCCCCCTGATTGGCTTTTTTCCCTTGCTTTTTCTCCTCTGGGTGCCCTTTGCGGATTGATTTAGGGGGTGCACCCCTCCCCATGGGGCTTGGCACACCTGCAGTGACCGTCTCTTCAGCCCAAGGTACGTATGTGCCGAGTTTCAGCGTGATCAGTGCAGGGGTGTGGATTGGTATAAGGAACATACAGCACCGGACCTTGATTTTAGTTATATAGATGTTATGTTATGTGAATAATTATGTAAACATCCAAAGTATTTATTCTTACCTAGATCTACTTTTAGTTAACTAAACAGGTGACTCTGAGTTTTAATAGTGTGTGAGGTGTGCTCATTATCTTATATATGTTTTTATCGTCGTCGTCATCATAATCGTTGTCATCATCATCATCGAACTGCAGAGCTGGAAGGGATCATATTGATCATTAAGTCCAATCTCTGTCAAGGAGGCACAGTGGAGAATGAACATCCAAACTCTGGCTCCACAGCCAGATAGCCAAACCAGTAGTTGTAATGTCCACCCATCTACCTCTTTGTAAAATGCATTTGTATGTGGTACTGACAATTAATTAGTTAAAATAATCAAAAATATTACAGAAAGTGTGCTTTCTTGAAAGTCAGTTTATCATTTATTCCTTGAGGTACAATTAGCGCCCCCATGAACTAATACCAGTGGAAAACATGCTGTGACAGTTTCCCCAGAAGGCTTTTTATGAAAGAACATTTGTTCTCTTAATTATGTTCCAATTAACTTCTCTCTCTTTCTCTCTCAAGCTCCAGAAAGAAAGTTTGATGCACTTGATTGTGTGCCAATGATATTGATAATTCCCCCCCTTTCACACAATATTCAGTTTCTCTCTTTAGAACAGTGACACAGGGATTGTCTGAGCTATTTTCTACCTTCTGCAAGACATAGTTTATTTCTTACAGTTTACTCTGTAGATTATGCCAGCGTTGGTACAGTTGACACAGTTAAATCTGATGTATCTTCTGTCTCCTGCATGATGTTCGGCTAATTGCAGGCAAGCCCAATCTTCTTTCATGCAAATTTTTTGCCTTTTGCTCAGCCAGCAGGAACTAGTGTTTTTATAACACTTTAACTTGCATTGTGTGTGTGTGTGTGTGTGTGTGTGTGTGTGTGTGTGTGTGTGTGTGTGTGTGTGTGTGTGTGTGTGTGTGTGTGTGACATTGTTGCCCCTCCTGAAAAAATCCCCCCTCTGGCCACCCCCTGGCTATGGCCCCAATGCTGGGCATGATTCTTTGGGGGGTGTTTTTAAATCTTTTTCAATATTTAGATTAGATTTAGATTAGAATAGATATTTTATTTGCCAAGTATAACAAACACACAGGAATTTACCGTAATGTCTGTACCAAAATGTCTCAGTGTGCTAACTGGTCAAAACCAACACGAACAAATATAGCAACATGTGCCGCAGTTTCAGGCACATATGATTACCTATATTAGTCCATAGAGGCAGTGACAGATATACCCAGGGAGACATTGATGTTGGGGCATCTTTAAAATAAAAATTGCGGCAAGTGACATAGTGCTAAACTGATGTAACAATGTGTGAAACTGCAATGCTTATCTGACATTGTGTTATACTGGAAAAAATGGTAAGAATTGCTCAGAGGAGAGATAAAGGTAGTTAGGTGAGAGGAGATATTCCTGCTCTGCTGGCATGTCCTTCTGTGGGGTGCAGTCTGCTAGTACAGCAGGAACACCTCCCTCAACTGAACACCTCTCGTCTCAACTCCATATAACTTTTTATTACCATAGATACTCGAGTTTAAGCTGACATGAATATAAGCTGAGGTACCCAATTTTGACCTGAAAATCCAGGAAAATAGATTGACCCGAGTATAAGCCAAGGTCGGGAAATGCAGCAGCTCCTAGTGAGTTTCAATAATCAAAATACATGAAAATATGGTAAAATTAATTAATTTGTTAGCACATCTCAATCCGATGCAGTCTTGGGACCCTCGTGGACATTGACCTGAGTATAAGCCAAGTCCCCCTTTTGGGGCTAAAAAACTCAGCTTATACTTGAGTATATATGGTATGCTTTTCCAATATAACAACATGTAAGATTAGTACTGCAATTTCACTTCAGAAAATAAAGAAGTTTAGAAAGAAGCAGGGAAAGAGATGGTGTTGGGCAACCTGTGACCCCAGTGAGAACTGTAGAAGCTGGAGGTGTGATGTGGACTGTTGACCTGAACATTTCCGAGGATAATCAAACAACCTGTTTAAACAACAGTTATTTAAATACCATAGGAAACTTCTGATTCACTCCAAACTCAGTCCAAGACAGTTAGGCTTTGTCATTACTCCAAACCAGCATGGTTTAACAACCAAATAGCGTAGCTAAAAGACAACCTCAACCCCTCAACAAAAACATTTTTTTCCAGGGAAAAGTAAATTTATGTGCTTTTCAGCACCTCCACATGAAACAACCAAGAGCAGCAAATTTCCTGACTCTTTTCAGTTCCAGCATATCTTCATAAGAAGATATATTTTCTTTTTGTTATATGTTGACTCAACGTGTACAAGTGCCATACACTAAATAAACAAATTCATAAGAAGGGCAATGTCAACTGATCCACCTTGGGGGGAAGGAACAGGGAGGCCTCTCAAGGCCTTGACGTCACTGTAGCAGGGAGGGGTGTTTCTGAGCTCAGATGATGCCTTCTCGATCTCCTTTTGGTGTGCCCTAAGGGAGATGATTGAGGCCACCATGTGTGTTTCTATTTCCACCTCCCTGATGAAGAGCTTCCCAAAATGCTTGCTGCCTATGTTATTTACAACACGTCTGGAGTTACTGTCACTCTCCTCAGCTACCTCAGGACTCTTGAAGAAGTATCTTTTATTTGAAGCAGGAGGCGTCAGCTCCTTTCCAGACATGTACTGCTTGGGGCATGGAATGTTCTGTAATTATTCATTTGTTACAAATTGGAAAATGCCTTTCCAGAGGCAGCAAGTTAATTGTGTAGCAATCTCATTCCCCTCCTAATATTCAAGACTGTGCACTGCTAAAAAAGCACAGCCCAACCCACCACCCTCCAAACAGTAGCCAGTGGGTGGTGTGGGGACTAAAAAAGAAGACTAGGATGGGAGAGAGCGCCCTTCACATTCACACTCAGCCAGGAAACTATCATTTTCCATCTATCACTATCTTGTAGCTTGAGCTGCCTCACCGAATTATTGTGAGGATAAACATGTGGGAGGGAAAAATAGACATGTGAAATCTATCATACAGTATATTTTCTGCACTTGCCATACATACCACAGAATTGTCAGAGAAGACATCTGGGTTGTTCTCATATATAAATTTCTCTACCCTCAGCTGGCGAAGTTTGAACATCTTGGATCCCCTGTTGGTGAGTAGATTGAGTTCTTCCAGCATCACGTCCCTGGGAATGCTGATCTTCTTGCCCAGGTTCAACCTTGACCCTTCTTGTGGCATGGCTGAAAGTTTGCAATAAGAGTTATGTTATACCTACAGAAAGGTTTTCACTTCCTTAATTCCATCCTACCATCCAACCAGAAGAAGTGTTTCTATTTTTTTTTAAAAGTTTTGACTGAAGTGCAATGTATGTTTATGCTTAATTGTTCCTCAAAGAGGAAGAATTAAAATGTATGGGAATGAGGTAAGAATTTATAGAAGATAATCAGCATACACTGGATGGATTCCCTCTTTCTTCTTGTTTGTTTTGAATGGAGACCCCTCCATCTGGCTCCATATTCCCTTGATCTTGGTGAAATGTGAGGGTTGGGATAACAATGCTAGCCAGCTGACCTTTCCTGAACATTGGAGAACTTACTGCAATCTGGCTGAGGAGGGAAGCAGCTGATTCTGCCCTAAGTAGTCTGATAAGGCAGCATTTTAATATGTTTTGTAGTGTCACTCCTGTGCATACCTGTCAACCGCGGCTCCGGACAATCCGGGACCTGCGCAGAACGGTTCTGCGCAGGTCGCTTTTTACACATGCGTAAAATCCTTCTACGCATGCGTAAAAGCGATTTGCGCAGAACCATTCTGCACAGCTCACTTCTACGCATGTGTAGAAGGCTTTTACGATCCCCTTCTGCACAGAAGCCTTCTACGCATGCGTAGAAGTGAGCTGCACAGAAGGGATGCGCAGTAACGCCTTTCCCCCCGCTGCCAAATTCCGGGGTTTTGGCAGCTCCAGCCGGAAAATGGCGAAAATCGGCGCCGAAAAACAGGAAATCCCGGCCAATCCGGGAAGGTTGACAGGTATGCTCCTGTGACATAGAACTTACATTGCCTGGTCAAGCTGTTATGGATACCTTTCTGGCTATGCAATCTGAGGACATGGGAAGGATTTTTGATAGTTTGAGATGTAAACATGTGTTCTTGACACTTGCTCATTCCTGGATAATAAAAACTGTGGTGAAAACTTCACTGGGTCTTCAAAGTACATAATCCTTCTCTGAGAGTGTGTAGTTTTATTTGCCTTTAAAAAACAGTACTGCAACCCTATTAAAGATATTTATTTGAAACCACTGGATTTGAACAGTGACTGCCTATTAGTGAATTTGGCTCTAAGGGCAAGTGGTGGTGTCTCACTGCAAGTGGTTCTGGAAAATAAAGACTATTTACCTCCATTTCATTTTAGTTTCTGGCTGATCTTGAGATGGAAATTGCTTTGGTCATCCTAGTGTATATCTTATGCTAGAAAACAGACAGAAGGTGCACAGTCCTGTTTTTCTGGACCTTTGATAATACAGTACTAAAAGAACCAACTGCTTTGCTAAGCCATTTTTGGACAGTCATTTCCAGAAGGCAGTGTTAGAGGACTGCTCTTCCTTCATATGGATGTTAAGGTATCCTTTATAATAGTCTCAGGGTCCCATCTTATATTTCATACTTTTTCTTCTTACATTAATTTGTAGTACAGTACTATGCTCTCTATATGGGTCTGCATTCAATGGCAGTTTGTAAAGAGAAGGTGTTTAAAGTGGGGCCATTTAGGACATCTCTGAAAACTTTCCTATTCAGAGAGACTTTCCTAGATATTCCCCCCAAACAGAGAGATTATACTTTATAGACTTTCATTCTTTTTCTGCTTAATATTTACATTTGTTTTGAATTTATGCTGCCAGTTGGTGTTAGGGTACTGTAATTATATTATTATTATATTTTGTTATTGCATTGCTTTTCATCTTTGTTTGCATATGTTTTCAAGTGCCCAGAGTAATGCTGTACTAAGTTATGCAGCATTAAAATGCTAAAAAAACAAAATTTAGTGTTATCCTCTGCCGCCGCTGTGTTGCCTCTTCCCGGGGCCTTTGCTACTCGGCCCAGGAATGGGAGGCAAGTGCATCTCCCCGCTCTCCGAGCCTTGCCCATCCAGAGGGCTCAAAAGTAGATGACGCCGAACTCCGGAGCCCCGCTGCCACTGCCGCTGCCACCACCACCACGTTGCCTCTTCCCGGGGCCCTTGCTACTCAGCCGGAAATGGGAGGCAGGTGCGTCTCCCCGCCCCTCGAGCCTTGCCCGCCCAGAGGGCTCAAAAGGAGACAACATCCGGAGCACCGCCGCCACCGCCACATTGCCTCTTCCCAGGGCCCTCGCTACTTGGCCCGGCAATGGGAGGCAGGTGCATATCCCTGCCCTCCGAGTCCCCGGAGGGCTCAAAAGGAGATGCTGCCGGAGCCCTGCCACCGCCGCTGCATTGCCTTTTCCCGGGGCCCTCACTAACCGGCCCAGGAATGGGAGACAGGTACATCTTCCCGCCCTCTGAGCCTTGCCCACCCGGAGGGCTCAAAAGGAGACAACATCCGGAGCCCCGCCGCCACCGCCATGTTGCCTCTTCACGGGGCCCTTGCTACCCGGCCCAGGAATGGGAGGCAGGTGCTCACTCGTAGGACCTTGGAGGGGACGGCATTGTCCCCTCCTGGAGACACTTTGGTCGCTTGGATGTTGACCTTTGGTCCCGTTTGCGGTGTTGAGTTCTGGACTTTTCGGGGAGTGTGAGCCGGACTCCGTATACCTGTTTATATTGGGTCAATTGTTAATGTTATTGTAGCTTTAATTTAATACTTTATATTGTGATTAATTTTATGTTTATTATTGAGTATTGATTATTGTACTGAATATATTTTTGTGCTCTCTTATTATTGTATTATTATATTGTATGTTGTGGACATATTGTAATTGCCGCCTTGAGTCAGCTTCAACCGAGAAAGTGCGGGATATAAATTAAAATTTATTATTATTATTATTATTATTATTATTATTATTATTATTATTATTATTATTATTATTATTATTATTATTATTATTATTATTATTATTATTATTATTATTATTATTATTATTATTATTATTATTATTATTATTATTATTATTATTATTATTATTATTATTATTATTATTATTATTATTATTATTATTATATTCATGTGATATCAATGGCTTGTAAATGTCTTTTATCATGTACAGTTGGTTTATCAACTGTGACTATATTTCAAAAAGCAGAGCAAGGCTTAGTATTTATGCACTGCATTATAATAGGCTGGCCGGACATTCTGCTATGGTAATGGAGTAGACTGTACAGCCAGCGACTCAATGCTGAGTGTTAGGTGGTGGTAAATAACCTGACTCCCTAAAGGGGCCAACGACTACGGGTGGATGAACTCCTTTAGGTGGAGTGATGGTCTCCTCAGTGGAGAAAATAACACTGGAAACCATCATATTGGGCCCAACGACAAAATGAGCGGAGGAGGAATAATTTTCTGATTCCCAACAGACATGGAGGCAGAAGAGGCCATGCCAGATGGACTGGCTGTGAAGGCACACCTTGATAATATCCTCAAGGCTGCGGCAGTCCATTGCAGTCCCAGTGTTAAATCCTGCATGTCTTATTAAATATGTGCCACAGGAGATGGCTCCATGATCACAGTGTGTGAGTCACTTCATGGCAAGTTGGGATCCACCTTAAACAAATTCATGCCAGTGGCATTTTTCCTGCTTGCCTTGGAGGGCGAAGATGGCCCACAGCCAGCCGACCTCTAAGACCAGGCCTCCCGGCGCCCTGGGGCAGGAAAAACGTATACTGTACTCTGATCAAGTTGCAGCCAACAACGATTATAACTAGTTTTAGCCTATCTATTTTGGGTTGGTTTAAAAAAAACAAGAAACATAGATGAAGAATAAGATATTGCTTACATGATTCTGTTAGATAAGAAACTGGAAACAACTAGACTTTTGAGGTGTGACATTTTAGCTTAGTTCCTGACGTAAAGTTACATCTTTCACACTTCCCTAGAAAGCAACAAGCCAGCCTTAAGTTATTTTGTTCAACTTCTTATGACTTGGCTTTTAAACAGCTTCTCTCACATAGGGGTTATTAACTCTTACAATTCCATGCTATCCACAATGTAAACTTTCCCCCTCTTTCCCCCTCCTTTTCCATAGGTAACAGTGTGCCATTAATATTATTATCACCCAGACTTCACAAGGCATTCTTGGTTTTGCACATTATCAATGCATTATCAGAAAGACAGTGCCTTGTGTTGTTGTTACCAATAGGCCATAACAATAAGCCATTACAGGCCTATTCCCCATCTAGCCTTCTCTCTTCCTTCCATGCCCAACATTCTTACAGCCGGCACATCCACCTTCCCCACTTTGTGCTCAATTAACCCCTTGATCCAATCAATCAATCTTTATTACGGTTCTATACTAGCACAGTACAGCAAAAAGGACAGAAGTTAAAGTGAGGGTACTTAAAATATATCAAAAGACAGAAGTTAAAATGAGAGTACTTAAAAGATATTTTTAAAAGGAATGTTTCTGCTCAGAGTTAAGGAGTAGCAAAATTTGTACGGTACTTAAGTTTAATAATGTTACAACTGTAGGAATCGGGGCCGCTGAGGGCCGTAGGTCCCGGAGGAGACTGATCAAAGAACGATACGAGGCAGTATGGAGGATATGATCAGTGGTTTATTGAGGAAAAGGCATAACCATTTATAGATCAGAAGGCAAGGTAGAAAAAACCGTCACCCAACAGTCAATCACATCACCTATTTACTCAGGTTAATTGGGAATCTCTCGGGGGGAAGTTAATTAGTGTGGACAAACACTGGCTGGGACAACACCATTGTTTTGGGCTTAGAATAAGGCAATCACGGCTCCTGTTTGCTTCTGGGATGAGACTGAGATTCGGAGATGAGGGATTACTCTAATAGGTAACGTATTTGCTCTTTCAGCAGGTTCGTTGGTCAGGTCAGGTAATTGGGTGAATCAAACCCTATCATTTATCCACCCCCCTTAATTTCTCCCTGCTGGCAAGGGCCAGGGGCCAGGAGCGTGCTCGCTAGGTTTAACCTCTGCCAGAGGCCATGCGTGCCAACTGGGCATGCGGATCCACATCTCCCCTTTTAATTTTTCTTAAGAGCCTGACCGGCGACCCTGCGTAGGAGCGGGACCAGCTGATGAGCGGGAATGACGTCACGGGGTTTCCTTCTGGGGCGGCACCTTGAGATCAGCGAGGGAATACATTGTGCAAAGCAGCAGAGTGCGATGCCTAGTATAATCACCCCCACAACCACCTTGAGTACCGTTTGGAGCCACCCCCAGGGGATCCATGACCACATCCAGTTCCACAATGAACTCCACCAAGCTCCCCATGCAGAACCCTCTGTGATGCCCTGGACTATGGTGTGGAGATCAGTGAGCTGACTCTGTACTTTGCGGGAGTTGTCGGTAAGGTTGAAACAGCACATACCATGAAAGGATTCGCAACCCAGGTGGTGCAACAATAAGAGGTAGTCGATAGCCGCTCGATTGTCAAGAATGGCATGGCGAAGCTCTGCCTGCTCTTGATTAAGGAGCGCTATCGCTGAGGAGGTATGGTTGATGGCTTTTGCTAGACCGCAAGCCAAGCGACCAATCGTCTTTGCGTTGCCGACGGCTAAGCCTGGCACGCCAAAGATGCTGACTGCCAAAGAGAGATATTCGGCAGGGCTCATTACTCTAAAGCTGCTCTCACACGAGCTGTCCAACTGGGTGGTGCGAGTGTGCCGTACGAGTGAGGAAACATTTGAAACATTAGTAACATTTGTGCTTGGGGTGACCATATCCTTGGTAGGAAGTAACAATGTCAAACGACTGATACAACATATGGAGTCTGAAACATTTGCAGGAATGTAGTTCCACGTGTACTGGTTGCATGTGAAGAACCAACCAGATGGCAGGGTGATATGAGCATACATGGTGCCAAGTGGTACTGGGTCATTGCAAGTCCAATTGCCACTGCCAACGTTGAGGCAGCGGCGCCGGGTACGACCAGCTGAAGTGCAGTCGTACATTCGTCCACAGGTAGAGTTCGGGCTGACCGCCACCCGAGGGGTGTGGAGGGTGGCTGCATCAGCCGGCAAGGTCATGGTCAGCCGCATCTCCCAACGGGCATACTCCGAAGAAGCCGCTGGGTTATACGGGCTGAAAAGTCTCTTCACAAGCCAGTCCCCATCCCTGGGGTGCGCGCCTGGAGAATGGCACACAGGGATGAGGCAGGTGCTGAGGATCGAAGCAGAACCAAGGTCCTGCCTGAGGCAAAAATTGGACTGGTTGACGAGACCCGCCAACCTCTCCCAAATATTGTACTGCATCCGGGCAGAGAGGTCTCCGCCGGGCAGTAGATCGTTGGCCTCCAACGAGACGGCCTGAGCGCCTCCCCCCAAAAGCAGGGAAAGGGTCAGGATGATGGTGAAGATCACGGTGTTGGCATCAATCTGGGCGAAGACTGCTGCTACGAAGTTCTCCGGTGTCGGCTCCCTCTCCTCGCGTCGGAGGGCGCCCTGGGCCTCACTGCAAAGGGTCTTGACCATCCCCCAGGTGATCTTCGGTGCTGGCGTCCGCGGCCGTCGCTTCTCCCGGTGGGTCTCCTCGGTCAGGGTGAGGTCCTCCATCTCCGCGATCGGACTCGGGTCGGTCTGGGTCCACGCCATGAGGTTCCAAGTATGGCTTGACACACCGAGCTGGAATCCAAACGACACCTGTAGGAGACATAACTGCAGCATACCCTCGCCCCCAGGTTACGAGCGGTGCCGGGCCCTTCCAAGAAGGGTCCGGTGGCACCCGGTATCGGACCATCGGTCGCGGGAGAGCTTCCGAACGGCGGAAGTGCTTCTCCTGTGGCGTACAATCCGAAAAAACATTAAGGTGATTGTAAGTGAACAATACCTTATTCAGACAATGCTGTGCCTGAGCCTGTGACTTGGGGAGGGCTGGTGGCTCCCCCCTTTCTGTTTGTTTGTCAATATAGGACTTGAGCGTCCGATTGACCCGTTCCACAATCGCTTGCCCCTGCGGATTGTAGGGAACGCCAAATGTGTGCTTAATATCCCAAGTGGCCATGAAGGCGGCCAGCTGCCTAGAGCTGTAGGACGGCGCATTATCGGTTTTAACGTGCCTAGGTTTGCCCATGGCTGCAATGCAGGAAAGGAGGTGCTGCTCCACGTGGGAAGCAGTCTCCCCTTTCTGCGCCGTTGGCCAAACGAACTGAGAAAAAGTGTCTATGCAAACGTGCATGTACTGCCATCTGCCAAACTGCGGAACATGCGTGACGTCCATTTGCCACACCTGATTGGCCTCTGTCCCTCGTGGGTTGACCCCCCACGAGGGACCCCCCCGGTGCCCCTGCACAATGCTGGCAAGAGCGAACTATGCCTTGGGCTTGGGAGAGTGGCAAATTGAATTGTCTGGCAAGTGCTTTGGCATTTTGGTGAAAAAAGGCATGACTCTGAATTGGAGTAGTAAAAACACCCAAAACTGAACGTTGCTGAATTTCCTTTGCTGCCGCATCCGCTCTACTATTGCCCGCGGAAATCGGACCCAGTAGGTCTTGATGACTTCAGATGTGGGCAATATAGAGCGGCTCCGTGCGGTTTCGCAAATGAAATTGAGCAGTGAGAAACAGGCTAAGCAAATTCTTGTCTATCGCGGGAGTGATGTATGCTCCCGGTAGACTGTGAAGCAAGTTCCTAACATACATACTGTCCGTGATGATGTTTAAACGTTCTTTGGCGAAGGTGCGCAAGGCAAGGTTCACCGCTGCCAACTCTGCCCGCTGCGCGGACTTTTGTGGAAGAGTTAGCAGCGTGTGCCAAGCTTGGCCCTCCTGCCAGGTCAAGACACCGTATGTCCGACCACCATCAGTAAAAACTGTCCTGGCTCCCTGGAGTGGAACCAGCGAGAGCAATTCAAATAAGCTAACTGTCTGCGTCTGAAGTGAGACAAGTCTGGGGTCCTTTGGCAAGTGGTATGCCAAGCTCCCGGTGAATCCTTCCAGGGCTATGGGAAGCGAGTCACCGAGCTGCATTAATTGCTGGACTTGTTCCTTGGTGAATGGAACTACGATTTTGGCCAAATCATGCCCTGAAATGTCCCTAGCCCTCAGCCTTCCGCGGTAAACCACCGCGGAGACCAATTCTTGGGGAGGAACAATGTTTCGTGAGGAGGTGTTCGGAAGGTACACCCACTCCATGATACTCGCCCCTTTCTCGGCATCTACGCCGAGCGCTCCTGTAAACATGGATCCTGACCGTACGATGTACAAATTCAAGATCGGAGCATATGGCCCTGGGGAGATCCTATCTACCCACCTCTGGCTGAGAACTTGGTTAGCTTTCTCGATAGCTAAGCGTGCGTCTCGAGAAATCTTTATCCGGTCTGCCGGCTGCTTACCTAAGGTTAGCAGCGAGAAGAGCGGTTTTAGAAGATCCGTATCCAATCGGAAATACGGTCTGGCCCAATTGATGTTCCCCAAAACTTGCTGCAACTCTACGAGGGTGACTGAGTCCTGTAAATTGATCTCAGGCAAAACTGGTGCTGCGAAAGAGCGGAGAAGCCGATGGCCCAAGTATGAGAAGGGTTCGGTTCTCTGCACTTTCTCCGGGGCAATGAGTAAACCTTTGTCCCCCAGGCTGGCCTGGAGGTCAGAAAACATTTCGCTGCCAAGTTGCGGCATCGCGACCAAGATGTCGTCCATGAAATGGCAAACTATAGCTTTAGGGTAAAGGCTTCGGAACTTTGCCAGTGCGTTGTGAACATAAATTTGGCACAGGGTGGGCGAATTGAGCATGCCCTGTGGCAAAAATTTCCACGCGTAACGCTGCGTGGGCTCGCCGTGGTTCACAACCGGCACCGTAAAGGCGAACCTTTCCTGGTCCCGGGGGTCTAAGGGGATTGTATAAAAGCAATCCTTGAGATCTACGACTAGAATCTCCCACCCCTCGGGAATCATGTTCGGATTCGGGATGCCGCATTGGAGCGGACCCATTGGCTGTATGCATTTATTGATCTCTCTGAGATCGTGGAGGAGTCGCCACTTCCCCGACTTCTTTTTAATCACAAAAATTGGTGAATTCCAAGGACTTGTGGACCGTTCTATATGTCCTGCGTCTAGCTGCTCTTTAACTAGCTGCTTGAGGGCAACTAATTTCTCTCCCACTACCGGCCATTGTTCCACCCAAACCGGCGTGTCGGTGAGCCATTTAAGTGGCAACGCCATTACCCAAAGGTAAGCGTAGCACCGTACTGCTGCAAGATGTCTCGCCCCCAAAGGTTGATGTGCACGTCAAGAATGTGCGGCCGAATTACCGCCGTGCCGTCAGCCCTTGGGATTGTGACTTCCACCCACTCTCGGCTCCTAAACGCTTCCTGGACGCCGCCTACCCCCCACACATCGGAGACTGGCTCAATGGCCCACTCCCTTGGCCACTGGCTTCTGCTTATCACGCTCACATCCGCTCCGGTATCGAGTAACCCTGAGAACACTCTTTTGTTCAAAAATACCTCGATAACGGGGTGCTGCTTCCACTCAATGTTGGTCTCCACTGTCGCTAAGACCTGGTATCCTTGTACTGCCTCCCTGGCGCTCGAGCGGTCCTCTGACCGGGACTCGGAGCTGTCACTGAGCCTTCCCTGGCTATCTGCTGGCGAGTGACAAGGAACCATGATCAGTTGCGCTAAGGTGTCTCCCTTGTGGATTGTTTGGGGCAGATGAGTCCAAAGCTGAACTTGGAGAACGCCTGAAAAATTCGAGTCAACGACTCCTGGAATTATGAAAATTCCGCGTGCTCCAGCTACGCTGCGGGGCAAAACTAAACCTATAAAGCCCTTGGGCAGTGGACCCATGTACTGGGAGTCCATCGGATAGACCGTGCCTGGCAGGTCGCATGTAACGTCCGCCTGACAAGTCAAGTCTAGCCCTGTACTACCCTTGGGGCTGGCCTGTGCCCTCGCAATGTCTGGAGTGTGACCGGGATTTAGTCTAGCTCTGGTGAGCTCTGAATGAGGGGAGTCCCTGTTTGGACCGGGGCCAGAGACATGCCCGCGTTCCGGTTTCCCGAATTTGGACAGTCTCGGGCCCAATGGTAGCCTCTTTGACATTTCGGACACTGGGTCTTCGGAGCCTTGGGGCGGCCGGACTTTTGTCCGCCTCCCTTGGATCGGCACTCCCTAGCGAAGTGACCGACCTTGCCACAACTGTGACATGCTCCTTGGGTCTTTCCTTTAGGTCTCTTACCCCCTTGCACCGCTGCCGCTAGCAATCCCATCTTGTAGGATTCTGTGCCAACGTCGGCGCAAGCTCTAATCATGTCCGTAAGGGTCAAATCGGGACGATTGCCTAGTGACTGCAAGATTTTACGGCAGTCTAAATTGGCATTGTCCTTGGCTAACTTCATCATGAGCTCTTGCTGGGCCTGCTCATTGTCAATCTGCCTGCTAATTGCTTCTTCCAGGCGATTGATGAAGTCCATATAGGGCTCTTGGGCTCCTTGCTTGATAGCGGTGTAATTTTTAGCCGCTTTGCCAGTTGCTGGGACTTTGAAAAACGCCCTAAAGGCGGCCTCGGCCGACATCTGGAGAGTGGCTAGAGGCAAGTTGATTTGGGCATCGATGGATTCGAAGGCACCTGAACCATATAACTGGTCAGGAAGTACTGCGCCTCCCATCCTGGCAGCCTTTGTCTGCGCCTCCAGGCGATACTCGCTGTCCCAAATTAAGTACTGGCTAGGGTTGAGCATCATCCGCATGACGGCTTTCCAGTCATGGGGAATGAACATGGTGTTCTCGCACACTTGCTGAAGCGTGCCCCTTGTGAAACGACTTTGGAGCCCTGTTTCTGAAATGGCTTTCCGTATAGCCATGAGAAGCTTATACGGGACTGGGGAGTGTACTATCTGCTGTGCGCCTGTAAGCGCGTCCATCTCCATGCGGATGGGACATATCTGGCTGAGCTCTGCTAGCTCCTCTACTGGTAATTCCCCCTTCCTGAGTTCTTCCTCTACTGTGCGCTGAAGTGCACTTTTGGTAGCTAGGGAACCTGTTGCTCTCTGAGAAGCGCCTGCGCTCCTCATTCCTTGCATTCCGTCGGTGACGTCTGCAGCTGTCACCGAGGGAAAGCTCCCTACACTACTCTGCCTAAATTGGAGTGACGGATAGAGCGTCGTAGGCGCCGTTGGTTCGGCTGGCGCATCTGGCAGACTTGGGGGTTCTTTGGCCTCTATCCGGACTGGCTCTATCTCCGCCAAGAGCTTCCTACACTTTCTCCATGTGCGAATTACGCCTCCTGGAGCTTTTGGGGGTTGCTGAATGCAGTCTCCTATCTGATCCCAGAGCTCAAGGGTTAACGTACCTACTTCTGGGTAAAGCAGGCAGTGTTCCCCTAGGTACACCAAAAGTCTCGCTAGCTCCCCGCTGTGAAAACGCAAATTAAATACCCTGGCCAGGATGTTGAACTCCTCTACACGAGTTCTTTGGCTAGCGGATGGACGCTGTCGCTGAGGACAGGTCCCCATATTACCTGCGATTGAGTCCTCGGAAGATTCCTCCTCGGGACGAGTCGACGCGTCTTTGGCAGGCAATAGGTTCTGGCGACGTCGCTTTCTGGGTAGAGCTCGGAGCGTGGACTGCGGCCACGGGCCCTCGGTGGCCACTGCGCTGTCAGGGGCTCACAGCTGCCCTGAGCGGAACGCGTTTTTCCCTTTGGCGCAAGCCGCCGCGAAAGTCGGGAGCAAGTTGTAGGATGCCTCTTTGGACTGCCTCACCGCAGGCCGTCCCTCCGATCGGCTGGCTGCCGGACGGAGTGCCGCGCTGTCCTCCGGCATGATTCGGACACGGTTCAAGCGCAGAACCGGACCGTGTGATCGCTACTCTGAGGAAGACCGCTCTTACTCACGAGTAGATCACGTCTCGGGGTCACCAGGTGTAGGAATCGGGGCCGCTGAGGGCCGTAGGTCCCGGAGGAGACTGATCAAAGAACAATACGAGGCAGTATGGAGGAGGATATGATCAGTGGTTTATTGAGGAAAAGGCATAACCATTTATAGATCAGAAGGCAAGGTAGAAAAAACCGTCACCCAACAGTCAATCACATCACCTATTTACTCAGGTTAATTGGGAATCTCTCGGGGGGAAGTTAATTAGTGTGGACAAACACTGGCTGGGACAACACCATTGTTTTGGGCTTAGAATAAGGCAATCACGGCTCCTGTTTGCTTCTGGGATGAGACTGAGATTCGGAGATGAGGGATTACTCTAATAGGTAACGTATTTGCTCTTTCAGCAGGTTCGTTGGTCAGGTCAGGTAATTGGGTGAATCAAACCCTATAATTTATCCACCCCCCTTAATTTCTCCCTGCTGGCAAGGGCTAGGGGCCAGGAGCGTGCTCGCTAGGTTTAACCTCTGCCAGAGGCCATGCATGCCAACTGGGCACGTGGATCCACATACAACTATTACTAAGCCTATGATGTAGCACTAGTAGTTTATTTAGCTGAAGATCCAGCCAGGATTGTTGTTCTGATGTTACACGCTGCAGCGCAAAACCTGATGGTGTTGTGGGTTTCATCAGATAGCAGCCAGTGGGTGTATGTGCTGTTTGACCAGCCAGGATACTTGCAGAGCAGTAGATATATGAACTTGTTTTCTGCTTCGTGCTCAATTAACCCTTTGGTTCGCATTGTTTTGACGGCTTGGACTGACTTCCTCTTGCTGTAAGCTCCCCACTGTAGATGCTACTTTGCTTGTCTACACCTTGTCTTGTTTCTTTGTGTACTCACTCCTCTCCACCAGTGCTGTTACTCAGACCCAGAGCATTTTCCTCCAGTTGTATGCAATTTGAAAATAATAATAAACTTTTTTCTGAAGAAAGAACAGATCAAAACAAACAGATATCATCTCCCCTCCTCCCCCCCCCAATTGAAAGGTGTTCAAAGATGATTAAAAACTACTCTTGATACAGTGGTAACATTCTCTTTTTCTGATCATACTTCCAGTCATACTTTTTACATATAGTTTGACATTACAGATGAAGATATTATACTGGGGAAGGATGGGGTTTTCTGACCTTGTTGGATGATTTGTAGTATGATACTGACACTATAGCCTTAATTAAGCATATTTTTATATGTGTTGACATATTCCTAAGCAAAGCAATGTACACAATAGAATTAGGTTGTAACATAAGCAGAGCTATCTTGTTATTAAGAAAGCCTCTCTAGTTAAAAGTTGTTTACAGCTAGTTTGCTGAGCAACACACCGAAAAAGGTCTTATCTGAGATAAGCAGACATGTTTACCACTGAACATGTTAGAATGTACATCATTGCATATGTACGTTAGAATATGTAACATCAAGATATATAGTAGGTGAAGCGCCTACCGCCCAGGGGTGACCATCTGGACTGAAGAACACGTGTGTGGAGCTTCATGAAAAGTATAAAAGGCTGACTGATTAATTAATGGGGGTCCTTGGATCTAATGGATTCAAGACCATGTATGCATACATTATGATGTACCATGATCATGTGTTATTGTATTATGTTGTACTTTGACAGAAAAACTTAGATAAACCATACAAGCTCTATGCCTTGTCAATATCCATTTATTCATACCAGGGGTTCTCAACCTACAGCTTGGGGATGTGGCCCACAACACCATTTCATGTGCCCGCCCCCCGCTTCTGCCTCACCTGGAAGTGCCATGTGTGGCAGAAACAGCAAAATGGCTGTCTGGTCCCCCGAAGCTGCCTGAAGGAGCATGACCCCGCCCCTCAGCTTGAAAAGGTTGAGAACCCCTGATTTATACTATAGCAGAGTAAGTCAAGCTGTCTCTTCTTTGTCATGGAGAAGGCTTTCTATTTTCTCAGTACAACAGTCTACAGAGGAAAAACAAACGTCCGGGCAAGGAAATGTTAGGAGAGGAGTTTCTGTCCTATGCACATACATGCATATATATCTTACCTTCTTGGGTTAGTTCTAAAATGAGTTTAGTAGGTTTTCTCCTCTTGTGGGGAGGTGGGGTTCCTGCAAGTGGCATGCTGTTCGAGGGGTTTTCTGTATGACAATGGAATAGTGGAAATAAATTCTAGTTCATGTTTCATATCAAGCCATTGCCTACCTTTTTTTGATTATAGAGCATGCAGATGTTCATTCTACGTCCCTCTCCCCCTTGGCGTGCATAGAAAAGGTGCCAACCAACTTTATCTCCCAAGAAAGCTGTTGATAGAACTATTCTTTCTTTCCCTCAAACAAGGGCATAAGAACATAAGAACATAAGAGCAGCCTTGCTGGAACAGGCCACAGCCCATCCAGTCCAGCATTCTGTCTCACACAGTGGCTCACCATTTCCTTCAGGGTATTCCCAAGCAGATGCCTTCACTTGCTTAGGATTCCCTGGAAATGGCATTGAGAGATATCCTGCCTATCTCTCCAACCCGGAGGTTGTCCTTAAGTATCCATAATTATAGCCATTGATACTCTTGTCCTCCATGAACTTGTCTAATCCTTTCTTAAAGCTGTCAAGACTGACAGCTGTCACCACTTCTTCTGGCAGGGAGTTCCATAGACCAGTAATCCTCTGGGTGAAAAAGTACTTTCTCTTATTTGTTTGAGAACTAGTACCCAAAAGTTTCATCGAGTGTCCCCTAGTTCTAGTGTTATGTGATAGGGAAAACAGTTTTTCCTTATCTACTTTGTCCACACCGTACATGATTTTATAAACTTCAATCAGGTCACCTCTTAGACGTCGTCGTTCAAGAGTGAAGAGGCCCAACCGTTGCAGCCTCAGATGGTAAGGAAGGTGTTCCAGTCCCCTAATCATTCTGGTTGCCCTCCTCTGCACTTTTTCCAGCTCCATAATATCCTTCTGGAGGTATGGCGACCAGAACTGTACACAGTATTCCAGATGGGGCCTCACCATAGATTTATAAAGAGGCAAAATGACAGTTGCTGACTTATTTTCTATACCCTTCCTAATGATCCCTAGCATTGAGTTTGCTTTTTTCACTGCTGAGGCACACTGGGTTGACACCTTCATTGAGTTGTCCACCAGGACACCAAGGTCCCTTTTCTGGTTTGTCGCAGAGAGTTCAGACCCCATCAGTTTATAAGTGTAATTGGGGTTCTTTGCCCCAACATGCATCACTCTGCACTTACTAATGTTGAAGCTCATTTGCCACTGTTTTGCCCACTCCCCCAGTGTTGAGAGATCCCTCTGGAGCTCCTCACAATCTCTCACAGTTTTCACTACCCTGTATAATTTAGTGTCGTCAGCAAATTTGACTACCTTGCTTTTTACTCCTACTTCTAGATCATTTATGAAGAGGTTGAAAAGCAGGGGTCCCAGTACTGAACCTTGGGGGACCCCACTCTTTACTTCCCTCCACTTGGAGAAGTGTCCATTTAGTGCTACCCTCTGTTTCCTGTCCCTTAGCCAGTTGCTGATCCAGGACAAGACCTGTCCCTTTATTCCATGACTGGTAAGTTGGACTGGCAGACTTAGAATTAACTACCACATAGTTCATAGGCTGTGCCATGATAGCAAGTGCTTTCCATTCTGGCTGGGTATTTTGCAGTTTTCACCAATCTGAAAACTTTCCCAGTTGTTGCTAACTGCAGGTCTCTGGTTTGTACTCAGCCATTAATTATGTGTGAGATTTGTTGAGGTTCATCTCCATTGCTACAATAGCGTGCAGAAGAATCATTTCATTGGAGAGGGTTTGGTTTGAAAGGTTTATTCATGTTTCCTACGTCAGGCTGTTTTAAAAAGTTGTTTTCTGATTCCTAATTAATATATTGATACCACTATTTAAAACACTACAATGGCTTTAGAATGGTTACAGGTTGTTTTTTAAAGTTCAACAATCATATATTTAAATATTTTTATCAGCCTTTTTATTTTGCTTTTCAAAAACCCTGCATGAGGATAGTTTAAATTTAAAATATGTTATAACTCAATGATAGCGTTATAGAATTTGGATTATAAATTCTGATTTCGAGATTCTCTCACTTTCTCTTTAAATTTGAGATCACGCTCATTTTCTTCACACTTTACATTAATGAAACTAATTATTCTGACCTAAATTTGTGAACATATAAATTTCTCCTTTCCATTTCCATTTTCTAACATCATGAGCACTGAAAGAACCAACTCCTAGAGGCTCTAAGACACATTTCAAAGGTATATACATTATTATGTACAAGTAGATTTTTTGACTTTGTATGTAAGTGACTCTTTATCTCTTGTTGATGTATTTCATCTAACATTATCTCCAGTTATTTAAGCTGATATTCACTGTTCGAATAGTTCGTAACTATGTTTTTATTGCTTTATTATATATATAGATATTGAATCCTGAAGAAGCTACTTGTGAAAGACTGATATTTACTGGAACAGTCTTGGTTCATGGATTTATGATTAACACTGGATTGAATTTGTTACATTTCACCTTATGGATGTTTAATATCCTGGATTTAAGTTACATTATTTAGAGACTTCTCAAGTATGAACGGATTTATAATTTTTGGAGTCTGATACAGAAGACATTATATTTTCATTTTGGATGAAGTTTGAGAATTGATTCACGTGAAATTTGTGTTTGAAAACTTAAGAATGCCCTATTAAAGCAACCTGCAGTAAATTTATTTGAGATTTTTCTGGGCTTTTCCAGCACCTACGTTATTTACAACTCTTCAAATGGTTTCCTGCCTTTTTCCTTGATATCTTATACCGTGTGGCCATCTGGTATTTCCTATCACTTAAACTGCATCAGGCTATCAGCAGTAGCAGCTATGATTGTTTTTTGGAAATTAGACATTTTTTAAACTTATCTCCTGAAGCTTCCAAGTCTCCTGCACAATCTTTTTCATAGTTGGAAAGCCATAGACCCCATGGGAACAGGAAGTCTTTAACTACTGCAATTGTAACCTGCAGTTAGGTCATCCCAATAGCAGTAATAATAATAATAATTTTGTGTCAGAAAGTCTGGGTTGAAAGGATTTTTGCGGTAGAAACTCTGCTCAAGGAACACCCAAATGAGGCTACTTTCATATCCCCAAGAGCTGGGACAGAGACAGGCGCACAATCAGTCATGCAGTACCCGGGTTTCGAACTGCCAACTTGTCAGCCTTCCAATTAACAAGGTGAGCTTCTTAACGACTGAGCCACCACAGCCCCATCCCAATAGCAATGAGTCTTGATAATTAAAGACTTTGATAATTAAATACAGTACTTGCCATCCCACAGCTTCTGGAAGAGACTACACAAGTTTTGGGAGAAAAGATAGAAATGTTTCATCATTGGAAAAATTTCTGTTGCTCCTGACATCATCATCAGCATATTTGTGGATTTCGGCCACAATGTTTTAAAAAAGATCCAACAGTTCTTGGGCTGGGGCTTCAATTGTAAGGCGTCCCACAGATTTCTATGAAAATTATTTAGGTCAATCTTTCTGTCTCCCTTATCACTCAGTCTACTAGATACTATTAGAAAAATTTGCAGTTCTCAAACTCAGTTTGTATCTGCATGGCCCCGGCAGGGAATGGAGAACCATTACTGAATATTCTCTACCTAGGAAACCCTGAAAAGGGTCACCATTAATCAAAACTGATTAGTAGCATATTATTATTATTATTATTATTATTATTATTATTATTATTATTATTATTATTATTATTATTATTATTATTATTATTATTATTATTATTATTATTATTATTATTAAAGCATACACACAAATCAAGTGGAAAAGAGCAGGGTGATTGTTCACAAATATTTTTTTACATTTTTATTTTTCATAATCCATGCAACAAGACAGCAGCTATTGTCGGTTTAATTTTTGCACATTTTCAGAAACATTCAAAAAATGGCTCCAACTTTCCTCTGAGACTGAATAAAAATATCATCATCTTGCTAAAAGGAGTGGGGAAAGTTGTTTCTTGCTTAGCATGTGAGGACAAAGCACATCAAGGAGCTCTGGTGGCACAGTGGTTAAATTGCTGTGCTGCAGCTAAAACTGCTGACGTGAATTTGGTCTTGAGAGAGACAAGGTTGACTCAGCCTTTGTTTAGATAAGACAGAGATGCTGTCATGAAAAATTCAATGCTAAAATTAGACATAATGTCTCACATGGAATCTTATGTCAAAATACCCAGTAAAGCTGAGACAGAGATAGAAGAGTGTCAGAAGATTGTAGTGAAGAGTAAAAAGCAAATCCTGAGAAGAGGATCTTTGCCAGAAGTAGTTGAATGGATTGTGGGCAAACTGAACCTGGGTTATTGAAGGTGCAGGAAAATAAGTCCATCTTTTTAGAAGAATGACTATTCTTTTGTTATTTTCCTCCCGTTCTCTCCTCTTACATTTTTTGTTTTGATTATATTGCCTTCTACCTTTCCCTATATTTATGTGTGGAGCTAGACCAGTGATGGTGAATCTTTTAGAGACCGAGTGCCCAAACTGCAACTCAAAACCCACTTATTTATTGCAAAGTGCCAGCACAGCAACAGGGGATGGAGAAAAGGCTCCCATTGGGCTGCTGGGGGGGGAGGGAGGAAGTGCTCCCATTGGGCTGCTGGACAGAGGGGCGGGGCAAAATCTGTGCAGAGTGACTGCACGGGTGCCCACAGAAAAGGCTCCAAGTGCCACCTCTGGCACGTGTGCCATAGGTTCTCCATCACTGAGCTAGACTAAGAAAGAACCTCTCACCTCCTGACAGAGATAGGATGCCCCATCCAGCTACACAAACAGATCCTCCTCCCTCTACCAGTTTCAGAGATCTGGTCATCTGAGGGTATAGTAGACAGAAGGTGTTGGCAAGAGTGGCATATGAACAGAGCTTGTTTACCTTTTGGAAACTGGAGAAATATGTATGCTTGCACAAGTAACTCTGGGGTTATGAGGGGCAATAAGATTAGAGGCAGATAGCTAAGGTTTCCTCCTGTGTTCCCCCTTTTATCTTTGGCCCATGTGCTTCACCACTGATACACTCAGACTCATCTTCACTTCTTCTTTGCGCGCATCTTGTCCTCTCTCTGTTAGCTATGTGGCCAATGAATGGTATACCTTAATTTGTCTCTCTTCCTTGAGTGTCTTGCACGGAAGACAAAGAAGGAGTCACAGTGAGGACTAACACAGGTTTATTGGTTGATGATCAGGATGAACATGTGGTAATGGCGGAGGTACAGCTCATTATATACTGTGGGACATACATTTGAATCTCGTTGCACGGTAGCTTATTGGCTGCTACCGGCGTGACGTCATTCTGCATCACGCCCATCTTCTCCAGGTGATCCTCGCGCGGGAAGGATTCCCGCGGCTGCCGGTGATTTGGGGAATGTGAACCATGTGAGCTGAACGCTCGCAGCTGCCCTCTATAGGCAGCATACTCGCGTTCCTTAACAGCAGAGCTACATTGTGATTATGGTCAGGTTACATGCAAGCATTTCTTAAAGCAACATTGTACATACATAACACCCCTCCCCCCTAGGATGACACGAAGTCCCTCAACCATTGTGGCTTGCCGCACGTGTGTCTGGGGTGCGCGGCCGCTTGACTTAACATAGGGGAGCCGGGGGCTCCTGGTTCTGTGGAGTCCTGTCCTGCAACGGAAAGGGGGGACTCATTAGTGGCTCGGTGGGGACTCTGCGACAACCTTGCATTGGGGGACAGGAATGGAATAAACGGTTGTGACGTGAACCCCTGCTTGCCGCTTGTGGAGCTTGGGGTCCCCCCCCAGCACAAATCTCGGGACTGATGATGAGGCCCTCGTGGTCTCGCCACCCCCTGTTGCCTGT